>WUJK01000003.1:2400000-3065958 GCA_011317545.1 Coniella vitis
GTATCAAGATGGGTGGTCTTTAGAAGAAGCTCCCGCATAGATGGGACGGTATCTGCATATCCTTCCTCTAGTCTCATATTCATTGGAACATTCCAAAGACCCCCTCCTCTTTAAATCTCCCAAGCCAGGCATGGAGATCCTCGACAAGCCCATCCATGATGGCATCGTCCACAACAGTGTCCTGCCAGCTCAACACAGCGTTCACCGGGCCATCCACGACACCCACAACGTTCATGGCAAAAGCCGGCCCAACGATATTGACGGGTTGCGAGAAGAGGGCCCGGTTGATCTTCCAGACCCCCCGAGCGTCACCGCCAGTAGTAGCCTCGACACTCTTGATTGCCCCTAGATTCGACAGAGCCCACGTCGCAGACCTGGGCTTGCCGACCTTGGCGAGCGCCCAGTCATTGTAATTGTGAATGTACTGCATCAGTCCAACAATATCATCGTTGGGCATAGTGGCGATCTTTGCACTCATTGTGCTGCGCCACTGTTTCGCGAGCGGCCATAACACATTGCTCTCGGCGCTGCCGTCGCCAGCTGGCTGGTTGAACTGCGAGCGTATCTGGCCAACGGCAGCGGCATCCCATCGCATGCCACTCCCAGTGTTTAGGTCCGTAAAGACCGTGGTCAAGTCCAAATCAGCCTCAGCAGGAGGGAGTTTTGCCCATGGCAACAGACTGATGGCGGTCTCGGCTACGAAGGAGGAAGCTTCATGCGCCGAGATCCGCCGCGCAAGAGAGGCCAGTACCAGTGCATGCAAAAGACCAGTCAGTGTGGTTCCGTGTCCGCGACAAGCAGTGAGCAGGCGCTGGACAGTCTGCGCTTCGAAGTGGACGAGCCGCATGTGAAGACGATGTGGTTCCATGGTGACTGGTTTGCCTGTCCAGGGCGCGGGAGGGGGTGTTGGCTTCAACCACGCCGGCGCGAATTCATCCCAGAGAGTCCTGAAATAAAAAGGCCACGAGATTTTGAATTGCACAAGGTCTTCTTGGCTGGGAGCCAAACGAGGCGGTGCGTCAAAGCGGAGGATGTGGTTTTGGACTTCGGACACGAGCCCTGACGGGCAGTTCAGTTCCTCCCACAAAATCCTGTGGAAGAGGAGTGTGCTCTTCCCGTCGGTGATGGCGTGGTGGCTTGTGAATAGCACATCGAGAACGACGGCATCAGAGCGCAACGACTTGTTCTCGACAACAAAAATCTTCCATGGCGGACGAGTTGCAACGTCGGGCCAGACCTGTTCCAATTTGTTCTTGATAATCTGCAGGATCTGTCCATCGTACTGCGCCTGGTCTGCTGCCGTGACTTGTCTCCATTCGATGAAGTCTCGGAGATCAATGGACGGGACTTGGACAAAATACGCCTGCTTGGTGTCCTCTCCGGTGATGCCGACGCGCAAGCCGCCCTGGCGCAGGACCACTCGAATGACAGCCTCTTCTATGACCTCCCGCACTGGTCGGCCATGGAGCTGCTCTTTGGCCAGTTCATATTGGCACGAGTTTGCAAGACCACGGTAGAAACCCAAGTTGTGTCTGGCGGTGGAATAGTGCTCCCTGAGTTTGAGATGTGAGTCATTCTGCCAATAGCGAGACTACTGAAAATGGGCTGCTGTCAGGTTTGCAGAAGTACATACAAGTTCCCGCACTTGCGCACGATTGTAGGCGGCATATTTCTTGCAGGTATGTCGTGGTGGCCGTTCTTGTTCGGATGCCACACCAGCAACCAATGCTGCGGGAGAGTTGATTAGCGGTGTGGCTGTAAGTTGGCCCCCAACCGGACGCTCCAGAAAAGATAAGGCATTGCTGACAGCGTCGGAACAGAGGTCACTTCAAGTGTGTATGTTTAATTCCACTGTAGTGGAATCAGCGTGCTCAGCTAGAAACCTGGTCACAGCATTAACCGCTGTAGGTGTTGGTTGATATGATTTATGGAGGCGTGATGGAAGGCATGAAAGCCTCCCGAACGTCCAACATTTTTCAAGTGCAACGTCAAAATACCCTCACTTTGGCGCTTCAGTGGCCCAAGAGGTAGGTGTTGTCATAGTACATAGTAACACATCGTACTTGACCCCATCGGCCCATTAAACAACCCAGATCAATTAAGCTACAAGTACCATGTACCTAAGTAGTACATGGTAGTAGTGGGCCGCCAATTGTACTTCTCCATACTAGAGCCCTGATGCAGAGCCTGGTAGCTAGGAGGTCCTAGGTACTCGGGTACTGTGCACTATGAACGCCCCCACTAGTAGCGACGCGCTCTGCTCGACTTTGTAAGGTTACCCTCACCAACTTGCTCCGCCCAACGCTTCGAGTGCCGGCTTTGTTCCTCAAACCACAGCCTTCGTAGCCCCGTCTGAGAGCGAGTCCGAGTTGCTCACTCCGCTCATCTTCTTCAAGAACACCATTACCAACTGGACTGAGCCATTCACCTCTTTTCTTTTGCTCCCACCCTCGGCACGCCCCCGTTACAAGAAACGGCCTGCGACCGCGACGGGCTTTGTTATGAAGTGTCGCTACGGCAACCGGTTCCCTTTGGTAATTCCAGAGAATGCTGATCCCCACGCATTAACGAATCTCTTCTGTCGCGACCCTCTGCGCGACCAGACATGAGTTTCGACAACGGCGGCCTGTCGCGTCTGCGAAGGCGTGCAAGTGCTAGAAGCCAACTGCCGTCACTCGCGGCCACCGCGAGCGCCCACGCCCGCGACAACGAGAAGCTGCACGACTACGCGCAAAGCGGATTGGGGCCTTCCAAGGAAAGCAACGCGAGAGATGCCCCAGATGCGCGCATACCAATGGCACCGCACGCCAGCCTCCCAAGCAAGAAACCAGAGCTGAGCACAGGGTCTGATTTCCCGGCAGCTTCAGCTGAAGGCTCCCGAATCCCTCGACTGCCCTCTAGAGCGAGCACCAGCCGACCGGTTCGCAAGCCCCTGGACCTTGATGAGTGTTTTAGGCTGGCCAGAGAGAAGATGGTTAGAGACGTCCCTCCAGGCTCACCAAGCCCCGCACCCCGCCCACGTCCTCAAACCAACGGCGCACCATCTCAGCAAACCACGCCGTCGTTGCTCTTCACAAACAAGCCGATCTCCATGGGCCGTCATGGTGTCAAGCACACCCGCCGAGAGAGCACCTTGGAGCCCAGCGCAAGCTACAAGCTACCGCCGCATAATGACGAAGAGTCCGACGAGGAGTTTGCGCAAAGGATGCACCAATTTGAGGAAGATGAAAAGAACATCCAAGCAATGATGAACAGAAAGTCATGGTCAAAACCAACTGGATCCACTGACTTGACCCGCAAAACAAGCGCCCTCAGTGCTGGAGATAGAGTCCTCGGTACGGGCAGCTTTGGCAACAGCAGACCCGGAGCGCCGCGCCAGGACTGGGGCAAGCCTGGCAAATACTCCACGGTCCTACACAAGTTCTCGAGCGATCCAGATGCTGCCAGGGCTTTTAACGAGAGGTTCGGCTCTGGCATCGACCGCGAGCAACAACTGGGATCGAAACCCGAGCAACAAAGCAGCAGCAGCATTCCGGCCGTGCGCTCGAGAATCCCCTCTCCTGCCAAAGGCGGCTACTCTTGGCAGGTCGATGAGGAGTTCACTGACGATGATCTGCAAGTCTCTACCAGCCCGCCTGTAGGCTACCGACGCACCAACACCAAAATCGATGAGATACGAGACCTGGAGCGCAATTATTCCACAGGACTGGAGCAAAAGCTCTTTCCGGAGCGTACAAATACCCGCATGGAGGAAACTCGGCGACGAGAATTGGAAGAAGCCATCAAGCCCCTCCCTGCTTGGGAACCAAAGGAGCCCGTTCTGTCTCTTCTCACTGAGCCAAGTTACTCACCCTCAGAAAGCGAGGCTAGACACATCCAAAAGGTCGAGGAGCTTGCGAGGAGGGTGGCCAATAGGACGAGATTGGATGTCAATGGCAAGCGGCGGTCCTTTCTGTTCACTAATGGTGAAATTGAAGCCGACGCTGCTGTAGCCCAGAAGTCCAGCTCGCACGAGACCCTTAACCATTTGCTACATCGCAGAAACACCTCCGACGATGCGACACCCGAGATATCTAGAGGCCTCCACTCGACAGCATATCCCAGCGCATCGAGAGTGACTGATGGAGCAGCGCAACAATCACTGATTGCTGATAATGAAAGCTCGCAGCGTCGCACAGGCATAGTGCCTACAGGATCTTCCCGGGATGCATTCACTCGAGGGTTCAGAAAGAACCCACGATTCACTGCCACACAGAGTAGGAAGGATGAAAGCACGGAAACGGCACAGGCGAAGCAAGCAGTTGCCCTGGCCAGTGATAAGGTCATGCCAGATACAGGAGGCAACGCAACTTCGTCTACATTGCAAGAGTACAAACGCGAGCCATCGCTACCGAAGCCTAGGGTTAAGTTACCTGGCCTCCCGCGTACATCCTCTGCTACGTCGATCGCGTCCGAATCAAGCGCGGACTTTTACGACCCCACTGCTCGCATCCAAGCAGAAGCTAAGCTCTTCGCTCTGGGTAACGAATCAGAGCGAGGCTCACTTCGAGCTCCCTCGCCTGTGCCTGGTAAGACCAAGCATGTCGACACGGACAATGAGGAGACGCCACGACCCAACAGAGTTGATCCCCTGACCATGCCCACACCAGTAGTGACAGGTGCATTTGTCGACTCCCCTGCTGTTGGTAAGACCGAGCAGCAGCGTGGTCGCGCGCCTGTTAGGCCTTCTTCTCCGGCAAGGGAAGAGTCGAGGGCTCGGTCGCTCAGTATATCACCTCAGCCCAGTCGAACAACCCAGGGAGATCGCCAGTCGCGTGCGCATGCATCGTCAACCAGGGATCCAAGGAGGACAAGGTCGACACCACGACGCAGGTCGCCTTTGAAGAACTCCATCAGGCCGCCCACAGTCAAGGACGACTTGCGCGATATTCTCAAGAAGAGTCACATTGAAGACTCGACGCTCGATGACTTTACAGCCTTGGTCATATCGGATGCCGGCAAGCTGGCCGAAGAGGTGAAGTCCAATTCTAAAGATGCCGCGAACCCAGAGTTTCAGGATGAGCAATTGAGGAGGCTCAATGGCATGAGCGATGCCCTCAAGACAGGGCTGGCAGGTATACGCACAGCCAGAAAAGGGATTGAACGTCTCGAGGACCAAATTTCACACACCAAGAACCAAACACGTGCCGCCGCCGAAGTCAGACGTGCAGCTCGCGCCCAACGTCTCGCCCAGCAGAAAGACGACTCCAACACTAATTCCTCTGCTCTTTTTGAGCTGCAAATGCCACGCCTGTACCAGACAAAACCACGATTCCGACCTACCTTACTCGGCCTTCTTGTGCTGCTCCTCGCCTTGTGGCACGCATATTGGGCCACGGAAGGCCTCTTTTACGAGAAATGGGGCAAACAAAAGATTTGCTATCGCGGTTCCCCCTGCCGCTGGGATGTGGGTGATCCCGATTATGGCTATACAATTCCCGTCAAGGTCGACCAGTGGGTTACGGGCGGGCTTATCCGACCGCATGCCGCGCGGTGGCTGCAGGAGGCGCAGGACAGCTGGGCGGACGTGGCAGACTGGTGGACAGGCTCGGATATCCGCACCGTCAATCACCAGGCCATTAGGGACCCGGGCAAGAAGCAACAGTACTGGCGCCGTCTGGAAAAGAAGGGATTCTTGCCCGAGTGGCACCCGGATCCTTGGATGCAGCCGCAATTCGAGATGTGGGAGAATGAGGCGTGGGAGGGGGATGAGGTGGTTGATGTTCCTGCTGCGCTTGATTATGAAGAGGACAGTAGAGAAGATGAGGTTGAGGTTGAGGTTGAGGGTGCCGCTGGTCACCGGAAGGACGATGATGGTTGGGCGCGGGACAACAGAGAAGAAATAGTGCAAGAAGGGCCCCGACCTGCTACGCACGGCTATTTGAATGCCTGGTGGGCTTGAGGGGTAGCTGCGAGGTCCAAGATGAATGAGGAATAAATGCCCGTTTGACTGACTGACTGACTGACTGACTGACTGATTCATTGATGCGAGATATACACCAAATGTGCATTCCAAAGAGCGAGAAGAGCGTAGATTCGTCGCTCTAGGTAGCGCCCCTTGGGAAGGAAATGAACAAGTTTCCATCGTATGATAGAGAACAGGTGAATGGTTCGTATGGATGCGCATGGAGACAAGAGGTACGCGGAGCAATCATGCGGTGCCAAGGGGTCCTAGACGAACGCTTGTGAAGATTTAGGCGTTGCTCTGCCACTGGAAGCGACCACTATGTAAACTTTGGTACCCAGACTGAATATTTGCAACAAGTTACAATCCGATAATAGGGCTGTTCTTCTTGTAGTGTTGCTAGTAAGCCCGCCAGCGGATGATGTCTAGAATAATGGCACACAGGACATCAAAGAGTTCCCTGCGGAATATTGCGCGCTGACGACTCAAGAATTGCATGGCAAAGGATGAAAACGTGCCGTCATTGTCTGCTAGGGATAGAACTAAACCGGAGTCTCAGATATCGATCAACCTTGGTTCAAGAAGCAAGTAAGGATTATAGCGTAAAACAGCCGCTATACCCACCAACAGCATGACCATCACCACCACCAGAATTAGTAGGATGGTTTGGCTCCGGTGGATAGAGCATATGTTCCCTGAATTCAAATCAAGATTGTAGAACACGAACACTTTGGCTTCCACCCCAACATGCCGCTACCATTGCGTTTCAGTCGTTCGTGAGATTTCAGTCGGTATTTGCTTCGGCTATTTGGTGGATATCGAACCTAAAAACGCACAGTCGTCGCGTTAAGATCTCAATCCTTTAATTCGTCCTTGGATGAGGTTAAACATTGCCCTTTCCCCTGTGATTATGTGTTGATTTTCGCAGTCGTATTCCCGGCACCGCTTCAGTTCGCAACGCTGTACGGCTTCAGATAGTCTGGGTCATTCTCAATCTCTTCCTTGACCTGTAGAGCGTGTCAGTTTCAGATGCCTTGACAATCTTTGATTGGCAGGTGTTGACAGCTGTCAGACTTACAATATCGAGACCGCCGACCAGCTCTCCATCAATCCATAATTGCGGGTAAGTAGGCCAGTCGGCAAACTCCTTCAGACCCTGCCGCACCTCGTCGTCGGCCAAAATATTGAAAAAGCCGTACTTGACCGAGTTCTCCCTGAGCATAGCCACCATCTGCCTTGAGAAACCACACTGGGGTGCGCTGGGCGTGCCCTTCATAAACAGCATGACAGGCGCTGCCTTGACGAGTTCGCCCAACCGCTTGTTAAGGTCCTCCTTTGGCAGCTCGTCGTCGACAATCTTAGTGCCATCTTCTGCTGCTATCGCGCCTCCATCTGTGCCGTTGTTGGTGTTGCCATTTGCCACCGTCGTCGTCGTTTGTGATGCATTGGGCTTGCCGGCCCAGTTCTCAATCGCAGTGCGAACCTTGATGGCGCTGCTGCCGCTGACCGTCTCGAGCACTCTGCCTTCCTTCGATATCACCAAAAAGGGAACTGCCGTGACGTCGTATTTTTCGCTAATATCTGAAAGCTCCTCGGCATTGAGAGACACCCAGTATGTGCGGCTATCGTCGGCGGGGTACTCGGCGGCGAGTGTCTTGAGGACGGTGGCCATTTGTGCGCAAGGGGCAGCCCATGGTGCGTGGAAGGAGATGATGAGGAGCGTGGTAGATGGCAAGGAGGCCTGGAGTGCGTCCCATTCAGAGTAGGAGGTAATCTCCCTGATGGTGGCCATATTGGATGTATCCAAGTCAGAAAAGGAAGGGTTTGGGGCGAGTTGCTGTTGCTTGGGTTGCTTCGTGCGTATATGAGCTTTGAGAATGATGCGCGAGTATGAGAAGACGCGTCGAGGACAGAAGAGGATAATGCCGCCTATAATCTGCTCGAGAAGTCTTTCCTTGCTGGTTGGTGGCTTTGGCTTGCTCAGGCTCGGTGTTGGAATCTGTGATTAATGAACAAAGGCCGTGACTGACCACAAACACACAGCGTTGGGAAGTAAAAAGGACCCCGCCATAGTGTTTGCTAAGACAATTTGCTGATTGGTGGTGGCCCTTGCGTCATTCAGCGCCGGGACGCACGGACCAGTCTCGCTATTTGCAGCATTCGATCCCGGTGCGGTCCTGAATTTCGATATTCTTCAAAAGTGGCATCCACGACCGTTCTCGATGCTTTCCTTAAATGGTACATTATACTCCAAGAAGAAGACTGCTGTACTAGCCTGCTAGCCAACTGCAAGATCACGTGCTATTCAGTATCCTTGCTTCACTGCCTTTTCACTCCGCAGCCATCAAACAATCGGGAAGCATCGACGAATGAACAGTCAGGTGGTTGTACCTTTCGCTCGTAGCGAGCGAGAAGTGCATGTATACTCCGTGTACGTACAGGCAGACAGAATAGTATCAATACATAGGATAGTGTTTTGCTGTTGGCCTCTGGCCATATCACTCGCCACACTAAGTGGGTGAGACAATCTTTCATTGGTCACCTTCGAGTGCGTTGAAGGCGAACGCGGTCTGCAAAACTGGGAAGGCTATCTGCTGCTCAAGTGGCGGCGACCACAGGGCTGGCGAAAGATGGCCACCATACCTGTACTGTAGTACAATATACTATGTACATAGTAAAGTTCAGTACTTCAAAATCTGCATTATTACTGCAACCGACATGGATGCGCAAGCACTGCCGCAATGGGTCACCTGGAGGCTGCAGCAGCTGCTGCCAATACTACCATGACGATCCGACTTGCTACATAGTACATAGTATATAGTACATACTATGTATTTTGTACATGCCCAAGTGCCTGGACAGTATCAAGCATCTCCACTCTCTAATCCGTACCTAGGTATGCATAGGGCTGACGATTGTGCGTACTATGTATACTATGTGCATCCTTCAGGCTTCGCCCGGGCGAGCTCGGGTAGTCTCCGCGCGGCCAAATTCTTGAAATGGGTTGTCGTAGCAAGTACACAAAAACAAAGGAAGCTCTTTGTTTCTCGTCGACCTGGTTTTGGTTTCTTTGATCATGTTTCATTCCGTAATTGCAAGGTTCAGCCGCCCGAATCGGTTGTTGACAGGTCTCGATCGGCACTCAGGCACTCGCTTGTTCTCCAAACGTGCCACTGGCACCGAGGTTGCAGGGCCTAGCAAGGGCGTACAGGGCCTGAGCCACGCGAGCGGGGTTGGTGGGCGGGTGGCAGGGTGGGCTGGCGGCCTGTGTGGTTGGTGGTGACGAGTACATGGATGGCGGTGCGGCGCCAAGTGCAGGCAAAAAGTACGCCCAGAACAAACTGGAATCAATGCCGGGCTTTGGCGCCCCGCCTTGCTCTTCTCTCCATGCCTGTCTACCATACTATGTAGTAGGTGGTAGCGATGGCCCTCGTCATTTGACACTCTTTTGCGAACTGCGGAATCCTGGCAGCCCATACGCCCAAGTCGCCAAGACGCTTGCATAAAACCCATCTGCATCGCCTCTTCTTCCTGCCCTGCCGTCCCGACTGATTTTCCTGCCACCTCCTCGACTACCATCAGCTCGTCAGCCCATTTTTTACTCTTGCGCAACGCAAACCCGCTCAGCGCCAAGTTCAACTAGCCACTACCAAGCCTTTTGCGCCAACAGTCAAGCCTCTTCGCCGCTGATCCTCCACCACCATCGTCTTCTCGAAAACCACACTCTGCAAAACCAACAAAACCCCAGCTCTTCCGCTTGGGAATCGCCATGTCTGCTAGAGACTACTACCAACAGGGGCCCCCTCAAGGCGGTTACCAACAACAAGGAGGTTACCAACAGCAAGGAGGCTACCCGCAATACCCTCAACAGGTAAGGCTACTCAGAAATGCCACCGTCTCCCGTCTCTGTGGCCGCGCATCAACTAACCCATTCGCTCCAATAGGCCTATGGTCAGCCACCACCACAAGGCGGCTACTACCAGCAAGCCCCTCCCATGCAGTACCAGCAACAGCCTCCGCCCCGCAAGAACGACAAGGGATGTCTCGAAGCAATGTGCGCTGCTTGTTTGTGTTGCGCTCTGTGTGAGGAGGGTTGCATCTGTTTGGATCTATGCTGTTAAGAAACGAAAACATGTCTACATATGGCGCTAGACGTTGCACGTCGTACCATCTGACGTGATTTGCGACATGCAGCTTCGACAAGCTATCGCTCGCAGCAGTTGGGGTTCGTCAGCAATGATGATGATGTCTATGGGCTTCCGAGGGACTAGGTAACTGCTAGATTCGACTCTTACTCCACTCATTGACGGATTTGCAGTGGGCTTGGTGTAGACATACTGAGAGTATTCCGCTTTGATGGGAAGGGAGACAGTTTTGGGTTCGGAAACGGGCCGTGATGCTTTACTTATTATTATGGATGCCTGCACGACGGGCTTTTACGAATTGTATGATTATGTCTTTCTCAACATTAAATAATATTTTCTCAGTCATGCAGCCATGATCAGGAACTAACTCCACGGCACGCTGCGCGATCTTCATCATAATTGTTGGTGCGGATGGCTCCCGTCATCTAGCACGCAAGTGCTTGCATGTAAACGGCAACAGGCCATCACCAGCAGCAATATCCACTTTTTGGTACTCGTATGGTTTTATACGTGCATTATATGACAGTATGGAAGTTAGCAGCAGTGCATATGCGCAGCATTGGAATTGACCATCTACGTATAAAAGAATCTCAAGCAATGGCACTATGATCGCAGGGCAGCTGCCTGACCACCTGGAGCTAGAGTACATGGATCCCTGATGACCTCACATTACGGCCCAGCGTCTGTGGCGGACCCCTGCTTCTCCTTTCTCGGGTGGGGCCGTGGAACCCCCGCTTCAGTGCTATGTACTGACTGGGCAGCAGCAGCAACAGCAATAACAGCCACTAGCGAGGTTCCTGCCAGCCCGACAGGCCCGTAGCAGTTACCCTAATCCCCAATGGCAATTCCCCAAAGGTGCTGCAGCTCCTCCTTCACCACGTACTTGGACTAGGTCCCTCCTCGTTAATTGACACACTCTTGCTCAGCCCCTTTCACCAGCTGTACTAGAAATACCGCCCGCGCCATCCGCGAAGCACACCCTCCTCACCGAATTACACCAGCTTTGTCTGTCCATACACAAGCAAACCAACTTAAACCCTCACGCTGATGCTCTGCGTCACCCAAGAACCCCCGACGTCATGGCATCGCTCAACCTGTCCACCAATGGGCCCTCCATCAAGAGCTCCTACGAGGGCGTCGTCCATCGCGACTTGCGCAAGACCGACTCACCAACCTACGCGCAATGGGCGCTCTTTACCGTTCAGGCGCCCTTGATGAATGCTTTCCAGAGTGGCGGCGCACAAGAAAGCGTTCTTAAGGTGGAAACCAAGGGAGGTGAGTAGCAACGGTCCTATTCCCATGGGTCCCCTTGGCCCGCCATTTCGCTGACAGTGTTGCCGCTCGAACAGAGGGTGAACTTGCCGACCTGATTGAAGACTTTAGCGAAGGCCGCATCCAATACGCCTTCGTCAAGGTTAGAGATCCCAACTCTGCCTTACCCAAAAACGTCCTGATTGCCTGGTGCGGAGGCGGTGTTCCGGAGCGCACCAAGGGTTACTTTACCAGTCACACAGCAGCTGTTTCCAAGGTTCTGCACGGCTACCACATCCAGATCACCGCACGATCCGATATCGACCTGGAGCCCGCAAGCATCATACAAAAAGTTCAGGATGCTTCAGGCGCCAAGTACACTGCTGGCGGTTCGGCGCCTTCGCCCGCACCTGCGCCTGCGCCTCCTGTTGCCAAGAAGCCTGTATTCACACCCACCGCTTCCAAAGGCGGTAGCTCCTTTAACCCCCTCGTCGCCGCACGGAACCGAAAGAACGAAAACGTCGATGACGACGGCTGGGGTGCCGATGCTCCGCCCGTGACCCGAACTCAGATCGAGAAGGTCGAATCAGCCTACAAACCCACCAAGGTGAACATTGCAGAGCTGTCCAAGAACCACGAGCCATCCAGGTTCACGCCAGCGACTAAGCCCAACGATGCCCCTGGCGATGTTGTCAGGGGTGGCTATCAGCCGATAGGCAAGGTCGACATTGCGGCTTTGCGGGCATCTGCCAAAGAGCAAGAGGATTCTAGGCCGACCCCCGTCAAGGGTTCGTACGAGCCCGTGGGAAAAGTTGACATTGCTGCCATTCGCGCCAAAGCACAAAAGCCCGCAGAAGCTGCCGAGGAGGATGCACCGCGGCCCTCACTTGCCGAGAGAAGCGCAGCCTTCAGCCAGCCTGCGCAGTCGGAGCGTCTGACTTCCTTGCCCAAGCCCAAAGTTGCAAACAAATTCGGTGGAGCAAGCACATTTACTGGCACAAAGGCTCCAACTCCTGGTGGTCTTGGCCTGGGTGGGCCTGCAACTCCTGCTGCTGCTGCTGCTCCTCCAGTTGGTGCGGCGAGCCGTACTTTTGCGGACCAAGGGGGGAAAACACCTGCTCAGGTGTGGGCGGAAAAGAAGGCAAGAGAGAGGGGCGCATCTGGCTCTGGTTCAGCTATTCCCGCGCCGGTTGCTTCTCCAGTGACTGCGCAAAAGAGCGGCAGCGAGTGGAAGAGCGGCTACTCGGGTAAGAGCTGGGCTCCTGTCCAGACAGGAGATTATGGTCGAGGCATCACGGTGCAAAAGACCGGTGACGTCGACGAGGCCGCCAATGAAGAGCAGCCACCCGCGACCCCTTCAGGAGGCATCTCTGCACTCAAGGATCGATTCAAGGAGGCCCCTCCAATGGGAGGAGCTGCCCCCGCTATCCCACGTGCAACAACAGGTGCTAGCGACAGTGCTCCTCCACCACCTGTCCCATCAGACTCAAGCCGCCCGACCGGCGGCTTCGCATTGCCTGGCTTGCCGTCTCGTCCTGCTGCCGACAACCAGGAGGAGGCCGAAGAAGAGGAAGAAGAAACCGCCGAGCCGGAACCTGAGTCTTCGCCCATCCGTGTTGCTGTTCCTGTGCCGCGCATCCCAGAGCCTGAAATCGAGCCCGTGCCACAGCAGCTTCCCGAGCGTCCTGTTCCTGTGCCGCAAAATATTCCTGCAGAAGACGAGTTGCAAGAAGAGCAAGAAGTGCACGACTTGGCTCGTGGCGCTGCCACCGCCGTGGCCGAGCAGTCTTTTGGTCACGAGCAGGTGCAGGAGAGCCATACTGCGACCTCTGGCGGAAAGCGTGCAGTGATTGAGTACGACTATGAAAAAGCCGAAGACAACGAGATTGAGCTCAAGGAGGGCGAGTTCGTCACCAACATTGAGATGGTCGATGACGACTGGTGGATGGGAACCAACTCGCAGGGCGAGAGCGGTCTCTTCCCGAGCAACTATGTCACCCTTGTCGAAGACGATGATGGTGCAGACGCCGGACACGCTGCGGCGGCGCCCCCGCCCCCTCCCGCTGCTGTACATGAGCCCGAGCCCGAGCCTGCTGCAAGTGGAGGGGGAGGTGCCACGGCAACTGCGCTCTTTGACTATGAGCCTGCTGAAGACAATGGTAAGTTTCTGGGTGCGATATTCTTGATTCAAGTCCAATAGCTAACAACTTGCGCAGAGTTGGGTTTCGCGGAAGGCGACACAATCACAGACTTGGAGTTCCCCGACGATGATTGGTGGTTTGGACACCACGGTGGCAAGTCTGGTCTTTTCCCAGCCAACTACGTCCAGCTGGATGGTTAAAACGGGTCCATGGCAGGCCATGCACAATTTATCGGACGAGAAAGCGTGGCTAGAGAGAAGTCGTGGTTGAGCGTCTGTACTGGAGGCAAAATAGTAAAATTGACATAAACAAAACTTATGATTGTAGGTCTCGTTGATAGGATTGTCTAGTATCTTTGCCTGACTATGTCAACGGCCAGACCGGTTCGAAGGACCAATCGCATACCGGGACTGTACGCTGCGTCGTATCCATCTACAGCGAAGCCTTGATATCACCCCCGTACACAACCCTCCTCAGCCTATCCCTCGTCAGCTCACCTATCCTTTTCACAGACGCGAGGCCCATGCTCTGATCCAAATCAGCCAACAACCCGGCAAGTATATGCCTTGCCCCTTCCATGCCCCCAATTCCCAGCCCATACATGACCGGCCTACCCACCAGCACCGCCTTGGCACCCAAACAAAGCGCCTTCATAATATCCGCCCCCGTGCGGATCCCCGAATCAAACAAGACTGTCATTTGATCCCCAACAGCGTCTACAATCTCTGGTAACATTTCCAGCGAGGGCACTGCCCCGTCGAGCTGCCGTCCGCCGTGGTTCGAGACAATGATGCCGTCCATCCCGTGGTGGAGCGCGAGTCTTGCGTCTTCTACGCTGAGAATCCCCTTGAGGACGATGGGGCCGCCCCAGTGTTGCCGGAGGAATTTGAGATCCTCCCACGTATGCGAGTGGCCTGAGAATGCATCGGATAGGAATGCCCGTGAGGCAGCGAGGGGCTCCGCTTCCGGTGTTGCATTGTCGTCGTCGCTCACCTCGGCGAATTGCCGGCGAAAGACGGGGTCGCTAAAAGCATTCTGCAGACCCTCGCCATGGATCATGGGTAAATATGCGCCGTCGAGGTCATATGGGCGCCAGGACACGGTGAAGGTGTCGAGGGTGACGAGGAGGACGGAGAAGCCGGATGCTTCGGCGCGGTGGAGGAGGGAGGCGGTCAGAGCGTTGGAGATGGGCCAGTAGAGTTGGAACCAGCGCGGGGAGTTGGAGGGAGCGGTGGCGGGGTGGGAGGGAAACGCGTGAGCGACTTGCTCGATGGTCGTCGTACTGACTGTGCTGAGGGTATAAGGAACACCAAGGTCTGCGCAGGCGGTGGCTACGCCGACTTCGCCGTCGGGATGGTAGGCGCCTGTTACGCCTATGGGAGCCATGATCACGGGGGTTGCTGGATGGTGGCAGAATCGTTCACTGATCAGCCAACTGCTTAGGTTCACATCTTGAGTGCGGAGAAAAGAAAAGACCAGGAACTCACGATACTTCCGCCCAAACAGCTCAACACTCAAATCCCGCGGTAGTGTAGGTCGCAAGAACCGCGGTATGAGTTTCCACTGGCGAAAAGCGAGCCGATTGGCATCCATGGTGGCGCCCTCGCCAGCACCACCGTAAATGTAGTTGAAGGGTCCCGGAGCCATTGCTTTGCGGGCTTGTGCTTCGAGGAGGCTTGGGTTGGTTGTTATCTGGGGGGGCTGGCCGAGAAGGACGCCCTTCATATAGAGCTCGGCCTGGTATTGGCCATACAAGCTCTTGTCCTCGTCGTGGCCATCGCCGCCGTTATTGTCTGCCATTTGGAGGAGACGTGGGCTTGGTGGGCTCAAAAAAGCTTGTCTGGAGACTGGAAAGAGTGTGGGCTGACGGCTCGTTCAGTTACACGACAGCCGAAATGTTTGGGCTTTCATGGTGAGATATATCAAGGCCCAGCTCGCAGGGATTCCTCAGCCGCAGCGTGTTGCGACATATCGGGAATAGCTCACCCTTCGCTCTGTGAGCAAGAGCGTTGGGCACAGCACGGGCATGGCACTGATGTACGAAGTCGGAATCATCAGAATATACCCAAGAACACGGGGATGGTGGGAATTGCGCGTCTTGTTCGTCAATCGTGATAGCTTCATCCTACGTCCAAGGCTTCTTCTGACTAAGCTACCAGTAAGGGTCCTTCCACTCCGGGCTGGAATGCAGACTGGTGGCTTTTCTGATGAGGAAGTGACGACCTGGATGCCACAAGAGCACGTTAGCAGACGCTTCAGGGACCCCATCGCCAATCCCACCACAACACACACGCACTAGCGCAACGTTACGCCATCAAGCCGCATCCATCTTGTATCAGCGCATTGCCTGACAATTCGCGATCTTATTACAACTAGCCAAGGCACGTGTGGCAGTTACTTCCAAGGAGGACATGCCGTTGTGACAAGCAACAGCCGCTTGCACAATCGAGTAAAACCTCCGGGGCATCCCACGTCCATGTATTCTTCCAGGATTCGACTTGCCGCGCCCACGATGTACCTTTCCTTTTTGGCCATTCCCTAATGCCAAGCATTCCTCATATCAAGTGACAGGGCGTACATTGGTGGACTGCGTGTATCCCGTCATGAGTGGGCTTGGCTTTCTTTTCTGGTTGGCACCGTTGAGTTGTTTCTGAAGCTATTCCCGCCAACCAATACCCGTCAATCCATCGCGACGGGCCACACACGGCCGGATTCGGACGCGGAACGTCCCAGAGTCATGTCGGCGCCCATGAAATCCACGATGCCAATACTCGTTCAAAACCAGAAAGGCGCGGCCCAGGCAGGTATAACAGACATGTTATCGGTGGAGTGTCACTGCTGGCTGCTACCTCAGTCTCACAGTCCAAGACGTGTTTCGCGCGTGATGTCGACACTTCACTTTTTATTTGACGTGCTGAACAGCTAGGCCAGGTATGGGCCGAGATGACTGCAAGAGGTACAGATAAACAGGCAATATAGACTGCAAGCAAGCAGGCGCAAAAAGGAAAGACGGCCGGCGGATGCATCCAGATGGCAGTACAATGCAAGACTCGAAATTGTCAGCACGCTCCCAGCGCGCTGGTTCTATCGCTGAACAGCATCGAAGGATATAAACCCACCGACCCAGTCCGTTCTGTTGACAGCTCACTCTATGAAAGGCATTCTCAGGTCACTGTTCCTCTTCTGACGTCTTTCATATCCTCCCACGCGCAGACATATCTTGTGCCGCAAGAGCCTTGGCCGCCATCATGAGACCTTCTCCTTCTTACCTCCTTGGCGTTGCCGTCTTGGTAGCCTCTGGCGCCCAAGCGGCTCTCTCCCCACGAGAGGTCAAGGAGCACCAGGAACGCCGTGTCAAGCAAGGCAAGCGCGCCGTCGAGGCCGTCGTTGGCTCGGCAGAGGGCTTCGCCAAGGGCGTCACGGGTGGTGCTGCTGGGTCAACCGTCTACCCCACGACCACATCTGAGCTCGTCAGCTACCTCTCCTCGAGCGAGCCTTTGACCATCGTCTTGCAGCAGACATTTGACTTTACCACGCTTGACGGCGAGGTAACCGCCACCGGTTGCGCTCCTTGGGGCACGGGCTCTGCCTGTCAAGAAGCCATCAATCAAAACGATTGGTGTACCAACTATGAGCCAGATGCTCCAGACGTCACTGTCGAGTACTATCCTTCTGCGACGCTGGGCATTACCATCACGAGCAACAAAAGCTTGATCGGCTCTGGCAGTAGCGGCATCATCAAGGGTATCGGCGTGCGCATCGTGAGCGGTGCAAGCAATATCATTATCCAGAACATTGAGATTACCAACTTGAACCCCAAATACGTCTGGGTAGGCCAGCCCCCCTGGAGGTTATTGAAAGGTCCAAGACGCGAGCTAACATCAAACAGGGCGGGGATGCCATCACGTTGGACGACTGCGATTTGGTGTGGATTGACCACGTAACGGTAGGAGGAACCCCTCTGAATCCCAAAACATCACCTTGAGAAGCCCCCGTGAGAGACCTCGTGTGAAGCGTGGTGCTGGTTCAAAAGGCGCATCGAGATCCCCCGTCCGTGACCAAAAGGCTGACAAGCGCAATATCCCAGACCTCGCTCATCGGCCGCCAGCATCTCGTCCTCGGCACCCAAGCCGACGCCCGCGTCACCATCTCGTACAGCAACTTTGACGGCACCACGACTTACTCGCCCTACTGCGACACATATGCATACTGGGGTCTCTTCTTCGACGGCTCCGACGACCTCGTCACCCTCAAGGGTAACTACATCCACCATTTTTCGGGCCGCTCTCCCAAGGTCGAGGGCAACACGCTCTTGCACGCAGTTAATAACTTTTGGTACGACTATCCATCGTACGGGCACGCGTTCGAGATCGGCAGTGGCGGATTTGTACTAGTTGAAGGTTCTGTGTTTCAAGGAGTACCGACGGTGCTTGATTCGGGCGCCACAGGAGAGTACTTTACCTCGCCC
Organism: Coniella vitis; assembly: GCA_011317545.1. Classification (NCBI taxonomy): domain Eukaryota; kingdom Fungi; phylum Ascomycota; class Sordariomycetes; order Diaporthales; family Schizoparmaceae; genus Coniella; species Coniella vitis. Next base: position 2,417,950 of record WUJK01000003.1, read on the forward strand.
TCGACAACGGCCAATGCTGCCTGCACGGCGTACCTGGGCCGCGCGTGCCAGATCAACGGGTTCGGCAGCTCGGGAACGTTCTCGAGCTACACGACGAGCTTCTTCTCCGACTTCAGTGGCAAGAATATTGCGTCGGCGGAGACGTACCAGTGGGTGCAAGAGTATGTTATTGCTGAGGCTGGTATTGGCAAGATTGACTGAGCGGTAGGAGCGGTATGAAGCGGGGGTGATGTTGCTGTGGGAGGTGCAAGTGCTCAATTCGAGGACATACTATAAAACGCATCCCAACTTCTGCTTGAACACGAAGTTGGTAGGGATTCAGTGGTACCGTCATTATCTGCTCGCAACAGCGGTTCATGATGCCAATGAGACTTTGATACCTTCCTATTCCGTTTTGTGTCCTACGTCAAACAAAACCCACAAATGCAAGCGTCGCATTTGATAAAATCTCCGAGCCCGGTAGGTAGATGCAGGATACTATGCCATGTATCGAAGCCAAACTCGACAAGTGCTCTATGTATCCTGCATATTCTCCTTTGGCCGCATGCACGTTGAACTAACTATTCATACAATTCGCAAAGATCTTTCGGGCTCAACAGCACCTATTGCCATAGTACTTGCCCCCGAAATGTGAAGGCATACTATGTACATAATACTTCCATTTTGCGGATGCTCAATGTACGCCAACTGCTTACCGCGTCAGTGGCTGATTCTGACAAGTTCGAGATGGTTCATTGTTCCAGTAGCAGTTCTCACGATATATTGAAAGTAGGGGAGTTTTCCTGCTGAAAGTATGCGGGTCTGCGTTCTTGGAGAGCCAAGCGGAAATGGTACGTGTACTGTGTGCTGTACACCGTTGTTAGCGTCGCGTGTCTAAGTACCCAGATATCCCGGTACCTCGATACCTCTGGTGCTTGTACCCGTCCGGCCGGAATATATAGGCGCCGGATCTTTCCTACATAGTACAAAGTACATGCGTGTCACTGTATATCCAGGACCTTGGATGTTTACTGTCTCCCATGGGATTCGAAGGTGCCCTGCACTCTATACACCATCTCTTGACGGGATTCATTCAAGGCCATTCTGTTGCAACCACTAAGGCTTGCATACCCGACTGAGCACTGACTCAAGAAGCCCAGTTTGTGTACGAGCATAGCTCAGGCTTGGTTTTCTTGTCCGAGGACCAAGACGACGCGTCTGTATCCAGAAGCTCGAGAGAGTCTCGAGCCCTTTTGGCATCGCCGTCACCGCTACCACATTCGCTTCATTCCAGCCAAAAGACTGTCTAGCGACACCTTTTGCCTGCAACAAACCCTCATCATACATCTTAACCATCCAGTGAGCAAGAGCGGAGATTCTTGTTATCCTGCGACAACGTTCGTATCGTTGTTGTCCATCTCCTTCTCTGTATTTGTCTTTGCCTTGTTGGCTGCCTTGAGCCTCAATGTCCACAAGTGTCGCGAACCCGTGCCCTGTCTCGTTGTCGCCTTCTTCACAGGAGGCTGCTACTGCTGCTGCCGCGAGGCAGCTCTGTGGAGACTTCTCCCTTCTCTCTTTCTTGTCTGGTGGTTTGGAGTGTCATTGATTCGTCACAATGACTGATACTCGCAACCGCGTGGTATTGGTCGACGGTAGCGGTGCTGATTTCCTGCCCTTGAACGACAGCGAGAGCAACTCGCAAGGGACGCCCATGGACTTCCGCGACGGCGACAGCTCCACCTCTGATGTCTCCATGGCCGCGGAGACGGATGAAGAGGATGCCGTCGCGCCCAACGCAATCACTTCCCAGCCACTACGCCACCCTGGGAATGTTCCGGCGTCGGCAGAAGCAGAACCAAACCAAAAGTCGGATGAACACATTGACAACAGCCCTGGAAAAAAGCGCAAGTCTTCAGAGGATGCGCCACATTGTGATAGAGGACAGAGTGCTGTTTGCACGATCAAGAAGATCAAAATAGAGAGTTCGAAGGCAGAGCATGGCAGTTGGCAACATCCAGAATGGTCTAATTTGCCCGCTGAGTTGTGGTACCACGTCTTCACCTTTTGTCCTCCCAAGACTTTGGGTAGTCTGCTTCTTGTCAACCGGCTTCTCAACGTGTATCTGGATCCTGCATCCAAGATCCAACGCGGAAAGCCTACTCTTCCTCCCAACAGCCCTTTGCCCATCTTGACTCCTAATGCCGTTTGGCAGATTTCAAGGCGGCGATTCTGGCCCAGCATGCCTAGCCCCTTACCAGACAAGACGGAACTGCAGATGTGGCAGCTTTGCTTATCTGCTAGCTGCCAGTACTGTGGCAAGAAACCAGAGGTAACTCGCCGCGACGATTCAAGTCCTGGGCATGCCGGTCCTGGCCATGACGGCGTTGCTGTTATCTGGCAATTCGCTACGCGAGCATGCGGGGCCTGTCTTCTGAGCAAGTCAATCAAGGTCGGTATTGTTGCTTTCTCTTCCTAATAACAAACTAATTGATAGACCCAAAAACCTCTGACATGGAAGCAGGAAATTGACATCTTCTTGTCGTCTTCGATACCGACTGCTCTCTTGACAGCACTACCCTTCATTTTCGTAACTCAGGATCTCCAAGCCGTGTCTCCTGGCATGGTCGAAAAGGGGCAACCGCCAGGTGTAGGGCCATTGACGAAGTTTTACTGGGCTAGTCATGTGGAAGATGTCAAGAAGGAAATGTTCAGCGTCAAAGCCATGGGCTCTGCGACGGTGGAAGAATGGCTCAAAGGCTTGGAGGGTCGTGGCATGGAACGTAGGAACAACGCTACCCAATGGGAGAACTGGGCCGTGGCCAACGGCGGCTTGGATATGGTGGGCAGTACTCTGTACCCGGGATACCGAACGCCCAAGCCCAGCCTGGATGATGCAACGGCCGCTACGCTTCGATCGCGGACAGTTTCTCACATTGGCGGCCCAGGCCCCGTCAATACTCAGCACAGTATGCCATCGATTGACTTCAGTTTGGAGAACAGCGAGAACGCCGGTCGCTTCCGTCGCTCCTCGAGTGGAAGTCCATTCCATCCGGGCCGAAACGGGAGAACTAAGGAAGAAGTGGCCGCTCTGAAAGCTGCTCGAAGGGCCGAAATTGAGAGACGGGTTCTTGCACTTGACCCCCCCATCCCGCTCAAGATCCTGCCTTTCATGCCATCCTTCCAAGCTGCCCTACACATCATCACGCCCTTGGACGATCAGGGATGGGAAGTATTGAAACCACGACTCATAGCACAAAGTGCAGAGGCCGAGAATAGAGAAAAGGAAGCAGCCGTTCGAGTGCAAAAGGAGCCGGACGAAAAGAAGCCTCCTAGTGCGGCCTTAAAGGAAGCACGCGAAACTGGAGATGCCGACGACTGGGACGAGATACAGGCGCCTGTCCGAGCGCGCATTGCAGGCTTCGCCGATGAGATCATCCGCGATGGCTGGGAAAACGGCCACAGAGTCAGCCGCGAGACATGCCCCAAATTTGCCGTTGACGTGCTCACATATATCCGGAAGCGTTTCTACGCAGAAGTGGCCAAAGACGCAGCCGCAGCTTGTGCAGCTGGACAGTCGCCCGTCCGGGATCTGTCCCAGGGTCCTTTTACGCAAAAGTTGACGCTGGAGAATATGAAATGGATCTTTGAGGCCAAGATTAAACCTCACACGGAGCGCTTCCGCAAGGAGATTTTTCTTTGTAATGGGTGCGACGTCACCATTCGATATTACGGATTTGAGGGTGTTATTCAACATTACGCTGCCAAACACACAAAGGCTCTCAGTCTTGGGAACGTGATTGTTCACTGGAGAGCCGAATGGCCAGAGAAGCCACCATTCACAGCGGAACCAAAGAGCACAAAGGTGCCACCTGCGGGTCATGGCGTCTTTCAGTTACCGGAGCAGCCGCTGCCCTTCCCAGATCTTTCGAAAGCCCCAACTCCAGTGTACGGATTGCCACCTTGGAGTGATACCACTCACCAGGCCTCGCAAACTCCGTACTCTGTTCCGTCGAATACTTATGCTGCTATCCAAGGATATCCGATCGGTTCTTATCCACACCCAGATGTGCCTCATCCATACTCTGCTCCTCAACCTCAGCCACCAAGTCTCGATCCATTTGCACCTTCGCAGCCTTCCATTACACAAAACTACCCAGACAGTTTGTATGGATATCATGGCTTACCCGCAACTCCATTCTCACACCAATACCAGGTTCAGCTCGATGAAATGGCGCGCATTGCCCGAGAACTCTGGAACGCAACATCCAACATGAGAGACACACTGGCTATCGTGAGGGTCCAGGTGGTTGTGTACCACCTAGCCAAACGCTTCCACGCCAAGTTTGGTATTCCCCTTCCTCTCGCAATGTTCATTAATGGTCTGTCGAACCACAAAGACATGAGACCAGTACGGAACGTGAATGGGCTGATCTGCCGGGTCTGTCATCTCAGCATTGGAGGATACTTCGCATCTGCAGAAGAGCGCAAGTCATGGTCGTTGCCTCAGTTAACATCTCACTTTCAGTCCAAACACGTGGAGCCATTTATACACACGAGCCACCACTACGCACAGCCCCCAGAATGGACCGTTGATATGGTCATGCTTCCAGAGCCAGCAATCGTGACTGATCTCCATGCAGCCGTGAAGGGAGACGGGCTGAAATACCATCTAGTAAACGAAGCTGTGCCTCACTTGCTCCATATACCGAGTGTGTCCCATGCGACAGTGCCCATTGGGCCATCTGCATGGCAAGACCGAACTGATCAACAACCAAGTACAGTCAATAGCGAATCTACATCGTACCACATCCAGACCAATTTCAACGGAGACACACCGGTTCCCACCCCAGGACCACCTTCTCAACATGGTGCTGGTATTGCGGCATCGTACAGTGACGGCCAAGGCCCAGCATTCACGTTTTATGAGCCCCTTGTCACGCACTCGAATGTGGTGCTGCCGGTCGAAGATCCTAGTGCAGCCCCGGTCTCTGCTGCGACTACCCTCCAAAGGGCCCAAAGTCGCAGCAATGATGGCGGGGAAGTTCGGACACCCCAGGGACACCACCGTTCAGGCCGTGAGCAAACAGCACGACAATCCAAAAAGAGCAAGAAAAGGAGCGGCAATAATCGAAACAACAATCATACCGGCAATGAGGAGGCTCGAAAGCGTACCGAGGAAGAAGAGAAAATGGCAGAGGAGGAAGCTGAACGCGAAGCAGACGTTATCCGCGCCATGTGGGCAGCGGACAGAGCCAATGCTGCTAATAAAATTGTGCTTCAAGATGGCCGTGGCAGCACTGCACAAGAGGCATCGGAGTCTGGCAGCAATAGATTGGCCGATACTTCGAGACGGCCATCTAAAGCCAACACGCCAAAGAAGCAGCAGCAGCAGCAGCAGCGGAATCGATTCCAATCCCGCCAGCCGAGAAACTCGCCCTCCACGGTGGAACGCAGGAGTCAATCCATCGCTCGAGAATCTAGCCACATGCCTCCTGCGCCACAAAGGGAGGGTTCCTCCCACCGCGCACACGAATTGTCTCATGTGATTTATATTGACGACGCTCAAGAAGACATCTCGTTTTTCAGAGATCGGCAGCATTCGCCGCCACCGTCTTCTTCAGCTCATGGCCACCAACACAATGTCGCCGTTGCTCAGCAGGGGGAATTGCAGCCTCGTAGATCCGCCTCCCCGATATACAAGGAATATGACCAATCCCGTGCCATGAGCCAGTATCGACATCGATCACCACTACCGTCGCCCCATTTCTGGAGCCAGCGGCCAATTCAGCAGCAACCATTCTCCAGAGACACAGTCTTTGTAGACCATGATACCCATCAGGACGACCAGCGACAAGCAGCACGACGACGACGACGACGTCCTCCTCCTCATCAATACGATCATCACGCAGCACCTCCTCGCGTCGACGGCTACCAATCAGAAGCCGCACCCCTGCAAGATGATGATCTGCTCGAGATCGAAATTATCGAGTATCGCAGGCCAGATGGCAGCATCTGGATCGAAGAGAGGCCCCTTCGCCGAATTACTGGCTCTGAAGTGGGTAGGTATTTGTACCGTGATGGACCTACCCATCCTGCTCATTCCATGTTACCACAGCAGCAGCCGCCGTCGCCGCCACCGCCGCCGTTCATGGCGCCTTCGGTTTATAGCGGTCGTCTTGACATGTCTTTCAGGCCAGCACCACGTGACTCAGACTACCACCAGCAGCCACCACCACCACCACCAGGAAGAACAAACTCACCAATACTTCTTTCTTCACCAGGACCAGGACCAGTAGCAGCAGCAGCAGCAGCATCGACGCACTATTACGACAACGGGGAGCCATCTCGTTACCGCTCAGCTGCCGAATCAGATGATTATTATCGTGCACCTCTTTCTCATCCACCGTATCCTCAAAGTCATGTTGCTGCAGGTAGGCCTTACGACCCTCGTGCACCTGCTGCGCCGCCGCCGCCGCCGCCGCCGCCGCCTCCTCGTGGGCCGATCGTGGCTGATGATGTATATGTATACGAGCCACGGTATTCATTCGACGCGCCGCAGCAACAGGCGAGAATCTATCCTTCAGGCGATGCGCAGGTTCATTATGATGATGACGCTGATTATGAACGAGGAGGACAACAACAACAGCAGCAGCAGCAGCAGCAGCAGCAACAGGACGGGGCAGATGAAAATGATGAATATGACCCGCGGTATCCAGCTGGTCCTCCTCACCCACCATCTCGTCGCATGTCTGTTTTGCCACCACAGCCACTATCGTCTGCTTGGAGTCACAGATCGAGATCGGGCAGGTATCCGTAGCGAAGGCTGGGGTCTGTAGCAATCAAGTCATTGTGATGCAGGAGTGTGCACATGTCGTATGCAGTTGTGTTTGTCGATAAAGTGTGGTGGTGCTACACCATCTATTCACAACTGCGCCCCATTTCAGACTGTCCTAGCTATGTAATAATAACATTCATAGAAACACCACAGCATGCTTCTTCTCCCTCTCTTGCAGGGATGGAAAGAACAAAAGTCTCGTTGTCCAGTATGATACCTCTTTGACAGCAGGAGAGCAGTCCTTTTCCTTGATTTGGTTGTTCCTTGGTTGATATACCACTAAGTATTACAATAAGTTATACTAAAAGTATATGTATGTTGTGTCTATATTGATGCTGTTGATTCGACAATATGAATGCGAATGTGTACGCATTGCCATCTCGCTCAGTGCCCCCCTCACCCCTCCACCCGAAGGATAACAAACACTACCCTTCCCTCCAGTTGTCTTTCCTCGCCAGTTTTGTGTCCCGAGATGATATTCTTCTGTGCACTCCAAAGATAAAAAAGAATAAAAAAACCACACAAGAGATATAGGAAAAGCAAAAGGCTCCCAGGAGGAAAAAAACGTAAAAAAAAAAAAAGAATCAACACCTAAGTATGCGCCTTGGCTTGCCCTCGGATCTTTTTTGTGCATGTGAGTGTCTGTTTTATTTTGTCTGCCTTTCATCCCATCCAGTCCTATGCGATAAAATAAAAAGAAGTACCATAAGAAGCGGTAAATCATGCCCCCAGATCCAGGCCACGATCTTGTTATGCAATCTGTGGCAGTGTAATCAATGTGTGTGTGTATGTGTTGTGAGTTGTGTGTAGAGGCGTGCGCGAATGTGCGGAAGTGGTTGTTGTCCGACTTCAATCGAGCTGGCAAGTATAGCCGGAATATTGAAAGCAATATTGATGCGCCTCTTTTGTCGTAATGTGAGGCATTTTTGCAGCCAAATTGCGACCTCTTCTCTAACATTCCGCGTGTACACTTCGAGCAGAACCAGACGCTCAGATAGCCCGGCGCGACTCGTCCCACCTTTCTCTCCAGCTGAGTCTGCTATCAGAGACGCTCCTCCTGTGCGGCGGACGCTGAGAAGGGACAGCAGTTTCACGCTGCTTCTCTTTACTCTTCTTTTCGTCGGCAGTATCAGTTCCAGTTTCCAATCGCCTCCTTTCCGCTGCCGCAACAACAAACTCAACCACGCCATCCTCCGAAAGACGTTCAAGACTCCCCTAGAGCCCAAACTTCTTCTTGGTCGGCTTCTTGGTCTTGTCCGCCTGTTGCTGTTGATCGCCGCCCATGTCCTTGAGGATGTCGTCAAAGGTGCTGCTCTGGGCGCGCCCATGGCTCTGGCTTATGGTGCTTGGTGTCGCGCTCCGCGGGGTTGGTGGTCCGCCAATTGGGCTTTCGGCTGTCTGACTTCCGCTCCCAGCACGCATATAGCTCGAGCTGCGCACGCTGCGCAAACTTCCCGGTCCCGAGGCGTCACCGCCAGCACTCTGCGGCCGCGGTAGGAGAGTACTCGACCGTGACTGCATGTGCATGCTGTATACACGGCTGGAGCGACGGTCGACTGGTGCCTGCATCGGGCTGGGCAGCATTTCTAGGCCGACGACACCCACAAAACTAGAACGGTACTGCGAGCCCGTGCCGCGACCCATTGCGAGGGCACTGCCGGGGGCGGGAACGCGGCGTACGGGGCCCGACGATGGCGAACCTGGCGCTGAGCTAGCCGGCGAAGCTCCGTTGCTGCTGTTGTGCCCATTGATGGGATCCATATCCTCAAAAACGGCACCTGGAGGCTGGAGCGGGGAGAAGAGCGGATCAGATTCGCGCGCTGAAAGTGGCAAATTCGGTGGCGGAGGCAGGCCGAGCAAGTCGGCACTTTCGCCGTTGAATTTGGCCTCATCCCATAGCTTGGCGACTTCCCAACAGTGCGAGCGATCGTACGTGGCCTCGGTTGAGAACATGACGACGTCGGCGGAGAGTTCGACCTGAAGGCTGCTGCCGGGGATTTGGTACCACGCCTTACGTGTTGCGCCTGCGTCCTCGATCCATGGCGCATTGCCCATTGGAGGTTGGCAGAGGAAGTACTCGACGCCCTCGGTAAACTGGAGGTCGGGTGCGTCAACGACTAGCAGGGGAAGCGACTGGATCACAACGTAGAGGAAGAGCCAGATGCCCATGCGATTATCGGCCATTTCGCCTGAACTCTTGCCCTTGGCCATGTCGAAGTCAAAGTCCTTGAAGAGTTCGAGGAAAGGTGTTGCGACCGTGTCCGTATCAAAGTTGTACGACTTGTGCATGACCAGCTGCATCTCGTGCTCCTTGATCTTGCGATCAAACTTGGCACGATCCTTTTCTTTCATTTCGTCATATTTTGGCTGCACCGACCTCATGGTCGGAATCTTGGGAATGTCAAAGGGAATGGGCGGCAGCACAGGCGGAGATGACTGATCGAACTCGCTGAGGATTTTGCGCAGAAGCTTGACTGCCGGATCATTTTCCTTGGCTGAAACCTCCTCAGGTGCTTGGTCAATGACACGGGGCGTGAGAGAGTCGCGGTCAACCAGCAGGTCATACAGAGAGCACAGGTCTGCATACAGTGTCTTGAGCACCAGTCTGTTGAGGCCGTTCTCCGAGAACGGATTCTTCTTACTGCGAGCCTTGGGTGGCCAGCTCCCAAAGAGCCCCTTGTAGTAGTCCAGGGTAAAGTTCCTCATCCGCGAGAAGGAATTCTTCCATCGGTTTGTACGCACAATCTTGAATTCCGAAGAGTTGGCAACGCCAGCAAAGAGGGCTGGAAACTCAAACTCTTCGAGTCTTGAGTTCACACTGGCCTGTCGGTTGCGCAGGTCAATGTTGGCACGCTCGAGGCGTTGCAGGACCTCGGGCGAAATGTGCTGCGCCAAAGGAGACTTTAATGAGACTATCGATAGCCACTTGCCAACTGCATGTGTATACGCTTCATTGTACAGTTCCCAGCATTTCATCCGCTCGCCCAAGATGAGGCCCTCGAGGGTCTTTTCTCGGCTGTGACGCACGTCGGCAAGAGCAAGCTGGGCCGTGTAGAAGCCAAAACTCATGTCGACAGCCTCGCCCCATGTTGTGCCGTCCCTGCTCATGAAGTCAAATTCCTTGAGCAGTGCTGAGATTTCGAGGAAGGCGGAGAAAATGGTTGGGTGTGCCTTGATTCCGACGAGCGGCTGGCCCGTCAAAAAGGCGAACAGGTTCCGGACCGCAATCAAGCGCTGCAGATCAGGTTGACCCTGGTCATTGTCTGCGACGTTGGTCTGGCTGTGCGGCAGGGGCGGAGGAATGTACAGGTTGACCTCGCCCGAGGACATCTCGGCGACGTTATAGATTTGGGGTATTCGCGAAGCATCGTCTGCTGTTAGACTGTCACGCCCGGTAAAGCTTGTGCTCCTGGCGCGCTCGTGTCTGCTGCTGTCCAACTCGCCCTGTATCAATTCGTGGAACACGATGGATGCTTCGATTGACTGTGCGGGAATCTTAAAGGAGGGACCTTTTCCGCTGCCCTTGGGGTAGAGATGGACAAGCACCCGGCCGTTTTCGTTCCACAGCTCGGGGACCTAGGAAGAAGGTCGTTAGCATACCCCTGCCGAGACACAATGTAAACCATCAGCTAGGTAGGCCTTTGGTGGACTCACCTTTTCGCCATTCAAGAGCAAAGAGGTGTTGTAATCTGCATTATTGTCCGCAGCCATAATCCACGCCTTGTTTGGAGACATTTTGCTCAAATCCTTGGACAAGGGTTCAGACCCGGACCTCGAACGTCCGCCTGGCATCCAAGTCTTTCTTAGCCGTCCGCGGCCACTGTCTGCTCCATCATTCGAATGTTTTGAGGTAGGCCTGGGTGCAATGGGGGTCATGGGAGAGGATACGGCGCGGGAATTATCGTATGTCAAGCTTCTGCTCGGCTGATGCGCAGATCTGCTTCGTACCCGCGGCATGGGGCTTTCTGGCGAAGGGCGTCGCTTGCCTTGCAGCATCGCTGGGCCATCGCCTGGGCTAGCGCGGGGGGGCGGCTGGACAGAGCTGCTTCTTGTTTGACTGCCTTTTGATCGAGGGCGCCCGGGAGAGGCGGGTCGTTCGTCTGCTAGGTCGCTTTCAGATGGTGGGATGGGCGGAGGCGGTGGAATCCATTGAGGAGCGCCGCCACTAGAGGACTGGCCTCTGTGGTGCTTTTGGATGGCAGCGGGCATCTCGCTGTCGAGTTCTTGGTTGGGAGTTTCGGCAGCGTCGTCGCCGGTTGCTTCGGGAGACTCTGTGCGGCGAAGTCCAAAGTTGAAGTCTGACGTCTGCGTGGCGGGAGTGGGCGTGCCGAGCCTCAAGACTTCTGAGGACTGGTCGCTGGTGGAGATGGACTCGGGGAGGTCAGAAGAAGTATGCGTGCTCTGTTGCTCAATGGACGGCTGCTTGGTGGGCTCGAAAGCTGAGGCGACGGGCTTGCGGTCGACGGGGGTCGCTCTTATTTGCGACGGGCGAGCGGTTTCATCGGCCGTCTTTGGGCGTGGACGGTCTGTCGAAACGGCGGCCGGTTTTGTGCGACCGGAGCTTGCAGGCGAAAAGAAGGAGGTCAGTAAATTTAGCCTGGACTTTCTGCGCTGTGGCTTCGCCTCTGCGCCGTCATCCTGCGATGCGCAGACCGGGTCAGATGCCTTGGCAGGCTGCCCTAAAGAGCCGGCCGAGTCCTTCTCCTCCGTGGCCACCAGGTTTGTGGCAGACTTGGAGGGCATGGACAGGACCGAGGTCTTGCTGCCCTTGGACGAACGAGAGACTTTGCTCGACGGCATGGTGGGCGAAGCAGAGTCAGCAGCTCGGTGCAGGCATAGAGCAGGCAAGCAGGCAGGCGGGCAGAGCAGAGTAGCGCGGCGAGGCGTAGGTGGTGTGTACTTTGGGAGGGGGGGTGAGGTGCAGTAGTCCGGGGGCCGAGCGAGCAGAGGGCAAAGCGTCGCGAGTAAGGAAGAGCGCGTCGAAGCAGAGCAACAAGGGGACAAAGCAATAATAATAAAGAGTCGAACAGAGTGGAGGCTTGCCCTGGCAAACGGACTTGAGGCGGCTGCTGCTCTCCCACGACTGTCATGGCCCCAATTCTCGCGTGTACCAGGTCGCAGGTAGACAGCAAATAATGGCGTGTGCTACGACCATGTGCAGTGTACATAGTATACATAGTACATGGCACATGGGGAGAGGTGGTGGAGCCCAACGACGTTGCGCAAAAGAGCCAGTGCCAAGGTCAAGGGGGAGGGGGGGTCGCGATCCATCGCGACGGTCAGGAGGAAGCAGGCTATGAGGCGGGCGCAAGTCCGGCTCGGGGTGGGCCAAAAGACCGGAGGTGGAGCATTGAGATGTGTAACAGAAACACTGAAGGGCGGAGAAGACCCCTGCAAGCAAATGGGGGAGCCATCGAGCTCGTCATGCAGGGCTGTGAAAAGTGGAGGCCACATGTTGTGTGCGGCTTGAGCTGGAGCCGACGCAAGTGAGGAAGTCAGGAAGTCGAAGAGTAATTCATCAGAGAGAAGGGGTTGAAAAAATGCTGATGCAGCGGCTAGGCAGGGATGGTGACGGCAGACACTTACTTCGCCGGGGGCCCCATCGCGCAGGGTCAGGGCATTGTTCTCAGGCCCCAGGCAGAGACATTTCTCTCGTACATACCTAGTAAGGAAGTCATTGGCTGCCAGACTGCCAGACTCCAGACTGCCAGACCACCAGCGAGCGCTGGCCAGGGCCAAGGGCTTGGCGAGGTGCAGTCGAACGTGACAGCAGCAGCAGCAGCAGCAGCAGCAGCAGCAGCAGCAGCAGCAGCCGCCGCCGCCACAAAACGCCCTGCCATGCGGCTTTGCCAATATTCTTTCGGATCACTTCGTATCAGAATTCAGACTCGTCAGCGGCCCAGCAGATGAGAGCCGGCTTTGCCGTTTTTCCCAGCCGTGGCCAACTCTGTCGACAATGTCAATCAGGCCATGCGGCTGGGGCTCGAGCCTTGGCGATTTGATTGTTGGCCTTACATGCTACTATGTATGTGTACTGTACGTCTACTATGAATACTCTGTAGTAAGCCAAGTACTTGCAGACGCTGGCGGGACATTCGGGCGCTCAGAGACTTTGCCTGATCTTAGCATGGATCTAACGGCTCTCCTCAGGGGCTGCTCAGCGCTAGTGAGCCGCTCTTTCCTTCTGACATAAGAGAACAGAGAGTCTCGAAACCCACGCCCAACGGACTACTTTGCCAAAGTATCCAGGTACCTCATGCTACTGCCGTGTACACCGTATTCGCATGTACCGCTACCAGTCTGCCAAACGCCCCGGCTACTTGCACCTTGGAATAGGCGGCTCGCATACCATCTGCCTACTATAGTAGCAGCCGGGCAGGCCTGGCAGCCTAGCTGTCCTAGCTATTATGTACTAAACCCTGGCAGTCCTCAGCAAAGTGCTGGGGTCCCCTAAGCGAGGCCAGCGCCCTGCATCCTGCAACCGACAGAGTGCATCCGGATGGGTTTCTGCAAGCACACGCCCGCTCTCGCTGCCAGGTACGCAAACTCCCCTATTCGACGACACTGCAGCTGAGCACTTGGCCCAATTGGTCGCGATGCTTCTTTTCCCGGCCGTTCTTGGCGCGCCCTCTTTCTTTTCTCACACACACACCTACACCTCTGCTGCATACCGGAACACCTAGGTAGTACCGAGTTTTGTGGCAATAAAAAGCCCGAGACTCTTTGGTATCACCCCAGCATTGCCGATGCAATCTAGCTTACATAGTGCTCAATTTATTGGTATAGTGGTCCCAGAGCGTCGGTGTTCTCTGACAAATTGCCATCGACCGTTGTATGGGGAAAAAAAGGTAAGAATAAGAAAGGGACCTACAGCGCACGGGATACTACAAAGCACTGCTCTGTAAGGAAAGGCCTCGCTACCTAGGCCCGTTATCCGTATCGCTTCCTGCTGCCAACTTCAATTATTGTACTTGGCCCTTTGCTACGACCCCTGTATAAAAATACCTCTTGTCCAATGTTGGTTCTTACTCAACTCGACATTCTGGTTGGCGCCAACACCTACATGCACATAGTACAACATTGTTGGCCCCACGATCTTCTCACCATCTCCTCCGCCTTATCCACACTTATAAATTCAGCACAATCTCCCTCGTCCACTCGCCGTCGCCCATAATCACCGTCGGTCTTCCGACGTAAAGCGCCCTCGTCTCTTGTCAACCTGAACCACGAGTGCCTGTTCCATGACCCACGCCCGCCATCTTTAATTGGGGTATTCTATCAGCGTCGGGTATTAGGCATCTGGCATACCCTGGACGATGCTATTGCCTCTCTTTTGGCTTTGGAACGAATACTCGACTGCCTGTTCTCTTCAGTTTTCGTCCTTGTGCACCTGGACAACCGAAGACGAGCGGAATGCCCGGAGACAGGAAAGGTTCCATATTTGACTGAGACACGCACCCCCCCCGGCTATTAATAGCAATCGTAAACGCACTGCAGAAGATGCTTGGCCGGAGGTGTACAGTTCGCCATGGCGCGTTGCCACTTATTTGTTTATTCCCATATTTTTATCACTCTTTTTTTTCTGTTCTCATTTTTTTTCCAGCCCCCCCCCCCTTCTCTCCTATTTTTTCCTTCTCCATTCTCACTTGCTTCCTTCCCTCTACCACACCCCTTTCTCATGCTTACGTCTTTCAAAGCTAGAGGGCCCTTTTGTCAATGTACATGGTGACACTTTTTGAACTTCATCTAACCTAGACTTTAGAAGTAAATAGCAAGAAAAGAAATCGGATAATCTGACACGCGAACCCACCACCCTTCCCCAGAGGGCAATAGGCACCTCGCATGCATCGGTGGCAATGAAAAGAACAAGAAAGAAAAGAAATAGAAATAGGAAAAAAATACAGCCAGAAATCTTTGACGGGATGCTCGGGAATATTCACAATCCTTTGGTGTGTTGTTTAAATTAGAGACAAGCACGAATCCCATTCTATACTATGAGATTATGTAAAAGCCCACTGCTACAGTACATGGTACAACAGCACCCGACTTCCCCTCACAACAATTCCGGTGCCTAGTATGCTGGCATGCTCACCTTACTCGAGCTCGTGGTGTTGGACCTCGAAAGATCTAGGTATATGCAGTACAGTGTTCAAACCAAAAAGACACGATTTGATTCCGATCCAGCTGTTCCACTTCTCAGCGGGGGGGGGGAAAGTGAATCTTAGTAGAAGTACGTAGGTACTCAGCCTCACAGCCAGAGCTGACAATGAGGGTCACGTAAAGTAGAACACAAAATCCCACCGCCGTATTTCCGAGCCCTCTTTTTTTTTTTTTTTTCACAGATCGCTTGTCTCATTTCAGCAAGACCAACAAACGAGCCGATAGCCGTGGAAAAGTCGTGCCGTGCTGTCTTTTTTTTTTTTTTTTTTTTTTCTCGTTTGAGACGTGCTGACGTGCAAAAAGTTTAATAATGGCAAAAAAAACAAACCCACCAGCTATTCTCCTTTTGCAATACTACACTACAATGTATATACATACACAGTAGTAGTACTATGACCATGTAAGTGGGGATACACAGCTTTACACGCGTACCCTATTGTACATAGTAAAGAGGATGAGATATATTACCTTTGTTCGGAAGTATACTACAAAGAAGGGAATTAGGAACTACTCCTGTGTGGAAACAACCCTCGGACCCTCAGGGCAAGCACGGTAAGCAACTCTCCGCCAAGGGGTCGCAGGTAATTGTTCTGTTCAATTCAAAGCTGCACTTGGGGCAAGTGTAGAGAAATAAGTCTTCTCAAGCAAAGAAACGAAAACAAAGGAACATAAAACAACGAGTTATCTGAACCGGAGAATAAAAGAAGGAGTAGAGAAATGAATCACTTTCCCCTCCCCCTCCCCCCAAATGCCATCGATTATATCACCGTATACTATAGTACGCAACATGTGGATGCTCAACAGCAGCAGGTGATTTTACCTTCTGGACACTTTACATGATGTTATATTTGGCGGGAGGGAAAACAAAAACCACCAAAAACCAATCAAAAACCATATCCATAAATGAGCAAGTACCTAGGGAAGCTGACGAATGATATTCCTGCCAGATTTGAACCCTTTGTCCATATTGCTGGCCATCTCGCGCACGTCTCAGCATCCCGTATACGGAAAATATATATACCACATAGCCATGTCCTGAAGTCTCTACTGATGTTCTCCCCCACCTCTCCACATTGAAGCATACCACTCCGGAAAGAAGAGAAGAAAACATCGACGTGTACATCAATACGTTCAATCCACAGCCAATCTCTTCGGTACGTTGGCCGAGAACAACCCTGCACACTAATAAGGGCGGGCTTCGCAGGACGTACCATAGTAGGAGTGAAAGGACCAGGGATCTCCTCTTTTTTTCTTTTTTCTTCTTCTTCGTTCCTCTACTCTCTCTTGCGGAAGGAAATAGCCGTTTCAAAAAGGGCAACGTTCATTTAACTTGAACAGTAGAGATTCGTCATCTAGCAAAAGGTAATTGTTATGGCTAAGAAGTTTAATTTGTCCCCTGGTAGGAATCCAACTGGGAGGCCTGAGAGGGCAGCTATTATGGCTATGACAGATCACATATTACGAGATACTCGTGGAGTCCACGCAAGCTGTCGACGGAGGGCTGGTGGGGGGGCGGCAAGATTGGAGCGGACGAGGCAAGAGAGCGAGGGGGGAAAAGGAGTGCAGGTGAAAACAAAGGCAAATCGACACATAGCAGGTGGCTAGAAGAATTTCTTTGTCCCACAGGTGCGCTGACAGTGCAGTTCTCTGACCGGGAAAAAGAATACCTTAGTATCTTGTTGTTCTCCCGTGTGGCACTTTCCATAGCATAATAGCGCCCTGACCTGTGACCCTGGCCCTAACCCTGGCTCGGGCCCTGACCTTGACCCGCAAGAATGTTTTGTTTGTGTGATTCAGGTTTAGATTGGAGAAAAAGGATGTTCTAGAAGTTCTGCAACGGAACGGGATCTTGCCTGGCAGCCAGGCCGCCGCACGGTAAGTATAGGCGGTGGCCACGCAGAACAAGAGACAGAAAATAGGCGGTGGCCACGCAGAACAAGAGACAGAAAGAAGGAGAAAGAAGGTGAAAACAAAAGGCACGAGCGACTTGCGCGTATTGACAACGATTGCGGGTATCTGGCCTGCTTTATGGAATATCGCTTTGAGAAGTCTTGGAAGGGATTTGCGATAATATTTGTTTTTCTACCACCCGCCTGCCACGGCTCCCACCACCCTCCACCCTCCACCACCCTCCTATTCATCACCACCAGCAGCAGCAGCAGCAGCAGCACCAATACCACCACCACCACTGGCCTCCCTGTCCTTGTTTAATGCACCCACCATCCTTGCTGAGGTCGCCATAGCATGTTAGCGTCAAACGGGGCGCGCCGACTCTGAACACACAGACAATCCAATCGTCTCCGCTTGTCGCTTGTCACTTGTCACTACGTACTGCTTCGATGGACCAGGGCGAGCAAAAAGCAGCGGGCGAGAAAGAGAGAGGCTGTGCAAAATAGTCCCTTCTCTCAAATCCGCGGGATTGCGACCAATGCCCGATGACAGACTGCGAGCTGTGTGTGCCAGTAGGGCGTGCAAATGGCGTCTTACCACCCCCGTCAAGAAAGCATGCATGTCCATAGTGCCGTATTGTACATAGCATCGCTGAAGTCTGCAGGCTCAGACATATGTGCCGTTTCCAATGTCTGCAGAACCAGGAACTGTACCATAGTGGAAGGAGGGTGGACGGCAGGCCCTGCTACAAGGAAAGGGCATCACTCCGACAAAGCGAGTTTATTGTCTTTTGGCTTGCACCTTCCGCGACCTGTTAGCCAGGACTGTGTGTCTACAGTATCATAGTCTAGTCAACCAGTGCCGTCGTCCCCCACGCTGCCAAGACATTGCCACGCCAGCGTGCCTTCCCCAGTTTCTAATACCTCAGGATTGAATGCCTTTTGGCAACTTCCCACCCGGCTCCACCCTGTTCGTTGCTGGCCGGTTGGACTACAAGCGCCGCCTGTCACCGAAAACCAGCACTGCATATTTCCAGCGCAGGGCTTCAAGGCCACATGTGACGTTTCCCTAGCGTTCCCCTCGGTGTGCTTCTGAGGCTCTGCTGCCCCTACCAGCCTCGCGCCTGCAAGTGCACCGCAGCCAACCCAACCAACACGCTTCCAATCGCAAGCAACTAGAGAGCCTGCCCAACCAATGCGGGATGCAACCCGGAACAGCCAGCAGCACCCCTTCGTTACTTATAGGCTGGCGCAGCCAATTCCCAGTCGAGTCATCAGAATGGCTTTTCCTCCTCTTTTTCCCACCCCATCCTGCAGGCCTGCAACAGCCCTTCGCCAGCTGCCCTCATGTTTGGACCCTTCGGCAACTGGTCCTTTGGCGGGGGAGGCAATCTAGAGGGCCGCGGGGTCCACGGCAACAACAACAACAACCACGACGACAACATTAACAACAATAACGACGACGACTACAGCAATAATTATGACTACAGCAATAACGATGGTTACAGCAATCATGACGGCTACAGCAACAATGATGGTTACAGCAATAATGGTGGCTTCAGTTTCACCCAACAGCTTATGCCCGACTTCCTCGTCGCCCATGACGATGTACTCTCGCTTGTGTCGGACGCCGCGCCAGCCTTCAGCTTCAGTGGCCTGACCGTCTCTTCTTCAAACCGCCTCCCAAGCAATCCATCTGTTGGCGACGACCTGGGCTTCGCCATTTCCGATCCCACATCGACCCATCCTAATAAGGCTGCAGATGGATGGTTGAATGAACCGCAAATCGAGTTCCAGCATATTGGCAACGCCTTTGAGATCCATGATCAAGGTCAGCCGCCGCGCCCGCAAGGTCTCCCCCAGGAACTCGACCCTACCGGCAATCCGGTCTCGCCCACTGACATCCGGCCGCACCATGCTTGTCCGCCCGCGCTCTTGGCTGCTGCTCTCCCGCTTTCGCTGCACGATGCCGCAATTTCGGCGCCGGCGTCGTCGTCTCAGACCGGCAGCGATCTCCTCTCGGCTCCGGCCATGGGGAAGGAGCGGAGCAGACGAAATGGTCCATTACCCCCAAAGCAACGTGAAAATGCTGCGGAAATGCGCAAAGTGGGATCATGTCATCGCTGTCACAATCTCAGCATCAAGGTAAGTACGATTTATTCCGTCCGTCATGCTTTAGCAGTCCACTCTTCTTCATACGCGTCTTGTCATTGACTTTGTCTCATTTCTATCCTAGTGTGACACTGGCTCGCCCTGCAGGCCCTGCCACGCGAACTTTCCAAACAACCCAGAGTTCTGCGATCGTGAGAAATTGGTCAAGGCTTTGGCTGCGAGCGCAAATCCATCAGGTAAATTTGATCCTAGCACACGGAAAAAAAAAAAAAAAAAAAAAAGGCATAATGGGTGTCCATGTTCCATATCAACAATCCGGCGAGACGAGTCTCTGACAGGTAGTTCAACAGGTATCTGGTTGCTGCCCGGGGGAACACAGCCCTCTATCAACCAAGTCTCACTTGGACCTCCAGAAGCCGTTAAAATTGTCTTCGACCTCGTCTCTCGCGACTCGCCTGCCTTAACCCTCGTACTTCAACCATGCGGTACCATTGCGAACGACTTTCAGCAGCCTGCCTTGAATCATGCAGCATACTATCCTTCACAGCCAATGTTTTCATTCGCTACAATGCCGATGCCAACAAGAAGCGATTGGTCTGGAACCTTAGGGGCCATATCGTTTCCTCCGCAGTATTCCGGGATGGGTGGCCTCGGATTGAACGTTTCTAGAAGCCAGATTTCGTACAAGTTGGACCCTCAATCACCGCTTCAAGATGATCTTTTGTATCATTGGGCCAAGAGGCAGGTAATTCAGGAATATACACGTCATGCGAGCTTTCCGAATGCAATTGGCGCCCTTGTCTTTGTCTTGCACAGCTCTCCTAGGCCTATGCCACCCAGTAACGCTCATCGGAGCAGACGCAGCAACGGCCCGCCCCCGTTCTCACCCCAGTCTCTCGTGGCCAATGTTTGCCAACTGACGGGTTGGTTCCGCATCTGGCAGGCTAATAGATTATACATCAGAAATGAATTGAATTCTGGGAATACGTCAATCTATGCTACTGGACAAGGCCACATTATACAAGGACAAGACACCTCGTCCTTACTTGTTGGAGTTTTGGCAGAGCTTAAACGACTTGCTATCTCCTACCTTGTTAAAGCCCATTATCAGGTTCTCAAAGATATCGATGCAATCAACACGAACATCAAGGGCAACGAGCTCGAAGTGCTGGCTTGCCTATGGCAGATGATGTTGATTTATCGACAAGTCATTGCAATCTACTCTGCAGTGGCACACGCGCGCAATAATGGTACGTTCTCAACGAAGCCTGGAAATTACTGCAGCTTGTATTTCATGAATCCTGACCCTGCACTGCACATAGGACCCAGAAATGTCACAACGGCACTCAACATCTTCAGTCACCTTCACCTCATTCTCTGCATCAAATACGGGTCTTACTTCCGACACACTTCGCCTTTCTACCCGGCGCCGCGACAACCTACTATGGCCGAACTATTAAGAGATCAGCCATATCTGAGACAAGCTTGGGAGCGAGTGTTTGATCAACGCCGAAGTTTCTGTACGTTTCCTTTCGACGCGTTTTTGGGTGTCATCGATCCCATATCGATTCAAACACTATATTTGGTTTTCGATCCCACCTCATTGCTCCTCTTCTCTTGTTCTTTAACCATGGTCTGGCTAACTCTAGCCTTGGTTTGACCCTCTCCTTTTTCTTTCTTGCTTCTTTACTTTTCCCATATTTTTTCAATAGGAAATCGGCATTCGGCTGCTGCTAACCTTGCAATGCCAATAGATGAGCAGTTCTCGGCTCAATCGTCAGGCGTCCAGTCCCCAGTTTCACCAACCCCATCAGAACGTTCAGATAAGCCGATAAAGTTACTCGTTGTGGGTATTGAAGCTCAGCTTGAGGCTCGCCGCCAACGATCGAAGCCGTCATCCCGCCGATAGTTCAAAACAGGTTCAACTTTGCAAAGCGGTCACCTCTCCCGGACATTACTCTTCAGGATAAATACTACGACGCCCCCTCTACCGTCAGAGATAGCCACTTGAGTCATCTCATATCTTCTTATTGTCGTCGCATCTTGGTTGGAAAATGGGGAATGATCTTAGAATGAAACACTACCGACAAGTTCCCCATCATTGCACTCGGACGGTTGGCTGCTACCTCTTCGAGCTTTCGTACTCCTACAGGGTGCAACAAGAAAACTGACCCTCATAAGCTCTATTCACAATATCTCGGTAACTAGATACTGGAAAGATATAGCACAAGGAATTTTGATAAATGAGAAGTCATAGAATCATACATCTGTGATTGTTCATTCGTCTTTGGTTCTTGATATTATCGCGTTCTTCATGGTTGAGAATACTTAATCTGGGTGAGTCATGGGCTGCCTTGCCCTGTAATTTGCGGTGAGATCCTCTTCTATGAGTGCCAATGCCATTTCTTTTTTCTTTGGTTGGCACACAGCCTCCGTAAGTCCAAGCACCGGAGAGGCTTGGGTCTCGTCTCTGATTGCAGAAAACCAAAAGGCTTTGTATTCAATGAAGTCCAGATTTGGTTTTGTTATTCTTTTTGTTCTTTTCCAAATGTACATGCTCCAGGGTATCATTTCGCAATCTCCTCTTGTCATACTCAGACGGATCTTTTCCCATCATGTGTACGTGTGTGTGTCTGCGTACTCGAGCCGGGAATCCAAAGCAGATGTGTTTGCTGCTGCTGTCTGTGTCTATGGTGTCGCAAAAGGGCCAGTTCCGGTGTGCGTCAGTTAGTGTAGCCTGTTCTCGCATCTCGTCTTTTGTGATCTGTATGCTAGCCAGTAAGAGGACCCTTTCTTTCATGCCTTGAAACGCTCAATGCTGCCTGCCATATCATCACGGGCGTCCTTGACAAGGAAACTGACATTTATCAAAAGGCCATTAGCAACGCTCTCTTTTTCTGATGGAGGGGTTTGAGCGGGAAGGAGACGAGACTCACTTGTACAACAGGACCGTCGGGCCAACAGTCCCCAGATGCCACAAGCAATGCGCATCCACCATGCCGCCCCAAACAGGCGGGAAATCAAACAGTTCCAAGCTCATGGCAAGTATAATCCACGCAACGGCAAAGCCCGGCCACATGGCCCAGCTGCGACCCGACTCTCGGTACTTGCTCCAGCTGTACCAGGTCCACAGCACGTTTTGCACCAGTCCGCAGGCGACGTTGGCCGCCATATTGTACGTGTAGTCCCAGCGCCAGAGTTTGAGATAGGCGACGTGGGCAAGGTACAGCGCTGCGCAAAAGACTGTCCAGAGGCGGAGGAGGGAGCGCCGGCGCGGGTAAGGGTTTGCGTTGCTGCTGCTGCGTATTGCTCCTGCTCCTGCTGCGGCGGCGCTCTTATCCATGACGCCGGTCATGCCGGTGAGCCCGCGGTCGAGGCGGAAATGGTGTACCGTGGTGTAGTACATGCCGTACAGGACGTTTGCGCCTGCGCCGAGGTAATCCAGCTCTTCAGTCAGGCGCATATCGCGCGTGTGGAATATGCAACTAAATGTCCAGCTTGCAATGCCCACATAGGCTAGACCGAGATAAAAGGGCCGCAGGGTATACGTGGTGGGCACTGTGGCGCGAATCTTGTGCAGGCCGTCGACGTGGGCCCAGAGGTTGGCCGCGGAGAAGAGCACCGAAAGGGGTTCCTGGGCGCCGAGGATGCGCGTAAAGGGCCACTTGCCGTAGAACTGGACAACGGGCTGGTTGGCTGCTATCCGCTGTACGGTGACGAGGGTTTGGCATGTGTGGTCGCATTCCGAGGGACAGTCCCAGAGGAGGAGGCGGTGGTGGAGGGCTAGATTTTTGGAAATAGTTTTGGGTGGTTAGCGGGATGGGATGAACATGCATCAAGAGGAAGAGGAGGAAGGGAAAAGGGGGGGGAGGGGCAGAGACGAGATGGGAAACTCACGGATCGGCGTTTGTGGTTTCCCAGGACTGCAGTTCTCGCGTTTGCACACCTATAACATCCGTACGGCAACGCGTCGCCATCCTGTTAGTCTTTGTTGATGCCCTAGCACTTCCTCTTTATTGCCTCGCATTGTTGCCTCCTCTTCAAAACGCCCGCAGGCACGATTCTTCTTCTTGGGCTTCATCCCCACATCATATCAAAGAAGACGTCCCCTCATACGTCCAGCTGCTAAATCTTACCTCAAGACACTCGCGGAACTCGGGTAACCGATCGCCAATCGACGCCTCGACCGTCACAGCGCCACACACAAGCACCAGCAGTAGCCCCAGTAGCAGTAAGGAATGCGACGACATGGAGCTTCTATACCCTCGCCCTCGCCCTCGCCACCGGCAGCGACCAACACCACCCCCACCCAATGCGCTTGCCATCATGCTCGTATCGTCATCCAATCGAAAGCTCCAGGGTGAGGTTTTGGCAATGGGGCGTTTGCTCGTCGATCGTTCGGTTTGGTCAGGCACGTTGTGTCGATGAAATTCTTGGTAGATTTGTTGCAGGGGGAGGAGCGCAGCTCGTCCTGTGTCCTAGGCAGACGACAAGAAGACGGTGTGGAGCCTTGGAAGGGGGATGTATTGGTTTGTTGTTGTGTCTCTACTCTTTGTTTAGCTGATGGATCCGTGTCGCGCGTTCGGGTCGGGCTTTGGGAAAGCTGCGACGAGAGGTGGGCTGGGCTGGGGCAGGGTGCTGGCCAGGCTTGGGTAAGGTAAGTCATAGTACAGTCTACCTACCTAGGTAGCAGGGTAGGTACCGGACGTGCTGGAATTACAGCGGCGCGTTACAAGGGTACCCACTGGGGAGTTAAGGACCCAACTGCCGACCATCCATCGACCCACTTGCAACGGCTGCAGCAACCCGTTGCCAGCGCCAGTGTCAAATGCCAGCACTAACATGGTTCGATTCTTGATTTTACTTGGTGATGTGTTTTTTGTTACGTGTTACGTTTTCTCAAAGAACAAAGTAGTACATCTCTCCTGAAATATCGGGTCTGCATGATAAGTACGCATACTGTACTTGTTAAGTTAAATCAGAGTGTCTGTCTAAGAATCAAATAGAAATAGAATACGTATAATACTCATGTTTACAAGTTCGTTGTCCTACCTAAGTATATGCAAGTACTACTTGCGAGCAACGCTGTCAAACATGTCAGTGTCCTCTGGCGTTACTCAATTGGTTCTCGCATGCGGACTACAGCTTCTGGATGCATATCACATTCCCGTTCATGCATGAGATGGTGATCACTGGACTTTAGCATAGGAATTTCCCAGATACATTGCTAATCATTCATTCGAGCAGGCTTAATCCTGTCGACAGTCCATGTTCTCCCGATTTCTTCAGGCCCATCAACCATTCCCCCCCCCCCTTTCACTCCTTCTCCTTGCAACCTGTCATCCAAGAGTAGGCATATCCTGCCCCAAAGTGGTCCAATGCAATGAAAGGGGTGAAGAATATAGACAGGAAAAGAACCAAGATCCATTCTCTTAGATTAAAAAAAGGCAACAGCAGATATAACTCCAACCCCGTCTTCCGACAGACAAGCCTCCCATCCATGTTTTATAAACCCAAAGGTTAGGAAAAGGAAAGCAGAAAAAGACATGGTTCAGAAAAGGAGAGATAAGAATAGAATTAACCCTGCAACAGTAAGCCTGCATTTATTTTCATACACGACCAAAAGAGAAATGTACAAAAGAAGCAAAAACAAGATCCCAGCAACTCATTACATCCTGACTTGTTGTAACTCCATAATATGCCCAGAGCTTATGAAGCCGGTGCCATATCTGCGTCATCTCTTCGTCAGGATGTGGCTCATGCTGGTAGTCGGAGAAAAGAGGAGAAGGTAAGCCTCGCAATACCACAATCCCGTATTGACAACCTGCATCGACCAAGTGATGTCTGAACATGCATGTGTTCGCCAGAACTCCGACGCTGCCTTGTCTTATCCCAGTAACAACCAGACGCTAATGGATAAAGTCGACTCCAACGGTCGATTTTCTGTCGAACTTGTGTGTAAAGGTGC
The DNA here is from genome assembly GCA_011317545.1 of Coniella vitis. Lineage (NCBI taxonomy): Eukaryota > Fungi > Ascomycota > Sordariomycetes > Diaporthales > Schizoparmaceae > Coniella > Coniella vitis. The sequence goes on from WUJK01000003.1 coordinate 2,442,893, forward strand.
GCAGAAAAGAAATAGAAACCATCACGTGTCCATCATTTTCAATCGTCGCTCCATTTGAGGCCATAATTTACGTTCCGTTATTTTTTTTCATAATAGCATAGAAATAAAAAGAAAGAAATAGAGGAGAGCCAACTCCCAGTTTCAGCACAGAGATTCAGACTGCTGTGGGCTGTTAAACTCCTTCAGCCGTTGGTCAATGTAAGCTAACCTAGAAGCCAGGTTGATGCGGGCAGGCTCCGTGGGTTGGGAAGCGGTCGAGTGGTGGATAGTGGAGAATGGGCGCCCGTAGATGGAGCCATCGAGAAAGCTAGGCTGGCTGAACCTGTTGGGCACGCTGAAGCTCGAGCCACTGACCGAGAAGGGCGAGCCGAGCCGCTGCGGGACTGCAATAGGGACTGCCGCTGGTTGCTGACTGGTTACAGACGCCGTGTCAATGAAGAGCTGCGGCTGAGAGCGAGACGCAAAAATATTGTCTTCACCATAGCTCAAGCTGAAGCTCTTCTTGTGCACGAGGGGATGCTCATTGCGACTGGGAGAGCTGGGCTCAAGCCAAAAGTCAGACGACAAACTAGGTCGCTTGCGTGTTTCGAGCGTCTGGCCCGTCTTGCGCTTCTGGGTCGATGTCCGACTGATGCGCACTGGAGACTGCAATCTAGGCCGCGCACCGCTGACTGTCCGTGCCTGAGGTCGGCGGGTTACATTGAATGCATCGCCCAGCGAGGTCGAAGAGCTGGGTCCATAGCTCTGAGCATTCATAGGGGAGCCTAAGCGCCGTCGATTCTCGTGCGAGAGCTCGGTATCAGCGTTGGATCGTGGAATGTGGTCCAGATTCTGAGGAGTAGCAACGGGTGAGACGGGGGTGGCGTCCCTCAATTGCGCCAGTGGCCCTTGTGGGTTCATGGCCTCCGAGGTGGTAATCGCAAGCGTCGTGGCCATGTCGCGGGTCTCGAAAGCCGATGCGTGAGAACCAGGCGTTTGTCGTCGTGCCCAACGAGCTACTGGGTCGTCCGAGAATGGGGTTGGGCTTCGGGACAGGTAAGCAAAGCGCATCTTTCCGCCGTCGGCGCCGCGAGCTTTTTGCTTGCACAGCACTCTGAGCTGGGCGCGTGTAGCCGCACCGGTATGGGGCCACTCAATGAAGGCCCCGGATGCCTCCGCTGTGGGGGTCGAGTTGCCGCTCTTGACGCCAAGTGCACTCGCGGGTTTCGCAACCGCCTTGGAGCCTTTCCAACTGCGTGCCGCTTCGCGTGCGACCCTCTTGCAGACTCCCTCTGGGGGTATGCCGCTCTTGCCAACCTGGAAGGGTGTCACACGGGGATCGGAAAGATACATGTTGTAAGTCGACCAAAGATGAGCATCCATAGCCTTGGTCCAGGGTGCCTTTCTTGGAGGTCTGTGGAACTCGCCTGGCGTTGAGGGCGTGTCTGGCTCTTCTAACTCAAAGCACAGAAAGTCCTCCGAGGCCGATATGCTAGGACTGAATTGCAAGTCGTCATCGGAAAAGCACGACGATAACTGGCTAAAGGAAGAGCTGCTCGTGCGGGTTGATCTAGAGGTAGAAGGCCGCGATGAGGGCTCGGGGCTCGATTCGCAACTGCTCCTCCAATCAACGGCCCAATTGGGGTATCTGAATGGGGTGAGGGCAGGAGGCTCGACAAGTGCAGGTGTTTTGGGCGGCGTGGACAGGTGCTGACCAGCAAAGGGAGCAGAGAGTCTGCCATCAATCTGCTCGTCCACGTCCTCAAAGTCCCTCCACGGGGGAAAGGCCTCCGTCTCCAAATCGGCAATTGCTGGTTCTTCAATGCTCGGAATGGGAACGTCTGCAGCAGCGACGGATGCGAGAAACTGTTGCGTGGGTGCTGTCAGATGCTGAGCATCGTGTCTTTTTCGCAGCCGCAGGCGCGGCCGTGGCGTGCAAGGAGTCTGGCATTCGCCCTCGTCAGAGGGCTCTGGAGTCTTTGGTGTAGCGAAACGACCTTGTCTGAGCAAGATCGCCGCATCCTCGAGTGCACTCATGTTGGGCAATGGTCAAGTGCGAAATGAAGAGGGTGCGACCATCAATTATCGGTAGACGAGAGGTTGTCAAGAGCAAGGGAGGGTCGTCAGCGGGATTGCGCCACTGCCTGCGCGCAAGAATCTGCGTGGAGATGACGATCCAGTGAATCGGACGAGCGCTTGGATCGAAGATGCGCGTCGCGAATTAAAAGTAGAGACCAGGCAAATCAAACAAGAGGCTGCCAGCCCAAGCCAAGGCGCAGTGCGAATAAAGGAAGTAGAATGACAGCGGGTGTCGCGTGGTTTCCAAGCTGTGGTACTTGCGGCCTGCCGTCTTGAGTCGAAATGGCGCCGCGACTGTCTTTATGTTGCTAGATAGAGAAGTGGATCGAAGTGGCTGGTGCGCAGGTACTATTCGATGAGGGCTCAAAAAGAAAGAGGAATCAACTCGGTTGGCGATGGGTGGGTGGGCGCTTGTGTCTTGCGAAAGGGTGCGCCTTTGTCTTGGGCGAAGTCGAGGGCGGCACTGGTGGCGAGAGAAAGAACCGTATCGTCAGAATCTTGGAAGAGACGAGGTACAGGGCGTGGATGGTGGTGTGGAACGAAGTGTGGGAGGACGGCGATGAGGCGGGGAACGATGGATGTTATGTAGGAGCGACGCACACTCTGGGCTCCCTGGTCGGTGGCAGATGGTCGATGGTCGATGGGCAAGTGGGATGGATGGATGGATGGATGGATTGGGGGGGGGGGAAGGGCATGATGGGACGATGGGGAGGACTGCGGAATGCTAAGAAGCTAGTGGAGCCTTTGATGGGTCAGAGGGGCTGCTAGCCCCGATCAATCCCTCCGCAGCCCAAGTCACAGAGGTACCCCGTACCCCGTACCGCTTGGTCAGAGCTGCGACTTCAGGGGGACCAGGCTCGATAGGCCCTGTCCATGCGCACTGTCGCAGTGCGGGTCGCTACTACCTACCTAGGTATGTACATAGTATACATAGTATTCACCAACTTACCCAACCTGCCCCCTAGCGGGCGTTTCTACTTGGGACTGGCAACTACAATTTACAGCTTCAAGTTTGCCAACATGGAACGTACTCATTCAACCGCTCAAGTGGACATCTGCCAAGCTCGATACCCAAGTGCTCCTCCCAACAGCATTGATAGCGCCTCTTTTGGGCGTCTGTCGACAGTGTGTTGGTACGGTAGATGCGGCGGCTGACAACATAGACCCCCGCTTCTGCTCCCAGGGCGAGACGCCGCCTTTGGTGCTTGCTGCTGTCTGCTACTCTGCCGCCTGGGCGTTGGTGCTGGGCGGCTGCGCAATGCAGGTCATGACTGGGGCAAGCACACAAACACTTTTGGCACGCAACAAACAGCGACCCCGGGTAGATGCATGCAGGTGGACCGCGGCGGCTGTTGTTTTGTTCTTGTCGGGCTTCGGGACTCCCAAGAGGGAAGAAAGAAAGAAAAACGTCCTATACTTAGCAGGTAAGGAATCTAACCCATGCTGCCGATTTGGGAAGGGGATTATCTCAGCCCAATTGTGGAGACGGGTGACTACTTATAGTAAAAGGGAACTGTACATAGTAAGTGCTCTCTAGGCCTAGACATGATGTACTGAATCTAGAAGCTAGCTGAATTCTTGCTGGGTGGTCTGTGTACATACTATGCTGATACCCATGAGCTTGTGAAAACAGATATGCAATCAGTCAGTGCCGTGCAGTGCCGTGCAGGGCAGGGCAATGCAATGCTGCGATGCGATGTTGATGCCAGATGACGGACAGGAAGGATCCCAACAATGGTGGTGGACACAGCCTGATGACTGGCAGATCGGGTCCTGGGTTCTTGACGTACGTAGTAATCGAAAAAAGCTGAGGCTGCACATCTGGCGGACCCTCAGCAGCTGCTGATTTGACAAGTACCATGTACTCAGCTACCATGCACGGCACTATGAGTCCTTACTAACCTGCTGTGAGTAACCCGCAAAACGCAGTTGTCGACCGACCCCTTGGCCGTTGTGTCTCGTTCCTTCCCATCTAGATGGGTGCGAACTGGGCCATCCCAGCAGCTAGGGGGGGGGGGGTGAGACATGCTGCTGCACCATGACCATTCAAAATAGTGCACGTCGACTCCCACCAGAGCACCAAAAAAACAAAGTGGAACCCCGGCAGCCAAGGATATTGTTAGAATGAAGTACACAAGAGGGAAAAAAGAAAGAGGCTGGCAGTACTTCAGACACTCGGATGTTTTTATGTATTTGCTGGGCCTTACTATGTATAGCACAAGGGGCGCCTACTACGTACCCGGGTATTTCTACTATGTATTCGGTGTCCGTCCGGCTATTACGTAGTAAGTGCTTGATGCCAGGATTAAGACTAGCTGTACTATGTAGACGGTCCAGATGCCAGACGAATAGACCAACGGTCCAAGCCGCGAGGAGGCGGACAGTATTGATGCCAGTAGGAGCGAGAGACACTGTACATTGGATCATAGTATCTATGAGCCGATTACATAACATAGTCTGGTGGCGCGTTTTCTGGCGTCTGTCACGCGTCAGCTGCCAGTGCGGACGCGTTTGCCCCACTTTTGTGTGCTCACGGATACCTGTGTACTGGTACTATGTAAACAGCAGCAAGACAAATGACTTGCTCTTGCCCAGATCGCAGATGGCTGGCCCACGAACCAGCCACTCTCTTTTGCCTCACTACGTATTCCTGGACCTACCGGTGATATCATTTTCGACACCCGTCGTCCCGGGATCCTTTCTCCACAATGGGGCCCACAAGGGTGTAAAAGTTAGAATCCCGTGCCTCGTTTCCCTCGTTCTGCTCATCCTCATCCGCATCCTCCGTCAACTGGTTCATGCCGTGTCTTGGGAAAGCCTTCGAACCAGGCGATCGAACGAAAGAAATGGGCGGCCTGGAGGCCCAGATATGGTTGAGACGCACTCAAGCCACGCCAACAAGGAATCATCCCTTTCAACGGTGCTGATGCCATGTCAGACGCGACACCAGACAGTTGCTTATGATGATTCTTGCTCTCACGCCTCTTCGTCTTCTTCCTGTCCCTCCTTCTTTGTTGCCCCTGCACCATCGCCAGCCTCGCACAAGAGCTCGCGCAGCTCACAGCACATTTCCGGTGGCTGGGTGGGCAACACAAGAAACAGGCCCCGGGCTAGACTAGACGAGTGAGAGCACCTTGCCTGCTTGCACATCTGCAGCGGTAAGATCCCGGGAAGGGCGAGCTGCTACGGTACATTCATTGGAGATACGTACGCTCTGGGTTGGCTCCGCAGCCATCAATGACTTGGTCCTGGGCCGCCGTGACATATGTACACAACCTGACGACTTGCACTATCACATACACACAAGTATGTACATAGTAGTGCACTGTGCCCTGTAGGTACATACGAAAGCACCAACCAGTCGGCAGCCGAAGCCTGGCACGGTCTTCTGAGGCACACGTTGGGGTGTCTGAGTATTATGTAATGCGCAGATCAGATTCTCCTTCAAACACTACTCTGTACTTGGACAAAGCCACATTTGCGTATGCTTGGAAACAGAAGTACTATGTATCTGAGTCTGTGGCACACACACACAAATTCCTGTGATTGGCCAGGTGGGAACTGCCCGAACACGGTTCCAGGGTGGAGTGGCGGAGTGGCCAAGGCTGGCAGGCTGGCAGGCTGGTACTATGTACTTGCTGGCTCGGAAATGCGATCCGAATATCTCCCAGATCGTGCAGTCAACTGCCGGTGATCAGCCAAGGCATTCCCCAGACAATGTGCTTACTGTACATACATCTCGCGGAGGAAATCGACGCCCAGACAGAGCTCTTGTTGCAGCAACGATCGCCATGCTGCAACAATCATCCAAGCAATAGAGAAGAGGCATTTCAGGCTTGTCGGCCCCGAGGTTCCCAGAGCGCAAAGCCTCCATAACGACCCTTGTCCAGCAGTCTGTGGGCAACAGGCCTAGATCGTTTCCGACTGTATTGCTGAGAGCCCTATGGATGGGTCTTTTTCTGCCTCCAACAAAGCGATTCAGGGCCGACCGCGTGGCAACTGACAGCGGCACACAAGGCAAAAGCGGCCCGCATCTGTGCCTACCTAAGAAAAGCATCAAGAGGTAGTATCACCCAGCATGTTGCTTGCGCTGAGGCGGGAGTCTCTCTCTTTACGGTATAGGGACTTTTTTTTCTTCTCTTTTTTTTTTTCTTCTCTTTTTGTTCTTCCAAGCTTGTCTAGTCGCAAACTAACCATTTCTTCCTTCACATCTTCTAGATTTCGAAGAGGCTAGGCGCTATTGGTTGTTGGGCACCTTAAATAATGGCCACTGACTTGGCGATTTCCTCGGTGTGCTCGAGGTCTGCAGTGCCGAAGCTTGCTGCTGATACTATAATAGGGCGGAGCTGCCTTGTCTTTGGCTTGATCTCTCCACGACGGCAAATGTTACTATTGTGTACTCGACATGTGTTGCAAAGAAATTATGCAAGTCACTAGCTGTCGCACAGCATTATACGGCAACTCCCCGGTTTGCACAAGGCTTGCGTGCTGCTACTAGATATGTATTTATGTATTGCGGGCCAATCCGCTGGCAGGCTCTCTCGCGTGTTCCAAGCCGCCCAAGCCATTCCAAACTGGAGGCAAGAGATGAAGGTGTGTGTACTAGTAGGCTGTTACGGGCTCCCGCCTCCCTAGCTGCCTACTACGCTAGGTACTATGCTAGGTAGGTACTCGCTGTAGACTACTTACTATTGATTATATAGACTTTGGGCCTCGGCGCAGCCCGTCCCTTGGAGGCAGCCCGGCCCGAGTGGCATCGTTCCCCGCAAGGGCTGAATGGAGGTTTCGTGCGGCATCAGGCCCCACTCTCGACTCTCTTCTTATCAGGAAATGCGAGCAAAGAGACGATGCCATCGTGCGTGGGCAAGGCTGAAAAAGCTGTACTATGTAGGCTTGCCAAATCAGAAGGTGGTGGTGCCAAGACACGCCATCAAGGGCTCTAGTGGCTGAGATCGTTACTAACGAGCACTAGAGAAAATTCACCACTGACAAGGGCTGCGGAGTTGAGGTCGACGCCACAACGCCTCTTGATCTCGATTACTACTATGTAGCCCCGGCTTCGAACCCCAGAGCAAGGGAGCTGGAGGTCTCGGTCTTTCCTCGTCCCTCCTCACCCTCCTTGCGAAACACACCTTGACTCAAAAGATTATCTGGCCAGTTCACCAGCAAGAGGATTGAATGTTACGATGATTCTGTCGACTCGTCCTACATTGTAGGCTTGCTTCTCCAGTACGTTGACCACGAGAATCCGCCGCCCGCTTCTCTTTCCACCTTGTGCAACACCTTCAAGATGTTGTCTTCGCCTGGCTATTTCCGCATGACCAGGTATCTCGTCTTTGCAGTCATCCTCATCCTCTGTGTACGGCTCTACTTCCACCGCAATCCCACCCGCGTCCAGGATGCCTCCGGTGACAACCCACACGATTTCCAGGACGAGAAGAAGAAGCTTTTCATTGCCGACTATCTAGAAGCCGGTGAGGTTGGTGGTGAACTCGACGGCCGCGAGCTTGCCAAGCTGTGTCAGAGCAAAAGCTGGCATCCTGAGGAAAAGGCTCTCATTGTATCTTGTGAGCCCATACCAGGCGGAGTAGGCGAGGTCAAGAATGGAGCCTTGAACTGTGTGCGATTTGCGATTGAGATTGGAGGTTCGTATCACGGTTTTCTTTTTTTCCTTCCCTTCCTCTATAAGTGGACAGTCCGGGAGCACCTCCAAAACTGTGCATGTCTTTTACATATGCTTCCATTTTGTGTTGCAGTTCCTTGCTAAACAAAATGAGGAAAAATAAAACATAACTTTAGCCCAACTCATCCTTCCTCGCATCGCCCTGCGTTCCATCTCGGACATTAGCAATCTTCACGGCTCGCAACAGTCCAAGGGCAACCCACTAGACTACATGTTCTCCATTCCCAAACTAGTCTCATCGCTTGAAACATATTGTCCGCAGCTCAAGATCCACAAGTCTCTCGATGCGCTCTACGACAGACCGTCGCTACTGAAAGCCCTCGACGTCAACATTCAGCAATTTGCGCTCTTGTTCCACTCGTACGACGGCATTCCGACGACGGTCGTTGCGGAGCCGCAAAAGATCAACGAATTCGTCACGACGCACATGAACTCGCAAATGCCGCTCGACAAGCGCCACTATCCTGTTCGCGTGCATCTGGTAGGTTGGCCTCATCACCCTGACTGGCTGCTTTTGCTCCGTTCGACGCTACTACTCTACTTACTTGCCCTTCTGCGAGAGAGGTATTCTGTCTGACCATATCGTCGTCAAGCTGCTGACTCTGCCCATCTAGCAAAACACCCTCTTCACTTGGCCCTTGCGCGAAGTAGGCAATGACAAGCTCCGCGCAGACATGAGCAACCTCTTGCGCCTCCGCGACGACATCCGCACCCTCGCCGCATCGGCCCTCTACAACCTCGTCAAGCGGTACTCGCTTGCCATCCCACACCCAACCGCAAAGGGCCTCATGCAATCTCTTGCGGAGACAACCATCAACGAGGACGACGCCGACGACAGCAGAGGCCGCGATAGCGACAAGAAGAATGACGACAGCCGCCACAGGCAGGGTATTATTCACAGTCGAGCCGACGAGGCTTCAAAGGGCTTCATTGGCATCCACCTCCGCACCGAAAAGGACGCCCGCGACGCGAACGGCCTGTTTCCGGGCTACAATGACCAAGTCGCCTACTTCTTTGCCTATCTCTCTGCGCTGCTTCATTCTTCCTCTTCTGCCCCTGTTCCACCTGACCCTCCTGCCATGGAGGGAACCACAACCAGCAGCCGCGACACCAATACCAACGACAAACACCAACCTATCGACGACCACATCAACAACAACAATAACAGCAAAAGAGACACCCACACCAACAACAACAAGAACAACATCGTCTACCTCGCAACAGGCCTCACAGCAACAGACACAGACATCCGAAACTTCCGCGCCCGCGCCGCGCAGCTCAACGCCACGGTCCTCCTGAAACGAGACCTTCTCGACGCCTCGGAAATCACCGCCTTGAACCGTCTTACATGGGACCAGCGCGCCCTCGTCGACTATGAGATGCTCCTCCGCGCCGAGACCGTCCTGGGCATTGTCGAGAGTAGCTTTGCCTGGAATATTGCGTTGAGAAGGGCGCAGGCATACGGTGGTAACGGCAACGGGATTGGGAAGGTTGATGGTGATACGAGTGAGGAGGATCGAGCTGCGTTCAAGGCTAAACCGGGCACGGTGGCGGATCCTGTTACCGGCTTGAAGGAACCGTTGATCATGTGGCGGGATCGGTGGACGTGGCTGTTTGGAAAAGTTGACCGGGCTGTGTCGATGTATTTGGCTACTTGGCCTTGACATATCTTATCTTTGTCTTGAATAATACTGGAGAGCCGCTTCGTTCTCGGGAGCTTGGATTATCAATACTTATGAGGTGGTATTCTACCAGGGTGAATATGGGTTTTGTGAAATTTTCAAATCGAGGTACAATCGCACCGCCTTCTTCTATTTTTGGGCTGGAGCACTCAAGACCAAGCTCCGTCCGGCACATCAATACATTATATCGACTAAAAAACCCATGGCTAGACGACGGCATGCTTGAGATTATCGCTTCCGCTCAACATTCCCTCTCCCTATTTCTCGAGAGCTCTTCTACAATCAACAAGAGTTCTGCTATGCAAATACATACGCACAAGACTTAAAGAGCCCTACAACCAGAAGGATACAAAAGGCTGAAGCTCCATATGCCTTCCTATTCCACGTTTTATCCATAACAATCGCTGTCACTGGCATCATCATTCCCCGACAAAACAAAATCAAGAAATAACAGCGCGTACCAAAACAAAGATGCTTCACGGCTCTCCTTATTTCTTTGACCACAATATAACCAGGTTTAATCACTCAATGTCACACGCTTCCTAATGCGTATCAGTCATCTTGGACATTTTGGGCCCTTGTTCCACCAATTTACCACGTAGCCGATTCAGAACATCCTGGCGCTTTCGCATCTTATCGCGAACAGCAGCCTTCTCCTCAGGCGTAAAGGCAGCCAGCTTCTTGTGTGGTGGTGGTGTTGCGTTCCGGCCGCCGCTGCTGCCACCGTTGACGGAAGATCGCAGTGGTGACGGCGAGTGCGTACTTCCTCTACCACGACCAGCCAGCAACAGCCGCCGGTTCGTGGGCGGGGTTCTGACAATCTCGGGGGTCCCCTCCCGGCTCGAAGGAGGCAAACTGCCGCTTATACGAAGCTTGCGCACCTGTGACTCGAGAATGTCAATTTCTCCGCTGCGTTTTTCAAAAGCCGACGTCATCCTGGAGATGGTACGCATAATAGCATCCACAGTCGGTACGGCGTTGGGTTTTCCGGCAACAGTGGCCAATTTCGTCTTGAGCATGGTCAGCGCGCTCTCGGCATCCGCAATGAGCGTAATCACGCGCGCATACGACTGGCGGAGCTCATTCTGCTGCACGGCCTGTTCGGCATTAAGAGGCATGACGCGGGCGGTTGCAGCTTGATCTGGGTCCAGGACGTTGTCAAGAATGCGCTTGAGATCTTGCTTCTTTTGACGAAGCTTTTGCGTTTCCCGCTCAAGGTCCTGGCACGTATCCCAAGTGTCTTGAAAGTCATGGACCCGGCCATCCTCGAGGTCTCGGGCCAGCTCGTCATCCAAAATGCTGTCCAGGTCTTCAGCCTCGCATAGGATCCAATCATCCATGTTTTCGAGGTCGCCCTTGGTCTTGTGGTCTGGCTTGCGCTCTTCATGGCCTTGAATGAAGCCAGCCAGCGCACGAGCATTGAGACCCAACGTAGCGAGCATGCCATTCATGTCGCGATACAGAGCCTCGACCTGAGCAGCAATTGTAGAAGCATGAGCATTGGCAGTGAGACTAATGAAAGCGTTGAACTCGCCAATCTCCATGGTCGGGTCAACTGGGCTCTCGAGGAGTGCCTGAACCTGCTCGTACTCGTCATCTTCTGGGTTGTACTGTTGTTCCTGTTCTGCTTGTTTCTTCTGCGCTTGTCTCTGCAGAGCGATATTGGGGTCCTCTCGAGCCTCGACGCGACTGGATATACTCTTACTGAATCTGGAAGCCTGAGGTCGAGGGGGCAATCCAGAAGAAGAACCGAAAGGAGAAGGCTTTTTTGGAAGGCCCAGACCATGGGAAGGATTCGAAACACCAGAGCTGGTAGGTCCAGGCTTGGAAAATAGAGAAGTACCGTTACCAAAGATGGATGGCCTGGAAGGCTGTGCGGCATCTGGACGAGAGACAAGGGAGAAAGTACTCCCTCCCACTCCTCCAAACGAGCTCTGAGGGGTGGCACCGGTATTTTGGCCTGCATCGGCCGAGGTGGGGCTCAGATCCTTGGCAACATCAATGCCGCTGCCTTCACTGCCGTCCTCTTCCTCACTACCCTCGGCGTCTTCCTCCTCTTCGTCTTCATCATCAAAGTCGTCCTCATTTTCGCCCTGATCGTCACTTTCGCCCTCCTCTGATAAATCACTACCCGAGTCCTCAGGAACAGTGGGTGCTGCTGAAGGATCAATCGAGGAGGACTTGGGCAGCTTCGTAATGAAATCCGGAGGTAGGGGCGCTTCCTCTGGCACTGGTGACTTTTCTCTGGTCTGGAGAAGAGATGGACTAGTTCGACTAGCTGATTCGGGCTTGGACTTCGGCGCGAGAAAGTCAGGGGGTAAAGGAGCGTCATCCACCTTTTCGACGGTCTGCTTGATGTCTTCTATAGCATTAGTTGAAGCTACGGAAGACGCAGAAGATTCTTCAAATGGGTATGCTGCCTTACTCGTTGTGTCTGGAGGTAATGGCGGCTCAGACGTGCCTGTAGCCGCTTGTGTGCTTGTGGGTTTACTTTGAGCAAATGGATTGGGTTTAGTTGAACCTGCATTGAAGGTATTGCCAAAAATGCTAGAAGTCGGTTTGCCGAGGGCTGTGTCGGACTTGGCAAAGGGATTAGGAATGGGCGCGTCTGACTTTGTAGTAGAGGCTCCAAAAAGACTGCTAGTCGTCGCAGGGCCCCCAAACGGGTTCGATCTTGGCTTATTGCTCTCTGACAACGACAAGAGATTGGTTGGCGCAGGTGTAGAAGTTGGCGTTGTCGATCCTTGACTCTTGTCAGAGAATGATTGAACCTTCTCTTGCTCAACCGGGGTCGCGACTGTCATTGGGTCATCCTTGGTCTCGGATACAGCCGGCGACCTGGCAGCAGAGTCACCCAATGAAAGACCAAAGCCACCAAGGCTGAAGCCGCTCTTTCCGGTAGGTTTTTCGTTGTCGTTGGCAGTCGCAGGGTCTGCTTTGAATGTTGTTCCAAGCACAAAGGGTGAAGCACCAAACGAGGAGCCCCCATTCGCGTTAGACGCGCTCGCCCCAAACGCACTTCCACTGTTTGTGGACGTATTTGTCGAGCCGAAAGCACTCGAACCGAAAGTTTTGCCGCTGCCAAAGGAGGATTGGTTTCCTCCACCAAACACACTCTGGCCGCTAGACGCCGAACCAAAGGTGCTGGATGAGGACGGTTTCGCAAAGATACTCCCTCCACCGCTGCCTCCATTGCCACCGGCCAGGCTTGCAAACCCGCTCTGACCAGCCAGCGCGGCAAAGCCTCCTCCTGATGCAGATGCATTGGATCCTGCGGCGCTGCCAAACACCTTGTCACCCGTCGACCCTCCAGCAGTAGGCACTGCAGAGCTCGCAAATCCATGTGAGCCAAAGGCAGGAGCTGCGTTATGGTTGCCTGTAGCCCACGGGGATGTCCGTGATCCCAGGCCGCCAGCTTGTCCGAAAGCTGGGCCTGTGTGACTTCCTCCCAAGCTGCTGGGCGCACCAAAGGTTGGGCCAGACGAGGTGGTCGAGGAAGGCACGAGGGCTGGAGGGGCGCCGCCAAAAGCGGAGGTTCCAAAGGAAGAGGTTGCGGGTTGGGCGCCAAAAGCAGGCTTAGCAGGAGCAGATACAGCAGCCTGGGGCGCAGGTTCACCTCGCAGCGCAGCCATGCCCGGATACGTGACACCCTCCTTGACAGCGTCATAGTAAACCATCCACCATGCAGCAAGCACTCCGTCCTTGTTCAAGGCCCATACAGCAGGTAGAGGACCAGGCGAATAGTCAATCTCCTGATCAGTAGGCACGGGTTTATACAGCTTGTCCTGACTAGACAGATCCAAGGCGAATCCAACCGGATAGGTGTCGTTGAATTCCTCGTCTGAAGGCAGTGCTGCTCGTCGTGAGTCGTCTGTAAATTCGGTCGTGAGCAAGACATTTGTGATTCGGTCCGCCGGCTTGTCAGTAGCTAGCGGAGCCTTGGCTTTTGTGAGTAGACCAAGGTCTCCAGTCGTTGAGGATGCCACAATCAAGAGATCTTGAATTGATGGAGGGTGGTCCTTGATGCGCAAAACTGTAGGATGAGGTGCCGTGTCTTCGAAAGATGGGACGGGATTCATCAGCTTGCGGAAATCAAAAGACGGCGACTGGCCGGCTCCCCCTTGCCTCGTGATAGCGAAGAATTCGGAATTTGGGGGGGATCCATTCGTCTCATTGTAAACCGCTAGGAATAGATGATTTTCCAGCCAGGCAATGGAGGCTACATAATATTCACCGAGTGAATCTGGTTTGGGTATCTGCGCTTTCTCGACACCATCTGGCGTCAATTGCACGATAGAGCCGTCACGAAGACCGGCAACCAGCTGTTTGCCTTTGGTGCTCCAGCCGACTGATGTTACACCAGAACGAAGGACTGGACCACTAGGACCAGGCACCAGCGCCTTTTGCTTGAGATTGGCGATGAGAAGGCTACCGTTATTCGTCACGACAGCGCAGAATTCTGCCAGCTCGGGCATGGGGTTGGGCGCCAGTTCTTTGATGGTCTCGCCATTGGTGCTGATTTCAAAAGCCGTCTGTCCGCTGCCCTGAAGCAAAGTCTGCGTCTCATAAATGGCCAGACCACCGCCCTGCTCAGCCGACATGATAACATATTCTTCATCGGGCGTGAATGCCAAATGCGATATCCGTACCGACATTGGTATCTTTATTTGCGTTTCAAAGGGCCGGATTTCGGTATCGCCATTCTTGTCGGCGTCGAAAGCCTTTCGCACATTGTCGGTCGGATTGATGTAGATTGCGTCTGGGCCGCCTGCAGCGACTATGCCTTTGCGCGACGCAATAGCAAGCAGCGATGCTGTAGGAGCTGGTGGGGGCGACCATTTGTCTGTGAGCTGAACTTTGGCATCGCCAGCAAGAGGCGTGAAACCAAGACTCTGGACGTGGTGCGCTGTTAGAGACAGTATAGATTTTGGAGCGTGGGAACTACTTCGTGCTCACCTCGGTCTGAATCGAGTCAATCTGGTCGTCATCCATGGTTGCTGTTTGGCGTTCGGTACGGTGCGACGGAGCCAGTGGAGCGATCGCGCTTTAAATGCTAACCATTGAGAGAACAGGGCCCAAGATAGTGTGTCTTGATGCAGAAAGAGGAATGATTGCGACGGCTGCTAGAGAGATATGTCAAGTTGGCGGCCTGCAACCAAGACACACTCGGCGTGTAGTGTTGTTGTAGGGCCAGAAAGAGTGCGCAAGTCAAGGTTCTAATCAAAGAAAGTTGAACGCGGCGCTGCCATAGCACTGAAAGATCGCAACTGCAAACAGCGTGCCTGCCCCAGCAGCACCTGCTCGTCAGGGAGCTTGGACCACTCACACAGGTGCAGGGATCGGTCAATGACAGGGGTCCACTTACCAGCAGTAGGAAGGCAGACACGCAGACACACGGCAGTCCTGCAGCCTCGTCATCCCAGCTTGCCTGCTGAGCTTCCACTGGCAACCTCACCTTTCTCGCTGTGCGGCCAAACAATACACAAACTCGCAACGCTTCCCTCTCACTCAACCATCAACACGTCTGACCCAAACCCTTCAACCTACCGTTCTCTATTCATAGGAAGAGACCAAAGAATATTCAACTGCAACTAGACATATACAATCCACGTTTCCAGCGTTGCCACAATGCCAGGCTTCGATTTCTCAAACTACAACCGCAACGCAGCGCTGCACGCTCGCGGTGTGCCGCTCCCCAAAGCAACCAGCACAGGAACCACCATTGTGGGATGTATATTCGACGGGGGTGTAGTTGTAAGAAGATCCTCAGCACCCGTTCATGCCACGCTACAATGCGAACCACCGACCTGCCTCCCTCCTTGCCGTCACAGAGAAGCATCCAGCTGACCCATCGGACCCTCCTCTTTCTGTAACAGATCGCAGCCGATACGCGTGCTACCTCAGGTCCGATCGTGGCCGATAAGAACTGCGAGAAGCTTCACTACATTGCCCCCCAGATCTGGTGTGCAGGCGCCGGTACCGCCGCCGACACGGAATTCACAACCGCCCTCATCTCGTCCAACCTCGAGCTGCACTCACTATCGACGGGTCGTAAACCCCGCGTCGTGACGTGCATGACCCTTCTCAAGCAGCACCTCTTCCGATATCAAGGCCACATTGGTGCCTACCTCGTCGTCGCAGGCGTCGACCCTACTGGCACCCACCTCTTTACAGTGCACGCCCACGGCAGCACAGACAAGCTGCCCTATGTGACCATGGGTTCCGGCTCGCTGGCAGCCATGAGCGTGTTTGAGTCAAGCTGGAAGGGTTCGCTTACACAGGAGGAGGCAATGGAGCTGTGCAGCCAGGCTATCCAGGCGGGTATCTTTAACGATCTGGGTTCCGGAAGCAACGTGGACTTGGCAGTCATTACGGCGGACAAGACGACGCTGCACAGAGGCTACGTGAAGCCCAACGAGCGGAGCCAGAAGCTCAAGAGCTACAAGTTCCCCAAGGGCACCACCGCAGTGCTCAATGAAAAGGTCATCAAGAAGGACGAGATTGCCAAGTTTGTGAGCGTGCACGAGCTGCCTGCTGAGGGCGAGAGAATGGACGTCGACATATAGAACCGAGGAGATGATGGTAGCGCAGATGGGCAGACGGACCTGGGAAAGAGGCGCCACGATGAGAGACGATGAGGGTTTAACGACCGGTCAAGTGGGACTTGTCAATGAAACTGGACACATTGACAATGCCAGCACCTTGTACAATACTTGATAATGACAACCAAGCCTTGCAAACTGATTAAGAATTTTAAGTTGCGTCACGTAATGGTTCTGTATAGTGCTTCTCATTCGGTAAGCTCCTAGTCTTCAGTACGGATCCCGCAGCGTGTCATTCACACTTGAGAGTCTTTTATATACTCCTTGTTGCAGGGGGTTGCACAGGGCGTGCCACTGTCTAAACAGCGAGTTTTCACTCGTAACTCGGGGCAACTAATTCCATTGTATCTGCTGCATGCGGTACATATGTATGAAATGGTCACGAAATCTTTTTACCAAATCCCCAATTAACCATTTTCCAACCTCAAATGATATGCTTGCTAGGAAAACAGCGACAGAGGAGGAGCAAGACACCAGCAAAAGGTAAGTATAGTAAAAGCAGCCTCCTAAATTCCAAAAGTTGAATCCCTTCCCTAACCCTCATAACACCATGCCAGAAAAATGCACTTGGAGGCCATATAAACCCAACGAGTCAGAACGAAAGCAAATCAATCAAATCAATCATCATAAGGGAATCCGCATCGTATAACAGCAAATCAGAGGAGCCCCTCTCTCCCTTCTCCCCAAAAGAAACGAATGTCAGCACCCAAGACGCTGTAGTACCTTTCATTTATCATGGCTGCCGACGTTATGGCTTTTCAACCAACTCCTTGCGCAACCCCGCAATCTCAGCTTCCATGGAACTGATCTTCGCATCGCGCTGGGCCAATGTACTCTCCACCGATGCCAGACGAGCCTCACGCGCATTGGAGAGGCTCTCAAATGACAAGAGCCGCTCACTCATTTCCTTGACCCTATCTTCAAGCTGCTGCATATAAGCCCACATACCCTGGTCCGCTTGCGCAAACAAATTTGCAGATGTATTGTCGCCGCTGTTGGCGTGAGCAACAGTTCGGGAATGACTTGTTGTGTTGCTGCTGGTAATATTATTGGTGGTGGTGCTGTTTGGCGCCAGACCTGGTGGTGGTGGTGGTTGACCTTGTGGTCCATTAGTCGGTTGCTGAAGGCGGATAACATGAACAAGAGAATTGATTGTACTATGCGGTGGTGGTAGAGCTGGCAAGGGGTGTGTGTCTCGATCAGATGGGCGTCGGCCATACTGCTGCTGCTGCTGCTGCTGCTGCTGTTGTGGGTGTTGGAATTGGGTAGCCAACCCTGGCGAACGCTGACGTGTCTGATCATGCAACGCAGGACTTAAAGGTTTGGGACTCTCGGTAATGCCTTTTTTTATTTTGTACAATGGTGAGCTTCCAACCATGTCCATTTTTCTTGCTTTGGAATTTTGTTTTGGGGCAAATCAAAGGATTGACAAGTGAAGTCAGGGTGCTTTCAAGCAAGGAAAGAAAGGCCAAAAAAAAAAACAAGGAGCACCTACCAGAGATGCTGTTGACGATACCTGCCGGTACAGCAGCACTGCTGTTATTTGGAGGGTAAAGAATGCTCGGTGCTCCTCCTCGAGCAGCACCACCGGCAGGAGGATACGTGTGAGAGTTCGGAACCAAGCCTTCTGGGCCTGTAGCATGATGACCCTTGACCGCTGCTGGAAGACTTTGCCTGCGCCGTTCATCATCGGCCATATCCACATCACCGTTCTCGTCGTAGCTTATCCCGACCATCGACTCGTCGCCTTCGTTGCGTGGTATACCCTCGAAGTCGCCCTGCTCGCCATAGCTTCCCATTGAGGCGCGCCGGCCAGCACACCCGCCCGCACCTTTACTGTGACGCGCCAACGCATCGCCTCGCGCAAATTTGCGGCCGCACTTTGGACACTCGTGGTTCTTTTCGCCTGTATGTAGCTTGCCGTGTCGCTTCAAGTCGTGGAGTCGCCGGAACCGCAGGCCACAATCCTTGCACAAGTACGGCTTCTCCTGGCTGTGGGTGAGAAGGTGGCTCTTGAGATTGTGGTGGCGCGTAAACTCGGTGTCGCAGTAAGGACACTTATGTTTCTTGGACGAACTGGGCGTGTGGTCGGCTCCATGGGGTAGACTTGCTGGTCGTGGCGGTGCCTGTGTGGCCGCGTTCGGAGAGAGGATGCCCGGATAAGAGAGCGAAGTTGCGGTCTTCTCGTCCATCTGGGCTTCTGGCTGGGATGCGTAGCTTTGTCGGTCACTGCGCTGGTCGACGTCCATGGGCCCGGGACTGTTCATCAGGGCATGGCTATCTGCGGCGCCTCCTGCGCTGGAGGCACTATGTGGCGGACTAATGTCTGTTCTCGCATCTGAGACGTTGGGTTGTGGTATCGTGACAGGGCCTAGGGCCTTTGTCGCCTCTGCAGCAAGTGCGATCTCGTCCATCGCGGGTGGAGCGTCCTGGGGACGGCTGACGGTCATAGTGGCGCCAGACATGAGTTCGCTGAGGGCTTTGTGGGTTGGATTCTCGCTGACGCCGGGTGGATTGCGTCGCTGCTCTTCTTCTCTGCGGCGACGCTCCTCTGCGATGGCAGCTGCGCCGGTAAGTTGGAAGGGGGGAGACAATTGCGCCGTCAAGCCCAGGCGGGCGATCTTTGTGGGCGAGTAGTCGCGTTGGTAATGGGTCGCAGAGGAAGGGGAGGTTGGCACGGCGGGAGAGTCCTCGCGAGGCCTCTTGTTGGAGGGTGGAGCAGGGTCTGCGCGCGCAACAGGCTGCTTGGGCGAGTCGAGGGGAGTTGAGGCTGAGGCGGACGGGGTTGCGGCCGTCGCGTGAGCGGCTGTGACGAGGGAGAGAGAATCTGTCGCGGAGGGTGCAGCGTCAGATGCCATGAGGCAGGCTGTTGCTTTGCTGGCTACTGTGGCAAGAAGATTGGGCGGTGTGCCTCGCTGCGGTGAGCCAATTGTGGTCACGGAAATGGACGACTGTCTCTCGTCTTCACAGTCCAGCAGTACGTTTAGGCTTCCTGACTCTATCGCGTCGCCAGGAGCATCCTCCGGTTCGGTAGCGGGACTGGGCGCGAGTGACGAAATGTCGAGGCTGTGTGGTTGTGGCGCTGTCGAGGATGGATCGTGGCGCGAGCTTTGATTTTTTTTTTTTTTTTTTTTTTTTGGCTATACTTTTATCTGGCAAGGACTAGGCTGTCGGATTCGGCTCCGTAATTTTCACAACTGGAATAGGGCCGGCGCGTCTTACACACGGCAGCGGTGAGGGCTGTGCGTGCAGTGCAGAGCAGTGACTATTATTGATCGCAGGCAAGACGTTGGCGTTGATGGCACATTGCTACCCGCAAAAGCCAGAGGAACCTTGTGCCAGTTTTATGCCGGGGGCGCCTTGCGGATTGCAAAGTGAGAGATGGGCAGAAGGCAGGAACAGGACAACCGACCGCAGGCCTGGCCTCAGCGGGAGGGCAGCAGAGGTTCATCAGAGATGCACAGCGGCAGTGGCAGGTCAACAGAAAACCAAAAAATGGATGAATCAGCGTGCAGCCAGTGTCGGGGGCCCCAGCGGGGCGGCTTGCGGGCTGGTGGGCAGGCGGGCAGCGATTGATGGCTTGGGGGCGGGTGACAGGGACGGCCTGGGTACACGAACCACTGATCAACGGGGCCAATTGCCCAGACCCACCGCTGTGAATGCTGACGAAGTGCCGGTGCGCGACGCTCCCCCTCCCACCTTTGGGCAAAACGTACGTAGGACTACCATAGTATAGTGCTGGACTATGTAGCGTGGCAGTGTGGCATTGCGGCAGTGTGGCTGTACATAGTAAGTAGATGGTACTGCCCGCGCTACGTAGGTGATTTTGGGGGAACCGGGGGATAGCAAGAGGCACCTGAAGTACAGAGTAGTAGGTACATGGAATCCAGCTTCTTCAGTGGCAGATGGCGTAGCTTAGTGGGGCTCCAGGCCCTGGAGCACTGGGATACGTACGACTGGTACGGTATATGCAGTCCCTGCAAACCAGCCGGCGCCCCTGTCTCGGCACGCCCTGTACTATGTACAGCGGACAGACACCCCAGCATTGGTTTCTGCAGCGGACAATCAGTCATCTCAACCTTTCTCTGTCATCAGCCACTCCAGACTTGTCAGCCTCCCAACCAGGCTGACCAGTTGCCAGTTCACGGCCTGTCTCCTTTGTCTGTTCCATGACGTGGGTCTGACTCGCTCGCCCTTCGCATCTCTGTCTTGTCCGCAGGAACATGTGCCGTATGTTCTCCTGGCCTCATGCGCTCCACCACGGCCTCGTGTCCTTGGGCGCAGCGCATCACAATATTCTTCGTGGCGGCAGATCCAGCATTATTGGGGTTTGGCGCGCCTTGCGTGTCCACCCGGTAATCTGGGTAATCACAAAGGCTCCCAGGCTATGCCATCTTGAGCCACAGCCTCTCCACCGCACTACGACACGTCCGGCCCCAAGAGGAAGCGAGGAGCCCGCGCCACCATCGGCCAAGGCGCAATAGGCAAGCCACTTCGACTCTCCATTTGTTGCGTTGCTTAGTCAGTATGGGTTGCTTCTTGGACAACGCTGGCACTATCAGAGTCGAGCAGCTGATGGAAGCGGCAGTGGCTTGTTGAGAGCAGTAATGGCAGCCAACAGGCGCCTGAACCCATCAGTCGCTAGCGATACCGAGTGCGTCCTACGTCGCGATGGCTCTGGTGCAACCCATCTGGCTGAAAGAGGTCGGGAGGCCGCTGTTGATGGCTGTTGCTTTTACACTGCATCCATCGACTCACAAGTTCCGGCGCACCACAGGCACATGGCCCCAGCAGTATGTCCCACGATGATCTAGGTGCATATGCTCGTCAGCACCGACTGCCAGCTCGCGCTACACGCAGCCCTGAGCTATAAGCGCCTCAGTTCCCTCCTGAACTTCATCACGTCCAGCCTGCGTCATTCACCAGCACTCTTCCTGGTCTATCTTTGTGAGCTGAGCAGATTGTCGTGTTTGCTTGCGTCGAAAAGCGGCTCAACAGCAGTCAGACTACCATTCTCACTATTCCTGCTGAATCCTGCCATGTAAACCCGCGAGGCGTGCCGTCTAGCGTTTGGAAAATATGCAGAGCATCGCGCACTCTTGACGCCCTGTCCTGCTCGCGGATGCGCCGAAACCCTGAGGCTTGGTGTGCATTTCTTCAGCGTCGAAACAGACAAAAGGTGGCTGACGTGGCTGCTGTGTGTCGCGGTACTCTTATTGGTCTGCGCCGGGGAACTGGTCGCCTTTTGGGTCTCAGCTCTCATGTATGGCGATCCGAATAGGGACACCACCGGCTACTGCAGATTCTCCTCAAAAATGTCACAATCTTCTGATGACAGGTTTTCAATGACCTGCAAGGTCGGATCCAAGATGCATTGAGAAAACAGCCGAGGAATTTGTCATCTTGACAGAGCCTCAAAGCAGCAGAACCTGTGGAGATAATCCCACTTGCGCAGTTTGTTGCAAAGACATCTTCACATTCGAGGCATCCTACCCACACACCCCATCAGACTGTACCGGTTACAACGACGCCGGAACTCAATATCCCGGATCGGCGCTTGCACAGCACCACGTTACGCAAGTCCAAAGTTGGGCGCAGAACGATCACCCGACCGCTGCCAACCCATCGACTACCTTGACGAGCGCGTGAGGGCTGTTGAGTCTCTTGTAGTGAGTCTTTGAGAGGCTCTGCTTCACATCATTGCACACACTCACCCTCCAATCTGTGCAACTGTGAACCCAGACGTCTCTATGATCATTTACGCTCATCGCAGTACTGTTCTCGGTGGTTCATTGCACAATTCACAGTGTAGAATACACACTACGTGAATCATACCGCAGGTATGTGCTTGTCAAGAAGTATCGCACTCGAACCGCTTGGTAAACACACAAACACACACGCACACACGCACACAAGAGAGACAAGCACAAAATGCTGTCTAGTCGAGCAAGGCTTTGCAGAAATGATTATGTCATGATACAATCCAAACATTTACAAGGAATTATGCTAAAGAGCCTCAAAGGCACCCAGTTGAATGGCCTTCAATAAAAAGGCAAGTGCCTTTCTCCAACCTCGAGGAGCCTCGAATCACCTTACAGCGAGGCAAAAGTGGCCAAGCTGGACAGAGCCTTGCCAGATGTAGAGAACATGATGTTGCTGGCACAGCTGCTACCAAGGCCAGCGTTGTTGATCCAAGCGGGCTCCCAGTAGAATAGACCAACACCACCACTGACGGCCTCGACAACAGCCGTGACGTCCTTGAGCCACGTGGACTGACCGGCCGCAGAGAAGGGAATGCTAGTGGTGTCGCTGGGGAAGCTGTACTCAGGGTCCGGGCAGGACGTGGGCCAGTCGGTCTCGGCGATAACAATGTCCTTGCCCCAGGTCGAGTGCATGTTGGTCAGGGATGTCTTGAGCGCGCTGAGGGTAGCCGAGGACGAGTAAAAGGGATAGTACGAGACGCCCATAATGTCAAAGTCGGTGGAGACGAGGTCACCCGCAGCGAGGACGCCCTCGTAGAACCACTCTTGCAGCGACCAGTCCCAGCCATTGGGCAGGTGGATCATGATTTGGGGCTGCGTCGTCAAGTCCGAGTCCTTGATACCCCAGGCGGCGCTGTGCAGCAGCGTTGCGACATTGCCGAAGCCACTGGTTGTTGCTTCACCCGTGGGGAAGAGCAGGCCGTTGCTGATCTCGTTGCCGATGGAGATGATCTTGGGCGTGATGCCTGCTGAGGCGAAGGAGTTGGACACGGCGAGGGTGTAGTTGTACAGCTCCCCTATAAGTGTAATTCCAAGAAAAGCGTCAGTCCCGTTATCCTATCTCCCAGCACCGGTATCTCGATACGCAGAGTTTTATCCTCGAGCAAAAGAGACTGATGGATACGTACAAGCAAGGTCGTCAATGTCGGTGGGCCATCCACTGGGAATAGCCTGGTCACCAGCATCCGCCCACGTGTCGCTGAAGTGCAAGTCGAGGTAGATGCCCAAGCCAGCAGCGTTAGCACGCTTGGCCAGCGCTAGGTTGTACGCCAAGTCATAGCTGCCGTCCGAAGGGTTGACCCAGATGCGCTGGCGGACTGTGTTGACACCGGAGGCCTTGAGGATGGTCTCGAGGGCTTCGGTCGAGCCGGATGCCGTCTTGTAGGTGTAGCCCGCGGCTTCCTCGACCCCGACGCTGGACCAGTCAACACCGACATAGGTCAGTGCCGCGGAGGCGAGGGAGGCTCCAGAGAGGAGTTGCACGAGGCTGGTGGTGGTGAGCATTATTGAAGTTGCTTATTGCTGTATCGTTGGACTGGTTTGCCGGGTATACTTGATATTGTATTAACAGGCTTTTTTAGAAAAAGAAAAATAGTACGGACCAGCCACCACTTGGAAAGAAGAGGATACAGGAAACAAACCCTCTGCCAAAGACAACAAAGTATCTTGAAACATTCGAACGAAAAGGAAGGAAGCAGACGACTATGTATAAGGGATCCAGTTCAACCATATATCACATGCACGTCGAGGCAAACAGGAAGCACCACCCCTATACCCCAAGTTACAACCTCCTCGGGCTACCTAAGAGACACGGAGTGGATCAGTACTGCATCCTGAGAATATCCACCAGTCAGTTATATTCTTGTTGCACATATCGTCACGGATCCCAGTAATAGCAGCGAGGGAATGGGAACGGGACTCGCTATGTTTTACTCTATACCATGCAAACCTGCTGCCGAAACAACTTCTCGGCTCCTCACTCTACACAAGCAAGGCCCTGGACCCTTTTTTTCTGATCGCTTGACCTGTCCTTCTCCGGACAGACAGCTTGCAATCGGCGACAGCAGCAATGATGCCAACGACGACAACGAGGACGAGGACTATCCACAATGGTGTAAAAGCACGAATAGAAACGGGGGAAAAGGCTTACATGACTACATAAGAACTAGAGTTGCCTTGCAAGAAGGAAAAGTCCCCCCCCCCCGTCTTGCCCGCGCCCGCGCCCGCGCGCATCACATCACGAGCCCATCCATCGTCCCATTCCCCAAATCCCCAACCACTTCATCTCACGCCAAGAATATAGGGGAGGGAGGAGAAGAGGAAAAGAGGCACGACACAGTGCAAGGGTAGCCGCCCCCAAAAGCCGGGGCGCATGGCCCAAAGCCGCAAGTGGAGAGCGAGCGCCAAGCGTAGATGGTGTGGTTGGTCTGGAAAACGCGTATAAGTATAAATGAGTAAGTACGTACTTACCCCAGAAAGTGAGATATTACGACGATACGGGATGAAAATCCTTCGGAGCGGGGACAGTGTATTTATGTATAACTTGCTTAGTGTACTATTTATTATGTTAGGTCTTGAAACAGGGCTGCCATGTAAGTCTTACGTACTCAACCGCCAGTGTCAAACGGTCCAACAGGATATATGTGGTCCTTTGCTCATTTCAAGTCTTGGCATCCAGTCCCAAAAGACAGACAGCTACCTTTACTATGTACAGTCTGACGTTGGAAGATTGATCGCTCTCAATACTATCTGTTCACATGAGTTGTAACGGTTGACTGACTCAATGAATATACCATACCGTACATGGCAGTCATTTCTTTGCTCTGATTCACGTTCCATATACTATGCATACTATGCTGACTAGTAAGTAGCTGCCCCTCTCCGAAAGAACACCCGCGCCTATTACAAGTGGCTGACTATAACAAGGTGCTTTAGCGTGACTATTTGTCATTATTTTGATTACATAGTACACAAAACCATCGTGCCACGTGCCAGGTAAGACCACGAGAGGTGAGCGTGGGGATTCAGGGCCTTCTACCCGTTCTACGCGCCCGTGATCTCACCAGACGCTTCTCTGAAAGGAAGGAGGATGACGGTTCAAGGAGAGCGACGGCAGAAACAAGAATATAGTAGAAGTAAATAATTACTGTTTCCAGTGTATCATTCGCGGGGCGGATGCGGGCGGCTCTAATTGTGGCATGCGACACCACACGCTTATTACTGGGGAATTCATGATCTAGCCGAGCCAGTCAAATGATCTCAAGTTTTTCATGAACTATTGAAATTTCAGCTCATGTGTATATTTCTTGTCTTGATTATGTAAACTATTTGTTCCCAACGGGGCTGCGTGATTGGTCGCTACGACGACCCATGTTACTCTAGGTACTATGTAAGGCTCTCTGACATCTTGTTTAGGTAACGCACTTATACGGAACTTGTCCTCCCGCTGCTTCACGACACTGTTTTCCACGAATAGTAACTTGGTAGATGGGGAGTTGACTACTGCGTACATGGTGGCTGACTAGACGTGTCATTCTTGGAGGATGGTGAGCTGTCAAGTTGAGGGATATCCAATCTTTCAATTTATTTGCATTCCTCTCAGTAATGACGAGGTGCTATCCAACCCTTAGATATTCCACACAGGAGCCTGGTCCTCACAGAAACTAAACCCGAAGTCGTCCCTAGTGGCGGTTCCCGCCACTCAACACCATTTCCCGTGCCGTTCGTACATGGAGAAACTGTTCTTCCGACTTCTCAACTCCTTCTATTGCCAAAAACACCTTCAAACTCCCGTCATCTTAATATAGACAATTCGCTCAGAGGGGTATCTTAACCAACTTTTTCACTATACCCTCAAACATGATGCCAAAACAAGAAACGATAACGGAAAAGAGAGACAAGGGAAAAGGAAAGCGCATAAGAACAGCTGGTCATCCAAAACAAATCATGAAACAACACAACATGTGTGTGTGTGTGTGTGTGTGTGTGTGTGTGTGTGTAGATCAATCACACGAAAAATCCACTGGACGCAAGCTGAACGGGTAGAGGATCGTTCCGAAGATTATTGTAGCCCTTCCACTGCGAAAATCCAATTTCGGTGGCAACGAGCTTGTGGACCGCGTTCATGGTATCCCGCGCCGACCAGCTGGTCTCGTCGAAAACGGTCTTGTTCATGTCAGCCAAGCGGTGCCGATGGGCAATGATGCGGTCGGTGAGCTCGCCCATGATACTCATGTGCACGCCCGGCGGCAGCACGATGTCTTGAGCTTTCTCGCCCGGCGCAACACCCAGATCATAGACGACACCGCCCGTGAAGTCATACAGGTCGACGTCTTGCTTGCATTCTGCAAACCAACCCGGCGCCCAGTGGAAGTATTTGTCCCCACGGCCTGCACCGTGGCACATCCACAGATACTTGCTGCCGTAGCGGAGCACCGCTTCCTTGGCGGCCATCTCCACGAGAAAGTCGTCGTCTTCTTCGTAGAAGATGAGGCCATTGGGTTCCACCTCCAGCGAGTTGCCATGCCGCTCTTCAACGCAGCCGCGGCCGCACCCCGCCGCCAGCGTGATCATCCAGGAGAGCGTCCGCGTCGGGAAATGGCGGATGCGCTGGCACTGGCGCTGGCGCAGCTCGACTGTCCGGAAGTAGGATGTGTCGTAGTGGATGCTGAACTTCTTGTGCGCGGGCGACAAGTTGAGATTGCCCACGTATTGCCATTCGCCGTCATTGGCGGCCGCGTCCTCGGCGACGTGCCACGCATCGAATGTATCGCCCATATCCCGGTCTATGAGCTCTTGCGGCACCCAGGCGCCGTAATCGGCAAGCTCGTCCGCGGCTAGGAGTGCCGTGGTGAGCCCGGCGCGAAACTTGTCGAGCATGGCGGGCGTTTCGAGTCCCAGGGCGGCGGGGCGGTGGGTGCGGAGGAAGTCACTGCTCAGGACCGACTGGATACGCGCCAGGCGCACCTCAATTTCAGTGAGGATGGGAAATGTGTATGGCTTGTGGGTCTCATAAGTGGTGAAGGAAGTGCGACGCTGTTTCCTGGTGCAAAAGAAAAGGCTTCTGTTGAAGCCGCGCACGGCTGCGGTGTGCTTGGTGACGCTACGTTCATAGCTCTTGATGAGGTTATAGTTCTTCTGCGGGGGGTGACTTAGTCCATGTCCACGGCTTGCAAAGTAGAGCATTGGATCTCCAGAGAGTACGGACGGTTGACTTACTTTGTTGGTTCGCATGAGTGCGTATAAGGTTTGATTGTCACAGTGCTCTGCGATCGGCAGCAAGAGCGAAGCCAATACTTGTGAGCCGTTCGCCATCTTGGCTAAAAGATTGCTAGCTGTTTAAGCTATGACGAGGGTGGTGAAGATTTATTTCTTGTCTGCTAGAAGCAAGTTGTAGTTGGTGAATCACTGAGTTGTTGTAGTCAAGTTGTTGTAGTCAAGTTGTTGTACTCAAGTTGTAGTCAAATTGAAGTCAAGTAAGAAGAGCGTGAGAGGGTGAAGAGAAAAGAAATGGAGAATCGAGAATCCTGAGGGCACATGGCCTATATTTATGCTTGATGGTGAGGGCTAGATGTTGCAACGGAAGCCGGTGATCGCCTTACTTCTCACTGTAGAGGACGGATTGGGAATTATTATAGCTCTTCACGAAGCATGCGGTACTGCCCGACCTTAGTACTGCCGGTAAGGGAAATATTCACGTGAGCACCTTGATGGCTCCTGTGTACACATGCCTAGACGCGTTTCTAATGGGCGATAGTCGGTTATCGTCATGTTCGAGCTACGAGTGAGGACCTTGATGGGACTCTTGCAGCATCTGTCGAACAGTTCAGCATAGTCTTTGGATAAACGTGATTCTACACACGAGGTATGGAGATGCTTGTCCCAAAAGAGCTTTTATAATTCCTTGCATCGCTGTGTATCGTGACTTTGTACATATAATCCAGCCTGCAGATCCTGCGAACGTGCTACTCAGCTCGAAATTTCCAGATCCGCCCAGGAGCTCACCCACGGCTCCGTGTGACTGACCTAGGAGTTCCCGAGCAGCTATCGTGCCCGGAACGGGGAATAATGCACATACAATATTCAAAAGTCCCGGGACACAAGTTGCTGCACTGTGGCCATCGCATCTGGTGCTTATACCGTCCTGTCACTACCGGTGCGCGTAGTTAGCCAGAGGTCCAGGGCTTAATCGCATTGCCACTGTTTTGAATGCGTCCAGCTTAACGCAATTCAGTCTCATCGGGTCGGACCAGTAACGCGCCAACCTGTCGTGTAGATGGTGATGGTGTAGCAGCGTGATAGACAGGCCTTGCACCCACGTCGAACCTTTTGTGGTTGTGATATTCTTCTTGTTGCAGGCCGAGAACAGTCAAGGGCGCATGCTGGAAATTGCCCAGAGGAAGCCGGCTGCGTGTGTACACGCTGAGGGACGTACTCTCATTATAGCGTGCTGTAGATGACCTCAGGTATTGGCTGTTCGGTCTTTGATTTCAACTTTCTTGCCACCAACGGAACCGAGCTCTTGGATCTTGCCCACGAGCTCATGCTTCTGGTCCATGGCAATGATGTCGTCGGCGCCACCAATGCTCACGCCATTAATCATGATGTTGGGAACGGTTGTGCGGCCGGTCATTTTGCCCAGTTTCTCTTGGATGTCTTTGCCCAGAGGATGGATATCAAGCTCGACGACAAAGGGCTCGGGCGTAATGTCGTAGGTATGTAGCAAGAGATTCTTGGCTTTCTTGGAATACGGACAGTACGTTTTGGAGAAAATGATCACTATGCAGCCAGTCAGTGCACGGTCACTACAACATGCGGCCAGAATGCCTCACCAGGCGACTTCTTGAGGACCTCGTTGATGGTCGTCTCGACTTCATGCTCGTGCTTCGTCTCGCGGCTTTCGCCCGTGTCACCGGCCGTTTTGCCCTGGCCACCTGCTGAGCTGCCGACACCAATCACTTGCTCTGGCTTTTCTGGCTTGAGCAACTTGGCATTAGCCGAGTCTTTGGCCTTTTGCTCGGCGGCCTTGAGCCGGGCTTGCATATCCTTGGCCAGTTGCCCATCTTCATCTTCGCTCGTGGAGCTACTCTTGCCCTTGTCTGCGCCCAGCACAGCCTGGTCTCCCGTGTGAGCATGCGCCTTTTCCAACCCGTCTCTTGTTTTCCTCCAAAAGTCGTTGAACGTCCTGTCGTCCAGCTCTTCCTCTGCGCGAAGCTTTGACGTGTAGAGAAGGGTCATGACGACAATGGCGAGGACGCCTACGAAGAGCAGCCGCAATCGCCTTGAGGACGGCATGGTGGATTCGTACGGCGCAAGGTATGGAATGCAAGTGCGACAGGGCGGGCGTCGAGATTCGAAGAGGGCAGAGTGTGCCGCAAGACTGAACAGTGGTCGACACGCCAGCGTCAGAAAACGGGCGGAGGGCAGACAAGACGAGCGATGCAAGACCACTGGGCGCGAAGAAGGGAGGTTTGTACTATGCAGGTGGCGCGCATATGCGTGTCTGAGCCCAGGCCAAGGGCAAGCGGATCAGCTGCGCTCGAAGCACTTTGGGGGCCAAGCAGTCAGCCTCGTGGGCCTCGGCTGGTACAACTATGTATGTAGAGAGGCCTGGACAGCTGTCGGCGCGGCCACGAGTCGGTGCTCGACAATGGCGCAGGCGATGGATGCCGAATGCCGTTCGCGCTGGTATTTTTGTTTGCGTCGATGGGAGGCTGGACCACACAGAACCTAGAGCCTTGTGGATATCACTCAAAATCAAGGATACAATAGTTGATGGACAAGAAGCACAATACAATTGAAAGTCTGATCTGATGATGCAAGGGGAGGTCAGAAGCTGCCGAGCTGTCGAGGTACCTGCTGCATACCCACGCAGGTTGCAGCACAGACGTTCCAGGGGCTCGAAGCGGGTTGCTACATGCTGTAATACTGTACAAGGTAATCTTACAAGCTCAGGCCCATTTACGTGGATTCGGCGCACCCATATGTGCATACATAATACTTACTATATAAATATGCAGGGTTCAACGCTGACGTTGTGGGAAAGTTGCAACTTATTTAGAAGGAACTATATAGTACAGTGAGCGCACCTGCCAGCGTTTCTCTCACAGGGCACCTGCTGTAACCAAGCAGATGAATCGTTGGCCACCTTGCAGGCCAGCCAACGGCAGGCAGGGTTGGAAAATTAATCCTTAGTTTTTAGTTACTAACTAACTAACTAAAAAAAAACCTTAGTTAGTTAGTACTTTAGTTATCTTTAATCTTAGTTAGTTAGTACTAAATTTCCTTTCAGTTAGTTTTAGTTAGTACTTTAATAGGCTTTAGTCTTAGTTAGTTAGTACTAAACTTTTCTTTAGTTAGTTTAGTTAGTATTTTTAGTACTTTTAGTAACTAAAAGTACTAAGACTTTTTTTTAAAAAAAAGAAAATAAATAAATATATTATAATATTTATAATATATTAAATTATTAATATTTAAATTATATTTAAATTATATTTATTTTAATTATATAATATTTATTAAAGAATATTTTATTAATATATTTTTATAAAGGTTTACTTTATATTTAATTAGAATTCTATTATATTTAATTAGAATTCTATTATATTTATTTTAATTATATAATATTTATTAAAGAATATTTTATTAATATATTTTTATAAAGGTTTATTTTATATTTAATTAGAATTCTATTATATTTAATTAGAATTCTATTATATTTAATTAGAATTCTATTATATTTAATTAGAATTCTATTATATTTAATTAGAATTCTATTATATTTAATTAGAATTCTATTATATTTAATTAGAATTCTATTATATTTAATTAGAATTCTATTATATTTAATAAGAAACTTATAAAAATATATTATATCTATAATAGAAATTAATAGAATCTAATAGAACCTAATAGAAATTAATAGAAACTAATAGAAGTTAATAGAAACTAATAGAAATTAATAGAAACTAATAGAAACTGTTAGAACCCTACCCTGAACGCTAGGGAAGCGTAGCGGTAACGTAGTCCCTGCGGCTTGGAATAAGGGCCTGCCGGCAGCTCTCGGCAGGTAGCTATGGAATCTTAAAGATATAAAGAGCCGTCGGAAGCTTCGGAAACCAGTGAATGGAGAGGGGATTTCTCTTTAGGTTCAGTTTCTGTTAACGAATACTACTATCATGGTGTCTTCTGTGCGATATAGCTGCTTTTACGCCAAGAACTCGTCGTCTATGTTGTACTTCATCACCTCGCAATAACCCACCTCCTGATAAACTGAACCTAAAGAGAAATCCCCTCTCTATTCACTGGTTTCCGAAGCTTCCGACGGCTCTTTATATCTTTGAGATTCTATGGCTGCCTGCCGAGAGCTGCCGGTAGGCCCTTGTTCTAAGCCGTAGGGACTGCGTTACCGCTGCGCTTCCCTGGCGTTTAGGGTAGGGTTCTGATAGAAACTAATAGAATTCTATAGAATTCTATAGGTTTTTAACGAATTTCTATAAACTTCTATATATTTCTACCGAATTTCTATAGAATTCTGAGAAATTCTATTAATAATATATTATTAATATAATAGAAACTTCTAGAATTTCGAATAAGAAATATAAATATCTCTCGTTTTCTTAGTTTATTCTTAATCTTTCTTCTTTCTTTCTTTAAGCTTTAGATAAATCTTTATATCTATTCGCTTATTACTTTTATATATTACTTATAACCCTTATATTATCCCTTTTATTCTATATAAAATGGATTCTTTTATCTCCCTTCCTGAATCGTAAGCCTCGATTTCTATCGCCGGCCCTTTAACTCGAGCTAATTCGGAAAATATTAATTCCGATTCAGAATCGATTATTTCTTTTCAGAATTCGAAATTTAATAATCCGAATTACGCTTTACCCGATGCGGAAAAGTCGAATATTTATATATTTATTAATAATTTATTTATTCGTACTTTATTACCTATCGATTATTCCAAAGAACGGCAAATGAATATTCAATGTACGATGTAAGTAATATTTTCTATATTTCTTTATATATATATATATACTAATATATATAAATATAGGTGTAATTTTTCGCGTATTATACCTATTAAGGGCTTTCAAGCTTCGAATTTCGTTCGACATTATCAGAATAAATATCCAGAAATTGCTTTTAATAAAGAATTAGAAAAAACAAAACTTAAAAGTAAGTAAATATTTATTTATTTATTTATATATATATATATATATATATATATATATATATTATTTATATTAACTTAATATTTAGAAAACGAAATATCGTCTTCGGCTATTAACAAATTCTTTACTCCTATTTCGAAGAAAAGACCTCGAGAAAACGATTTCGAAGAAAACGAAGCTTATAATAAGATTCTAGACTTTATTATAAGTAATAACCTTTCTTTTAATATTCTCGATTCACCTTCTTTTAAAGAATTACTTAGTTATTATAATCGGTAAGTATATATTTATTTCTTTTAATATAAACCTATTTTCTGATCTATTTTATAGGTTTTCGCCTATTATTAATAGGCATAAAATCCGAGGAATTCTATCGAAAACTTACGAAAATGCCCGAGAAATTATTAATATTCAATTTCTTGAAAATATTAATTCTAAGGGTTTATTTTCTATTATTTTCGATACTTAGACGTCTATTAATCAAACAGTATATTTAGCTATTATTATAGCTTATATTAATCCAGATTTTAAGCTTATATATAAGCTTATTAGTAAGGTTTTCTTTTTTTCTTTTTTTCTTTTTTTTTTTCTTTTTTTTTCTTTTTCTTTCTTTTCTTTTTTTATTTTCTTTATATTATTATATTTTATATTAATATATATATAGGGTTTAAAGTTCTTAACGATTCGTATACGGGCCTATATCTTTATACAGAAATTACAGATATTTTAAGCGAATATCCCTCTTTAGAGTTTGGAAATATTATATCGTAAGTCTTTCTTTCTTTTTCTTAAAAGCTATTTATTAATTCTTTTATTAGATTTACTCGGGATAACGCTTCGAATAATAATTCGTTTATAAACTATTATAACGAAGATTATTTAGTAACTATCGGAAAACCGTTCGAATACGATATTCGCTATATATCGCATATTATTAATATTATAGTAAACAATATATTAGCGAATTATCTTCAAAATTCGAAATCGGAAGAAGAATTATTTTCTTATATCGAAAGTATTAATTCAGATTCGGAAAATAATACGGAATATATAAATAATAAGTATAAACCTTCTATATTATTTTTATTAAATTAATATATTAATTAATCTATCTTTTTTTAGATATTACGATAAAATTACAAAGAATTCTTACTTTTATTAAATATATAACGGAAAATAAGAAGCTATTTAAAGAAGGAATCGAGAAATATAAAAAAGAAGGACTTATTCCAGAAGAATATAATAAAACTCGAATTTCTCTCGGTAAGTATATATTTTCCTTTATTTCTTTTATTTCTTTTCTTTTTTATTCTTTTTATTAATACTTTTTAGATACCCCTATTCGTTGGAATTCGATGTACGAAATGATTAAATCGTCTTTAATCCTAAAAGAAGCTTTAGTTTATATAGCTAAAAATACTTCTAATAGCGATTATAAGGCTATTTTTCTTTCGGAATTCGAATTTACAGCTTTAGAAGATTTAAATCGAATTTTCGAAATATTCGTTAAACCGAGTATTAAACTCCAAGCCGAATTTTTAACTACTTCGAATCGGGGTATTTTATATATTTATTCGATATATAATAAACTCGAAAAGCTTATTCTTATTTTTAAAGAAAAGATTCGAGAAAACGAATATTTCGTAAGTTTCTTTCTTTTTCTTTTATAATATTATATACTAATTATTTATTTTAGAAGCAATATTATAACGACTTTATTCGAGCTATCGAAACCGGATTATTAAAGCTTGAAAAATACTTTCCTCGACGTTTTAATTCTTCGAATATACGTCTTTATAAAGTATATATTATTTCTATTATTCTCGACCCTCGTTTAAAGCTTTTACACTTTTAACTAAACGGTTTATTATATTATTATTCTATTATTAAAGACGACGCTATTAAATTCTTAAATAACGAATATAAGAAGTAAGTTATATTTCTATTTATATTTCGATTTATATTTATTAATATTAATATTAAATAGGCTTAAAAGCGATACGTTACCCTTTATTAACAACGATATTATTAAAAATAATTCCGAATCGGAAGAAGAAATCTTTATTTCTAAAGCTAAAAAGTCGTCGAACGAAATATCTTTTTATATAAAAGAAGATACAGAGCCTAATAACGTAAGTATTATTTTATTTATTTCTTTTTATTTAATTAAAAATTTACTTTTATTAAGATATTATTTCTAGATTAATCCGTTAGATTTCTGGCAACTTAATACTTTAAAATATCCGGTTTTAAGCCTATTAGCCCGTCGATATTTAGCAATTCCGGCTACTTCAGCTTCCGTCGAACGAATATTCTCTATTACGGGTAATATTATTACTAAATCGAGAAATAGGCTATTACCGGATACGGTTAAAGAAATAGCTTTATTAAAAAGTTGGAATCTTTCAGATATTAAAGAAGTTAAAAAGGCTATCGAAGAAAGCGAGGAAATTAACCAAGAAATAGATAATAATAAAGAGTAAATAGGTTTAGGACTTATTATATATTTTAAATAGATTTTCTTCTATTTTCTTCTATTTTATTCTATTTTATTTCTATTTTTTATTAATACTTTTCTTTTTTTTATTAAAAAGAATTTTTTATTTCTTTTTCTTTTAGTATATTTAGTTAGTTAGTAACTAAGTTAGTTAGTCTTAGTTAGTTTTAGTTAGAGAAATTTTTTTTTTAGTTAGTTTTAGTTAGTACTTTTTTTATATTTAGTTAGTTTTAGTTAGTATTTTATTTTTCTTTAGTTAGTTAGTACTAACTAAAAAAGACCTTAGTTAGTTAATAACTAACTAAAAACTAAAAGTACTAACTAATTTTCCAACCCTGACGGCAGGCAAGGCAAGCAGACAATACTACATCATGATACTGAGTTGCGTGTCACATCAAGACTACCATTCACTGCGCGCACAGCATCACACCGCGCATCCTACCGTTTTCGATGATGGCCGCCTCCGACTGATGACAAGTACGTTTCTCTCTATACCTGGAACCATTTCTCGAATCATGCTGGCCAAGCACTCACTACCGCGAGAGGAAGCAGGGAGACGGTACAATTGTCTCCAGTAAAGCAAAGACTCGTAAGCACAGATCGATCAACATCGTGAAGCCAGGAAGAGTTTTCGGAAATAGCCACGCGGAGCTGGGACTACGGTCAGGGGAAACCGCACTGACAGAGCCAGAAGGGAGTTTCTAGGGCTGAGGCAAGCCCAGGATGGATACTACGGTAAAGACTGCCCCTTTTCAACGAGTTGCTGACTTCATTTGTACGTTGTCATACATAGAGTGGCTTCTGATCATCGTTTGTATACTGGCCATTTACGCCTGTATGGGCGAGCGCTGGTTCGGCAAAGCTGTCACCTTGGCCATGGGCCCAAAGCGTCCAGTAAACGCTCGGATTCTTCGGCCATAGAGGAACAACAGCAAAGACAGCGACAGGCTAACGTACGAGACCCCGACCAGCTCGCCAAAAGCGCGCTTGATGCCCTGCTGCTTTATCCACTCGGAGATATACGTCGAAATCAAACAAGCAATGACGTTGCGGATGATAAAGACGACCACAATCGTCTCACCTGCAATCTATGCAAATCTCAGTACGCGTGCCAGCTGCCATGGCCAGAGGGTGACCCGAGACTTACCGGTCGGTACGCATCCACAGCATAGGTTATGACAATGTTGGCAGCTGCTGTGGCCCCGAAGCCCTCCATGCCATAGCCGATCGCTGCGCCACTCCAGTTGTCCTGAGCAGCGACCACCAGCCCGTACGTCAACATACCCATTGGAGCCACAATGGCCGGAATCAGCATGGCAGGCAATCGAGATTCGGGCTCCGGATGCTTGCCATGTCGTGCAGCGCTTCTTGTCGCAGTATAGTCAATCAGGCGCCCTCCCGCAAAGAAGGAAAGGAGAGCAAGCCGACACTATGCAGGGTCCATTTCCACGGCGCGACTGTGAACGTCTGAGAAGCTACCAGCTGTACGGCAATGTTACTGTGTCCAATGTCAGCCGTACGCGATCGCATAGATGTGAAAGAGAAGACGCTAATATACTCACCAGCCAATGAAGAGACCGCATATCATGCCAGCAATAATGACAGGTGGATACGCGAAAAGCAAGACCGTCTGAGCTACCCATCCAAAGAAAGAGGCCTCTCTGTAGAAACCAAGCCCCAAGCCCAGAGAGGACGCCCAAGTCCTTTTTGGCGCATACTCAGACTCGGGCTTTTCAAGATCCCGGGCTTCTGGTCCAGTCACATGTGCTGTCTCCTTGACGAGAAACAGTGCGACGATGAATGTCGTACCCGAGGGGATTGCCACGACGCTACACATCCACTTCCAGCCAAGATATTGGGTGATATAGGCATTGAACATCGGACCCAGAAATGCGCCAGATGAAATGGCCAAGTTGAAGAACATCATTGCATGGCCTCGTTCGTGAAAGAAAAACAGGTCAGCAACCACACTGGGGATAGGTGCATTAGTAGCTGCCGTCAGAAAGTCGCCCACAATTCGCGAGGCCAAAAGACTGCCATATGTCGTCGAGTAGTAACTCCATATATTCGTCACACAAAGGAAAAGCGTGGAGGCCAGGTATCCAGGCCTCTTGCCGATGATGCGGATAAGAGGCATCCAAACAAGCGCGCCAAATCCCATAAACAGCACTTGCAACGATGCTTTTAACCAACAGTCAGTACCAAGAAGCCGAGCCCGCCGCACTAAAAAGGTGCTACTTACTCAGATAGCTTGCTTCAGTTGACGTCTTCTTGAACTCCTTGACAATGGCAACCGCGGCCACAGTGAAGGCAGAGGAGTTTACGAAGGCCAGGAAGGTGAACCAGCATATCACCAGATACGTGGTGTATTTCTCCCACTGCGACCAGTTCTACCATTTGGATTAAGATGCCAGCGCAACCAGTGAGCTAGGGGTTTGTATACTCACCAACGGTTCGTTTGGGTCGTTGGTAGGCTGAGGCCGCAAGATGACGCCTCTGTTGCTGATTTTCTCCGTGGCGATATCCCCCTCATCAACTTCTTCCTGGAACAGATCGGCTTCTGTGGTTTCTCCATGGTGATTGCGCGATCAAGCAGTCGTTGCACTGCCTGCAAATTGAAATCCGTGATGCTCTTGCTTGTGAAAAAGCTCAGCAACATGTGTTAGGGCCTGAGTGCCGCGTTGCATCATGCAGTAATGCAGATGATAAAGTACCGCGGTTCTGGCTGGTCGCCACACAAAGTCATGATGATGGATCCTCGACAGTCGTGGCCTCAAGGGGGCCTTTAAGCAGAACAGCCATATGCGCTCTCTGGGCACTGCTTGGAGACGCTACCAACGGACTCGATTATCCTATGGTCAGATTATTTCCATCGCCGTGACCAATAATATGGCATTCGTTTGGGAGTGTCATGCGGGTGCTCCTCATTGTTGCGTCCAGTTGCACGCAAGCTGGGCCCGGCGGACGAATTCGGCCTATCGCATGCTGCTCGGTCCCTGTCAACGTTCATATCTCGAGCCGATAGAACTGAGTTCTTTGAGCTGCCTATACTATGGCACATGTCATATTTACCGAGCAGAGCAGTAAGCGAAAGGAGTGCTAACATATACCCACAGCTACGTAACTCGGATATTTGTCCTACAAGGTATGCGCATAACGCGTGCAAACGAACAGGCTTATTGGAAAGTTTAGAATTGATACCAAACACTTGAGGTCTCCAATCTCCTTCTCCTCGAAATCACCACCAATGACGCCACGTTTTATCACTCTCGAAGAGCACTTCCTCTCCGCAAAAGTGCTAGCCGCCAACGATGCGTCCAAGAACACGTCGGCGGCGAGCATAGGCCAGAAGATATTCCCGGGAGCCATCAAGCGCCTCCCCGACCTGGGCCCGCTGCGGATCCAAAACATGGACAGCAATAACATCCAGACGCAGGTCGTCTCGCACGAGCCTATGGGCGCCGCTCTGACACTGCACCGTGCCCGCGCCATCAATGATCAGCTCGCCGAGGTCTGCGAGGAACATCTGGGCCGCCTCGCAGGGTTTGCCACTCTGCCGATGGGCACGCCCAGTGCGGTCGCCGACGAGCTGGCGCAATGCGTACGGGAGTTGGACTTTGTCGGCTGCGCTGGTCAGCAATCATGCTGACGGGAAGTTTTATGATGACACCAAGTATCATGACTTCTGGGGCGCTGCAGAGTCACTCGATGTGCCTGTGTATTTGCACCCGGCGGATCCCAGCACAGACATGAAGGCCACCCTCTACAACTCACTCAGCATTTCCTCTCTCGACAGTCATGCTCTAGGCATATTTGCCTATGGCTGGCACGCAGAGGTAGCGACACACGTGCTGCGACTCTTTGCAGCAGGTATCTTTGACAAGTTCCCGCGGCTCAAGCTCAGTGTAGGCCACTTCGGGTCATCGCTGCCCATGTGGGTCGACCGCGTCGCATGAGCTGAGGGACTAGGTACTTTTCAAGGACGCAATCGGAGGCTCATAACGGCATATGCGGAAGATACCTGGATCAGGACCAGTCGGTGTCGGAGTGTAGATCCGCCGTCGACGATTCTGAGGAATACGGATATGGAGCACGTACTATTTAGTGTTGGTTACCCGTTCACAAGGAACGAAGACGGCGCGATGTTTATGGAAGCGCTACGTGGGAGTGGGCTTGTGAGCGAGGAGCAATTTGAGGCGATTGCTTGTGAGAATGCGCGTAGATTATTGAGGTTGTAGAGAGATGGGGACCCCCTTCTTTCTCGGGGGCACATTGTCCGGGTGAAGATCTTTTGGGGAGCGATGTGGTCTTTGGAGGTGAATGGATATAATAGTTTCTAGAGCGCTATGGCCTTCCAAATGTTTCTGCTTTTTTTCTAGGCGGGTATTTGATATTTCACCGTCGTGGATAGCCAACACGCAACATGATTTCTTATCCATAAGCCAGCCAGTATCATATAGTTTACAGATATCAAACATAAATCCTACGATTCTCGCCTATTACCTCGATATTAACATACACAACCCAGGTCAACCAAGAAACCCCCAGGCCTTTCCCACACCGCAGGGCAACAATAAAGTCTGTCTCAATCCCAACTTTTCCATCCTCCCTTCCCAATGTTCTCCCGCTTAGCCCCCCCCCCCTGTACCTTTACTTGAGACGCGAAGAAAAAAGTAAAGGAAAAAAAAAAAGAGAGGAGAAGAACACCCAATAGACTTATACGCCTGGGCCCCACTCCCGCCCAATCGGGCAATTCAAAGAAAACCGAGTAAGTATTGTAGAAAGGACTCTTTGTATTTTGTTTTGTTATGGTTGTTTGTTCTTGTTTTCATATATTTAGTAGAAATCTCACGGGCATTTATTGACTTGGTTTACCTCTTTTTGGAGGTTTGCTTTCTTGGTCTGTCCGGACTGGGTTATGGTCTGAAGTTTAAGTTTTTTTTTTTTTATAAAGTACTTGTCCAAGCTCAAAAGCTCTAACCATGTTGGTGCAGTACACACACATGAGTGTACTATGTATTAGTACGGTGTCTTGTCATCACCGAGAACATTTCGTATCTCAAAAGTGCAACAGGCCAAAATGATGCCAAAAAGAATTCTTGAAAATGGCGAATCAGGGAGATGTTGCTTGCTCACGGTTCTACTATACTAGGCAGTTATGTGGCTGAAATAAAGGGGTGAGTTCTGGGATCCTCAAAACCCGTTTTCTCTAGGTGAAATAAATAATACTAAACATGTATGTGTGTACATGTATCCTGATGCCAGTCAGCCATGAGCATATCAAGATATGTGTAAGAACGATTTGGGCCATTCCATAGCGCCAGTGGTATACTTTCCGTCCGTGTCTTTTCCAACACCCAGTATACGCCAGTATATTCAATACCATATCCTCAAAGCGCATAAACCCCCTGGATTGAAAATGAAGAGCAGAATTTCCACGCTTGAGAAAATACCCCTACGCTTCGATGCAATCAAAGACAAAGGAAAACAAGGCAAGAAAAAAAAATTAGGATAGAGATAGGTGTAAAACTGGCTTGGTCTGATTCTCCGTGCCACTCCCTTCATCATGCGTGGTTTCTTCAACCTGCGTCCGAATCGTCGTGCTGCTCTTTTGATCACGAAGTTGACCCGAACCCATACTTGGCTTTTTCTTGTTATTCCTGTCCTTTTCCTTATTCGACCCAAGATCATGCAACGCCACAACCGTAGCGTCATTGTAGATATTCCGCCTGTGGTTGCCCGACCATATATGCCCGGCCTCTTGATCACCTCTTTCGTTGCCACCCTCGTCGTCCTTGATTTCGTTAAAGCCAATACCGCTGACATTGATCTCGACCTCGCGGGTAATCATGATGCTGTTGAGGCGCTCGGTCAAATGGGGCCAGAATACGGGCAGGGCAGCGAGGATAGTGGCGACATGGATTTCGATGATCGAGAGGCCGATGGACGTGGCGCCGTACCAGCTTGGATCAAACTCTGGTAGTGTCGCTGCTCGGTTTAGGACGATGACGATGAAGCGGATGACGGAACATGTCAGAACTCTGAGAACACGAAGTCTTGTTAACACAACCCTCCCAAACAGGAGAAATAGTCTGGGCATCCACACTCTCAAGCAGGGCTGATGCCCGGAGGAGAATAAGAAATAATCAGGCCTCACAGGGCAAATAGATACTCACATGGCTCCCAGAGCATAGAGAACGATCAACGCCCTGCGCCGAACCTTGCCCCCTTCCTCGGAACTCCAGATCCTCCACGTCGAAATGGGAATGGAGAGTACCGCTATATCAAAGGCCATGTTGAGCGTCGCGTGCGACACAAACGTGCCCACAAATGGGCCAATATCATGCGACCCGTAAGCGTAGCGCACAGCGTCGAGTTCGCTATGCCAAAACCCTCGCACGGGCACGCACGGTACCCAGGCAAGAAAGCTGTAGGCGATGCCCCACAGCGCCACTGCCACGGTCAGGGCCATCGTGAGGCGTCTTCGCATGGCCATTTGGGCAAGGTAGGCGTGCTCGCGGAATAGACGAAGATACTGGGTGAGAAGCGACAGCTTGACGAACATGAGGGCCCTGTTGTCCATGCGATTGCGTCAACACGTATAACCTCGCAAGATGGCGGGCCACTCTTCAAGTGCCACATCACGTTCTGGGAGGATAAAGGAAGGACTGACATATTGTACATGGCATTGGCCCACCAGAATGTCTGCAAGACAGATTGTCAGCTTCCATCCACGGTGTCTGTGAGTAGTTTTTCGCATCTCAAATGCCAAGATGACGGTACGATCTACACACTTTGCTAAATGCTTGATTTCTGCCCTTCATATAGAGTGTCAGATAGTGTTCGCCGAGCCCATCATGGACCACTTGACAAGAATGGTTAGCGCGTAAAGCGTCAAAAGCATTGACAATGTCTTTGCGTGTGTGGTGATGAACCTACTCAACATAGAGCCAATACTTGCTACCCAGGTCGACAGCTTTTTGGTCATTGTTAGTACTGGACACGGACATGAATTCATCCAAGCCCGCCGGCTGACCACAGTGCAAAACAAAAAAAGAAGACATACAGATAAGAGTATGATGAATATATCATCAATTCCAGGCCGGCAGGTTACAAAGAAGCGAACGTATAGTCGAAGGCTCGTACATATTGTTGTGAGGATCTGTCGACAGGAACGTTGAGCATTTGTCATTCCCATTCCCATCATTCCCATCATTCCCATCATTGCCATCATCCACTTCCAGACGTACCAGACAAGTAATTGTGATTCCATATATGGATTCCGAGTGGTTGAAAAAGGGCTTCGGATCGTCCAGGTTGTCGTATGACCCGATCGAGGCTATTAGAGACATGGCGCCTGCGTCTGACGAGAGATGGCATGTATCGTCAGGTCCAGTCCATCTGTGGTTGGTCGTGGATGGCGGCCCAGCTGTGGCGTCGATGTGCGGGAGGACTCTGCCTCGATTGTTGATGTGACTGACAGAGTGCTTGACGGCGATTCAAGAGGGAGATGCTTGATAATGGTGAGAAGGCGAGTTACCAGGCATGGCATGGCAAGGCGAGGGAGAAAGAGAATCCGGGCGGGAGTTGAGAGCTGCCTCCCCTGCCTGGGCACGGCCAAGTGGGCACGATAGCGCGGTGTGAGAACAGACGCGATCTCAGGGCATCAAAGCCAAAGCATGAAATGATCCGAGCAAAGCATGGAAAAGAAAGCCTGGAAAGTCTAAGAAGAAGCAGCAGCAGCAGAACGCATGACGATACTGGGGGGCGCCTGGCGCAGACCGGCCTTGGGAGCGAGGAGTTATCTTTCTCTTTCATTTCTTCTTTTCTTTCTCCCTGGTCCTTTTGCTTTGGGCCGGAGCGGAGGCGCGATCCTAGCCCTACGCGAAAGCATCGCCTGATTTGGGGATCTCGGACCCCGTTCCTGCCATGACAAGGTGAGTGTTTCTGGATCGCCTGGGGAAGACCCGCCCACCGCCATTGGCTTCGTGCTGTGGTTTTGCAGATTGAGAGCTCCGCTGAGTCGTGCCTTCTGAAACGGGAAAGCTACATAGCACACCACCGCTAAGCCTCATGCAGGGCTCCCACCCTGTCACCCAACGAGGGCCTGCTGTTACCTGCTGTGCATAGCAGAGATGGTGTGCCGGCAGCCGGCATATAGCAGGGCAATCCCAGGTAACCTGGGCCGGCGTCCAGTCTTCGTGGCTATCTTAGGTAGTGTGAGTAAGTACTATGCACTACCTCTATCAGTTATATAAGGGATGAACACTGGCCGACAGGGCGTTTTTATTAATTGGTTACATAGAAGGGCTCTCCTTTCCGCGGATGCAACGGCGCTATAACACTGGGTGCATTAAGGTTTGTGCTTATCGGCGCCCCTACTTGGTGCACTCCACTGAAAATTCCAGGCTGCTCAGCTGCTGTATTACTTATGCTATGCTGTTGTAGCATGTGGTACTCTGGCAGTCAGGCTTGTCATCCCCCCTCCCGGTACGCAATTGGACAGGACAGTACCCGTAGTAAACCTTCAAGCAGACGGGGGCCGCCACAGTTATTTAAATAGATTGTCAACAGACTGCGACTCAGGCCCAGCAGCAAGCGAAGCAAGCCCCTTCATCTCGCATCGGCAATTCCACACACCAGAGAAGCTATTCCTAGTCTGTCCTTGTCTGTAGCATGGGTGGGGCTCTGGAGAGAACGGACCATTCTTTGATCAGTCTCTTGAGCGAGAGCAACACCTCCAAATGCACGCTGCACGTGGTATAAACATCGTTATTGCCGTCACCAAGACGTCAAAATCCAGGCATTCCCGTCGCTTGCAGCCACTCGACCACCCTGACGGCCCACTGTGGTGATGGGCCTATTGTCAGCAGCATCGCTTACGCGGTCCATGGTTCCACCGGCTCGAACATTACTGCTACATAATCATAGTATAATAGTAGTATAGTATGGGCGCAGGCAGGGGATTCATAGTACAGAAAAAGAAGGGGCAGACCCTCGCTAGTAAGAGGTGAGAGAAACGGGAGCCGTCGTTGCAAGACTTACAAGGCCCGAAAATACAGCACCAGGGCGTTTGTCGGCGCCCTCGCCGTTGTTCTTTTGTTGCCCACCGTTGTTCACCTAGCAGCCTAGAAGTACTTC
Source organism: Coniella vitis (assembly GCA_011317545.1). Classification (NCBI taxonomy): domain Eukaryota; kingdom Fungi; phylum Ascomycota; class Sordariomycetes; order Diaporthales; family Schizoparmaceae; genus Coniella; species Coniella vitis. The sequence goes on from WUJK01000003.1 coordinate 2,486,496, forward strand.
CTCTGCCCTATCAGGCCACTCAAAGAAAGAAGAGTGGGCGGGTTGTTCTTGAATGGGCTTCGCTCCTCTGCGCTTTATCCTTGCAGGACTCGAGGTAGAAAAAAGTCAATCATATCCAACAAGCTAGCGATGATATCAAGCAGCGATCGGCAATATGAAAATGCTCCATAGATGGTACCATTTTCGCCCGCTTGAGGTGGCATTGGCATCTACCGGTCTGAGGTCAACTCAATTCCAACTCGCCAGGGATCAAAGTCTTGCGAGTATTTTATTTCATTTCCCTATTCGTATTGCAAAGACCATGGTTCGCGTGGCCCAAGGAATTCTTTCCACTGACACGCGGGTCATCAAACGCCCAGCATCAGTTGCAACATCGCTGGAAGGCAATTGACCACTTGAGCACTCTGCATATAGAAACAACCATTGAGAGAGACGAAGAGAGAGAGAGAGAGAGAGAGAGAGAGAGAGAGAACAGACATACCGACAGCTTCTTCTGGCACTACATAGTATACAAATACGTCCTCAAGCGCCGATTTTCGGATCATCAAAACCTCGCTACCGAAACTGCCAGTCTCCATCTCGCGACTCATCAGGCCGCCTTGTACTCTTTCTTACATGTGTCTTTGTAAGCCACAGCCTGACAAGTTATGCAGATCGCTGAAAGCTTCGACAATTGTGCCAAGGTGCCAAGACGAGGGCAAGCGGGACAGAACGAAGATGAGTAGCAAGAGGTCTTGAGTACGTAAGCGAGCACACTTTAGGGTACCATTGTGGACAATAGGCTGCATACCCACTAAGCAACGTTGATTCCTCAGCAGCGGCATTTTAGGCATTTTCACACTCGTAGACATGTGGGACGTTTGCTGAGAGCTGCTGTACTATGTAAGAATCAAAATGCCTCGTGTGATTTGGAGAATATCGTGTGAGCCATGGTTCTGTTGATGGTCACCTCGCCTAACAAATGGAAAAGGAAAAAGAGAGGAAGAAAAAGAGAAAAGAGGTGGCACGCTGGTTGAGAGCACGTTGGATTGTCGTCATGATGATACTCTGGTACACACAGCTTAACTGCGCGAATGACGTGGGTTGGACTATCTCTCCGCCGGTACTTGAGTATGCTTTGTAAGGACCTTCAACAATTGGCGAGTATTTAGCACAGTGAAATGCTCCGAAGCTGCCGGCGTCATGTTCTGAATACTTACAACCACGACAACACTTGCAAGATCAAGTTGATACTTGCGTTGAGACAGTCATCCATAAACAGGTCTCCAGCCCTCACCTTTTCTCGGGATTGGACCGCATCCGCACACTATTCACAATGGGTTCCATCAACAAAGCCACCGCCAGCACGCCCGCCCAAGGTGTCCCCTTCTACACACCGGCACAGAACCCCCCCGTCGGGACCGCCATAGCGCTGCTAAACAGGGACGACTCCTCCGGCTCGGGCTCCGACTCGGACGCGGCCCACCCGCAAACCGTGCCCACCCTCTTCCACCCCCTGCGCATCCGCGGCCTCACGCTCGCCAACCGCTTCGTCGTCAGCCCCATGTGCCAGTACTCTGCCGACGACGGCCACCTCACAGACTGGCACCTCGTGCACCTCGGCGCCTTTGCCACCCGCGGCGCGGCGCTCACCATCGTCGAGGCCACGAGCGTGCTCGCCAACGGCCGCATCTCGCCCGAGGACTCGGGGCTCTGGCAGGACAGCCAGATTGCGCCCTTGCGGCGCATCACGGACTTCATCCACTCGCAGGGCCACAAAGCCGGCGTGCAGCTGGCGCATGCGGGCCGCAAGGCCAGCACCCTGGCGCCGTGGCATGGCCAGCGCGGCGGCAACCACACGGCGAGTGCCGAGGAAGGGGGGTGGCCTGATAATGTCTGGGGCCCCAGTGCCATTCCCTTTTCGTCGACGTATCCGCCTGTCAAGGAGATGACGCGCGAGCAGATTCGAGAGACGGTCGAGGCGTTTGAGAGCGCCGCCAAGAGAGCGGTCGAGGCCGGGTTTGATGTGATTGAGATTCATGGCGCGCACGGCTATTTGATCACCTCGTTCCTGTCTCCTTTGAGCAATGTAAGTTGACGTCCTCTCTCTCTTTCTTGAAGTTTGTTGAGCAGGACTGCCGATGCCACGCTCCAGATGGGAAGGAGGAGGAGGAGGAGCGTAATGGCGAATCGGCTTGGCAGTACTGACGCCGACTCTACGCGCAGCAACGAACGGACGAATACGGAGGCAGCTTTGAGAACCGCACCCGGTTTCTCGTTGAGATCATCAAAGCCACTCGCGCCGTCATCCCAGAGAGCATGCCCCTGTTTGTCCGCATCTCAGCCACCGAGTGGATGGAATGGACCGGCAAGCCTACATGGGACATGGAGCAAAGCACCAAACTCGCACACCTCCTCCCGGAACTCGGCGTCGATCTTCTCGACGTCTCCTCCGGCGGCAACGCCCACGAGCAAAAGATCCACATCCACCCATACTACCAGGTGAACCTCGCAGGGCAGATCCGCACCAGTCTGCGACAAGCAGGCAAACAGGACCTCCTCGTGGGCGCCGTTGGTCTAATCACCGATGCGGAAATGGCGCGGGACATCGTGCAGGATACCTGTCTGTACACGGTGGGCGAGGACCCCGAAAAGGGCGACTGCAAGCACTCGCTGGGTGAGGGCTCGTCGCATACGCATGAGGACAGGTCGCAGGCGGATGTGGTGATTATCGCGAGACAGTTTTTGCGCGAACCCGAGTTTGTGCTCAGGACGGCGCAGAAGCTTGGGGTGCAGGTCAAGTGGCCGAATCAGTATGCGCGCGCGCAGTGGCCAGAATCACAACGTCTTTGATCCAAAGGAAAGGGGGAAAAAAAAACAAAGTCGGTCTTGGTTGTGAGGAGAAATGGCGGTGGATTCTGTAGGCCAGAGGATTATTTGCTGCTGACTTTGTCGACTCTGGGGGTCTTATCTTGGCTTCTATTTGCGCTTGATATTGATTTGCTACCCTTGTACTGCCTCCCTGAAGTAGTGTTGTTCTACAAGAACGCAATAGCGAGCACTATGTATTCGCTATACATACAACACTTCGCCAACAAGTAGTCATTCTGTTTGCGGCTCAGTTGGATATAAATCCTTCATTTCTTGTCATTGCTCTGCACTGCAAATCCAGCCTCGTACCATTTGCCGGATCTGAATGCGTATCCATAAGCCGACATTTTCGAATCCAGTCCTCCACCACCCACTTCTCGAATGACTTGTAAGGTCTCTCTTTCTCTCAAAGTCCCGTGAATCATCTTCCATCCTCGATATCAAAAGCCATCCGTGACCTTCGTTTAAGATGAACCAACTGGCAAAGGCGATCGAAGCACGCGAATGGGGCCCCCTCGGGGTCTGGTCATCTTGAGAACTCCATACAGAGGACGTGTGGCGCTCTGGGTCCCGCTCTTCGGATGGGCTGGGCCAGCACACCTTGAAGGCCGCGCAAAGGCTCGGCTCTGGATCCGGTCGGCTCCGCCTCATCCTTAAAGCACGAAAAAAAAGCGGCTGGGAGGATAGAACACTCTCAAGTCAGCTGGGGCACGAGTTGTGTGGGAGTAGGTAGGAATATTACAGACTAGGTGAATGCGCCGCCTGCCAGTAGGGCAGCAATGGGGATCACGAATAGCAGGATGAGATACATGATGAGAATATTGGCGGCACTCCTGCGGCGAATGCGAAGATCGGAGGACTTGGTCCAGCAGATGCTTGGTTATCGAAAGAGTCTCGGCTTTTCTTTCTGGTGTAGACTTGCTATAGGTGGTTAAGTTGACTGGTTGAAGATTACGAGAGCGGTGGTTGATGCCAAGCGAACGACGAGTGTTTTGGGATCTGAGTTGGCGGGCAGAACATCCACCACACGCAGAGAAATAGAGGCGGTGCCTCAACTTAAATGACAGATATACAACTGCGTATCACCAAGGAGTTCCGAGCTAAACTGGCTCTCTCCAGAAATACTATTCAGCAACAGGAGGGGTACTCTTCCAGAAGCGCCTAGTCGACAAGCCTCAAGCCTAGCTCTCGCCGTTGAGGTGCCGGATTTGTCTGCCCTCAGGTGATTGCGGGTAAAGCCGCGAAATTCTCCATCCGTAATCACTGCGCTGCCTTGTGAAGGCCGTGGCCCGAAACTCATACGCCCTGCGTCAAAAAGTGGAAGGGGCATCGTAGGGTTGAGGTTTCTCGATGTTGGCCATGACTTACACGCCTGAACAGCGAATCGGCTGCCCTGCCGATTGCCCTGCTGAGCAGTGTCAAGGTCTGGGTACACGGTACCTTGATACCATATGGCATGACACAGAGTCCGCAAGTTCCCAGTACAAGCCCACAAGTACAGACAATGTAGTAGCCGCGGCACTGTACATCCTTGCCAGTTGCGCCTGCTCGCGAAAGTTGAATCGCGCGACGCGCCAAAAGATCCATTTCAGTACATACAGACTTCGTCATACTCGTCATTTTCGCTCCTTCTACTCGCCCAGCTTGCTTTTTCAACACCTCCCGTATCTGGACACGCAGCCGACGCTATGGATATTGACGATATCTTGCGCGAAGTCGACCCTAGCTTCGACCAAATACCGCATGCTACGCGCGACCTACAGACTCTCACGCGGTGCTGGATGGCCGAGCGGTGCGCCCCGGAACTTTTGGAGTGCGCATCTTCCCTTTCACTTATTCTCTAGCTCTACCACCATACTCTACGTCGCTGTTCTGATGGGAGGGAAGCCTTGAGTATCGCGTTTTAACCACATGCTTTCATCTTGCTGCAGGTGGCCCGCCGACGGCTTCTTTGAGCGCATCAACGAGCGCATCAAGACTCAGATTGAAAGGGTGGAGGACATGACAGGTGATATGGACCCAAAGACCAACTTTGCTCTTATTGTCATCCAAACCGAACTCGAACGCTACAGGTTCATTGTGCGCAGCTATCTGCGCGCAAGGATAGCAAAGGTGAGCCTTGTTTGCCCGGCCCAGATCATCACCCTGCTTGTCTCCTTGTGCGCGAATCCACGGATCTCCCAAAGTGGTCCAAGACTCAAAGGCTAACATATGGATCTTGGGTTTTGTCTTGTGAAAACGACAGATTGACAAACACACTCTACACTACCTCTCGACACCGTCGATGCGCGCCCGCCTCTCCGAAACCGAACTTGCCTACGCCACTCGACACCAAGCCATGCTGCACAACCACTACCTATCCTCCTTCCTCTCATCCTTCCCACCTAATCTGCAAAACCTTAACGACACGGCCGGTAATATTAGCATGATTGACACACCCGATCTAGACACGGCAGTCTTCATTCGTTTGTTGAGGGACTGCATGGTCGTGGGCAAGGGCGTCGATGAGGATGGCAGCTTAAACGGCAAAAGCGGTGACATTCTCATTCTCCGATGGTCCGATGCGAAGAGCCTGGTTGAGACAGGTCATGCTGAGCTGGTGTGAGCCTTCTCATAGGCCACATACCTGAAGACAAAAGCGACTACATCTTGCATGCCCACCCGTCCATCCAGACAGGCAGCCTTGCATGCCTCTCAGGAAAATACACGAGGCGGATATAGCGTCTGAATATGCCTCTAAGAGCCGATTGCGTGCCAGCAAGCCCTAGCCATGGAGAAGGGGAAGTTCGCTAGCCGGAGGCTCGGACCAGTTGCTGTTCAGCTTTGAAAAGCTGCCGTTCCTGACTTCGAGCCTACGGTCCTGAACAACAATGTTTCGTCCCCGGCTCACAATGTGGATGCTGCCTGGCAAAGCACCACACTCCAATGCGGACATGTGGACATAGTGGGCCTGCTATGGCGCGAGATCCGGTAACACTGGCCCGTCGGTATTGGTGCCCATACCACCGTTTCCCAGGACACTAGAGGGCCGCATGTTCAAGGCAGTTGTACCTAGTACCATGCCTGAAATGGTAACTCCGTGCAGGGCCAAATCTCCGCAGTCGCCCAGACAGCTTGCTTACAAACTCGTTGGCAAACCTTGTGGACTTTGACCGGCATTTACAGCTATTTCTGTTGTATAGTGACAGCATCAACAATTGACGTCGAAGGCTAGCGAATAGTATGCAGGGGGGTGAAGGGGCCTGATAGCTATATATAGGGAGGAAAAGATAGAAAACGCATTAAAGGTGACCTCTCCTATAGATGAAGAACCATCAATTCAATTTACAGCTTAGCCATCATATAACCTCTTTGTTAAAACCAACGCCACCAGATACGACTATAAGTATTGGCCCCAAGAAGACCATGTCGACCAAGACCATTGTACTCGTCACGGGCGCAAACCAGGGCCGCGGTCTGGAAATCTCCCGCAAGCTGGGAAAGGAACATACAGGCTGCCACATCATCATGGCCGGGCGCAGAAAGCAAGCTGTTGAGGAAGCCGCCGCCAAGCTCGAGGCCGAGGGCCTCTCCGTAGAGCCGCTGCTCGTATGACGATGGGCACTGCATTTGTACTCTGAGGCGGTTGCAAAGTTGTATACTACGGTACATAGCAATGGCAATTAAAAGAATAGTCAATCACCCTAGGTCTGAGCCTCATCAATCCGCTACTTTATGTATCAACTTTGTATACGTCTTTATTCCCCCGATGTAGCAGTACTGATCGCGTATTGTGGCAGATATATGGAATCCCATCACCCGTTGGATCCCAGCTGCTTACCATGTACACCATCCTCAAGACACCTAACCTGCAGCGAGCAGCAGAGACGTCGAGAGCATACTTGCTAGGCCATCGCGTGGAGGTAATATCTACGCGACAGTCCCGCACTATGTACAATACAAGACGTAACGTTCATGTCCAAGCCCCCTCAGATGTGCAACAGAAATTCACAAAATCTACAATAGCCCGTACATACAAATGCTCCTATGCATAGTACTACTATGGCATCGCACTACTGCTTGCTGCACCGTTCTATGTATACTACGTATGCGAAATTACGAGTTGCATCCCTTCATGCATCCATGCATATTTTGAAGAAGGGGGGTGGTGGGAAGAGGCGGGGGAGTGGAGGGTGCGGGTAAGGCGCATGTATTTCTTCCTTCATCTTCTGGCTTTTGATTGGACATTGGCTGGACCTCCTGAATGTGCTTCCTCTTCGTATTCCTGTAGCCTCTATGTCTACTGACCTGCAGACAAGTTCGTATGGCGGTCATCCGATCCGGCAATGTCTCGTTTGTGTGTGTTTCTTGGGGCCGGGGGGATCACCCTCGCTCCTTTGTCTTTTTACATAGTATCTTCTTCACCTCCGCATGATAGAACAGAGCGAAGAAAGAAATCATGCGTACACCACCTTGAACTATGGCTTTGAATATCGACAGGATATCTTCTTCATAAGACGGCAAAAAAAAAAATGAATCGGGACCAGTATAACGATATAAATGCACCTGAAAAAGCGAGACTCCATCTTATTAGGAAAATTGCTCTCTTTGGTATTTGTTTCTTCTCATTAGCCCAAAAAAAAATACGCCTGAGTGAAAAGATTGCCAGACGTCCTACAAAGAACGAAAGGGAAGGACTAGCATAATAAAAAGAGGAACGAGGGACCAAGTGGGAAAAACGAAGACCGACCATGACGAGGTGGAAATACTACGGTAGGACGTCGCCCGGGGAACTGAATCAGGAATAGGCAGATGATTCGGCACACCACACCACATCGCTTACTAATAGAAGTAATTCAAAGCACTCTGTACAAGTTGCTTTTCCCACCTTATTAGAAGCTCTTGGAAGCGTACATCAGAGTAGGCCACATTTTGAAATGGCAATGGAAAAGAAAGGGAAATTCTACCAAGTCTCCGTCCACTTTCAATGCACGGTATGTTATTATTGCATCCGTTTTTCATTGTAGGCAAGCATAAAAAAAAGGTGTGATGGGATGGTCGGCAAACGGGAAATCTGGATTGTTGAGCCGGCCGCCTGCCCCCGGCCCCCTGTCTGACCTAGCTCCTATGTACCAATTGTTTTTCCGATCACTAATTTAAGGTTACCCCAGCTTTGGGCCCAATGATCGACAAGGGCAACTCGAGCCACAACTGACCCCACTGACCGACTTCCTTAGTGGGCGCAACGCCTTAGCGCCCTGGCCACCTCGTCTGACCAAGAGATTTGCTCGCCTCCAATCCTCAGCGGACATTCAAGGGCTTGGACTGGTTTGGACTTGGGCTCGGGCTTGGGCTTGCACTTGGACTGGATGGGGAGGCTGGGCGGGCATTGGCACCCTGATCAGAAGAGAAAGAGAGACGGGCTGGGGGGAGGGGGGAAGACGCAGACAAGAGGATCCTCTTCGGAGTCTTCCCTTGAACATAAACCACCGCAGCCAAGCAGCCAAGTAAAGTACCGCATCGAATGGGACTGGAGGTACTATGTACGATCTCCACCCGCCCCCCAGGAACCGACTTGTTTGATTCCAGGATACTGCCAAGGTTGAGGGCCTGTCTGTGCAGATATTAAGTAGGTGTCATGTACACATAAGACGCTCGATGGAATTGAATAACATCAAGAACCGAGAGACGAAAGAACAAAGGTGGAGAAGAAACCGTCACAGAGATCCTCGTCTGGGTGCTGCTGAAACACCAAGAAAGCTGAAAGGGAAAAAAAGACAGTACTATGTAGATACGCACATCATGCTGTGCCACAATTTTTACGGCCATTCTTTACTGAGTACTGTCATTCATTACGAGAGACACCGTGGCGGTGCGTCGTTTCTCTCCTGGCAAAAGAAAAGAAGTGGCAGCCCATTTATTCTCCAAACACGAGCCCTTCCCGTCTTCAAATAAAAGAGAAGGCGCGAAGAGAGCTTCCCAGGCCCAGGCTACCTGCATGAATCGTTCTTTGTGGAGAGGGCATATTCTTTGGAGTCCTGTGATTGGTTCTGTGTATCTCCAAGAAGGGCTTTGGCGCGTGCCGTGCGCATGTACGGGCAGTCCATGTTCGTTGCGTACTACCTAGGTAGTACACAGTACGTAGGTACGATGATACATAACAACGTACCATGCAATGGTTCTTTCCTTTGCTCTTTCTCACACAAAAACACAAAAAAGAAGGCACGTCTCACAGGAAATTTGAATAACGACGCCCCTGCCGCCTTGGGCTTTTCGCGTTTCTTGGAGGGCCCCTTGGCTCTCTGACCTCTCGAGACACAGACACACACACACGCTGGGGAATTGGGTGGCGTGGTCTGGGTACCACAACACAGGATACATTGGGCATACTTACAATTAATTACGAGGACAAGAAACCTCCAATGCAAAGATTTTATGGGTCCCAGTGCAAACGGGCACGGGCGATCGTTGGCTTGCTTTGCTTAATCCACAGTATACATAGTACTTATAGTACATCAGAGCAGTAGTAAGTACTATGAGACGCACCAGGAAACCTCGCCGGGCCATGTGTGGCTCCAGCTCATCCCAGCTTCACTCCTCTGCTTGCATTCCTTTTGGGAAATGGCCCCAAGGAAGAAAAAAGCAAGCGAGACAAGTTGGCAGGTCCCTGGTTATCTCTCTTTCCCCTCTTTGGCTAGGTAGTTGGCTGGTTGTACTAGCTGGCTAGCTGAAGGAATATTACTAGATCTACACAAGTACACATGACGGAGCTGAGCCGGTACTGTACTGGATTCTATGGCACTGTTTAAAAAGCAAGACGGCACCCTACTCTCAGGAATCTGAAGCCCTTTTCTTCTGGTTCTCCCGCTTCACACTACTTGTTGTTTTTTGTTTACAGAAACGGGAAGTGAACATTCTCTAAACAACATCTGAACTTTTCCCAACACTCGCTAGCATAGCTCTTTTTTTTCTTTGCTACCTACTTCTTTCTTCTCTTGTGTCTATTCACCATTCCTTTCAATAAGGATAATAGTAATAATCTCTCCTCCCACTCCCCATCAAAATACCACTCAGCAAAAATGCGCTTTTCTACCGTCCTCTTTGGCGCCTTCGCCGTTTTCGCTAGCGCCCAGACCACCGACACTGCCTCGAGCACGGATGTTGTCACCACCACGATCTCCAGCGGAACCACTTCTGTCTCCCTCACTCCAGCTGAATCCTCAGAGGCTGCTTGCTTGAACGCCTGCGCCGCTGGCGATGTGAACTGCCAGGCCAAGTGCATTGCTGTTAGTCACCACCAACCAACACAGGACGCTCTCAGATTCTCGCTGCTTTGTTCTGCCTTGCCTCCTCTTGTTCACACTTACAGGGCGCTTTTACTAACCTTGGACCCCCCTCTGCAGGTCCCCGCTCCTTCGGCCCAGCAGGCAAACGCCACCAACGAGTGCGTGGGTAACTGCAACCAGGGCAACGGCACCGCTGCCGACAATGAAGCCTACGCGAGCTGTGTCCAGAACTGTGTGGCTGAAAATTACTTCACCTCCACCGGCACCCCGGCGGAGACCACTGCTGCTTCTGGGTCGAGCGGTACCGCCGCATCGGCCTCAGCTACTGGATCTTCGGCTTCGGGCTCGTCTGGTAGCACATCTAGCACTAGCACTGGTACCGCAACCAGCTCGTCTGCTTCGTCCACGTCCAGCAGTGCTGCTGATATTCTCCGTGCTGGCGTCACTGGGGCTAGCCTCTTTGGACTGTTGGCTGCTTTCATGGCTCTGTGAGGTGGATTGTGCGATGAAATGGAGCGGAAATGGCCTCTTGGATACGTGTACTTGAAGAACTCGGTAATTATGAAGTAATGTTGGACGAATAGGTAGCTGGTATAAGTGGTGAAAACTTGTATGCAGTACCACTTGGAAGTTGAGATACAATGAGTTCAAAGGCCAACCACTCATGGTGGCCAGAACAATTGAATACTCTCAAATCGTGAACATTTACTTGCTCGCATGTTCTCGCGGCTCGGTCGGTATCGCATCATTGTCATGACGAACGAGTACTTTGATTAGATCTTCTCTGGGTGCCGCAAAGCACTTCAATCCTTGAGCGACTTTGTGGGCAGCGTCGGTTCAATGTCTGACATCCACGGTATGCCCAGCTTCTTCATCTCCACTGCGAGGTGGAAGAGGTAATCCAAGCTATAAGCCAGGGCCAAGTCAGTGCCCATTCCAAGAGAAGAAAGAAAAGTTTCACACAACAGGATACGTACCTTTCGCACTGCGTCTTTGCCTGTTCCACACTGTTTCCCCACACATACACTCCATGTCTCCTGACCAGCACGGCATATGCATCAGGATACCGCTCCATGGCATCCTCCATAAACTCAGTCAAGTCTTCTTCGTGCGCCGTGTTCTCAATGACGGGAATGCGCAACGTGTCGTGGTACCCTAAGTTGCCCACCTCGCCGTGCGGGTAACCACGCGCAAACCCCTTGATTTGTTCAATGTTGTTGATGCGAAACTCCTTGTCATAGCCTTTGCCCTGCTGCTCGAGGATGAGTGTGACCAGCACCGCGTAGGGGCTGTGCGTGTGGATACAGCAGCGGGCGCCCTTGCGGGTAAAGGCGCTGAGGAAGAGCGGCGTGCACTGCGAGGGCTTGAAGACGGGCGGGGAGCGTAGATAGACGCGCGAGGCTGGGCGGATGGGCCCATCGCTCTGGGCCGAGGACTTGTGCTTTTCGAGGGTCTGCGGGAGGGACAGCACGTAGAGGTCGGAGGGTTTCATGAGCTCTTTCTGGACGCCCGAGGGGGCAATGTAGACGAGGTCACTAATGGGAGGGGGAGAAGAGCAGGCACACGGGTTAGTCAATCTTGCGCTTCCAAAAGGATGGTTGCGTTTTGAGGGCCATACTCGTCGCGTATCGAGGCGCCGCCGCCTGTTCCTGTCACCCAGCCCAGTGTCCAGAACTTTGCGCAAAGCGATGGGATGAGGTTGGCGGGATGGTCTGGGTTGTCCGAACGGACGAGCTCGTCGTTGCCGCTGCTCATCTTGGATCCCTGGGAGTTGCACGATGGATCTCTGCTTGCTAGAGTGCAAGTGTCACGGGAAGCAAGTATACTTGAAAGCACGAAGTATTGGATGCGGTCATTCCAGTAAACAAAACACCGGCAAATTGACTCGTCTTTTCTCTTATTGTTTTTTTTTTATGGGGATGGGGAACCTGGCCCGAAGCACGTCACTAGGGCCTTGTCCTAGGCTTCGTGGGTGCTTAGCAGGCTGATACTCAGCATATAGCATGTCCACCAAGCAGAGACAGAACGCCCACGTGGCTTGACACGAAGTAATAGCTGTTAAAGCTGCAAAATGTTGCTCACTACCATAGTACCTATGTATGAAAAGAAGACGCGAGATAAGCATGTCCGAATCGCCATCCAACACACTGTCCCTAATTGTTTGTACTATGCCTTCAGGGAATACCAGATCTGTATATAGTTATCATTTTCCGAAACAAAAGTATATGAAACTCGACTGTTGGCTTCTTTGCAACACTAACAAGCCAATTATGAATATTATGTATAAATGTCAGGATCAAGAGACTCTGAAACAATTGCTCTTACCATTTGGCATTGATTCCATGGCACCACAACGGAGCCATTGCTATATTCTGCTCGGTATTAACCAAGAACCAGACTGGCTGCACTTTGTATAGCAAGTGAAGAGCATCCACTACTACCCCACCAGCAGCAAATCGATTCATCTAGCGAAAGCTGAAAAGCCTAGTCTTAGCTAATGCAACGCGTGCTCGGCTTTGTTGCCGTAAGGATGAAAAGCCTCCAAAGTGGCCACTCAAAGATGAAGCAGGGGCTCGTATACTTTGCCATATTGCCCTAGTGAACCATCTCAAAACTGCAGGTCGAACTTTCCAACAACTTCTGTACCATAAGTAAAAGTGGGCCGAGGCTGGTGGTGAGGGTCCCAGCTGCTGTACGGAGGGCGCTGTCGGGCAGGTGGGAGGGCAGCAGAGGCACCTGGAGGGGGGCCCCATCCCCGCACTTACTGCAGCAGGGGCCGCTGTATTGTCTGTGTGGCCCCTGCCATAGCATCACAATCCCAGTCACAGTCGCAGTCGCCTGTGTCCGCTCGGGGCAAAATTGGAGCTGCTTTGAATTTTGGGGAGCTTCGTTCAACCGCCAGCGTGTCCTTTTTCCACCCGCGACACCTGAAGCCCGAGGATAAATCCACTCCGATACCATCTTGTCTGTCCACCCATCGTTGGACTTTCACTCAAACCTCACTTCTTCCCTACTCGAGCTCTGAGAGCAGCATCTCTTTTTGTTTATCCCTTGCCTGCATTGCATTTTCTGTCGCCTGTCTTGACCCGACAGGACCTGTCCACAACCAGAAAGGAGGGAAAGCTTCTTGTTTGACTGTCTGTTGATCCCAGAAACCCCACAGCAGCCATCATCATGAGGTTCACACCCTTCATTGCCGCGGCCATTCTGGCCTATGGCGCTGCTGCTGACGAGGCCCAAAAGCCTCTGGCTGGAGAGAGCTCGTCCTCTGCTGCCGAGTCGGCCACATCTGTCGACGCCTCTCTGCCCACCTTTACTGTAAGCTGCTTCAATTCCGAACCCCTCATTCCCGACATGCACCCGTGACGGTATCGACATGGGGGTACATCAATCTTGCCCTCTGGTGCTACAGTCTCGTCAGCTGCTTGAATTACAAGGAACTCGAAGCCAGTGCGGCGAGTCCAACGTAAAATCGCATAGCTCATCACGAAGCGCATGCTAATCCGTTGCCTCGTTTAGCCTACCAACATCAAGGCGCCCTTCCTTGAGCAGTTCACAGACGACTGGGAGGTGCGATGGAAGCCCTCGCACGCCAAGAAGGACATGAAGGACACTGGCAAGGATGAGGAGGAGTGGGCATACGTTGGCGAGTGGGCTGTGGAGGAGCCCACCGTCTTCAAGGGCATTGAGGGCGACAAGGGTCTTGTCGTTAAGAACCCTGCTGCTCACCACGCCATCTCCGCCAAATTCCCAGAGGTCATTGACCCCAAGGATAAGACCCTCGTTGTCCAGTACGAGGTCAAGCTTCAGAGTATGTTTCATTTTACATTTTCACGACTTGTTTTCTTTCCAATCTATCGTGAAGATGCGTTACTGACGTTTTGGCTGTGTAACAGATGGTCTTGAGTGCGGTGGCGCCTACATGAAGCTCCTGCGTGAAAACGCGGCTCTCCACCAGGAAGAGTTCTCCAACACCACCCCTTACGTGATCATGTTTGGCCCTGACAAGTGCGGCCACAACAACAAGATCCACTTCATCTTCAACCACAAGAACCCCAAGACGGGCGAGTACGAGGAGAAGCATGTCAAGTCTCCCAACGCCGCCCGTATTGTCAAGACCAGCGAGCTCTACACGCTCATTGTCCACCCCAACAACACCTTTGCCATTGAGCTCAATGGTCAGCAGGTCAAGCAGGGCAACCTGCTGGAGGACTTCATTCCTCCGGTCAACCCCCTTGAGGAGATTGACGACCCCGAGGACAAGAAGCCTGAGGATTGGGTTGACGAGGCTCGCATTGCCGACCCGGAGGCCACAAAGCCCGAGGACTGGGACGAGGATGCTCCCTACGAGATTGTCGATGAGGAGGCCGAGATCCCCGAGGACTGGCTCGTTGACGAGCCCCTGACCATTCCCGACCCTGAGGCCGAGAAGCCCGAGGACTGGGATGATGAGGAGGACGGTGACTGGGTCGCCCCCACTGTTGCCAACCCCAAGTGTTCCGAGGTTTCTGGCTGTGGCCCATGGACTAAGCCCCTCAAGAAGAACCCCGACTACAAGGGCAAGTGGACCGCTCCCTTCATTGACAATCCTGACTACAAGGGTGTTTGGGCTCCTCGCAAGATCAAGAACCCCGACTTCTTCAACGACACCACCCCTGCCAACTTTGAGCCCATTGGTGCTATTGGCTTCGAGATCTGGACCATGCAAAACGACATTCTCTTTGACAACATCTACGTCGGTCACTCGATTGAGGACGCCCGCAAGCTGGCAGACGAGACTTTCCACGTCAAGCATCCCCTTGAGCAGCTCGCTGAGATCGCCTCCATTCCCAAGAAGGAGGACGCTCCCAAGTCTCCCTCTGACCTCAAGTTCCTGGATGACCCTGTCCTCTTTGTTAAGGAAAAGGTTGACCTTTTCGTGACGATTGCCCAAAAGGACCCCGTTCAGGCCATCAAGTTTGTACCTGAGGTCGCTGGCGGTATTGGCGCCATCCTGGTTACTCTGATTGCCGTCGTTGTCGGTATTGTCAGCTCGGGGAGCTCGGCCCCCCCTGCTGTCAAGAAGGCGGCTACTGATGCCAAGGACAAGGCTACCGAGGTGAAGGACAAGGTTGCTGCCGCGGCTGCTTCTGGAGCTGAGGCGGTCAAGGACACTGCGACAAAGCGCACCACCCGGAGCCAGTCGTAGGTTGACAAGGTGAAGAAGGCTGGGCGGATTGAGAGTAATGGCAATTGAGAGAATATTGCTGGCGCATCCACAAGGTTTCCAAGATATGGTTGCGTGGAGCGTCTTTTCTACATTAACATGACACAACAAAAATTGAGCAATAGGCAGTTTACTTTTCGCATTCGGGCAAAGGGTTTGAGCACGGCGTAAGAAAGGATGTGTATTTTTAAGGTTTCACAGGCAATTACCGAATAAGGCATAGTTTTTTTCTTGCTTATCCTTTTCATCTTTCATTGCTTTCCATGCTTTCGCGCCGCGAGCCCCGCGCGCGCGCGTGTGTGTGTGTGTGTTTTGTGGTTTATATGCTGTAAGCAGTAACTTGTAGGAGCTTGTAGGAGCTTATCGCAGAAGGCTAACGCGACCGCCGCTGCGGAGCTATGCTATCTGACTATATACCATTCTAGTAGGTGTGTCCGCAAGTGCTTCTGCGTTGGCAATCGCCCATGTGCTGATATGACAGGCAACGAATGTTGTTTCTGAGTATCGACAAGGTACAAGAAAGAAGTTGAAATGGCACGCCTGTGGGCTTTATTTCGGCAAGCCACTCAGTCATTTATAAAATGACCATTACTGTACTACGTACTGACAAAGAAAGATCCATTCAAGCTCAACCCTCTTCGATGGATGAGGCCGGGCCGGTTCTTCTTGACAAGTTATCTGGCAGGCGCAAAAACCACGACAAGTGATAGCCGGGACGATGCAGGGAGCAAGACCGGCAATTGGCGGCATAGAGGCCGGTCTCTGGCCATGAGAGATCCGGGGGTGAAATTGTGGAGTGCGGGTAGGGCGGGCAGAGCGGGCAGTGCGGGCAGAGCGGGCAGAGCGGGCATGGCGGGTTGCTGCTGACTGTTCGCCTCCCCCGCACCGGCGCTGGGAACTGGCAAGCCTAAGTTGGGCAGCCTGCTAGGGGTGCCTGCTTAGCCGGGACTCGTAAGAGTGCGCCAGACTATTAAAGACACGATGGCAGGTCCCCTGGATATCGTCGGCAGTGCCTTCCTCTTTTGTTGTTCACTGTGTTATCCCTTTGCTTCGATACCTTGATTTGATCCGCCCTCACTAGACAGCTAACGATACTAAACAGTACTACTATTTATTACTCTTGACCAGTCCCTCCCTTGCTCCCGACGAGTTCGACACTACCGTTTCTATACCCTCTGGACCATATTCCCCAATGCGCCGTATTTTATCTAGCCGTATCTCTGCCGGCGCAGCGCGCTCAGCCCGAGGAGCAGCAGCAGCCCGTAGCCCGTCCGCCTCACTCCGCCTCTCTCCCTCCTCCTCCTTCAGAATGGCGCCCTCATTCTCGTCTCCGGCTGCTGTTCGCAGGATACATGCGACAGCGGCCCACCTCAACCCAGCCCTCGCCTCCACAGCCACCTCGTACCCAACCACGCACGAAAAGATTGCCGAGGTGACCAACACGCCCTACTTTCTGGACAATGAGTTCCGCCCTTCGTCAGCCGACCAGTTCATTCCTCTCTACGACCCGGCCACCAACAACTTGGTGACACGGGTGCCGCAGATGACGGACGCCGAGCTGGAGGCGGCCGTGGCAAGTGCCGAGAAGGCCTTCCCCGCGTGGCGCAACACCAGCGTCCTGGCCCGCCAACAGATCATGTTCAAGTTTGTAGCCCTCATCCGTGAGAATTGGGATCGTCTGGCAGCGAGTATCACGCTCGAGCAGGGAAAGACGTTTGCCGATGCGCGGGGCGATGTTCTCCGTGGTCTTCAAGTTGCTGAGGCTGCCTGCGGTGCCCCAGAGCTGCTCAAGGGCGAGTTACTCGAGGTGTCCAAGGATATGGAGACAAGGACATACCGTGAGCCCTTGGGTGTTACGGCCGCCATCTGCCCTTTTAGTGAGTAGTGCCTAGTATTGGTCACCGATATACCTTAATTCGCTAACCTGGGCTTCTTTGTCTATTTTCATAGACTTCCCCGCCATGATTCCTCTGTGGTGTATTCCCATTGCTACCGTGACGGGTAACACGCTTGTGCTCAAACCCTCGGAGCGTGACCCTGGTGCAGCCATGATTTTGGCTGAGCTGGTGCAAAAGGCTGGCTTCCCTGCGGGAGTCGTCAACATTGTGCATGGCGCCCACCGCACCGTCAACTTCATACTTGACCACCCTGCCATCAAGGCCATCTCCTTTGTCGGTGGCAACAAGGCTGGCGAGTACATCTACTCCAAGGGCTCGGCCAACGGCAAGCGCGTGCAGGCCAACCTGGGCGCCAAGAACCATGCGGCAGTGCTGCCCGACTGCAACAAGAACCAGTTTCTCAACGCCGTGGTCGGTGCGGCCTTTGGCGCTGCCGGCCAACGTTGCATGGCGCTGTCGACGCTGGTCATGGTCGGTGAGACCAAGGAGTGGCTCCCTGAGCTGGCTGAGCGCGCAAAGGCACTCAACGTTAACGGAGGCTTTGAGGAGGGCGCTGATCTGGGGCCTGTGATCTCGCCCGAGAGCAAGGCGCGCATCGAGGGCTTGATTGCCTCCGCAGAGGCCGAGGGCGCCACAATCCTGCTGGACGGACGCGGCTTCAAGCCAGCAAAGTACCCCAACGGCAACTGGGTCGCTCCTACCATCATTTCCAACGTGACCCCGGATATGAAGTGCTACCGTGAGGAAATTTTTGGGCCTGTGCTGGTGTGCCTCAACGTCGACACTCTCGACGATGCTATCGACCTGATCAACTCCAACGAGTATGGCAACGGTACCGCCATCTTCACCCGCAGTGGCCCCACAGCCGAGACTTTCCGCAGAAACATTGAGGCCGGCCAAGTGGGCATTAATGTACCAATTCCCGTGCCTCTGCCCATGTTCTCGTTCACCGGAAACAAGAAGAGTATTGCGGGCGGTGGTGCTAGCACCTTTTACGGCAAGCCAGGCATCAACTTCTATACGCAGCTCAAGACGGTGACTGCTTTGTGGAGTACCGCGGATGCGATTAGCAAGAAGGCCGATGTGGCTATGCCTACGCACAGTTAAGAGAAGTCTAGGGTATATCATGTAGCAGAGAGAAAGGATCCTTATACCCATTTGAGAATGAGTGGAACGAAGTAAAAAAGGATATTAGTATTCATCAACTATACTATGTTTGATATGCGCGTCTAGGGCTCTTGGTTGTCGAGGAGAAAATATCAATATCCATCTGGATGTTTTCCAAGATTGACACATCGGATGTATATAAAGCACTTTCGTAATTTACAGCCCAGTAATATCTCAATTCAATGTGCGTATCCCGCATCTAGACCTTGACAAGCAGTCACTGAAACTTATATATAGCTTTTGATCTTATCCATTATTTTCAAAGTTTCGTTGCCTTGCTCCATTGTTGGCAGTCAGATATATTGCTTGAGCTATAAAGCAGATAAGCACAAAACGATTCATGATTCATGATTTATGAATATTCAAAGCAACAACTACTACTTTACCACACCTAGCTTCCTTCAATTTTGAGCTATGGATACTCTCATATATAATCATTACGGGCTTCATGCCTTCCTTAACAACTGGTAGCTTGACGAAGTGTCCAAATCAAAACTATATGAAACCAGCGAGCATAGCCTAGTCCAGCTCCAGTTTCTTCCAGTTTGGTCTTGTTTCTATTCTTGACTCAGTTCTTTTATTTTTCCCTGGTTGGCATAAAACGATCTCCAAGTTTAATGGATGAGATATATCGAGCGAGCAAAGTTGCTTTGAATAGATTCAACACGGATGAGAAGGGCAACAAAAATGAGATACTGACAGACTTTTTAGCTGATGTGTTTCTTATAGTTATACAGAATGAAGACTATGTCAGAAAGAAAAAAAGGTAAAGAATTGGGTGTATAGATGTACAACACAATGAACAGGAAGAAAAAGCAGACGGAAAGAAAAAATCTACATGTCCATTATTATAAGAGCGTTGGCTTTTGCCTTCTGGAAGATCAGTTAGTTACCACGGTATACTATATATTACGCTGCTATTGATATGCAAACCGATATAATGTTAGGGATTCA
Source organism: Coniella vitis (assembly GCA_011317545.1). Classification (NCBI taxonomy): domain Eukaryota; kingdom Fungi; phylum Ascomycota; class Sordariomycetes; order Diaporthales; family Schizoparmaceae; genus Coniella; species Coniella vitis. The sequence goes on from WUJK01000003.1 coordinate 2,505,836, forward strand.
TATCCCCTTTATATACATAATAAGCCAGCAAAGATGATTATATTCTATTATAACACCAAGTTGGATGGATGCAAGGTCCGAGGATTTGTCTTTTCTCTTGTTATATTTTAACCAATCAAACACCGTAAAACAGGTTAGGATGTGTTTTGTTTATGTATATTTATATATGTAGTATTTGAAAATCATGTCTCCCTGTTTTGAGTATGTTCCTCAGGTTTCTACATATCTGCATGGAAGAGTATTCATTCTACGTGCAGCCCCCTTTCTCCACAAGCGTACACACATGTATAAGATAACAGCCAAGAAAGGTTGATAGGAACAAGAAACCCGAGAAGCTGCACAAAGGGGATGTTATATATGTGTATCTTATATGTAACGCACCCACCACCACCAGCCACCAGCCACAAAATAATATACCTATAATGCTTTACTTGGTTGCTTGCCTTAGTCACCGACTTCTTGATGTATATATGTTTCAGTGTATACTGAACAACACCCCCCCCCTCTTCTCACGGGCCCAGCTTGACGCGCGTCCTATCCCATCCACCAGGGGTCTCAGCCCTTTTACTTTCTCTCGCCTTTCCCTTGCGTTTCCTGTATTGCTCTGCTCGCTGTTCTTTCATCATGGCAATCACAGCCTTCCAAGTCATACACTATAAGTAAGTATACAGTAGTACTCTCTGCATAGTACTTGACCCCGCCCCTGCCCCCCCCCCCCCCCAAAAAAAACTATATAGTACATTGCACTTTTCGTCATTATACTATGCACCTAGCCAATATGCCACTAGTTCCAATACTCCCAACATTTAAGGATGTTGCGTCATGCGGTGTTATATTGCACGTATATTACAGTACAAACTTTGCTTGCCAGCCTCGTCATCAAAGTCAAAACCGTGCTGATGAAGGAAATTCGAGAACCCACGTAGATTATCGTCTCGTAATCTGAGCCAGGGACGTGACGTATATAACTGGTTCATTTGAAAAGAAAAACATTGGAAGAGGTGAAAAAGGCAGAAGAAGAGAAAAACGAAACCACTATCAAAACAAAGCCGTGTTCGCATAGTTGTGCGCCAATCAAAGTTAACAAAACCATATCATCAAACAAGGTTCCATGTCCAAATAGCCTCACCAATACCCACTAGGTCACTGGTCAGTAGTAGACATACATTCTTAGGCATCAATTGGAGAGCAGTAAGTAAAAGGCTGCTATTTTGTGTCTGATTAGACTCTTCTAGCCTGTCTTATTTTCCTAGCTGTCTCTGTGCTTTAATTATGATTGATACACCAAGTATTTCCATACAATATCCTCATCCCTGTGTCCTGGTGGTAAACCACCGTCTTCTTGTCCTACCACACCAAAATCTCAGGTTTGAATTGAGGTTCCAGTGGTTCGTCTTTCATCAATGTTGCACATTACACCAATTTCCACCCCAGCGCGATTCCTTCCTCTGAGCCTCAGAACTTGTTTCATGATATAATTAGATATTATTGGGCTAGATTTGCATTATGCCCAGAGGTTTGTCTCTCTGCCCCCATCACTCATTTTAGAAGGCAGGCCTCCAGGTCTTTTGCCCACTTGGCCAAGCTAGCCCTTCCCTTTGGCCAAAGCGGCCTGTGTAGGTGTGTCGTAGTCCATTCCCGTGTCGTATAGTGAGAACCTGGCCTTAGTCGTGTTAGGCCATCTGCTGCAGCATTGTTGACGCCACCAAATCGTCCACTTGTCTCCTCTTGAACATGTAGCGAACGTAATGCGGCGAGCTCGGAGACACCTTTTTACTCCCCCAGGCCTTCGCCGCTGAACTGCTCCTGAAACTCCGGAAAAGCCCCCCTCCCCCGAAAACACGAAAAAAAAAAATAGTGTAGTTGATCCCGAAATCTCTAGATGCCAAATGCCGATGCCATGCCATGCAAATCAACATCATGCCTTCTATTTACACACATGCTCCAGAACAAGGCTTGCTCAAACAGAATTTCTCATTTCCAAAGGTGTGCATAGAATCGAATTTTAATACGAGGCAGCTTGGCGTGTGTCGCGTGGGCGAACGCTTTCCAGTCCAGGCAGGAGGGGTAAATAAAAGCATTCAGAGGCCAAGGTGAGGAAACGGTCATTGAAAATATCATAAAACTTGAAGTGAAAAAGACGAGTTGTTCGTAATCGGTCGTCATGCCAGCGCCGCAGCCGCAGTCACGGATCGGGATCTCTGTCGTGTCACCTTCTTGCTGACCGTGTACACAAGGTCCAAGGTCCAGAAGTGGCAAATCTGTGCCTGGGCACAGGGAATAGCACCAAAGAGAGGTGCGACCATGGGCACCATGCAGTAGTCCTTCCAGTTCTTGGTGATGTGGCGGTGCGAAAAGTTCATGCCCTTAGCGAGACCAGCATCATTCATCTCCTTTTCGCGATTCTCAACGCAGATCTTGTGGAAGTTCTCGTACAGGAAGAGAAGCAGAGCAACTTCCATGAAACCAGCAGTCCGGAGAACATTGCAGACGTCGAAGATCCAGTTGATGCCGTGAACATCTGCGTTACCCTCGGTAGCCCAGACGTACAGAGTGGAGGCGATGATGAGAATAGTGGTCTGCAGAGGCAGAAAGTGCGCTTCAAAGAGACGGTGGAAGAGGTAGAGGATGCGCTCCCAGTTAGGATCCTTCAGAGTGTCGTGGGTGACGTCTGAGAAGACACCGTTCTCAACAGGAGGGGCCTCAGCGTCGATCTGGCTGTCCGGGACGTAGATGTCAGTGGTGGTGTCGTTGAGGGCACTGTGAATGGGACGGAACGATCGAGAAGTGTGCTTCCTGTCTTGCCAGAGCTCAACCACCTTGCGCATGGCGTAACCCGAATCGAGAGCGCCCCACATGTGTCGGATTGCCTGCTTGTAACGAGCCTTGACATCGGCAACGATACCCTTGTAGCCACTGCCGGCACCTCCAGTGACGTTGCTCTGGCTGACGGGGCTGATGATGGTCCGAACAGTCAGGTTGCCGTTGAGCGCAAAGAAACACTTGAGGTACATGTGCAGATCCTCGCCGATAGCTTCGGGGTCGCAGTCCCATCCGCCAACACGGTCGACAAGTTCGAGAGGCACAGAGTAGACAGACGTTGGGGGAGCAATGGTGGAGCCGCGGTAGAGGCCCGACAAGCCAGCATTGGCCCACAGGATATCAGCAACACGCACAAGGGCAGGAACGCTGTGCGCATTACGGTCGAAGATGATGGGAGCAGAGTACAGGGTTGTGTTAGCCGTGTCAGGGAACGACAGGTGCATAGAGGTCAGGTGGGCAAAGTAGTTGGACGAAAGATGGCTGTCAGCTGTAGGCGCAAGTCACAAGCGTCAGCAGGCTGTCCAGCAGGGTAATACAGTAATGTAGCAACCAGAAACACAAAGCGCGTCAGGTTTGCTGGGGCAGTGGGAGCCGGGATATCGACAACATACCATCAATGCCAGTGACAATCACGTCTTTGCGAGCCTCTAGAGAGTACTTTTCACTCAGTTTGCGAACGGCCCAAGCCATGTTGCTGCCCTTGCCAGCACTCTCGCCGGGGATGTTGGCCGGGTGGATGGTAAAGTCCATGGACCGGAACTTCTTGATGAATTCCTGAACCAGTCCCATGGCCTTGAGCTCGACGTTGTTCTCGCGCACTTCCATTGCCAGGTAGACCTATGACATCCAGCAGTGGTTAGCTTTCGTGCATCCATCGAAGCCTGTGATTGGTTGCGACAACTCCAAATTGATCGACATGGCAGACAAGACTACAATGGGCGATCTCAACCCCACAGCAAGCCAGCATGGTTGCAGTACTTGCAGCTCAAGTATACATTTGCTGCCTAGTTGCAGCAACAACAAAAGGAGTGGTACTCACATCGTAGCTGTTGCGAGCCTGAGGGTGGCTACCCAAGACCTCGAGAGTCTCCCTTAGTGTGTCCAGCTCTTCCTTGTAGTTCGGGATAACGATGGCATGTACAATGCTGTCGGGCTCGACATCGCCGTCCGTGTACAACTCGGCTTCGAAGTCGCCAGCTTCACTGCTGGTGGACGAACCGCCGTGGGAGGAGGTCAGGGTCTCGGAGCTCGAGAGAGAAGTGGAGGAGCCGCGGCGGCGGTGAGCGAATTTAAGGTTCTGCAGTGCCTTGCTGTGGGCCGACTTCTTGAGGGTTCTTGTCATCTCCCAAAGAGCGTAGCAGGATCGCATGGGGAACATGGCGACCAGAATGTGGATGAGGAGCGTGTAGTAGGCGAAAACAACCGTCCACATGCCGGCGCCCTGTGGAGGGGTGATTGCGTTCATGGACACGGTGGCAAAGCTGTTTCGCTGGCGCATGAAGTCGAAGAGGCTGTGCTGCGAGACGGCGGCTTCCTTGGTGATGACCCAGTAGGACAGTGCGATGGTAGCAAGCATGGCCAGTCCGCCCGAACGGCGGGTGCACCATGCGAAGAGAGACATGTTGACGGAGCAGTGTTGCCTTTGCGGAGGATGCGGGCAGCCCAAGGAGGACGACGACGACGAGGAGCAGCAGGGCGAGGAACGACGACAGGAGGAGGGTGGGGGGAGGAGAAAAGGGAAGACGAGACGGGAGAGAAGAGGCGCGAGCGCGTCTCGGTCAGGTTCCCTTTGGGGGTCGGGGGGACGGAGAGCCGGGGGGGGGGGTCGAGGGACACAAGTGGCCCGAAGGAGAGAAGTGAAGTGAACAACAATTGTATTAACAAAGTAGTTGTGTCAAGAGGAGAGAAAAATATGCACGAGAGGTTCGAGAAAAGGACGGACGGTCAAACAGAACCCTTGGGACGGGGGCGGCCCAGGAGCGCAGGAGGTGGAGATTGTATGGAGAAGAGCTGGGAGAAATGAGCTCCAGGTTGGCTTCCAAGGATGCGAAAGTGCCACACAGTTCCACAACCCGGTCGCTTGCTGGATTCCAAGTTTGGACTACGCTGCTGCCGGGCGGTGCAGTCGACTGCGGCTGTGGATAACGCAGCCTAAGTAGCGTGGTACTGCAGTGGGTTTCGTGCTTGGGGGGGCCTGCGCGTACCGCACCGTACAGTGTGCTTGCTTGGCTGCGACGGGCTTGCACTGGGGCGTCGTTGGCAGCAGCAGCGAGATTGTGATTGCCGCGAGCGCTTCTCGAAAGCTTGGCAGTGAAGACGACAACGGGCGGTCGAGGATGTTGCTATGGCTCTTTTTTTTCTTCTTTCCTTCTCTTCTAGCAGTAACTGGCCTGGGCCGGGCAGCCAAGAGAGGGTGGGCGGCAGGAGGGGGGCGCGATATTCTGTCCTGTACGCTGGTTTCTGGCTCTTTCTTCTTGTTCCTGGGGGCTGTTGTCGAAGAAAAGACTGACGGGAGGGAATGGCTGAACAAGATGGGACACAGGATTCTCTCTTGTCTCTCGCTGGACAAGTAACTCATCCGACTGGAAACACAGCTAGCAGAACACATTCGCGCATCCGGTCGAGGGAGGGGAAAAGGAGGAAGCAGTGCACTAGGCACCAGGGCACTAGAGGCGGGCGCGCCCAGTCTAGTTAGCCACTGGGGCTGTACTCTGGACAGTTTAACCACAAGGGCGCCCAGGGCCCCAGTGGGTTAGGGGCCTCAGACGACATGCAGTAAGGGTCTTAGGTACCTGACAAGTATGCCCTGTCTGACTCTTGGCTTTCAGAGCGGTCGGACAGGGATCAGCGGACTCCACAGGGGGGGGGGGGGAGGCCGACGCGGGAGGGGCCTAGTCGGTTTTGGGTCTAGCATGGCCTCTGGGATTGCGGAACGTGCTTGAGCCACTGGCCGTCAAATTGGATAGACATGCGCTCTCGCCCAGGTACCGTCTTGCAGACGGACCTTTTGCAGAGAGCCAGCAAACCTTCTTGGTCTGCGCAATAATTTGCCTTTTCCTGCCAGTCTCACCCGGTAGCCAATGGCTGCGGGTATCATGGTGTCTACGCAGTATTGTGCTGCATGGAAATCTCGCACATGGTGCTACTGCTGGCCTGCCATACCAGATACATGGCTTTACCAGTACTCACTTTAGTACTAGTAGAGCATTCATTCGATACATGGTACATGTCTAAGTACAATGTACACATATACTTTATAGAACGGTCAGCGCGGCAGGAGCTCATTTCATTTCCAAACCCTTGCCGCACGCCTATCGATTGGGGCCCCAGGGCCCCAGCGGGGGCCTACGGAGCAGCGGCGTTCCCAGGCCTTGGCAGCAACGAGTAGCAAGGGTCCTGGGGTCTGGGGCGCTGTTAGGTGTTGATTACTGCTTATGCAATTACCCGTCACTGCATCGGGCGAAGCATGTGATGTCAAGGTGCTGACGATTTGCTGATCTTTGGGCTGTATGGTTGCATCATGGTGCTGAAAATAGGTTGCAAATAAGGCAGGAGCATCGTCTTGCCTGCATGGAACGGCTGCACGACCTGCGTGCCATCGTTGACAAGCTACCAAATGGACTAGACCCGGGTCGAAATGCAGGACTGGGCTACTGCACAACTGTCGACGACCACAAGCTCGCTCGGTCCATGCTTTGTCCGTCCGCGAAGCTTTTCCACAGCACAAAGGCAGGGTGGACTGGCGCCTCGCCAACGTACGCCACAATCTATGCGCTCGACGCGGCCCCCATAATACAGCAGGAGAAAAGAGACTTGGCGCAACTGAATCGGCGAATTGCATTACATCGCACCAGGTCACGTCTCCACGTGGGCGGGGTACGTACCAGCTTCTACGCGTTCTACCAAGAACTCGATGAGCCACTAAGTGATCAGCTACGATCGGCTACCGATGAAGAAGGAGCCTCAATCTGGTTGGTCGTCTGAAGTTGATATGTTCCTCAAAGCCATATCTGGCAGATGTGCTGGCCCCAGATGCCGCCAAGACACGTTAACGGTCGAGGATGCCGAGGCTGCAGTTTGTACACCATTGCCAGGACGTATGCTGCCACATGTGGGTGTCAGCGGACGCAGTCACGTCTTGTGATATGGAGCGGCTGTGATGTGGATGAGCCTACTCTCACAGTGCTACATGTCTCTTATGCCCAAAGAGAGTGTGTGGGCGGTGCACCGACGGCTGCTAACATTGGGGTTGTTGCTAGGTGCAGACCAGACTGTCAGCGGGAAAATGGAGGAAACCGGGGCTGGCCAGGAGCCCTGGCGGTTGTTCCAAAGATTCCTTCATCCCGCTGGCATGGCTGCTGCAAGTCAGACTTACATGATACTACAGAGTATATATAGTAAGCGCGAGAGGAGCCGCAATCCTGCATCGGCACGTCGTGTCTCGCCCTTGCTCTACATAGTAGAGCCATTTCCTATAGTCGCACGCTGTAGTGCGCATTCCAGCGCTGCTCATTCGCATACAAGCTCAGAGTGCGAAGTCCTATATATATCCGTATACGTACGAATGTGGCTCCTGGTAGTGTAATCCTGGCTGAATGGATTGACTGGCTACTACTATATACTACATAGTATATACATCGTACTATCCACACATACTTATACAGAGTACACACTGCTCGTATTGCTAAGTCGACCGATTCATGCACCACCTACATAGAAGATTATGTATGTACTGTGTAGGCGGATGATTCAAACAGACCATTTGCCCGCTGCACCTCCACCAGCTTCATAGAGCGGACCAGATGATAAGACTCGTGCTTGCCGGTTAGAACGCACAGGGACTCGTGCAGTAAGGTTCAAAAATATACTATGACTACGTACGCAGCTTCGGGCCATGACATTTCCACAGCCGCTGTAACCACAGCACGGTGGGCACCCTAGTGCCACGCTCTCCATGCAGGGTCGCATCAATCGCCTACTACGGTAGCGTAGACTCATCAGACCGCCAGAATATGAGGGGGGAGGGGGAGAAGGGACCAAACAACAGTTTAGCATGTAGTTACCATATATTGTTGGGACGACAATACAACAGCAAGTAAGCAGTCGGGCCACGTTTCGAAACGCGTCTGGGCAACCGGTCCCTGGGTCGAATGCTTCTCTTGCTAAACTTTGAAACGACAATCCAAGACAAAGTTTTGCTAGTGCCCGGACCAGGCAATTAGTGAGGGGGATGGTGCAACGGTTGTTGATGAATCGAGCGAGGTTGGCAAATGTGCACCTGTGCCTTGTTCGCTCGGCCAGACATTGGCTGTTTTACCAGTCGGCAAATAGCGAGCATGACGAACTGAGCAAGAGAAGAAACAGCCATAAGAGTAACACAAAACTCTGATACATAGTAGAACACAATTCGTAATCTCAGGCCTGAACCGTCGTGTGCCTGACTCTCCCTGTCCCTTCTTTGGTAAAAACTCATCACGCACGCCATCGCTGCTCCCAGGGACGCAGCCAATGGCAGTCGTCGACAAGCCCCGGTGCGCAAACTAATCGTGTGCGATAGTACTATTATGTACTGCGTGTACGCATGGAGTACTTCTAGCATGATTGTTGTACTATGTAGGATGTGAGCGATTCAGAACCTGCTGTTGGCTTTTGCTGCTGTAATTGGTGCATTGTGTGGCGCGCAAAGCAGAAGCAATGCCTGCTCCTGAATAAGCTTAAGTAAGATGGGCTCTTTGCTAGGCGCCTCCTGCCTACCGTACAGTGCGCTTGCCAGCCGTGATGTGCTGCGCTGCGCCTGCCGCCCTCTAGTCAATCTGCTACTTTTCAGGTCGCTGAATTAAGTTGGCCGCTCCTTCTCGAACATCGGCCGTTCCTCCCCTGGGGTTGCAAACTGTGGCAACTCGGAAACCTTGCCATTCCTGCCTTATTTGATCCTGTACTGCATAATTGCATATTGCTTGCTGCCTAGGTCCATAATTTGTGGACAATTGCAGAGGCTGCATCTCAGACATGCGTGTCCTGTACATAGTACACATGCCGATACACTGCTTCCCATCAAATTCCACGTGATACCGCCCGCAGGCCTGTGTTTTCTTTGCCAGGAACGAGAACGACGCGCCAAAATAAAGCGAGGCCGCCCGCCCAGTCAAGCGTTGCATAGTACTGTGGTACATTGTAGAATCAACTACCTCGGTACTTTTACAGTATACATACTCTGTAGTAGTAAATCATGATCTGCCCTTTCCCAGTTTCCGGGGTCCAGTCCGACAGTACTATGTACATACTACGATGGAGTAGCCCCATGGCCTTTCCCCCTTTTTGACGGTTGAGAGAGCTCTGACAAGCAAAAAATGCCAGCACCAACACTCAGTCGGTGGTAGGAGTCCAACTTCCCATCTACATACGTCCAGGCAGCGTGTTCGAAACCAAGATCCGCGCAACGAATCGGCAGCGCCCTCTCATTCGTGGCAATCTCAGCACCTTGAAAAGCTCAAGCCACAGCCACAGCATCTTCGAGGTTGTCAATTGATCCATGAAATCCAAAATCGGTCCGTAAGCACCAGCCTCCTTTGCAGGAGCCAAAAGCCCACTGCGACCGCCCGGGCTGGACCTTAAAGTGTCGAATCCACCAGACACAGCGATGCAAGCTGTGCCAAAGAGGCCAACTGTTGGAACTCGGTTAGGGGACGGACGGTTGGTTGCCACCATCCTTTTGGCAAGTCATCACATTCTGGAAATGAAGATGCTGCACTGTGACCGCTGACGAATAAGCTGTTGACCAGGGCCGGGCCGAGCCAACACGTCTGGCCTTGACTTGCTGCTCGCGCTCAACATCGAACACGACGAGCACGTTCAACCAGAAATACAGAGTGGGTCGATCAAGAGCAGGCCCAGGCGCCCTCGCTGCCTTGCTCTCGACGCCGATGCGCGCATTTCACAAGCTTGCCTAGCGGACAGGCTCAACGAAATACTCGCAAAACGTCCGTCCATTTAGTGCGTATCATGATGAGTGAATACCATGTACTAATAAGCTCCTTGTACATATGGCTCAGGTCGGGAGACCGGGATGCGACAGGGCCCGATAGCAAGCCGCAATCTCGGCTGTGCAAGACTGCCAGCAGCCTTTTTCTGTTGACGCCACTCGCCCTTCTCAGCGGGTTCGCCAGGCGCACCGCACCGTCACACTAGATAACAAAACGGCAACCCACAGGCCATCGGGTTATCGCGTGTTCACACAGTACTTTGTAGCCGGCCAGCCGGCCTCGCTTGGCCGTGCGTCGATGGTGCTGCAGAAGCACAAAGCCAAGCACGAATGCAACTCTCCAATTTTCACACAGTTCTTCAGCCAGTGCTGGTGCCAGTCATCGCACACTATTGTTTCGCCTTGCGCAATGACTTGGCACTTTGGGGTTGAGCTTTGCAAATTTGCCCTTGTCCACCCATCTCATATACTTTTGTCGCCACTCATTGGCCACTGCTAATAGCAGTACTATTAGCTTTCTCACGGATCGTGCCTGCAGCCGTCTCTTGTCTCATAGTAGTCACTCATTTACAAAGTTACTGGCGAAACGGTTCGACGGGAGATGGGATGGGATTCAAGGTGTTTCGCAACAAAACATCCAGCCAACGCCTAACTTGACAATTGCAAAGTGGCTGGCACCGAGCACATGTGTCCATATTCACTTGCTTTGGCCGTCAGGCTGTCTCACCCAAGGAAAAAGAAGAAGAAGAAGAATAAAATGAATGAGAAAGGCCAGTGCCATTCCCTTTGTTTCCATTGGGTCCGTCTCCGCCAATCAAGCCAAGTTCATCAATTTCCACTGGTTCGTCAATTTGCAAACTCGCATTCGATCCACATTGACGGCTCGATAGCCAGTAGCTCAGATCTGCACTACCACGCCATTTTTTCCCCCCATCCAATATCTGCGGCAACTGGCGCGTGGCATAAGCTGATCAAGTCAGAAAGAAGCCATGCGAGTTGAAGACCAGCGCCAGCGGATGAAGCCAAGAAGACGCGAATGTTGTTTTCTCGCCCTCGCTGCACTGCACTAAACCTTGCCGTCTTATCATCAGCTTTCTTACCTCAGACATTGCTTGGGACCAGAATACAGCAAGGCTGAGCCAGATCCCGAAAAATAATATGCCTGTCCGTTGGACAAATCGCGACCTTGCATGTGTTCCGTCCATGACTCCTTTTTTCAAGACACATATTTTTAGTTGCAGGTTCCATAATCCCGTACAATTCCGGTGGCCACCCATATTCAATTTCACAATTATTAGTGTGTATTTACTACGTACACACGAGATGTGCTTGAAAAGCAGAGTGGTCTTTCCCAGATTGGACCAGAAATCATCGATTTCGAAGGCTATGCCTCGTTCCTCGATAACTCACTCAATTCTTGAGCCCGTTCTACCATGCTTATACCTTGGGAATCCTGAAAAAGGCGTGCAGCTTTTCTCAGCCACCGCAAACGCATTCCAGTTTTGATACTCGTCCAGTGTGCGAGGAGAGACATAGGATGCTGTTGGCACGACTGCCAAGAAGCCCTTGAGGTCTTGACTGTATGGATCCTCTTGTAGCCTTGGTGATCTCGAGGCGAACAAGGCATGGCTGTGCTAAAGAATTGCCACGGATCCTCGCAAATCCAGCAGCTCGAGTAACGAGTTTGCAGGGTTTCAATTCACTTGTGTGAAACCCCAAACAAGTGCTTGTTGTGTCATTCATCTTTCCCGAGCCACACTTGGCGCAGACATGGTGCTGTTGTCATGAACACGTGGAGTACGGTTCATCTCAGTCCACACAGATTCCAAGGAAGCAGGCCAGTCATAGTCAGTAGCGGGCTTTTGCAAGCACAACTTACTCATGAAGCTCATTTCTTCACATTGGTAGAGAGGAGGAAAATGCTCATGACAGCCTGAGCAAGCATCACTCAAGAAGGCAAACAGACATTGAGACTACTGTCTTGAATTAGAGACTGTCAGCAGGAGGATTTTTGTACACAATTGGGGTGACTATTCCCTTCGGGTTCTCTTGTGTACCATCCACGGTATGGAAGCTTCACAACACAAGACGCTCTGGGAGAATATCCATGACTCTTCACAACGCCATGCGACACCGTACAGTGGGAGCTGCATTGACTCAAATGCATAATATAAGCATTCTGTATGGAAAGGTTTTCAACAAGCAATTGGCAAGATGGCCGAGTTGGTTATGGCGCCAGGTTAAGGTTATCTTAACATCAATTCCTGGTGGAGCAATCCTCCTGGGTTCAAGTCCCAGTCTTGTCAACGCTCAACGAGCGCATCAATCGTTTTTTGTTTTTTGAATCATTTTTTTTGATATGTTTCCACATGTTAGACGCTTTTTTTGGGGGGGGGGGGACAGACAGTGTAGTTGGTGGAACAGCATTTGGGAATTGATGAACTCACGTATGTCATTGTCGGTAGATGGACTTTGAAGTTACCGGCGCAGTCGAAGACAACAGCGACCTAAAGCACAAAGAGAATTGGTATAATGCAACTGGTCGAGGCAGTAAGGTGAGATGGCCGAGTACAGGAGGGCAGAGAAATCTTTGGAATAGCAAGCTGCTTCTTATGACCATTTGCCCTGTGAGCCATTTTAAACGAACACGGCTCGCAATCCCCATTCGCTCTTTGGAACCAAAATGAATGTCTGACAAACATGTTTGCCACGTTGCCACGCTGAATGGGAACAGCCTGTCTTCAGCAGGACAAGTCATTTTATTCGCCTTGCCGTTGGGATTGCGTATCTGACATGTCTAACCCGCCTCTGGTAGATCTCAAAGGATGCGCAAAGGGAGTAAGTAGTACACAGGGTAGTTAGTGCCAGTGGGCAACACCATTTCACTTGGACGATGTCTTTTTTTTTTCTTTTGCATTTTTCTGTACGTCACATGATGCGCGTTTGAGAGCAAAACTGACGAGTCTTTATCGCTGGCTGTGCTCGTGCTCTCCTATCAACCTCTTCTCTCTCTGTACTCGAGTAGCGAGCAGGGCTGGTACCAATGATAAGAAAGAAGAAAGAAAAGAAAAAGAATAAGACAACCCCCCCCCCCAGCCGTTAAACAAGGCGTTTAGCTCTTCCCATGAAAATCAAGGAGATTTGCAAAGTTCAAATAGTTCTTGTATACTATGTTGGGTTTAACCATGATACAAGTAGGAAGGGCGGGCCATACAGAAGCCGGCTCTCTGTTTGCACCACCCATATGAAAAGAAAAAAGAAAAAACAAGGGCCAATCGAGACCGTGCCATTTCTGTATTTCCTTCTCTCTTCCAACCCTCCGCTTGACCCATACAAGAGGGAATAAGTGTGCCAGAGGGAAGCGGCTTGGGGGGGGGGGGGGGTTTGAAGGAGGGATTGTGATCTTTATCATAGGGGGGTGGATTTTGTTGACCAACCTCCTCAATTGTGATTGAAAATCCTTGGGAAAGATGGTGATTCGATGCTCGTCTTCTTTTATGTCCCTTGCCTATTTTTTTATCTTATAACCCCCGAGGACGTATATATACATATATACTTTCTAGAAAGGGAAAAAAAAAAAAAAGAATGCAGTATGGTATTCGCAAAGTATACAAGTCACCTCCAATGCTCCAATGTATGTATGGTTTTATTTTTTCGGTTGTCTGCATTGGGGTAGATAGATAGGGACACGCTGATTTGGCTCTATAAGAGAAGCTGGACAAGCATCATGGTATACTTGGTATAGAAAAAAAACAATTTTGAGTACTCGTATAAAGTATATAGCGGCGTGGCAGGTTTGATCATGGCTTGTATACCCCAGATTCTTGTGGGAAGAGATGTGCGAAAACCAAGTTTTTATATCTTGTATGTGTCACCTGGAACTAGAGCAACTCAATCTACCAGGGAGGGATATCTGAGAGGACGAGAACCTGATAAAACTGGGACTTGAACCCAGGTTCTGAAGGGCCGGCTGCCCATCTGCTCGGCTAGGAGATTTCACTTGGAGCCAGTCCGTTGACATTGATTACTCCAAAAAGGACATGGCATATACGGTGGTGGGTATTTGGTTCCCTCCTCTTGTAAGAAACATGTATGGGTGTCAGTGACGTGAATACGTACAGTCCATTCTTTTAAGATATCGACGCCACCATGGAACTAGATGTGCTTGAGTATGGAAACCCGTGCAAGGCAAATCTCACCCCTTGTCTTCACTTGAATATGCAAATGCGTATACATAAATATTTTCTTATTCAAGAGTGTTTGTACACTTGGGTTTTGGAACACGGATATATCCTACAGGTACCACAATATGTACAGCCCAAAAAGATGAACCCTCCGTCACTCTGAAAATTGACCACCACCTGTTGATACTAGGTTGCACAAGGGTGAAGCAAGCTGTTGGACAAAATCGTCAAGGCCTAAATTTCCTTGATCAAACTGCAAGACTGCGCTTTACTCGACAGAGATGCTATACTTGGTGGTGGTAAAGACGGCATTGCTACCGGTAAAAGGCTCGGTACCAGCCTGCAGCTGGGTAACATAGAGCGAGTCGTCGACGCCCTCATTGTCGACGAGGTAGTTGAAGAAGTCCATCATGTCGCCGGACCAGCTCTCAATCTCGCTGCTGGCAACGAACGAGTAGACGGTCGTGTCACCGTTGGGGCCAGAGTAGAGCGACCAGGTAGAGCCGCCAATCTTGGCGGTGGCAACGGCGGAGCCGGTCGATGAGATGGGGCCAGCGCCACCCAGAGCGGCCAGCCAGACCATGATCTCGTAGCTGTTGGTACCGCCCGAGGTAGGGGCCAGCCAGAGGTCGTACGAGACATCGGCAACAATGTCGGAGCCGGTGTAGCTGTAAGATGCGAAGTCAGGATTTGTGTCGTGAGGGGCAAGAGTATTGAAACCAAAAGGAAGAGCACTCACCTCCAGTCCCAGGTGGAGGGAATGGAGCTAATGGCGCTCAGCTGCTTGTTGACGCTCATGAGGCCCACGTTGGAGTAGGACTTGACGGAGGAGGAGCCGCCCTCCCAGGACCACGAGGTGGACCATACGGCGGTCGAGGAGGAGACGGAGGAGAGGGTGGTGCACTGGGAGCCTGAGGTGGCCTCAGAGGCGCCCCAGTTGTTCTGGTAGACGGTGTATGGGGATTTTTCCCACTCGTAGAATGAATCGCAGCTCTGGTCGCGGCGGGCAAGAGGAGAGGCCTGGGAGGTGGCGGGCGCAGCGAGGGCACCGGTCGCGACCAGCACGAGCGAGGCAATCTGAGCAGAGAACTTCATGTTGGATGGGTTGAGATGGGGGATTCGACAAGATACGCGAAGAATGAAGGAATGAGCGGCACCAACAGGCTGCTGATGAGAATATAAAAGAGCTATAAAAAAGAGAAAAGGCGTAGGGTATATACGGAAAATGCCAAGCAAGTGAAGAAAGGACAATGGGGAAAAGACTGGATGAGGATGATCAATAGGAACAGCAACCGAATCGAGGGCATGAATGTTTGGTTCCAAGTTTATATATCGTCCCATGGTGCGTGAGAGGCCCCACTGACTTGGCTTCTCCCGTCTCCCTATAACAGCGATACTAAACATAATAATAGTAGTCGGGCGTGCAAGGCGTGCAGCACAAGGCAAAGGCGAGGATCGTCCTTACCCACGCCTACCTAGCCTTTGATGTTTCAGGGAGCCCATCCACAGCAGCATGCTCGAGGGTTGATCCCACCAATCCCGGCGACGGAGCCTCGGTGGCCGCGCTCGTATACTAAGTCGAGTGGGCGGGCCGGCAGGGTGCCCTCGTTCTCCTTGGGTGATGAGTTGTGCAGCCAAGTGACGTTTCGACGGCGCGGAGCAAGAGCGCCGTTGGGTCAGGCCAAGGCTGACAGGCGCTCGAGGAGGGTTCGGTCGTGTGTAGTTGTGTCCCGTGCCCGTATCGTGAATGCTATTACAGCGACAGTCAGTCAACCGAATCGAGGCCTGCTTTGTAGAAGAAGCAGTCACTTACTCTGTATTGTGTGACTTGTGCCCACTCCCCCGTGACGAGGAAGCACCCGCGATATACATGCTCCGTAGCGGTGAAGCCTACATAGTGAATTAAGAAAAACGGCTGGTGAGAATGTGGGTTCTGGGTTCTCGACTGTGGTATCTTGGCGCCCGCCACGCCTTGCAAGTACTCCAAGTGCGGATGATCTTTGCCAGGTCGATCCTAGCACCAGCACGTCGTCTGAAATTTGCTAAGGGGAGGTGGAGATGGAGCCACAGCCTGCCCTTTTTGGGCAGTCACGGGCTGGCTGGCCTGTTTGAGAGAAATGGTTTCTTCAGGCGCGCAACTCGGTCCTTCCTTGCTTTTCTTTCTGTGTTTTGTTTTTGGTCCACCTCCCTGTCACTTCCCTTCCTTCCACAAAGTAGCACTTGCCTCCTGATATGTCACATAGTACGATGGGACCTACCAAGTGTTCATGCAATCCCCGCCCGCGGAGCCCTATACTATGTACTGTGCTACGTAAGTATAGTATACGTAAACCTTGGGTGCACTCCTGGTCAATCTGATTCAAAGGCCACAGCCTCCTCACGAGGGCGCAAGGGGCCAAAGGAAAGCTACCCACTTAGTAAGAGGTAGACATCTTCCCAGTTTCCATGGCTGCGCATAGCACAAGAACCGAACTGGCTACTATGTACTTCAGGAACCAAGATCCTTTGTTAAGCGGCTCTGCGGAAGGAGGACACATAGCATCATAAACATGTACTAGGTACATGGTATGTACCCGTCTCCATCTGTCTTATCTGCCCGTTCATTATATAGCAACGATAACACGTGCCACCACACCCTTCCTCGCTTTGAACATAGGTAGGTCAAGTACACCAGGGGCTTATCCTTCTTTTAAAAAAAAAGTAACACACAGACACCGTTTATGATGGATGCACCTCGTGCTTATAAAGTTATGCCACAAAAAAAAGGTTCCGAATTTCTTCTGCAATTGACCTCGCTTCCTGATGATCCACGCTCGCTTGCACTCGTATCAATAGACTATAAAACAAAGTCCATGTCTGTGCTGCTCCGGGGAGATGGAGCCCTATCCCCCCTTTCTCCTCTTCCTTCATAAGCACGTGCATAGAACTCGCTTTGGCCAGTGGAGCCTTCAACGTCAAACCAAAGGTATTCCGCCTCGGACGGCGCAAAAGGTCGCGTACATGCCTACGGCGCCCCGGCAACAACCACCGAAGCGGGAAACATCCTCCATCCGAGAGAAAAGATGATCGACATTTGATTTCCGGCACCAGGGCCCCTGTGTCCCCTTTCTCTTTTTCTTGTCTTTCCTTTCGTTTTCGCCCATTTCGGGGCGTGATGCGCCCTGTTTTCTTTATTTGTTTATTATTGGTGGTAGTTGTTGTTCGTGTTGCACAACCCAAAGAACGCCCCCCCGGCCCCCTCCCTAAAAACGAACAAAAACGCAACTGTCCCCCCGTGACAGAAGCCTCATGCGCGTGCCATGCTGTGGCCCACAACTTGGACTCTAAGCATACTATGTAATAAACCTGTACTTTGCACAATGTTGCTGCAATGCTTGCTGATCGACTGGCTGATCTTGCACCCCAAACAATTTCTTCGAAAATTGACAACGTATGTGCACATAAACGACGGGAAACTAATTATTCAACTTCATGTGCGAAAGGAAGGACTCATGTTGGTATTCCAAAAAAATTCATATAGCCAAAATTGCGGCAAGGGATATCATAAAAAATGTACCTCCAAAAAATAATTATCTGTCCTTCCCAACGTTTGCCCTCAAAAAGGAAACGAGAAGACAACAAGAAGACAACCGTAAAGGCAGTCTGGAAACAACCATAAAAACATGACAAAACGATGCCTAAAATCGAACAACTTCATGCCAGCCCTTGCTATTCGACTCATGGCCGTCTATTGCTCATTTTATGTCGTAGGGGGAAAAAAAGCTGCAAAGCAACAACATAGGCAGTTGATCCTCTATCAATGACTTCATAGCACGTATGCTGAATAAGCATCAACATTTTAAGAGAAACGATGAACTCAACAAGACTTTGAAACTTATGCTGATCACCATGTCTTTTATGCTTCGTCAGTGGGCTTGGGCTGTGCCGACTTTCTCGCATCAATGTTGAGGATGGCGCTCTGCAGGGCGCTTGTAAGGTCGACGTGGAACAGAGGTCTGTTGGCACTGTGCACAGCAACCGCCTTACGGTTCCTAAGCCGCACGCCCTCATTGACCGTTGTCGTCTTGCGGATCTCGTCATCATGAGAGCTCCCGCCGCTAGCACTGCCCGTCTCCACGGCGTTGATGTTGTCTTGCTCATTGAGGCCTTCCTCAAGCTTGGTGTGACGCTCCCGCTCACGGATCGCCTTTTCGTTGAGCTCGGCCTCGGCCTGCGCTGCAGCACTGTTTTCTCCGCCTATCTCGGCAACGCTAAAGATACTCTGCCACCTGTGATGCAGCCCATCAGGTCGCTCATTGGGGTAACCGAAACCACCGGCCACGAGCGATCGCTTGGCCCAGCGGTTGTTGATGCAAGCAATGTGCCAGTCAACGACTTCTGGTGCGGCATATCGGTCCAGCTGGTTGCGCGTGTCAATCAGGGCCTGCACAGAGGTAATATCAAGGAAGTTGACTGCAGAACAGTCAAGAATGATGGCCTTTAGTGTCGGCAGATTTTCGCGACCTTCTTCAAGGTTGATTTCCCCACGAGCGGCCTTCTTGAGCTGACGCTTGGATGGGCCTGGGTCGTTCCATGGCCTGTCACCGGGCCGCGGGTATGATGTCAGGTTCGTCCGGCGTGTCTGCTTAAAGATGCAGTCCACCATGTACTCGAGCGTGTGATTGGCGTTGGGGTAATTGAAGCCCTCAGAAAAGCGATAGATGAAAACACCGGGGTAGGGCTGAGTGAGTGCGATTGCTGGATTCGAGCCATCCTTGTGGTCAATAGGCAGGTAGATGTTGCGGGAAACCGGGTGATCGGCATGACTCTTGGGACTCTCGCCATTAAAGGTACCGTACTCTCCGAGTTGCGAGTTGATGTTGCTTCCCAGGACAGAGTTGCCATTGACAGAGCTGACCTTGATGCGGCCCAGGAAACGACCCCTGCTCCGTAGGATCCGATATAGGAACATGGCGGCCGAGAGACAGATGGTGGTGTAGATGCCGTCTTCAATGCTGCTGAAAACCGTGACGAGCACACCAGCAAAGAAGATGAAAACTTCAGCAGGGGAAACACGCCAGAACTGGTAGACCGCGTCGGGTGGCGTAATCAAGTCGCCAACAGCGTGAATAATGACACCGGAAAGAGATGCACTGGGAATATAGAAGAAGACGGCTGGGAGCGCATAGATGGCCAAGAGAACCACGATAGCCGAAATGACACCGGCGAATGGCGTGCGCACTCCAGCTCTTGCCTTGATGGCGGTACGGCTAAAAGACCCAGTGGCAGGGTATGCACCCAGCAAGGGTCCGAGGAGGTTAGCGACTCCAATGGCTACCATTTCTTGCGATGGATTGATTGTGTAGTTGTTGACTCGGCCAAAAGACTTGGAAATGGCAATGTGCTCAATCAGGAGCACAATGACCGTGGAGGGGAGGTATTCGACCAGTGCGGTGCAAAGAGACTTGGTCATGACAGGGGCGCCTGCGTTTTGGAAACCTGTATGCAAAATTGTTGTTAGTCTCGCAGTCCTGTCAAGGAGACCAAAAGTGCACCAATGCATGGGCAATGTTCAACTCACCTCGAGGGACAGTTCCTAGAATCTTGAATTTGGGACTCTTTCGATGGTGCATGTTGACGAGCCAGCTGATCATGGTGTACAGGAGGATAACAAAGACGGTTCGCATCGTGGAGACGAAGAACAGCGTCTTTTGGCGGTTGGGGTGCTTCTTAGCCAGCCACTGGCATCCATGGCGGATGGCATAGAGCATGACCAGGGCTGACAATCCCATGGCGGCGTCCAGTTTAGCGCTGGGAAGGTACTTCAGCGTGTTGATTATGACCCGGTACGTGGGGTCACGAGTAGTCCATGGCGATGGGAATGTCTCGCCCAGCAACGTGGGCACCTGACCCACCAAAATGTTCAAGGCCGAGCCAGTCATGTAGGCCGAGAGCGAGACCAGGGGAATCATGTCCACAATCCAGCCAATTCGAATGAAGCCAATAAAGAAGACAATGGCACCAGCGAGAACGGACAGCGCAGACGCAATTTGGTATGCTTGGAGGTCGGGAAATTTGGGTTCGAGAGCAAGAACGATGTTGCCAGTAAGTTGAGACATGACGGCTACAGGCTACATGGACGTTAGTGTCATGCATATTTGCGGCCACATGGAGAATGCTCAGGCAAAAAACTTACTCCGATCGTGATATCCTTTGAAGTGGCAAAAAACCAGTAGATCAACACACCCATGAAGGATGAGTATAGACCGAATTGAACAGGAAGCTCAGCAAGCTTGGCGTAGCCCATACCCTGGGGCACGACAACGGCTCCGATGGTGATGCCTGGGGGCATGGTGAGCAAATGCATCCAAGAGATTCGCTGCAGGTTGTGGAACGGGGACTTACCAGCCACAAGATCACCAGCAAACCAGATCATGTTATACTTTGAGATCCACGAGAGGAAGGGAAACAAAGATTTGATGTAGCTGACCGTAGACGAGCCCGTTGGAGCAATCTCCTTGAAGAACTCGCCAACCGTTACGGGCTGCTCGACAAAAACTTCTGTTCCATACTCAGAACTACCAGATAAGACGGATTCGCCTCGCGAGACCTCGTCCAAATAGGGCTCATTCTCCTGCAGGCGAATGTTGAAGAACTTGGCCAGCCCATGGCCAATCTTGGTGCTGGTGCTCGTCATGTTGGGGACTTGACCTCGGGCGCAAGCCGAGCGAAGGGCAAGGAAAACGTTGGTATATGTCTATCCTCTCGATCCAACCGTGAGGAGTGTGACCGGGCGACTAATGTAGTGAGAAGAAGAGGAAGAAGAAGAAGAGAGGGGGGTCAAAGGTGGACGCTGACTGGCAACGAGGCAGCAGTGTGATATATAGTCGCCAGGACGGGATCGCGTGTGAACAACTTATACAAGGGGGGTCCACCGCGGAGGTAGGGTCAGGGCCGGCGAGGGTGCAAGCCTTTGGCCGTCTTGAGGGTGTGAATGTCCGTGAGCCGTCGGTTGGCTTTGTGGTTGGGCGATAGTGTCGCTCGGTAGCAGCCCAGTCCCACTCAATAAATGCTGACAGTTTTGATGGACCTGAGGGTACGAGGCAAAGAAACTTTTGCCACGTGCTAACGTCGAGAAACCGCCGTGCTGGGACCCAGGGCTGAAGTAGGATACTGTAGCCCAATGCGGTGAAGTAAAATCGGTGGTCGGAGACTAAGGAGTAGAAGTCCACCTGCGTGCCAAGCGGCTGATTGGGTGAAGCGCCGAGAACAGACTGATCTAATTGAAGTCTCGCCAAAGGATCACATATGGCGCGTATTGTTGGGCGATGGCGCAATTGGGCGCAGACGATGTCCAGATTAGCATGTAGATAGAGTCCAGTTTCAGCTCGTTGCCGAGAGCCAGATGACTGTCAAGCAAGTCTGAAAGGGTACCCAAGCAAGGAGAGAAACGATAGGGCCTCGATTCAGAGCGTACTTTTCCCACAGCCGTCGAGAGATCGGTGGTGCCGTGCTGAAGTTTTGGCTGAAGGCGCGTGAGGCTCGCCGGGGCCAGGATGGCGGAAGAGTGGTGTGGAGACGGGAAGAAGGCCGACGGTGGACGGATTGACAAGCGAAAGGCAACCGCGGCTTCCCGGTCGAAAGCTCTCTCGGTTAGAGGTGATGGGGTGTCCCGCGGCCTGGCGCAGAGAAGGAGGACGACGAGGAGGAGGAGCAGCAGCAAGAGCAGGGCTCTAGCGAGCAGGACTAGAGGGACGGGCTGAGAGGGTGGGATGGTGAAAGAGATTATTGAGATGACGGAAAAGGGTAGCAGGTCGATTGGGGTGTCTTAAACCCCCAGGTCTGGGACCTGGACCTGGACCTGGACCTGGGAGCGTGGCGGCGGGTGAGGATGGAGGTCGAGCTCGAAAAGGAGGGATCGGGGGTGGTGGCCGCGGGCGTCGTCAGTGTACTTGCAGTCGTACCCACACCCACTGGGGCTGCCATGTAGACGTCCCGGCAGACTAGGCGGGCGACGATTGCGTGATTGCGACTTTGCCCAAAGAAGGCTTGCAGTCGACGGGTGGGTGGCCTGGGTGGATAGGGCACGCTGGGCCTCGACAGGGACTCGGGGGGTAACAATAATACTATGGACAGTCGCTGAAAGTACCAGCCAGAGGCAGCAAGCGCATCCTGGTAGTTCTTGTCGGTCCTTCTCTGGAGACTCACTGTCGCGGCTGTTTTACTACTACTACTACGTACGTAAGTACTACTATGTATGTATCGTCCAAATGTACTATCCGCACATACTAAGATGGGTATGTTTTGAAAACCCGAGTCTACCACATTCGCCTGTGGCCACCAAGAACCCCCCAAGCTTGCTCTGGTCTTGTGGGCGGATCTTGCGTAGCACTACAGATGCAGTGGGGGTTGCCAAACATAGTACTATAGTACAGTGAGTTGATGGGTTCGCAAAGGACACTTTCGTCCGCATGCTAAGCGTCTTGTTCGTAGAGTCGATAGTGTCGTGCCATGGCATGGTGCTAGCCGTCCTCCAATCTCAAAGAACAATGTGGCTGTGACTTGCATGACCCGCGTCGACTGTCGACTACATAGTATCCATACCCAGCAATCTGGGGAACCCGAAGCCTAATTGAGGCTGAAAAGGCTGGCCTGGTATGGGCCTGGCTGGACTTGAAGCTGGCACTGCACACACGCTGGCTGTGGCTGCTCTCGGCGCATCTCGAACCTCGACCTCGCCGTCCATCGGGTCATCCAAGCTCACGAAGGACTAGAAGACTTGGTGGCCGGAAAGGGAAGTTCTTGTATGAGATTGCGCGAGCAGGCTTTGGCTGCCAAGAATGGCGGGCCCAAGAATATCAGAACGTCAAGACGCTGTTCGCGTTAGATTTATCGAGGTTGTCCATGTTTGACTATCTATCGGGTTTTGAGCTCGATGATGGTGACGAGGTGGCAGCAGCAGTTGGTTGCCATGGCAATCTCAAACCGCACATCCCGCCCAGAAACCGCATGCAGAGCTGGTGTGCATGCATGGTAATCTTTGGTATCATTACTGTCGACATCTCAAAGGTCTTCAGGACCTGGCGTCGTCACAATCTCGGTTGCTGCTCCTGTTGGTTTGTCTGTTGCTAGGGCAAGGTTTTGCTTGGGGGGGGGGAATACATGCAGCCTTGGCAGGCAAACATGCCCAGCAGCGTCGTAATTGCCCAGCTGCCATACTATGTAGTATACATAGTAGTGCAAAACCCGCAGGAGCGGCACCGTGGGGGCGGATCAGGGATGAGGACTGCACAGCCAATCATGTACCGGGATTATCGATGATGTGATCCGGCGGCAGTTGATGCCATCGCGACTTTTCTTACTCTCGTCCGAGCAAGCCCATCGGCTTACAGCACAATGCCCAACCGGGAAGGACGCCCAAGGATCTTCTTGCATGCTTTTGCATTGAGCCATAGTTTTTGTTACTATTGCAATACTATGTATTGTGACAATTGCAATGCAAGTTATCCCGACCGTGTGCGGGCATGAGAAACCTTGCTGCGCATCTCCTACACTTTATATGATTGTTGTGTCTAATAAGAGTCGCCACCTCGTTGCCTCGATGGCATTGTTTTTTCAGCCTTGGGATCCAAGATGGTGCCAGGTCTGGACGCTTGCGTCGTCTATTTGTCACAGAAATTCAGGACACCTGGATGATCTCAATCCATCAGTCCACTCACTTGGTTCTCTTCATCAAGTAATATACCAGATGCAGTACTACTATCATAGTAGTACTTGCTAGATACATAAGTATATAGGTACTATTCAGTTTTGTACATGGTATATCTCTCATACTATGTATATCAGGTACACTCTGGAACTTTTCAGTCTGGCGTCATATCTTCTCACTACATAAGTATTTCTTTTTCATTTGCGGGAATTGTGGACAAGACGTAATTTGGAACTAGCACTTGCAAGGTGCACAGTCGCATCAATTTCGGTGTGTTTCTTCCTTTCGTTCCTGTAGGTCTTGTGGCAGCAAAAACACTCTTATCCTTATTTTGAAATCGTACACTGGGTCAAAGTAAGCATATCATGTATACTATGTATCTCCATTGCTGAATATGCAAGCACTCTGCCGCTTGTGACATTCATTCGCTGGTTGTTTCTGCACACAGTATGGGGCCGCTGCACTGCAACGGGGGTTCATACACACAGGTCACCGACGGAGTCGCCATTCCGGGGCTTTCGCGGATCCAGCTCTTACATAGCACATAGTATACTATTAACGATGTACAGAGTACTTTATTTCGTTCCAAAAAAGGTCGTCATTTTTTTGTCAGGGCGCTTTATTAATCTCTCTCTCATTCCCTTCTCCCTCTCTCCCCACCGCTTGTTACGCGTACTTTGCTTAGGTAATGGCTGCTTTCGGCGGTCTGGTGGCAAAAAGTACCTGCCGGATCGATGAAATGCTTTCAAGGTCTCACCTTGTAGCCATTAACTCAATTCTTTTGCCAAGGCAGTGATGTCTCGGTATGATCGGCCCTGGCTTTACATGAATAAGTACTTCTAATTGTTTGAGAATGCCACACGTTTTTATGCCGTACACAATGAGCGCTCCTGACACTGGCAGTGCGACTTGAGACTTGAACAATTCATGCGGGGTGAGGCTCAAAGTCAAGGGCCAACACGTGCAG
Organism: Coniella vitis; assembly: GCA_011317545.1. Taxonomy (NCBI): domain Eukaryota; kingdom Fungi; phylum Ascomycota; class Sordariomycetes; order Diaporthales; family Schizoparmaceae; genus Coniella; species Coniella vitis. Next base: position 2,530,480 of record WUJK01000003.1, read on the forward strand.
CCGTCCATATATTTATTGTAGGGCACGTGGCATGGAGAACATGTACGCCAAGAATACATAGAGTAGCACCGACAACAAGTAAACCTGCGCACTGAAGTACGTATGCGTCGTAGCGGTCAAAAAAGAGGACGTGCGATCACTATACAAGTATTGAGACCTCGTGTCCATTCTCGTTTTTTCTTCCATTCCGTTCCTGGCCAACTTGGCTAGTACTACTGCTCGGATGGGAGGGCTGGCTTAGCTCATCCATGTCTCCGGCAATTCTGGGTACCTAGGAACCTGGATGATCAACTAGGACAAAAGAGCCAACCCCAAACTGAAAAACGCGACCATGACGCGGAAAGGCTGAGAGGTGGCTTTGGGTCCAATCAGCGTCAAGAATGGGGGCAAAAACAAGGCCCTGAAGGTGCCCTGCCAAAGCCGCGCGCCAGCCCCTCTTGGGGGAAAGCAAAGCAAAATAAAGCAAAGCAAAACAAAAGAGCCCTTGTCGCTGTCAGCCTGTTGCTGCCGCCTCACAATGGCGGCCAAAGACACTGACCGCGTACTATGTATTGTTATTTGTGCGTGGCTGCTTGTTAATTAGTGATTCAAAAAAAAAATTCAAGCCTACTTCTCCTTCTCTCTCTCTCTCGCAACCATTGCCATTGTCCTTGCTCGCTTGCAGTAGAATCTCGGTTTTTGTCTTGTTGTTTCATTCCAGGGGTAATCGAGTCCATCAATGCACTGAGCAGCAACAGCACTACCACCTTGCCAGTTTTGCCCAGACCACTGGGCGCTCTGCCCACAGCGGGGAAACGCGCTGCAACTGCAACTGCAACTGCAACCGCAATCGCATCTCACCAAACCACAGCAGCAGCCAGCAGTGCGTGCCCTTTCAGGTGCAGCGGTCAGACAAAGTCAAGGGCACAACGCATCGCAACACAACGCAACGCAACGCTACGCTACGCTACGCACCGGAGAAGACTAAACAGACGGAGGCAGCTGACAGCTGACGGCAGCGACGCCTTTTGTTTTTGTCAGCCCGTCAACATGTCCAGCACTACCAGTCCCGTGCGCGAGCCAATCCCCAGGCTGCTCCTTCCACCAACCTCGGCGCTCAATTCATCGCTGCTCCACCCTCCTGCCACTGCAACTGCAAGGCAAGCTGCTCAGCGGCCCCTGCGAAAATTGGCCTCTGCTCACAACCTGGGCTACGCTCCTGCCACAACTACGAGCACAGGCCTGCGCGCCTCGATAGCGAACCCACCCCCTCTTGCAGCAGTCCAGCGAAGCCAGAGCCACAGACAGCACGACCACAGCCACAGCCACAACACCACCAACCACCACCAGCATCACCACCACCCACCCACCCACCTCCCTTCTCACGTACGTCGCAGCCCCTCGCCGCGTCGAAGAAATGTGAGCAGTGCTGTCGCTCCTCTGAACCAGTCTCTTTTCTGCGCCAAGAGACCCAGCCTCGACCTTCCCAACGTCCAGCACCTGAATGCTGCTGCCGCCGCAATGTCCTCCCTTGCCCTGCGAAACAGTGGGGCTCTCGGCGGCCGCACCGCCTACGACCATATCCCCCTCGAGAAGCTCGTGCGAGACGGCCCGCCAGACGGTGACTGGGAGAATGCCCTCGAGTGCGCCCGTATGAAGATTCTACAGCAGGAGATTAAAAGCGACAGCGATGGCATGGTGAGTCTAAATGATGAGAATAGTAGTAGTAGTACCTCGTCGCGTGATTGCGCGTCTTGTCCACGCCACGCCCTGCCGCTGTGCGACCATGTCTTGCTAACCATCTGCGCGCTCTCTCCTCTGGTCCAGTCCAACCTGCGCATCTACATCTGGCTGATCATGCTGGGCGCCCCTATCCTCAGCACCGATGACTATCTCGCCCTTGTACACCGCGGGGCCTCGCCCGCCTACGCCAAGATCCGCAACGACACCTTCCGCACCCTGACCACCGACCCTTTGTTTCGCCGTCGTGTCAGCGAGGCCTCTTTGATCCGACTACTAAACGCCATTGCATGGAAGCTCCACGATGCCAAACCCCAACATCCACCAGCCAGTCGTCAGTCCCTCCCTGCCAGTCAAGAGACTCCCACCAAAGCCTCCTCCCATGCTGTTCCGTCGCTCGGGTCCAGCCCCGCCGCAAAGCACCGCGCACGTGCGCTAACACTCACTACCGAAGGTTCTGAGAGCAGCATGGCCCCCGAGGCTGGCATTTATGTGCAAGGCATGAATGTCTTGGCCGCTCCGTTTCTCTACGCGGCTCGCAGCGAGGCTGAAGCCTTTGTAGGCTTCTACCAACTTCTTACCAAGGAGTGCCCTGGTTATATACGGGGCGCCATGGACGGCGTTCATCGCGGCCTGGCGTTGGTCGATAAGGTTCTGGGTATAGTCGATCCCAAGCTGAGCGCCTACTTAACCTCCAAGGGTCTCTCTGCAGAATTGTACGCCTTCCCATCAGTCCTCACATTGTCTGCTTGTACGCCACCGCTGCCTGAGGTATTGAGGCTCTGGGACTTTCTGTTCGCTTATGGACCGCATTTGAATATCGTATGCATCGCGGCTCAATTGGTTACTCATCGGGACGAGATTATGGCATCGCAAAAGTAAGTCGTCAGCGGGGTTGCTCTTCACTAGGGTATTCAAAGTGCTAATAGCTCCTCTAGTCCTAGCCATTTCCTGCGAACGTTCCCCGCGTTGAACGCAGAGAAGGTTCAGGCCATGACGCTCGCACTCTTGGCGAAATTGCCGGACGATGTCTACGTTGAAATTGTGTCACATGCGATGTGACGGAAAGTTGTCGCACAAGTTTCTTTTTTGTGGGGGGGGGCTGCTACAACAGTATACAAATCTCTGCAGCACGGCTGACACGAAAGAAAAAGAAAAGAGACACCTGTCTCCAATAATTATTCAAAGACAAGAGGAAAACAAAAAGTCAAGGGAAAAGAGAACAAACGGCCCTCTGCGAACCATGAGGGGAACCCTGAGACATTTCACTGGCCTCGGCGGAGGCCCCGCGCCAAATGCATTGGCATTCTGACATCTTATGTCAGCCTCAGTTTTGAAACTTTTTATCAGAAACACACGCGTCGAGACGTCGAGACCAACCAATTACGTCTTTGGTGACTTTTCGAAGTGTCGAGGTAATCAGAAACCAATGGAGGCCTGAAAGCAGACATATGACGAGCGGACGTGTCTGAGGACGAGACTAATGTGTACGTGTACGATTACGATTCTACGACTTGATTATTTTCACGAATCACGACGAAGACTGGGAGACAAGCAGGAGAAGGGACGAGCCTGCCTATACAGGAAAGGGAATTATCCTTTTTTTGTTTCTGGTAGTGGGTTTGATAACAGGGAAGGGGGCCTAGTGGTTGGAGCAGGGCTACATATTGTTATCATGTCTCTCCCAGTGTTGGACACTATTGTCACATGTGTCTTGAAAGAATGCTGGGTCGGACGCGTGGATAGTGATATTGTCCATCCTCCCGCTGTTGTAATATACCTGATACGCACGTGTACATGCGTTTCGTCAATTGTATAACACATACACAAACAAGAAATACTAGCTCAAGTTCATGTGAATCAAGGGGGAAAAAAAGGCAAATCGGAACTCTCGACCTAAATGTTTCGACGGATACAGCGGATTGGCTGCGTGAGGTACTATGTACAGTTTGGCAAGCAATCTACCATCAAACACAGATACGGGGAAGCTATGTTTATATATAGCACTCACTTTTATGCCGAGAAGATGGCGCGCGTGTGTGGGTACGTGTGTTTGCGAGGAAAAGACAGGTAGACATTCTACACGTGTATCCATTGTTTTTGTTCGATGGAATGTATCAAGACATGCGTTTTTTTTGGGTTGATTCTTACGGAAAACGCATGACGTTGGTCGATTGAATGGCACTTGATCTAGGTGGGCACTAGGAAGAATGAAGAAAAGCAAAGGTAGTGTAGTGGTGCAATTGCAGCATTTTATTCTTTGGTTAATATCACTATAGCTGGGCTGGTCAGCTTGATTTATATTGGACTGTGGACTGACTGACAATTTATATAGAAGTGCTTGGAAAAATCATTGTCTTGCATAGCAGCAAGGGATGGGGTCATTAAGTAAGAGAGAACAAAGCCTTCTTTTTTTTCTTTCTTTTTTTTCCATCCAAGTCTTGCCCTATATATTCTCGAGCAGTGAAAATGGTATTAGATATACTAGCTCTGCGGGGCCTTGGTTATACAGTGACAAGTCCAAGTCCAAGGTGTTAGCCCTTGGGGCAACAATTGTGCCTGCATCATTATATTGTGTAAAGCCAAACCAATACTGGCGGATGTAAAGCTGCAACAGAGGGTCAGAAGGTAAGCCAAGTAAGTAACAATCATTATTTTTTTTATTTTTTTTTAAAAAGGAGTAAAACCGATTAAGCTTATAAGCATGGGAGTTTGGAAAGAAAGTATGCCAAGGCAGATCTACCATGTCAGAGGAGAATTGTACCATTTCTTGAGTATTTTTAGTATCATGAATGGCAGTTTCAAAACTCGAACTCGTAGCTTCTAGGCCAAACGTCAGATTAACTGAAGTGAAAAGGTAGTGAGTGAGTTAAGTATATTGTTTGCTGCTGCTGCTACTGCTGCTCCTATAATAGAGCGGCTCTTCTAGACTATGTATATGTTTCGTTCGTTTTTCTTTTATGCACACGGTCTTCAACTTCATGATCATCACCACCATCAGCCTCACCACCATCCCACCCCAAACATCTCACCAGTCAGACAGGAGAAGCAAGGCCGACGTTGAGAATACATAGTATGCATGCGGCTGCCACTGTTTAGCCCTGCAGGACATGACGTCGCCGGCCCCATCTGGAATGCTGCGCTGCACCTGCCAACTTTCTCTAGCGCGCTGGTTTTTCCGTTATGCTTGTACCTCTGTATTTTATTCTGCGTGCCAAAATAGAATGTGGCTGCCATGGTACTAAGTACTATGATGCTTGGAGCCATAACTGAAGCATTGCTGCTGCATTGCATTCCTCCCGCGATCCTGTGGATATCTTTGAACTGGAAGGATCTTTGAACAGCAACAACAACAAGCACGTCCGTGACCATGTCGCAAACTACTATGTAACATTCTCAAGTGGGGAGGAATTCCCTCGTCTGACACCCTCTCATCCCGCATCCGATCCCATCCCAACCCCGTCGAACGCACCTTTTTGGGCTCTTCTTTGGGGAGGGGGGGCTTCTCTTTCTTGGCTTGCATCTGCCTGCTTTTTCCTGTCTGCTACATCGCAATGGTCGTTACTCATGATACCCTTCTTGTTTACTGTACACCACCCACAACACGCCCATCACCACCACCAACCACGTCTCCTTGACGCAACTTCTGCCCATCGCATCCGGCAGGATCCACCGATCTGGGACGGGGGTTCCAGGTGGACAGACCCTGGGGGGCCCGTGCCTTGCCTTGTGTCTTATCGTGCATTTGTTTCTGTTGGTGCCTGCTGTGCCAGTGGTGCCCTTCTTTGCCTTGGTCTAAGCGGACCTCTTGTTTTTTTTTTTCTCTTTCTTTTCTTCGTTTGCTTCTTGTCTTACTCACTCTATCACAAGAGCCACCAGTACCCAGAAAGAAGAGAGTAAAAAGAAAAGAGACAAGAGACAAGAGAAAGGAAAAGGCAAGAGAGAGCTGCTCGAAAAAGTGCTTGCTGGGAAACCCACCGTCCGAACTGTTCAACGCTCCTTACACTCGCGTCCGCTCGCGCCCCTCCCCCTCCAACCTTCCTCCCCTCTGTTTTAATCCCATCTTTACTGGCTCGGGACACCAGTGTATTTTGCGATCTCAAGGGAAAACAGAGAAAAGAACCGAACGTCCGCTATACATCTTTCACTTTATATACCTCCAAGGCTGCCAGCCAGCCGGTCAGCCAACCAAGCTGCTTACCATCTCCCACCTACAGCGAGGTGAGACTCGAAAAAGCAAGGCAACACAGAACATCACCCTCGCGTGTCCGTCTGCCCTATTCTGTCTCTCTGTCCGTCCGTCACTGTCAGCAACAAAAACAGCCAAGAAACAAAAAAGATTCCTGGCCCGCGCCATCCTTGTCATCGCTCCATTTCGGCATCTTGCCCACTCACAGCATATCTTTTTTTCCTTTCGTTTCAGCGAACATCGTTCCATTGTATCTTTTCCAGAAGGCAACACAGACAAACCACACGCATTTGCCTTGTTTTGTTGACTTTTCGTCTATCGGTTGATGGGATTTGTTTCTTTTTGTGTCCGCTGCGTTCCAGTTCGAACACCATCATTGCAGGGCTAAACTACACTAAACCCTCTTCGTCTATAACGTCCTTCTGCACCTTTCTCGTTTTGGGGATGCCTTGTACCAAGCAATCCCTCTGCTTACACGAGAACCACCGGCTCCCGATCAAGGCGACAATAGAAAAGACAGTTAGTCAATCAACCAGCTGTCTCTCTGAAGCCACCACAGACTTGTTGAGCCTCAGATTCCGCAGCGTGCTCTCCAGGAAACACGATTGCGACAACCCGGGCTGCCTCTGACCCAAAAATAAGATTCAGCCCCATTGAAGCCTGCCATAGCCACGATAATCCCGATCTGCATTCAAGTCGGCGCCACTACACACCCTCTTCTTGCCGAGCCCTGGGCCGCCTTAGAAGAAAAGAATAGAGGCTTCACCTCTTATCACCTCAACCAAGTCCACTCAAGCCTCTAGCCGACCGCATTCTCTTGTCCTTGGCTGAGATTGAGACATTACCAACATTTGCCGGAAAGCTACCGTCAAGATGATTCCTTCGGCGACTCTGCGTGAAACCATTGTTCTCATCATATTTGGTGTCATCCTTGTGCCAATAGCCGCAAAGCGTGCTCAGGATGCACCCGGCTACTGGCAGACCTTTTCAAAGGGCCTCTCAAATGAGTTGTCCTCGCTCACATTTCAGCAATTTGATGAGCAGCCAGTGTGGATATTGAATTCATATGATGATCAGCCAGGCAACGCGCACGAATCCAAGGTATGTTGTTTTGCGCCAGGAAATCGGTTGAGTTGCCGGTGACATTAGAAGGGTGCGGACAGAGAGGGCGCCATCGATCGCTGACATCGTTTGTTGTTGGTCGCAGCACAATATGACTCTTCCATTATACGCGGCAAAGAGCACAATTCGCAGTCGTTCCAAAACGAGCACACATGTAGCCAAAGGATTGGCTTCCACAACCACTATCCGCTTCTCGATAGCCGACATAAGCCCAGCCCGCCTCCGCCAAGCGAGTGCGAAGCCTGTGGAGGATGGGCATAGCAGCGGTGCAATCAAACCGCCACCATCGCCGGCAACAGTATCGACAACAGGAGCGCGGCTGGCGGCGCAAATCAAATCCGCAGAGCCTCCAGTGGTAGTCAAGACATCACAAGCAAGTGCAGGTTGTTGGAGGCTTGTCTGGATGGGGTCTGCAATGGCGGCTGTTGCGGCTTTTATGTCGTTATGCTGATACAGGCACCGCACAACGACGAAGGCTGACCTAACGGCTTTCATGTTTTATTACTTCTTATGTTTTTTCTTTAGATCGGTCGGCTTGGTGGTTTTTTTGGGGAGCTTTTTGGTTGACTGATTTTACTCGCTAGACAGGATACCCCGCGGTTGGCTCTTTTTGACTGTTTCGGAATTTGATAGATGAGTGGTATGCCCTGAGGATTTTGAAGATGCTGGATGATACCCGCTCGTCGACTTGAGCAAAAGAGGCCTTGATGGTCCCGAAGTCGCAGTTGCATGAATTATCATTATGATTGAATATCAATCGCCGTACATCTCATTGTATCATTGAACTGTAGCAAGACCTTTATCTTCGTCTTCTCCGATCTTTTAGCGTTGCTATATTCCGACCCTTTATCCTCTCGAGAAAGACGGGCATCCGCCCTCAGCACGGAGGAAAGCAGACGAAAAGAACTCTTGCATGGCCGTATAATGAAAGAGAATGCCGCCGAGTACAGCGATATGCCAGAGATTGTGGCTCCCGCCAAAATAATCAAACATGCCAGGACACCATCGCTCGGGCACCTTGGAGGCATATACAAATGCTCCCGCGACATAGACAAAGAGCGATTTGGCAATAGGCGAGTAAAATGCCCAGACAAAGTCAGTGCCATGGGTAAAGCTCAGCTGCAAAATAGGCAAGAACCCAGTGGCGCCGAGTCCGATGAAGAAGCCCACGCGCGCCCAGGCCATATCCGGTCCATTGAACGCTGGATTCCACGGCATGATAACGCCAACGGCACCCAGGACGGCTGTGGCGATCATGTAGACGGCGCGACTAAAAGGTTCGCAGTAAAAGGCCGTGTATTCCGTTGTTAAAATCGAGGCAGCAATCAGAAGCGAGATGCCTGTGTAGTCGACACAGGCAAAGGTTGAGATCAGATTGACGTCGGTGATGGCGTTCATGGTGTGCCAGATGGTACTGCAGACAAGGCACTGGCAGGCAGCGAAGAAGAACACGGCGGCGATGAGCACGTCGGCCGTCGTTGAGAGGTGGAAGTTGATGGAGGTCGGGTAAAAGTAGAAAGCAATGGCGAGAATGGCGACTAAACCAAGAGCGTGCGACCAGATGTTGACGAGCTCGTTGGAGACGGCGAAAGCGGAACGGATGCAACCCGTGTACGACTCGCGGAAGCGGTAGCCTTTGAGAATGTGTGGATTGATGCGCCAAGGGACCGGCAGATCCTCGTACCGAATGAGACCACCGTGCTGCTCCCGGGCGCGCGCAATAGCCTGTTGAATTGTCTCTTCGAGGCTCTCGGCGGCCTGTTTGGCACCGCGGATACCTTCCTCGACGACACCTCGTGCAGAGGATATAACCTGGCGGCCCTCGGCGCGCATGATTTCGGCAGCATCGGCCATGTTAGCGAGAGAGCGCTCGCGGAACTTGGCGGCACGCGTCTCAAAGTCGGAGAGCATGCCGTCAAGCAGCTCAATCGAGACGCGCGCCTTGTCGACAGTTGAGTCGGCCGCGGCGAGGGCATCGTGGTAGCGCAGCTCGAGCGTATCAACCATGACGTGTACGCGGCGCCGGCCTTCGCCGAGGACTTCGCCCGAGACTTGAGAGCAGCGGGATCGGACGGTCTGCAGGGTTGTGTAAGCGCGCGAGAGGGTCGTTGTTGTGTCGAAGAAGTGAAGGTCGGAGTACTTTTCAAGAAAGTCGAGCCGCCGTTCGAGTTCGGAGAGGAAGAGGTCAACCTGTTGATGGAAGGTAAAGATGGTCAGTTCAGTGAACGTGGAAGCCAATATCACAGGTAAGCATAGACAAGCAAACTCACCTTGAGCATGACTGCCTCCTCTCCCTCCATGAGGGACGAAACCACCGACTTTCGTCGAGGGATAAAGTGTGAGTGGCGCCGCCTGCGGACTTCCGGTCGTTGTTGGGTGCCGGAAGTATGTGCCTCGCATATATTCTCGTCGGCCTGTATGCTGGACGGTGAGGAGCACGAAGCCATTGTCGCGTCCATGATGAAACGTAAAGAGTGTGGGAGAGAGGACAACAGAAACCAACACTTGGTAAACAAAAAGGAGTGTGATGACTTCGCGGTGGGTAGTCAGAAATAACAAAGTGTGGAGTGAGTTGATCGTTTTACTGCAATCAAAGCTGCTCTTTGTTCACATGCGGTCCCGCGCCGAGAAAGCCGAGAGTCAAGACTGGGGCTGAGGTTGCGCAGTCCCAATCAATTGATCGGGGCGTTTTTGGATGGGGCAGTCGTCGAATCTGTGTGTGCAATCCAATCTCCGGAATAATAGACTTTGGGGTCCAAGATCCTGCTGTGAGGGGCGAAAGAGGAGATAGAGAAGAAGGATCACCAGCGGGAAAATAGAAAAATAATGCTGCTGTTGGTGATTACTAGTGTGCAGATGTACATGCAGGGCTCTGTGTCTCTGCTTTTGCCCCGTGAGCTTCTTTGTCCCTCGCGAAACTCTGATTCTCTGCTATGAGACGGGTATATTTCCGTTGAGGCGAGCGATGCGGGGTGGGCTTTCTGGGCCGCGGCGTGGAGCGGATTCCCCCTGCGCCAACAAGGTTGCAGTGCGTCGAGAGTTGGTGTGGCCAGTGAGACCCAAGGCTGAGGTCCACGTTGCGGGAGAACGAGAGAATGCTGGATCAACAGTATGGAATCGTGTTGTTTGCCTGTTTATCAAGTGGTGACAAACGGATCATCCACAGAACTCGTCATCAAGACCGAGTCAATGGAAAACTTGGGACGGCAGCGTCTTCGAGCACAGAAAGCGAGCCGGCGACAAAATCAGAAATGAAATCCCCATCGACGAAGTGGAGCCTGAGGAAGCGACTCACACATGCAAGCCGTGCACAAAAAAGCACAGGCTGCCGTTCGCTTGGCTCTCTGGCTCTTTGGGCTCCTCGCCTGAAGAAAAAGAAGCGGAAGAGTGGCCGCCGTCATCGGTCTGGAGCTGTTGCGGCTTTGGTCTCGTCTCGTCTGGGTTGCAAATTCCAATTACATCACAACCTGGCGGCAGGACAGTGGAACAGCGCAGCGGTAGAAGTGGCGCAGCCGCACCTGGCTGAGGTCATCGCGGCTTCTCAGGTCGGCCAGGCCCATCCCTGGGGAATGAAAGAATCGATCAAATCGTGGCGCCCCGATTCACACCAGAATTTCTGGAGCAGCAGATGCTTGCAAGCATCCGTCTCGTTCGTGGCAGGCCGCCACTCTTGGCTTTGCGCCATCGTTCGCAGGTCCAAGGGTCCAAAGTTATCATCGCAGAATCAGTCGTCAATGCAAGGCTGTATGGACCAGCCAGACTCGGATATGGCCCTCGAGATGGAGGGCAAGGCGTGAACGCTGACCAGTATCAAAAATAGTAATCCATGCCGAAAGAGCCAAGTACCCAGGCCTGCCTGCCAGAGCTTGCGACCGGAAGCCAGGAATCTGTCAGCACAGACCATCTACCAGGATTACTACGTGATCAACCCCATCTGCCTTGCCGTGGAAATGGCTTGTTCAGAACGCGCTGCCGGCCGCGTTCCATGTACATCCTGTAAGTTCACCACGATAACATCGAACACCACAACGGCCCGCCATCATCAACCCCGGCGAACCGATCTCCAAAAAACCGTGCAATTCGCCCCAAGAGCCATTCTTCATCATCGCAGACCCCTTAAGACGGATAACACCAACAAACAGCAACATGACCATCGAAACTATCGTCACAGACCCAGCCTTGCGCTCCTTTCTACAAACGTCGCAAAATGCCCGCGAACAAGCCCTCGCCCTTGCCGACCGGCTCGCAGCCATCTCCTCGCCCAACAGCCCGCCCTTGACGACCGAGCAGCAGATTGAGCTTTCCAAAGAGCAAAAGCTACTCAACACGAATCTGTCCTACCTACGCGGCCTTCACCGCTCCGCCTACATGGGTGCCCGCGTTACAAAGACCCAGACCGCCGAGGCAAGGCAGGAAGTAGACGTCCGTCATCTGCAACTGCAGAATTTATATTACGAGCAGGCCCACTTGCAAGGGGAGATTGCCTCTTGCGAGGGTTACGAGTACGTTCTGTTCATGCTCCGTGACTGCAAAGGGAACGGCGTGTAGGCCGAAGGATCGTACTGTGGGTTGCTCTTTCGCTGACGCGGATATTAACGAACAGCCACGAATACCAAAAGCTGCCCCTTGTGCCCCTGGAGGAGTTTCTTGCAAAGCACCCCGAACATACCGACGCCGATGAGAACACGCTCATGGTTGCGCGCATTGAAGATGAGCGTGCCGAGCGGGAGGCACTAGAACTCCAGCGCCAGGAGCTCCTCAAACGAAAACAGAAGCTCATTGCCGAGAACAAGAAGCGAAGGGAAGATCTGGCCAACTTGGACAATGATTTGGAGAAGTTTATTGATGTATGTATCCTCTGCAGTGCTCATGGCTTCATTATGCTGTGGCTGACAGCTCAAATCATAACCATAGGCTGCCAAACCGATCCAAAAGACATTCGAGAAGGTCGTTTGAGCTGGAGGCAAAGTGCGGTTGTGCCTATATGCACACGACTGTCAATCTCTCTGCAATAGGCCGTATCAAAAAGTGCCGAACGAGCTCATGATGAGCATCAAAAGCGCACACTTTACGAACCTCATGCTGCACGATATCACGCTTCGCGCTTACGATGTCGATGGCCGGTCAGGGCTTAGGACTAAGCAAATGGCCGCGCATGAAGAATTGCAGACTCTAAGTGGCCCAAGCCAGCTACGTTGACTAGGCGGTTCACCAGGCTGCTTGTCGTCCGGCTATGTCGAGCTTTCAACCAATGAGCGCAAGACATCCCGGTTGCAGAGGCACAAAGGACTCGAGCAGGCATTGTCGAGCGTGATACCCCGATGATGCGAATCCGAGGTCACAACTCAATCTAGGAATCCAAATCCGATCAATGCCCAGTCGAGGAGGAGGAGGAGGAGGAGGAGGGAAGAGGCCTAGGAGCTTGCGGCTGGATTGGAGAGCATTAGTCGTGTCTCCTGATGGATTCTGCACTCTGCCGAGCCAGGCCTTGGAAACGAGACTCTGCACTTGGAGGATGTTTTGCAGTTTATAGTTGGTTTCTTCAACAAGTTGTCTGTAACCATCACTACTATCAACGGTTCTCTTGACTTCACTTAAGTGACATTGCGGATCGTACAAGCAGACCAACGCTCACGGCTGCAAAAAGCGACGACTTCATCTGAGCGGGTCATCCGAATGCGACGAAGCTCTTTGAAGGAAAGGGGGCCAAGCAGCATGCACATCAACTCGTCACAAAATACATAGGGTGGAACTGTCATCGAAAATAAGCGACGAGAGAAGCGAGTGTTGTCAATTCACAATCCATGAGAGACAAAGATGAGAAGAGCTCCGTAACCGGAGCGGTACATGTGCGTGTGTCCGCCTTCGGAGTACCAACTCCGAGGATTTGAAGGGTAGAGGCACAGGCGGATCAAAGAGGCAGAAGAATGCGCGATTCTGGACTACAGAGGTCGTGATACAGCCGTTTCTGTGACCATATGGATTGGATGCGTTCCCATGTACTATGGGCTGTAGAAGCAAGCGACTAAATAGGAGCCCGTCCCTCCGCTGTCCGCTGCTACCTGATTGAAAGATGCCATGAAACACACGCAAGTCGTTCAGAGTGCAGTGTATGTACCTGCTGGCATTGTGTTTCCTCTCGAACGTCCTCATTGAGACAAGCTGGGAAGAATGCAATGATTATCAAAGTTCCGAGACACACAAGGTACACAGGGCAACAGAATGCATATAGCATAAGTGTTTTCCTTTCATCTTAGTTGTTTTATCATGAGATGGCCAAGGACTGCGGAGCTTCACATTGTCTGCATTTACGACTTGCAACATACCTCGTCATTCAGCTCGTTCAACCCGGGACGCACCGAGGAGGCGCCAGAAGGGGGGTTACAGTGTGATGGCGTCGAGTACTGGGTCTATGCTCTGAAGCTACGCAGAATGTTCCCAGGTCCGCGTGGAGGTGAGCAATGGCAATGGCAATTGATCAATCAAGTCTGGGGGGACACCGCTACGACGACTTTCGTGTGCTTGTGTGTGCGTGCAATGGATGAATTAACAGTATCAACACGGTCGATGGACTGAGTCAACCTGTTCAAATGCTCCACGGACCCTTCACCATTCTACATATTGCTGCGGATATCTTAGTACTCCAAGAGATATATTGATATACAGACGATGCGCCACCATTCGTCACTGCCAAGCTGTTAAGAGTCTACAACCACTTCCACGAAACCAAAAAAAAAGGGGGGGGTCGCACTAATCGTCCAGAAGCTCTTGTTCGCCATTGAGGTATTCAACAAACTTTGAAGACACGATGCTGTCGCAGCTTCGAAACTCTCCGGAAAACATGCCGAGATACAGTACCTACATAGACCGCTGGATACTCTTTTTCTTTTTCTCTGAAGGAAAGCCCAGCTCTACAAGATTCAGCCACCTCTCTCAAGCTGTTACCACCAAATAGCATGGAGTTCACAGACATATCATGGTAGCAGATGATTCTCATGATAAGAGAGACCTTTATGTGTTATATTGAGCTTGATATTCCCATCACCTTGTTCATCAACTCAACCTCAAACCATTGCCATCTAACCTCGCTAGCATGGTATCTATCCCACACTTGGGGAACAATGCCGTCCAACCAGCGACAGTACTGTTATCATCGTGCCAATGCCTTGAGTAGCACTACCGACGTATAGACTTTATAGCACACTTTTGGATAACACCAAAAGAAAACAAAGTTTTTTTTTTTTATCCTTTCGTGCTGGTGAGTAGTATTCCTCGATTGGGTATTCGGCTTGCTAGCCTTGAATATCCAAGAGAAATCGCATTACACACACAAGACAGAGACAAAACAAGCACGGACAGGCTTGGAATGTGAGAAATAAGAGAAAGAGGGATGGACGGATGGAAGAAAACGGGAGATAGAAAAAGTGCCGATGAGATTGGACACCACGGCGAATTCTAGAAGAAGAGTTAAAAATGTCAGGTACATATGTAGGGGATTACTGCGATAGTAGTTGAGAAACTTTATCTCAAAATAACAAATTGTCTTTTTTTTTCTTTTTTCTTTTTTCCTTTTTGGGGTGATTTTACCACATACGATAATATAATCCCATTCCCAATCCTCAGAGTCGGATCATTAAGGCTGTAAATAGCATGCACGACCACAGACACCCCCGCACACACACACACACACACTCTCTCTCTCTCACTCTCTCTTCCAAAGTACTTGGTATATGATGAAAGCATGAGTTGGCTCCACTCTACACCCTTCTCTACTCTTGCCGCCTAGAGTACTCCATCTTGCCCATCCATATCAATTCATTTTCCCCCAAAATTAGAACCTGTAACATGTACATTATCTCAACGTTCAAGTAGCGCGCTCCCCCTTCTCTCTGCGCCCCCCTCTCCCCCGGGCGGGCCGAGGAACCTTTGGCCCCGTCGCGGGCGTCAACAAGAGAGGAAAAACAAGATTATGTTCTTGGATACAAGGAGGAGCAGAGTAGAATAAGATGACAAGAATCCGTGACAACCTAGGAGTACATGATCAATCTACTGATACAGGTCGCAATTCAGTCTCATTCTTGGGCATGTGCGCAAGCTCTCCATGCGAGCAGCTGCCCAGCCCCTCTGCGCAGCTACATAATATATACATAGTACTATGATATTATTTTATCAACCCTAGTATATGTGTGCTATAATACAAACGCGAAAGAACACGAAACAGTATAGGTACTGCAGGTACTGCTATGTACCCATGTAGAAGTAAAACAGATTCATCGTCCTCTCAAAACATACCCGCACTGCCGCCTTGACCCCCTTGATCTTACTACTGTGTATGTATTTGTCGTGGCCCCCCAATTCCCCGGGGATAGATATCCCCGTGGAAGCAATTGTCCGCGTGTGCATTCATGTCAAGTCGTGACGTCGTTGTGGATCGACCGAGAGCGTCAGAGGGCGGAGGGGAACAGAGATAAGGAAACCGGGGAAAAGGGGGACTAGAACATCCTGGACCGACTTCCAAGCCAAGACCTCCAATCTGGCAACAAGAACGTGCCTCAGAAACAGGACATGGTGTGGGAGTTTGGAAGAACAACGGATAAAGAGTGAAAAGGAAATGCGATTGGGAGACCACGTTCACTCAGATATATGTAATACGTCACCGACAAGCATCATAGCAATGTAGGGACCAAACGAGTCAAACAAGGTATGTGTAGATGATCAATTTCGTTTGTTAGTTTGCAGTCAAGGTGCTCGACTCCTAGAGCGCCGCCAAGGCGCAGCCATTTCAATATTTTGTGTAGCCCGCTCCCTATATATATCATGACACTGAAGGGTTTAGAATGAAAATGAAAGAAGAAAAAAACAAGAAAAGACGAGGCAAGCCCCCAATCCGCGCCGGTGCCGTTACCCAAGATGATCAAGAAGAAGCCAAAAACTATAAAGTATATGTATCAAATAACAAGGCTCTATGCTCCCACCGAAATTCCCAAAGCAGAATGTGGGCACTCTGAAAGATTAGCAAGACGCAAGAAAACAGCTCATGATTGTGATTGGTGGGAATGATCTGAAGATCCAGGAAGAGCGCGCTTCTCCGCCTCTCCGCTCCCACGGGAGCCAGTCATGTTGCTCGCCATTGGCATCATGTTCTGGTGCTCTTCAATCCCGTGTGTTGGTATCAGCCTGTTGCTGTCCGTGTTCTGGTGTTGCTGGGCAGGGGTCCAAGCGAGGAAGTCTCGGCGCACTTCGACGTAATCGTAGGCTGCAAAAGAGAAGGATAGGTTAGCAAAGAAGCTTGAACAATGAAAGAGCTGCAACCCCCCCCCCCCAAAAAAAAATAGAAGAAGAAGAAAAGAAAAGAAAAAAGGCCACATACCAAATTCGCCGTGCTGGTCGTCATCCATACCCAGCAGCTCGGCCTCCTCGCTTGCGCGAAGGTGAAGACCCGGAACGAGGTCGATGATCTTGGCAATGATTGCAGACATGACAAATGAGTAAGCAGTGCAGGCCACCAGATACGCGATCTGAATGTACAGCTGCTTCCAGTTGTGGTTCAGCCACCCTCCGGTAATGAGGCCCGTATTGACACCATCCAGTCCGATAATGTAGTCTGCAGCAAAGAAGGCATTGAAAATCAAACCGACCATACCGCCGACAGCGTGTTCTGCAAAGACATCGAGCGAGTCGTCGATTCCGACGAGGAACTTGACCTTGGTGGCAAAGTTACAGCAGACACCAGTCACCACACCCAGGATAATGGAGGCCCAAGGAGGAATATAACCAGAGGCAGGCGTAGCGGAAACGAGGCCGGAGATGGTACCTGAGCACCAGCCCACAAGTGACCATTTGCGAGCCAGGCGGAAATCAAGTAGACACCAAGTCATGGCAGCAAACATGGCTGTCAGGCACGAGTTCCAGCAAGCCATGGTAGCTCTCAGGTTGGCGCCAAAAGCCGAACCGCCGTTGAAGCCGAGCCAGCCGAACCAGAGCAGAATCGTGCCGAGCAGGATCAGGGAGATGTTGTGTGGACGAAAGTTGAGCATCATCTTTTCGTTGCGACGACCGAGGACCCACGAATAAGCCAGCGCGGACATACCGGAGCAGATTTCAACGGGACCTCCACCAGCGTAATCGAGGACACCGTAGTTGAAGCCCCATCCGTTCACATTCCACACCCAGCAAGCAATTGGGCAGTAGACGAGCGTGGCCCAGAAGAAGGTGAAGACCATGGCGGGGAGTACGCGACCGCGTTCGGCGGTTGCACCGACAACAAGAGCGGCTGTGACGGCGCAGAACTGCATCTGGTAGAACGAGTACAGTAATTCGGGGATCAGAGGAGAACCGGGCGACGGGACGGCAAGCGTGTTCATGAGGCCAAAGTGGTGTAGATTTCCGATGAAGCCGCTGGTGCCGGTCGAGCTAAAGGCCAAGGAGTAACCCCAAAAGTACCACTGGAAAACGATCACGGAGAAGGACATCATGGTCACCCATATCAGCGACAGGGCGGATTTTCTGCGGGCGAGTCCAGAGTAGAGGAAGGAGATGCCAGGCACCATGATCAAAACCATGCAGGAGGCGACGATGATGAAGGCCTGGTCACCCGATTGATACCATTGATTGAGGTTCGTGGTGTCTAAGGAGATGGAAAAAAAAAAAGAAGGCGTGTTAGCGGACACACGACGCGAGTCTCGACACTGCGTGGCCAATGCCAATGCGCAATTTTCAGACATACCAGAATCACCACCAGTCTCGTCGTTGGTGCCATTGAATACCGCTGGGGCTCCAACCCAGGAATACGACATTGTATCTGCTGGGAAGGAGGGCGTAGGGAGAGGTGTAGAGAGCTTCTTCGCGGAAGCCCGGGACGGCTACTGGGGACCAGAATTTTTCTTTTTCTTCTTTTTTGCTCTTCTTTTTTTCTCTTCCTTTGGGAAGGCGCCTCGCCTGGGTAGGCAGGACCACGAGGGGGGGAAGATAGAAGAGCAGGAAAGAGGCAACCGGAGCAAAGCAGTCGAGGAGGCAGTTGCAGTGTCCTCTTTGGGCGTGAGCAGGTCCAGTGACCGGAAACGGCGTGCAGTATTTTGGTGTATGGGGGAAGCGCGGCAGGAAGTCACTCAACGCAGCCTTTGAGGGCCAAAAGGGGATGCAAGAGGGCAGGAAAGGGAAGTCCTAAAGGACAGTAAGGTGGAACAGGCGTTTGGATATATAACTACCAAAAGGTGCATACTATGGGACAGAACCGGGTGGGCAATTGGCAAGCAGAGGAAAAGCTACGAGTAATAGTCAGGAGCAGGCATCTTGGAGAGGCATGGCGGAGCGTGGAGGCCCAGGACGATGGTCCCGCTGTGGATGCGTGGGCGACTTACACAGGGGGCGCTGGCCATGGGTCGGATGCAGGTGGTGGTGACCCAAGAGAACCCCGTCGAGGAAATCCCGGGACGCTTTCTAGGCTCTTGGGCTGGCAGTCTCCAGCAGCCGCAACGGGCTGGCGAGGCTAGTGTGTACATCGCTAGTACATAGTAGTAGCCTGAGGCTGGGACTGGACCTTGAATCTGCACTTGTTCCTTGCGGTTTGCCAGAATGCGACCATGTTCCGAAACGGCTAGAGCCTGGGGAATATTTCCCCTCAAGTCAAAGAAAGAAAGAGAGAAAAAAAAAAATTGAAGAGGCCCAGCAGCTAGACAGTCGATCTTCGGCCAGCGGATATCGGTCAATGATGCCTTACCAGCCCTGCCAGCCTGCCAAGTACTGGCTGTCTGTACACACATTGTACCTTGTCAGGTACCCTACCGACTTTCTCCCCCGTGGATGCCCAGCCGGTGTTGCAAACGAACGTTTCGTGGAGACAAGCACCGGCTGCGGCCTGCCCAAGCGCAAAAGCTAATACTTTATGTGCAAAATGCCCCGTACAGTACATGGGAGCAATTTTGCATACCAAGGAGTCAGACGAGTGCCCGGTGTCGCTCTGGACTCGGGCTCAAGTTGTGGTGCGCAAGGGCGCATGCAAAGAAAAGGTGCTGGACAGCCCCATCGTAGTCGGCATTGACATTCGGAGCATACCCAATTGGTGTGACTTTGAGAATGATGATGATGTGCGGAGGACTTGTACTCTGTCTGGAGGGTCGCATGCAGAGCAAGCCTCCCCCACGCCAACCTGCCCGTGGGCTGCTCTATCCTATCAGTACCTGGCCATGTACTCTGGTTGGCATCACAGGCTTTGGTTTGTGCCGTTGCCATGGCAAGACCCAGTCGACTATTGTTGTCGATTTGTTCGATCTCGTGCCTAAACAATAGCCTTTCTTGGCAAAGACGAGATATGATATGTAGATAGCATGTTGGATGAGGATAGAGGCATTAGCCTTGACCCGCGCAGCAGCCAAAGCTTGTGTGTGGTGAGAAGAAAACTAAATCACTCCCTAGGGCCCTGCTGATAGTATAGCGGCAGTGTTTCTCTGGGCGCATTCACCATCGAGGAGCTCGTCGCCGACTTGAAGCAGGCAACTTGGGTGCTACCTGTTCTGGAGTACTATGTATACTGAACCGCAGACGCGGGTTCTGGCTTGATGCAAGCGCGATGCGGAGGGACCGGCCTTTTTCAAGCGAGACCAGGGGCAGGGATTGAGTGCTTCTTGTACTTTGTACAGCGAGGTCGTGGGCGGGCGGGCGGATGTGCGGGCGAGGATATGGCCACCACGAACGACGAGCGTCGAATTGTGGGCATGAATCAGTGGCCCCCCCCTCAGACGACGTGTGAGGCGAGATTGATCTTCGTCCTGCGGCTTGTGGGATGGAGGGTTGCGCCCGCTGGAGCTTCAATCGAGCAACGAGGACTCAAAATGGGTCGGGGAATGTCCCCAATCTGGGGAACCGTGAAGATAATCCGCGTCGTGGCATCAGGTGAAGCGCAAAGAAGAGACTTGTTTAGATGTTTTTGGGGGACGTAATAACAGTCATAGTGCGAAGACATGGTATGTAGTACCTCGTTTTAGTTCATAAGGAGGTAAGAAACGAGGTAGAGGCTACATAGTAGCTGCAGCGCGCACCACAGTGCTCACAGACTAGTATACTATGTAGGTCGGTTGTGGCGACCCCCTGCTCCCAGGACGGGGCCTGCAGGCTCAATGTGGCACGCCCAATGTATCCCCCGCCCAGGAGGATGCGGCTCGGTACTTGGGGCTGCTGGGGAGGTGCTGTGTGGCTATTCGCTGGAAAATCTTTCTGACGAAAAAGCCCGACATCGCTTCTTGTGAGCAACTCATACGCAGATCTGGTCAACTGCATCGTTTTGCGGGAGGATAAGCCTGTACGTAAACGATGCTAGGAATCGACTGGCCCCTACCAAGCCCTCGTGTGTTTGCGGTCTTGAAGTCTGGCAGGCCGGAGGCCAAGATGAGGCGGCAGCTTGCGGTACTGGCATTGTCCTGTATTTGGACTTCATCAACCTATTTCTGACATTTTTCGTGCCCGGCTCCAGGCTCCAGGGGCTCCACTTGAACTGCAGTGGGCCAGAAAATTGTCAAACGAGGACAGGGCTGAGTCCCACGAATAAATTACCAAATTGTTTGTCCTGGCTGTTAGCAACAGCAGCGTCTGCTTCAGCCCCCGGATGAGGCCGATCAGCCTGTCGTATCTTGCTGGCGTCTGATCTAAGCACTATCAGCTCTCTGTGGGCGACTTTGTGCGTAATTCTGTAGAGTCAGCGCCCCCTTTCTCAGAACTTGTCACTGTGCTCACCCAGCCGAAGAGCCGAGTATGCAAAAAAAAAAGTATTTTTGGGTTCCATTGCATAGAGACGTGGCGTGGACTGCGAAACGACACACAAAAGGCCACCACCGCAGCGCTCCAACAGTACAAGGTAGGTATTGCATTGCACATTGCCCTTCGTTCGTCGCCGTTTGTCTGTATCACGGATGGACCATCCAAGATGTCGAGTGAGGCCCAAGAATCGAGCCAATGCGGAGCGCGAGAGACCCCAGAACAAGACCCTTTCCACCACATTTGCGCCTCTAGGGATCGCCGCTTGCAGGTCATATTTCTCTCCCCACCCGATGGATTCTAGAGTTTATCGTGCGTGCGTGCAACCGAGCAGCGACGCTGCTGTTTGGCTGCTGCAGTTACACGACAGAAATGCCAATTTGTCACAGCTCACTGTCAAGTTGCTCGACCCGACGGCCTTGCCCCTGTCCCCATGCATTTCCGCCCTTTTGGCATGGCGGTGGTGACATGGTTCCCCGTCCTCGTCGAAAAACAAGGTGTCGGTCTGGGGCTCTAGAGTGGATCCCCGCCAAGAGATAAGAGAGCCAGATGGGTCCAATGAGCTGCGATCAGTTTGCTGAATGGATGTTGTCAAGTCTTCAGGGGTCCTGGTCCAGCACGTGATGCCGACGTCACGTCTTGTGCTCTTCTGTGTGGTCCTGTTGAAGTAGCCTGATTATCGCTTCCATAGTATTAGGATCTTAAGCATACGTATGTATAACCTACCTTGCTCGAATACACAGTAGACCCGACTGTTTCAACCTTTGGCGAGATTGTATTTACAAAGTATTCCACCCCGTCCAAATGTACACGGAGGCGATCGCTGCCGTTGAGTACTATGTAGAGCCGAGGGAAAGACAAACGACCGACTCGAACCACACAATTCGGTCTAGTCTACGCCCTGTCGGCCGGCTTGGGAAAGAGGGTACTATGTAAGCTGTTTTCATAAAACTCATGTCTCAGAATGTTGCCAGACACAGAGCTTGACCAGATACGGCTTCTTCCCACTTTAAACGCGGAAAAAAAAGTCGGGGTACGGCTCGCCCAAGGTGCCGAGGCCGAGGCCTGTCTTTTCCCGTACTATGTGTACTATGTACTCTGTAAAATCATTTCTGAAGCACTGCACATAAATTTCCAAGCCACGCCATGTCAAGAACAGTATGTGTATGTGGCATTGCAAGCTACTTTTCGTAGTACAGGTTGTAAAATATAATACTATGTATATACATAGTACACACTTTGCCATTCTCATGTTGCTCATTGGCTGTGAGAGCCACTTCAAGGCGATAAACATGAGCACAGAGAGCAAGAATTGACAATGTGCTTGAAGCAGGCAGAGATACGAACCAATAGCCTAGAATCAAATGCGTACCTTGCTTTACTTCTTCTCGCTCTTTTTTTAGGGGGGGGGGGAGGGAACTCTCTCTTCTGGCTAGCTAGGCAAGTGCGAGGCTGCGTAGTACCTATATTTAGCACTCACCCCAGTGTATTGATAGCCGGAGCTGGTCCGTGCGCACTGTTCCGGTGCCGCCTTGTGGCCGCTGCTCACCGCAAGCTATCACGGCGACACGCGACCACGATTGGCGCGCCCCTCTTTCATCTGGTGTGTTTGACACCATTTCCTTCATGACTGGCATACTCCTCCAGTCTTCAAAAGCTTGTGCCGTCCCAAGATGGTGCCCCCGCCTTTGAGTTTGCAGCCCAAAGAGGCACGCGGTTACCACCTCGTACAAGGCGACGACACCGACGACAATTCTGCCGCTCCATCCACGCCCGTCGAGCCTGTGCCATACCGCTCCTCCCGGTCATTTCCCCGCCTCAGCCTTCGCACAATCCTCGTAGCTGTCACTTCGGCTGTCCTTGTTGTCGTGGCTCTCAACCTTGCCCTCGCTCCCTCTTCCTCCAAGCATCGCTCCTCCGACTGCGACTGCTCCAAACCCACTCACACCGTCCCTCAATACTTTCAGACCACCCCAGAGCTATGGGCTGGTCCGACAGCGACAGGCCCTCCGGCCTTCCTCGCTCAGACGCGAACCTTCGATCCCACCGCGACCTTTGTGCCCAACCAGCCGCTGCAGACGGCTGTCCCGGTTGACGGTATGGGCAGCTCCAACGAGAGTATCTTCCAGATGATGGGCTACCTCTCGCCTTACATGCCATCGCCTGGTTTCGGCGTCGACGAATACCCATTGCCTGCTGGCGCTGAAATTGTACAGCTGCAGATGGTGTCGCGGCACGGCGCCCGGTACCCAACCTCAGGGACCGGTAACAATGTGATGCAATTTGGACTGCGGATCGCCGAGGCCAAGAAAAAGGGCTCTCAGGAACGCAGTGGCGGCGGGTTCAAAGCCAGAGGCCCGCTTTCATTCCTGAACGACTGGGACTACAAGCTCGGCCATGAAATTCTCGTGCCCAAGGGTCGCCAGGAGCTGTTTGACTCTGGCATCTTGCACTCGTACATGTACTCGAGCCTGTACAACCCGAACAGCAAGATTATTGTTCGCACCACATCCCAAGACCGCATGCTCAAGTCTGCCGAGTACTTTATGGCCGGCTTCTTTGGGCTAGAGTGGACCAATAATGCGACCATTGAGGTTATTATTGAAGCAGCGGGCTTCAATAACTCGTTGGCCGGCTCCAAGGCTTGTCCGAATGCTGCCAAGGAAAAGGGAGCCCAGGCGGTGACTGAATGGGTCAATGTTTATCTGCAGGATGGTATGTTTGCCGCCGTCTGCAAGAATTGCTGCCTGAGATAGAAGAGAGTGCTGACTTTTGACGAATTAACCTCCAGCGACTGCACGTCTGGGCGGCATGGTCCAGGGTTACGAGTGGACTGCTCAGGACACTTATGCGGCACAAAGCATGTGTCCCTATGAAACGGTAAGCCTGTTGCCCTTAGGGCTCCTTTACTCTAGCCAATGGCCACAAATCGAGGCTAACACAAACGTGCTTGATAGATTGCTTATGGGTTTAGCCGCTTTTGCGAGCTGTTCACCTATGAAGAGTGGAAAGGTTTCAGTTACTCGGTTGGTACGTGTTGACTATGACCCTGAACTCGGTTTTGCAAAAGAATTTGTGCTAATGCCAGCTTCATAGACCTCTACTTTTCTGGTGACTCGGGCTGGCAATCCAAGACGGCCCGCGCAGTCGGCATAGGCTACCAGCAGGAAGTCATTGCCCGGTTGAAGAATCACACTTTGGGCTACTCTGGGAGCCAGATCAACACGACTCTTGACGGCAACACCGAGACATTCCCCCTGAACCAGTCTCTTTACCTTGACTTCTCCCACGATACCAACATGATCTCCATTTTGACTGCTTTTGGACTGACGTCAACGCGCGACAACCCGCCGCTGTCGTCAACGCACTACCCAGGCAAACACAACTTTACAGTGTCGCACCTGACGCCCTTTGGCGCGCGGCTAGACATTGAGATTATCCGCGCGCCCAAGCCCGTGCGTGCAGACCGCGGCGGCTCGGGATACGTGGAAGATGCTGGCGAGACGGGTGAAACCACGTACATACACTTTGTGCTGAACCAGCGCACGCTGCCGCTGGGCTGGAGCTTTCCCGAGTGCGACGCGAGCCGCGTCGACGGGTGGTGTGAGCTAGAAACGTTTCTGCAGGTACAAGAGAAGATGCTTGGATTGGCCAACTTTCACGAAACCTGCTTTGGAGATTTTGACGCATTGTCGACTGTTGTTTAAAGACATCTTTGCTTTTAGCGATGTGTTATATTTGTATGTCTTCCTTGATCGACTTGGCTATTTTTAGTTCTTCGTCTATCGATATGACATGTATTAGGAACAAAGGGAGCAAGGAAAGGCGTTTGAAGGAGACCAAGTTGCACAGCAGGGCGTTTGTTCTTCGTGTGTGTTTGACATTGGGATCACTAGTACTACTAAATATTCTTTCGTTTGGTGGCTTGATTCATCTATATCATCATACACGTTGTTTGGGATGCTTATAGAAGTGATCTGCAGGAAGAAATTGGGATGATTTCTTGCGTTGACGCAGGTCTGGTCTCCTTTCCCAGATACGATGCTCGTGACCCTCGATCGCGACGACTCGCCGATTGGCACGTACGTTACGACCGCCATCTCGTAGGGGAGTACTCAGGAAGTTTCTGAAGACGCTGACGCTGACGGTGGCGTGCCGGCTGTCATTTACAGGTCACTTTGAACAGTTTGGCACCGCGTTACAAGGTAATAGGCCGATTGCTCAACATGTCACACATACAAGTAAGACACGCCGTTTCAGCGGTTTTGGGGGGGGGGGGCTCCTCATTTTCTTTTACGACTCTCTCTCTCTCTCTCTCTCTCTCTCTGCGGATTCATTCCTTGTCTTTATATGGGCGAGAATCGAGCTAGATGACTTTGGACGAGAAATTCTTCAAACATGACGCGAGGTACACATACTGATTGCTTTTCGTGGCATATTTTGAATGCCAGGCACGTTATAACTGAGTTTACGATGTAAATGGATTGAAACGGGGCAAGGCCTGGGAGGGAAGTAGGAAATGGCTCATCACTGTCTGTCTACTCTGTGTTATGGTCGCGAAGTACCCATGGAAGGACGAGGATGACGATGATTCAGGGCAGCTTCAAGAGATTCAGCTTCGAGCAATTGGATGTACCTCCGACATGTGATTCAGGTATCCATCGTATCCTACACTTGGTTCAGTAAAAAATACAACCTTCCTCTAACATGTGACAGAGGGAAAAAGGGATGGATGAAAGATAAGGATGGGAGCCGATATGATGGGCATGGGGATCGAATGGTCTAGCGATCTGGCTCAGCTGACGGAGAGGCTCGCCTCTCTAAATTCACTTTTACCCCGCGAAATGAAACTGTCGAATTCAGAGATGTGACAGAAGACTCAACCTGTACATCAAAACGGGCCCATTGTTCGTGGACCGCTTGAGGGTGGTAGGTCTGTAGGTTGGCCGCCCCGCCCCCAAGAGCGGCCATGGTCCAGCATCCTTGATAGATAGTACTGAGTATTGCGTTACTATGTGTTGACCTGACTAGACGACTTCAACGATCCTGACCATGACGAAGAGAGGAAAAAAAAAAAAAAAAAGCTCTCCACCTACATAGATAATTTCAGAAGAGCTTTTCCAAGATTACATAACCTACATGTAAATGTAAACTAATGTACGAGACCGAGTGATTACTCTAGCCTCCCGCTTTGCGACAGCACGCCCTTGGAAGAGTGCTGAGGAATGAACAAGATGTGGTTTGGGGGTTGGGGGGGCGGGTGGTTTGGAATGCAAATGCTATGCCGGATTTGTAATTGATGTCATGAAAGCACGTGGGTTTGTTCCGGGGGGGGGGGAGAGGGCAGAAGAAAGAAGATGGGATGGGGGATTGGTTTTCTACGTTTCATGTTTCGTTAGGTGCTTCTTTTACTCATCCAATACTTTGTAAAGCTACAGCAGCACGGCCATCCGGGCCATCCGTGTATTGCATGGTCTGTCACTTGTTTGGTGGACTGATACAAAAGTTGACGCGGGGTAGCCAACAAGTCGTGGTTTCATCTGGGTAGTCACCACTTGTCTCGCCCGCCTTCTGATACCACACATACCCTATCAAGTCAACTCAACTTATCACCACCACCACCACCACCATCATCATCATCATCATCATCATCATCATCATCATCATCATCATCATCATCATCATCATCATCATCATCATCATCATCATCATCATCATCATCATGCCTACCGGCCACGCCAAAGCCACAGTTGGCACCAGTAACAGCGCCGCCGTCGTCGTCGCCGAGACGGATGCTTGGGAGGAGGTTGAAGGCAACGTCTACTTCCCGCCGTCGTCTGTCAAGAAGGAGTACTTTGTCAAGACGGACCACTCGACGCACTGTCCGTGGAAAGGGGATGCGAGCTACTATACCATCAAGGTTGACGGTGAGTCTTGCCTTGCTGGGGAAAACAAAACCAAAATACCACTTGCTCTTTATCCCCAAAAGACTTTTCAAATGCTACGTGGCGTGTTTGTGGGCTGATTGATATACATGGCCCTGGAAAATACAACACAACAGGTCAAGAATTGGAAAATGCTGCGTGGTATTACCCCGAGACCAAGGAAAAGGCAGAGAATATTCGTAACTACGTGGCTTTCTGTAAGTGACTTTGATGTACTATGTACAAAAGAGGCTCCGTGCAGAGTATGGCTTTGGGGCCATGCTATCCTTCTCCTTCGGTATGTTCGGCCACCGGCTAATTCAAACATCAATACACACAGACAAGACGAAGGTCAACGTGACAAAGACGTGAATGGCAATGACACGTGCGGCTTAGCTGAAGGGAAGTGCAAAAAGTGAGGATGCGTTGGCGTGGCTTGGAGGCGCGCACAGACTAGAGATGGAGCACACATATGTACATAGCCTCTATCTGCAATTCCAGATCTACAACTACCATGTATGGACGTATTTGTACATTGTAACAAGCACCTCTGAAACTCCACTCTCTGCCATGCATGCAGCGAAAGCTGCAGCTGCAGCAGCGTCAAGACTGACACTGCCGCCTTGAATACATGACAAGAATGAGGCTGCCGCCGCGTTAGGACAGTTATGCTGCTATTTGCTGGGCCAGTCCGTCAGCATCGCAAAAAGGCGAGTGAGTCACGGCAGCACTTTGGACGGTGGACCTGCATGGTTGGGCTCTAGATCAGGTCAGGTCAAGTCGGGACACGGAAGGTCTGGTGCAACAGCGGCTCGGCCATGCCGTGCATTGGACGTGTGTGTAAAAGGTGTTTGAGGTTTTTTGAAAAACTGTCTCTCTAATCAGCCGGCGTGTTGCGCCTCCAAGACGTCGACGTCAAGCTTCTCCATGACCTCGAGAACGAGGGCCAGACTGTCCATGAACGAGTTGACGGCGACACGTAGCATGCGGTTCGTGGTAGCCCTGTAGTGGACCCGCAGCACGCACTCGTCGTCGCCATCGTCGAGCCCCTTGCTTACGCTTGTGCTTATGCTTGTGCTTGTGCTTGTGCTTGTGTTGCCGTTGCCGCTGGCGCTGGCGCTGGCGCGGCTGGTGGTGCTTGCCGCAGTCACGGTGGAGAAGCGGCGCTGGACCAGTGGTGAGAGCTCCTTGTCGACGGCTAGGGCCCTCATGGCGATAGACGAGAGCCTGCAAGTGGGGAAGGGCACATTGAGGATGCTAAAAACAAAACGCGACAGGAATCGCGGGTTCGGAACGTCAGCAGAGCTAGGGCTAATGTAGCATTGGGAAGATTCCCTCTTGTTGACGAGATTGCGGATTGGCGAGATTGCGGAGACGGAGGACTCGAGGACCGGGGCCGAGACGGGTTCGAGAAGGCAGGCTACCAAGCCAACCAACAACCAGAGCCAAAACTCCCATTGCCCTCTCCCGAGTCCCTGTCCACAGTCCGCAGCCCGTGGGATCCTGCTGGGCCAAGAATAGCGACCCAGACTTGGACCCAGGCCCAGGTAGGGGGCAGCAACTTACAGCGAGCAGGGGAATGCGCCGTTCCCGTCCCAGTCCCCGTGCCCGTGCCCGTTCCCATTGGCGTCGACGTCACGCGACATTTTCTGGCGTGTTTTAGAGTGCTTGCAGCAGATGCAGCCAAAAAGGAGGAAGCGGTCGAGTGGACTGGAGTGGACTGGAGGACAGACGGAGCAGAAACCGTTGACAAAAAGTTGGTCCGACTGGAGACTGCGAGTCGTACCCGCAGCGTCATAGGCATGCGACCTTTTTGTCGCGAGCCGTCGTTCTTCCAAGGTTCTCAAGGTTGCAGGCGGTCGAAACGTGGGGCGCACCCGTCACTTTTGGGCAACGTGTCGAGCGTCTAGTGCGTGCAGTCAATCCGTCTAGAGCGTCGTTGTGTGCGGCTGCATGGGGCCGACCTGGTTTAATTTGTAGAGGGGGCCTGTGCTTGGCTTGGTGCCGGCCTGTACATTGGACTGGCTTGTGCTGTGTCTGCTCGGGTTTTTTTTCCCACGCGCCCTGGTGAAGCGCCTGGCAGAACACCCCCCCCCCGGGCGGCTCCCCAGTAGTTGCTGTGGCAACGAACGCGCAGGCGGCGCAATTGGCCGTGCGGGCCCTGCAGCGGCGGTGGACCTGCTGGGGACCTGCTGGAGCAACAGGGCATCGTAGGCATCGCAGTGCATCGCAGGCATCGCAGTTGGCAGGGATGAGCAGGCAATAACATGGGCAGGGCCAGCACAGAGCTCCTCCTTTGGAGGCTAGCGCCCGAAACAGCAGCAGCTGGCACCACAGTACTACATAGTATGTGGACAAGAGAGCAAGCAGGAAGAGCTTGGCTTGGCCCTGCTTCCTTCGCACGCGCGCGCGCCGAGGGCTGTTGGTTGCTGCCATGTACTTCCACCCGCACCGCAGCAAGTGTGCCAGTGTCCTGACAACCTGGACAGCCTGACAACCGAGCGGGCAGAGTGGACTCGCGGAAATCTCTGAGTGCCCTGCCGTGCACACAATTAAAAAGAGCCTCGCCCCGGCCGCATCTGTCCTGTCGCTCCCGAGCATTGCTTCTTGGGTATTTCTAACTTATCCATCTCTATTTCCCTGGTCTTTTGGGGCATTTCCCACCCTTTGGAGCGCGCACTACATAGGACCGACCGACCGACCGGCTTGCCGACTCCACCTCTTCGCATTCGATTCGCTGCTTACTGTTGAAAAAGGACCGCCGCGCCGATCCCACGCCAGGTGTCGGAAACAAACAGCAGCAGCAACAACAACAGCTGCTGCCACACGGCTGTGCATATACATCCACTCAGGCAGCTCCCTCTCTCCCTTCTCGTGAAACATTCCTCCTCTCTATCTCTCTTGCTTCGCTTCTTTGCTGCTGTGTAGTGGCCGCCTCCACCTCCATCTCACCCGCCAGCCACCCCCCCTCGCTGCGTCTTGAAGCCTGCCGGACTTGGCTTTGGCTGTCCCAATCAAGCTTGTTTGACAGCCCGCCCTTACTTGGGAACACCAGGCGCCGGCCCCCCTTCCCCAGCCACCGCATTCCGCCCTGCCGGGGCCCGAGTCACCTGCATACACTGCAGCGACGCTCTTCTACTCAAAACCCACAACCGCGAGCCTGGCTCCCCTCTTCTTTGGCAGTTGGCGCCTCTTTTCCAATCCGTCGGATTCTGGAAGAATCAACACTTCGCTCGTCAAGGCCGTATTTGAGAGCTTTCGGCATCGCGGGTCAGGCCATCGACCACAGCCTCCGCCATGGGTCCTACCAAGAGCTCCAACCTGGGGCAGATCATTGAGTACATTCCAGGTAGGTTGCTCTGTTTTTGCCCATGTTTAATTGCTTCCTGGGTGCGTTCCAGAAGCCCAAGCTCCACCAGGCCGCACTGCTAGCCGGTCGGGCTCTCTGGCAGGGGACTATTTTCGGCGTCAATTGCAAATCCCTTCCCCCCGCCCAGAGGGCCATGGCTAGAAGCAGCGTGTGTCGCATGGTGGATATGCATCAATCGCACGCGTATCATTATGCACGCCTTGTGGTGCAAAGATCCAACCCCCTGCTGACATTCTTCTGCCCTGTGCTTGTATCTAGACCGACTCTATCTCGCCTCATACATACATGCACCCAACGAGGACACGATATTCCCCTACCCAGAGACCTCATCAAGATCACCATCAAAACGCTCGCAAAGAGCTGGCCACGGCCCCCAGGCAGTACAGAAGCCAGCGTACAAGCAGCCCTACTACTTCACCGTCGACGACACCCTCCTCTACAACAACTTCCACCACGACTTTGGTCCATTCCACATTGGCCACCTCTACCGATTCGCGCTGCAGTTTCATGAAATCTTGGGCGCCGACCAAAACAAAGACAGGCCAGTAGTGTTTTGGAGCAGGGCTGACCCTAGGAGTAAGTAGTCTCCATGTTGTGCCGTCTAAGCGCTGTGTGACACACGAGACAAAGTTTTTGCTGACTGATTGCCTCTTTGCGCAGGCCGTGCCAATGCCTCTACCCTGTTGGCATGCTACATGGTCCTGATCCAGTCTTGGCCACCGCACTTGGCTTTGGCACCAATTGCCCAGGTCGACCCCCCGCTGATGCCCTTTCGCGACGCTGGATACAGCCAGGCCGACTACGGCATCACTGTACAGGATGTCGTCTACGGTGTCTGGAAGGCCAAGGAGGAAGGTGTCTGCGCTCTAGAGGACTTTGACCTGGACGAGTACGAGCGCTTTGAGCGTGTCGAGCACGGAGACTTCAACTGGATCACCCCCAACTTTCTTGCCTTTGCCTCTCCCCAACATGAGCCTGTCGCCAGGATACCCGAGAACTCGGAGCTCTGGGAGACGGTGCCCAAGACCTTGGCGGAAGTGGACGCCCACCCAACGCTGCCCCAACCGTTCAAGAATGTTCTCACGCACTTTTCTGAGCGCAACATCGGCCTTGTCGTGCGTCTCAACTCGGAGCTGTATTCGCCATCATACTTTGAGGGCCTTGGCATCTCGCATCTGGACATGATTTTCGAGGACGGCACTTGCCCAGCAATGCCGACCGTGCGCAAGTTCATCCGGTTAGCACATGAGATGATTACCGTCCGAAAGAAGGGCATCGCTGTCCACTGCAAGGCTGGTTTGGGTCGTACGGGATGTCTGATTGGAGCTTACCTGATCTACCGCTATGGCTTCACGGCCGACGAGGTCATTGGCTACATGAGATTTATGCGTCCAGGCATGGTCGTCGGCCCGCAACAGCATTGGCTGCATCTGAACCAGGGTGTCTTCCGGGAGTGGTGGGTCGAGGAGCGCGTGGAGAGGAGGCTGCGCAAGGAGATGGCAGCCGCGGCCGCAGCAGCGGCTCATGCCAACCCAAGCACTCCTGTGCGTACTGCTTACAAGGCCAACACTGGCCGAACCCCGAGCAAGACGTCGACGCCACCCCGCAGCGCCTCCAACAGAACACCACTTGGTGAAGTTGAGAATGAGAGGACAAATATTACTGCAGATCAGGAGAACTACTTGCCAGCACCAACCCCAGGCCAGCCACGCAAGACCCGACACTATCCCCCAAGCAGCCGAGGCGTCGTGCACCGAGCACCGCCTGAGGAGCCTTGCGCTGTCCAAGAAGAAATGGAGATTGTGACTGTCAAGAAGCGAAGCTCGTCTACGCACGGCGAGTCCGAAGAGGAAATGCATTTGCGAATGCGTGCATCACGTAAACCTTCAGCCTCGCCCAATTGCGGCAAGTCACGCGCTGCTAGCCACACGACGTTGACTACGACGAGCATCTACACTTCACTGATTGACGACGACGCTTCCAATGACGTGGAGAATCTCGGTAGCTCGCTTAATGGCAAACCAAAGCCGGCCAAGCAACCCCTACGTTCGACTTCGGCCTCCGGGGTCTTGACCAAGGTCCGCGGTAATAGCGCCAAGAAGCCAGGTGAAATCTTGCGCGGCACCGACGGTAAAGGGCCGTCTGGTGTCCGCAAGACCAGTGGGCGCGTCGGCAGCATGACCACCCCCACGGCGGCCGCGGCAAATACAGCGCGCAAAATTTCTGGTGCGATATAAACGATTCCTTTGGATGATGGATGAAAAAGAAGACGCCACGCTTTTGCAACGAACCATGCCGAATCCGAATGATTTCATGATGGTCACGAACCGCTTCTTAA
This sequence comes from Coniella vitis, assembly GCA_011317545.1. Classification (NCBI taxonomy): domain Eukaryota; kingdom Fungi; phylum Ascomycota; class Sordariomycetes; order Diaporthales; family Schizoparmaceae; genus Coniella; species Coniella vitis. The sequence continues at coordinate 2,562,891 of WUJK01000003.1, forward strand.
AGAGCCGCTACATCTTGCATACCTGCGATGAGAATGAGGCAATGAAGAGAACAAGCCGATACTGTTTCATGTTTGGTTTCTTTGATTTATTTTTCTTATCAGTCACGTTGGCCATCCAAAGATCAAAATGTCTGCTTGGTACAAATTCCTACTTTCTGCGTCAAGGGGTCTGGGGCATACCCCTTCTCAGCCTGGGCATGCCGACAAGCATCCTCAGACTCTTGAGGATTGGTACAAGGTGTATGGGAACAGGAGAAAAACACCCCAGTGTTTCTGGGGATCTAAGAATAGGCCAAACAACAAAGAGGCCGCTGTTTTGTATTTATGTAAAACTTTCTTTTCGTCCGAGACGAAGATGGGTGGACTGGGCGCACACAACACCTAAAGCATTGATTATTGTCTAGTTTTCCCTTTGCTTTCATACACAAACAAGGAGTCTACTACGGGGAGCGAAAGGAATATGGGAAATGGAATTTTTCCTATGGGTAACCAAACTGGCCGGGTTCTTTTTTTTCTTCTTTTTTTCTTGTCGATCAGATAGCCTGTCTCTCTCTACATGAACTTGCCAAGAAATTTTACAATTGCATTGCTGCATATATGATCAACTGCTCTGATTCTGACTGCGATTGAAAACTTGGCATTCTTGTTCACTGCTGGATAAGTTCATCTCCCCTCCTGGGATGGCATGCTGGACTGGTCGAAACAGCTGTGCCGGTATTGCGCGTGCTGGTTTCCCAGGCATTAGACCGACCGACCATGAGAGAGCCCTGGCGGATGTAATGGCGACGGGGGTCATTGTCTATGTATTTTGTTGAATGTAGATTGAACATGGATTCCTTGAAATTGTTGCTTGATTGGCACTTGTACTTTAATCTTTTAATGACTTGATCAATTTTGTAAAACGTTTCTAGCAATTGAGAAATCATGGAAAACGCGCGGCGTAGTAAGAGTGGCTTAAAATAGACAGGAACCAGCCGGTATGCCATTTTTTTTTTTTTTAAAAAAAAAACCCCAGATGAATCAATCATTTCACCCATCTGTCTCTTCTGGTGAGTGAGTACTTGGAATCTTATTGGAGAGAATAAGAGAAATAGGATAACTTTTGTCACTCCACCCTCTATTGCGATCCACCTCGTTGTTGCTGTACGCGAGGACAACCACGACATCAGAGCCAGGTATCCGATATCGATATCATATCTGCCATGTGGACAAATGTTATATACATTCGCGATGTATACACGTTGCTAGGCCTTATGGCTGTTGGGCAGGGTATTCGTAGTTACAACCAAAGTCGTTATCAGCATTATTGTCCCTGAGATGAGCAAACGGATGCCCACATACTCCAGGTTGTATGGCCGTGGGTGCTGAGAAATGGAGATTTTGGGTGGCTTAGCAACTATGCAGTTTACATGCCCTTTCCTTGTTTAGGCAATGCGCAACAAATACAATAGAGTCGGCCAAATGAATGAAAGGCTTTCACCCTTTCTCCCCCCCCCTTCCTCTCGGAAAACAGAATCACCAACGAAAGGCGACAGATACAAAGTGAAAGATAAAGACGATCAATGCAGACAGCAGAGCTGAACCTTGAAGAGGGGATTGGCGTTAGACGGCGCTCACTACTTCCTGTGCCTTGATGGCCACCTTTTCTCCAAACACAGAAGTGTAAGTTAAGGATCAGGATTTCCTCCCCTTCTTTTTTTGTTCCAACTGCTGACGACATGTACACAATGAGGAAGAGAAGATCTTGGAGAGCGATGACCTACATGTAGGTAAGATTATAGGGCTGAAGACTTGTGCGGCTGCTCATGCATGTCTCGGGAGTGGACGTCCAATCCAGCTGCGATGCTGGGTTGCTGTAGCGGGGACCGCGCTCAGAAGCGAACGCTTATCCGTGGATTGCCAGATTAACAAATGAGAACATGAACTAGACCAGCAAGTGTGGTGATTGATCGGCAAGGTCCCTGAGTAGGATCAGGACATCAAGAGCGCAGGAAGCCTGAGGCACTTGCTGTGATAGGGCGCTCATTGAGTGGCCGGTAAAGAAGAGCGAGCACACCGAGAGATTTCTGCAATCATAGACTGCAAAACAGTTGCTTGATTCGCAGGCTCATTATACATGTGCCCCTGCAAGAGTTCAAGGCTACCTTGATGCCTTGAAGGCCTCGCTCGGGAAAGGGGGAGGGCTCTGGGAGTCCAAGAATACGTAAGCAGCAATAAGCAATCGATGGAATGTCTGGGCCAGCCTTGCCATTGCTGTGAGGAAGGCGCGCAGGAGAATAGGACAAGCCAATCAGATGTCTCAATGTGAATCCTTTTAGCAGGGGCGCACCCGCACCCGCTGTCGTCTACTGCCCACTGCCCACTGTGAGTCGCTACGTATGTACCTGCTCAGTTCCCCGGAATAGACCGAAGATTCGGCCCCCGCTGACTGCTACCGCGCTGCCGCTTCCTGGCCCTGAATAGCAACATGCCTTGCACGCCTTGGCGGGCTGCGCCTACAACAACCGACACAGCATCGACACAGCAGCCACTGGTTGACCAACACTGGCATTGGATGAAATGGCTGCACCCACGTTCTGTGCTTGCTGGCCCAGTGGTCACTGAGCCATTCTTCCTCCCTTGCGCTATGCCGTTTGCCCTTCTCCTTCTCCATTTCCAGACACAGCAGCCTCTCTTCGCTCTCTGTTCGCTCGTCACGTCACCACTCGTAATCTCAAAAATGCAGAATGCCTCTTCCAATGCACAGGTCTCGGTTGAAACCTGGGTTCTGCAAGTTACAGGAGGCAGACCCTGGGCAGTGCCGCCAGAGCCGCATCTTCAACGGTCAGAGAATGCGCCCCTTCCTTCAACTCCTCGAGCCAGCACCAGCTATGTACACACCTAGCGGATCGTCTCAAGTACCAGAAAATCGATGCCGTCTCGAGTCCAGGTATGTACCATCAGCCCCATGCGCACCTTTGGCCCCCTTGGGCTCACACACCCTCCACGTCCGGAGCAAATGCAGCTACATGCTCAACCTGCTCGAGCAACGACCACAACCCCGAGAAGACGACGGTCTGACTAGGGCAGTGATCTGATATGAAGTCTGCGCCTACTTGAACGGGCTTCCACTGACACCATAGTGGCCGCCTTTAAAAAGCTTGAGGTCGCCACTGGGCCCGCTTCACCCAGCTCTCCGACAGTCTGCTTCGCCAAACATCACTCATGCCTTCTATCATACCCCTTTCCCACTTCAGTCGGCTCTCCCTGGGAAGCATGGCTCCAAGGACACGTTCCGCCAATCAGCACCCCGTGTCAACCTCTCTCAGCACTGCCGAGGTGCCCCGCAACGTCGAGGTTGATCTGTGCCTTTCCAGTCAAGACCAAGCCAGCGACGTTCCCACTGGTGACTACGAATATGATGAGGATCACGAGGACGAGGACGAGGGTGAGAATGATGACGACGAGGATACCAAGACCATTGTCCGCTCCTGCACAACACATTTGAGCTACGACATGTCCAACCTCGACGCCGACACACGCTCCGAAATCAGACAGCTCTTTCGCGAGACACCACCTTCGGAGCCTCCCTCTCTGGTCCTTCAATGGTGCCGGCTAAGCCAAGAGCAAGAAGACCATCATAGCCGATTCTACGCATTTCAATTGCACGAGGTTGTACCTCGATCCATCCGCATTGGCTCGCCTAGCAGCAAATATCGACGTCCAAGATGTAATTGCATGCAGGATAACGACAAGCCGTGCAGACACCTCATCTACCTGCTCGACCAAATCAATGCTGTCACTTCTGACCGAATTTCAAACATGTCGGTTCAAAAGATCGAAGCCTCGGGGATCCCAGCAGGACTGGGGCAGCCCTTTGAAAAAATTGCAGACTTCCACCTTGATTTGATGGCTGGCTGTCTACACTGCGATGTTGGTCCTCCGCACTCCAACCTTGGAACAAACCCGGTCCGGCTGCAAGAGTCTCGCGAAATCTTAGCGTCAATAGCAGAGCAAGGCGAGGATGACTTGGCTGTCAGAGGTTATTGCAATGATATCTTCGCCAAGAGTGGATCGTATCTTGGAGATCACGACATCATCACATATAACGATCTCACAGACTCCATCACCAGGATGCTTGCAACAAACAATGACTTCTTTGCCTATTTTTTGAAATTGCTTCCTGCATCATCCATTGCCAGAGACCCTTTCCATAAAGTACAGCAGCACGTAGATCGCGTGCTGAGTGGGTTGCGAGACCACTCTCAGGCCGCGTCTCCGGACAGCACCACATTTGGGTACGCCGAAGGCCCCCAAGACGTTCCTTGGGCAGCAGCGCATATCCAGCGGGCAGTTGCGTGGATTCAACACCTTCTGCAAAACAGGGACGATGCTCCATCATCGGCAGAACGCGCTAGCGCAGCACGAACGCTGGTCCAGATCTTGCATTCTATCGTCTTTGACTGGAACTGTGACATCTCTCGCTCTTCAAAGCCTGCTGCGTCGCCGACAGCTACTTGCACCATCTCTACCAATCTCTACCAACACCTGATTGGGTCATTATCATCGCCCCAAGCAACATCAGCGAACCCGTCACAGATGTTCATTCTTGACACACTTGCGCAGTTGCCTGAGCAAAACCAGTGGATCGAGACTCTAGAACGCATCGAAAGCCATCTCTCCGAATGCGATGCACCGGCGGCATTCATGAAGCGACTGCGTGACATTATTGTTCTGATGCGGAGCAGTCGCCCGTCCACCGCAGGCATAGCATCTACATCCAATGCGACAGAAGCTTGCAAGAAGAGAGCATCTGCCTCCGAACATAATGCGGGTCACAGAACGAGTCCTCTGAGAAGCAAGCGAAGCAGCCAAGGGGGCAGTGGGCGTGAAGGTGGCGTCAAACGAGCACGTTGATGTAGCTGAAAACTCGCTGTTGTCTTCTTTTGCAGGTCCTTCCTTTCTTTTCCTTTTTGTTTTTGTGTGTTCTTTATTTTCGTACAATTCTCATATTAGAGGCGCGGGGGAAGCGGCAGGACCTACTCTATCATACGCGTAATTTTACCTGATACCCTTATCTTTGAATCATTTGATCCTAGTCCTGAGTTCTTGTTTGTTTGGAACAGCCATTTAGCACGTCACAATTTTTGCTTCTTTATTCTGGAAATACCTTCATTTTTTTCTTCACAGGGTATAAATGTATTGCATGCATTATCATTACATTCATCGTCACTGTATTGTCTTGCATCACTCTGTTACACTTATCGTGTCAATATATATCTTTGATACGTCTACGGCTCCTCAATACATATGGACGTATCGCTTGCTAATTCATGTTGTTGAAATGTTACATCTCATATCATTCTACAGTAACAACTACCAACACAACTTCTTATCCCATGCTTCCTGCTTCAAGATTTTCATTTTACTCTTCTAACGTCACAATGTTCACACTTTCCTACTTTTATCGCAAAAGCCACAATTTGACAACTCAGAGTGGCAAACGCACTACTAGCATGAGTTAGCCACTCAAGGAGACAGGCTTGGAAACCCAGCCGAGCTTCCACGATGCTAGCCAGATCCCTAGCTAGTATAGCCCGGACCGATACTAGCACGAGAATGGCCAAATGTCTACACATACTATACTAGTGTCGGCTCTTTACTCTGATCCCAACACAACTTCATTCCATCCAATCAGGCCTTTTCATTTTGGTGTTCTAGTAGGATAGCTTGGTCCTGGAAAGCCGCAAATAGCGCCTCTGTGTTTGTCTCGGCTATCTATGTACAGCCTGTGAGCAGTCCAGATGCGTTTTGGCCATTGAAAATAGAAGACAAGCACTGTCTGGCATTTGAAACTTTGATGACCCATGTAGTAGATGTGTATGTAGTAGGGCGAGAGCAACCCAAAGATACAATAGGAATTGAGTTTGGCCAGACACTTCAAAGTATATGGAATGTATTTATTGCGTGGCCTATTTTTCCATGGTAATTCTACCTAAACTAGCTGTTGTCGCATGGCCATATCGTCAATATCTCAAACGAGAGAAAAAAAGAGAGAGAAAAAAAAGAAAAAAAAAAAAACAAAAAAAAACAAATGCAGACTTCTTGATCCCGTGTATCCCTTCGTTTTTGTTTTGTTACTCTGTTGGGCATTTCATCCCAGCAGAATGTCCATTCCCGCCGATCACAAAAGAAATCATTCCTCATGTCTGTTTATTGCATGAATGTACGGTAGCAACAACATCTCAGCAACAGCAAAAGCCCAGCAATCGGCTTCCCGCAAGGCGCATGTAAAGAAAAAGCGGTCAGTCCTCAGCATCGTTGATCAGAACTTTCTGAGCAGCCTCGAGCGCAGAGGCAACCTCCAAAAGTGTCGGTCGGCCAAAGATGTTCTCATCCCACGTCCCCTCGGCCATCTTTCTGTCCCTGTTTAGTACAAACTCCTCAGCCCACTGCACCTCTTTCAGCCAAAAGTCTCTGGCCACGGCACGTATCTCGGCCTCGGTACCGTCCCCTGAGTTGGAGTTGTTTCGCAGCACAATCTTGCTCTGTTTGCGACTAATGCGGCTACTGAGCTGGCCCCTTTGACCCCTTGTCGTTCGTAGAATGAGCTCACGAAGCTCGGGCGGTGTGTGCCTGAACTCCGGGAAGTCGTACTCGGGTTCGTTCTGGTAGGATTGCCAAACGGCCGCTCGTTGTGGAGCCGACATGCCTTCAAAAATGCACCAGAGCAATCGACCGAGCATGTAGACTTCTGCGTATTCTTGTTCTTGTCGCGTGAGGCAAACCCACGGTATGTTGTAGCCAGTGGGAGGGTTTTTATATATGGCTGTGCCGATGCTGATGTCTCTCCACTGTGGCAGGATCCGATCGAGAGTGCTAACGAATCGTTTTCTCGCCGGCCAGGATCCGTCGAAGCCGATATCGTCGTCCAATTGTTCTTCCTCTTCAAGGGCGAGGATCCGTAGGTATTCGATCGCATTGACTTCTGGTGGTCCAAACTCGACCCATACGCCCCTCTGCTCAAAGTCGAGAATGATGGGACGCCTGTCATCTCTCGGGAACACGATCTGATCGAGACGAAGATCAGGATAGTAAGTTTGTGCTTCAAAATGGATATGGAGCAGGCCAGAAGAAATGTCCCGAGCCCAACGGAATTGATCACCAAGCTGAAGTCGATTGTTGACTCGTAGCAATGGCAGCTCATCACGAAGTCCACCGCCCGAATAAAAAGGCATCAAGAATCCAACAACAATCTCTCTGCGCGTGTTCAGCTTGTGCTGTTTTACGACCAGCCTGGCAGGCCGAGCGACAATGTTTGGATGAGGTGGCATGTGCAGGAGAACTCGGAGCTCATGATACATGTATTGGATGTTGTTCATCAGAGCCTTAAGAACCCAAAGACCCGCTTCTGAAGATCCCTCATTGTTCTTGGTGCCATTCGTTTCGAGCGACTTGTTGCCGTCACATCGAACTACGCAGACGCTGTCGTGGAGTTGTCGAACGAATTTCAAGTCAAGGATATCGAGGGTTGGCGGCAGATGGTCGATGGGCATCTTCCATATCTCTGCCAGCTCTGGCACTGTAAGATGACGGAGCTCGAAGGCATGGTTCTCTATGACGGTAATGTTGACATCCCGGACGTTCAAAGGAAGGTCGTGGAAGACGATGCGAGCACCGAATGGTGAGTTGTAGTAAACATTGCGGACCTTGTCCATGCCATAACTGACAGTCCAATGCTGCAACGCTCTGATGATGTAGGAAGAGATGCCTTGTCGTTGGACTCGATTGCGGTCGCGCACGTGGAAAACGGTGTCGAGATCGAGCAAGCCTCGGATCAGAGGAGACTCTGTGGCAACTTCATCGATGTAGACATCGCAACGTATAGGTGGTATGGAGTCGAGGAACAGTGGAATGGCATAGAATTGCATTCCAAGAGCTGTACACCCATCTACCATCCACAAGGGCGGTTCAGGAGGCTCCAGACTTTCAATCCGGTTCTTTGGGTTCAATTGAGAGTCTTCCCAAGAATGCTGCTCGTTCTGGCGCGAGGAATTGCCATCTTGGGGCTGAAATTGGTCACTGTCGTATTTTTTAGACCGAAGGATAGCTGTTGGATGCACAACATCATGAATGGTATTTTCGTCGAGGTCCATCTTTGTCTGGCTGGCTGTGTGTGCCTCTCTACGCCCAACTCAATAGTGGATGCCTTCTAGGGTGTCTAATGATGGGCCTATGTATACCACACCGTCACGCACTCTGGACGGGGCGTAGAGCGCGCTTGCACAGCCGTTTTGGCGTGGCGTGCGGTGGGTCTCGATGTCGCTTCACCGATGTAGTTGCTTTCCTTTTGCTGCTGCTGTACGATGTACCTGACAAGTATTCAAATCAGTCACTTGCTGCACAGGATAGCCCTGCACTGGCGTCCGGACACGATCAGACCGGCGCTGCAAAACCATAACCTAGGTCGGCCCGCGCCGTGTGGGTCTGAGGTGATGACCTATAGGAAGGCTTTCCAATGACAAGAAGCAAGATCGTGTACCCACCTGCTCCAGCCGGAGTGGATACAGGAATCTGTAGTTTATACTGGCCTAGCGGTGGTGGTGTATCCGCAATCAAAATTTGAGACCGGCGAGCAGCGCGTCCCTGTCCTTGTATGTGTCTCAAACGTACCTGTAATGGGGTTTCTCCCTGTCTCGGTCTCCCCACAACGACGCAATTGATACTGCACCTTCTGCTTGGATTCGTAAAGTAGGTTGCAGTGGGGGCCCGAAGTTGGGCTTCAAGCGCCTCGCCCGGTGCCACGACGACGAGTCACACTACAAACAAGCAGGTATTCCACGCCCAATCCGGAGATGAGTCTCCAGCTCGGCCGACAGCCTGTTCTTTGTCCATATATGGAGACCAACAGGATTGCCGTGTCGGTGCTCAGACGATTGAGCCACGTTCATCTGCAGCTGCTGCGGGCAATGGCTCGGAGTTTGTCGGTGTGCCAATGCTAAAAGTCGGGCCCATCAGAAGCAGGTCTGCTGTCGAAATAAGGTCAGCGATTTGATCCTTCAAATGCAAGGCCCCGACTATCGTGAAGACTAGGACCCATAGACCTCGACGCAGGGTTCTTACATTTGACTGGTGGTAGAAAGTGGTAAACAGCAAATGCTATTCCTTGTGATGCAGACCGTCGCCTAAAAAGCCGTGGAAAGACCGTCTCGAATAAAGAAGAAAAAGCACGGTATGCAGAAGACCAACTTTTGGGAAGTACAGCGGTCAAAATGAAGACCGCTCCCAAGCTGTGTAGGGCGGTTTAGAGCTTGCAAGCTTCATCACGAGAAGTCAAGGCAGGTGCGTCTTTCGTTCTTGCCCCACTTAAAACCAGCAGTATGCATTGCCTGTGCACCCGCGACTACCATCTACATACATAGTAGTCTTCTGGATCCACGACAACTGAGAGCAAATAGGTGCAGAAGGAAAAGTGTCGACAAGAGACAACCAGAGAACCAAGCCTTGAACCACAGCACGCTGCGAGGCCATCGCTGGAACGTCCAGATACTGCTTCAGTCAGTCAGCCCTACTTTGTCTGCGTCGGAAGAGCCCAGACGGCCACGACGAGGCTATTCAGAATACAAGACTTGTCCACTTCTTGTGCGTCTTTGGGGAACTATGGCTCTACTTTGGAGCTTGCTTGTAAGGCGTTCAGTGTCTGCCTGTATCCCAAAACTTCTGTTCAGGAGCAGCTGCCTGTCACTAACATGGGTTGCCATCATAGTTGCTATCCCATCCAATTTCTCTCCAACCGCCCCAGACTATGTCACCTTCCGAACGAGATCCGAAGACACAATTACCGTGTCCAGTCGAGACAGGCCGAAGAAAATGTTGCTCAAACCAAAAGGCTGCTGAACTCTGAGAACTTGGGCGAGAAGTGACACTGTCTGTGCCACAAACGGGCAGCGTGCTTCTATGCACGCCCAAAAGAAGTGACGTCCATGGAGAAGGCAATCAGGTAGGATTGGCCCGGCCAGCTTTGCGTACATTGTATTCCCAGAGATGTGTAAAGGAAGCTGGTCTGTATTTTCTTGAAGCTGGTGGCCTGGCTCTCTTCATGTATGGGACCCCAGGACGAGATTGATACAGCGCTGAGCGACGCTATACAAGACTTTCACACAGTCAGGCTCTGGGACTGTAGGCTAGAACTCGCGAGCAAAGACGAGAAGAGTTAGTAGCCCGCGACCACGCCCCGCTGGTCCAAGGCGCGACGCGTACCTGCTACCCAACCACAAGAGGACATCACGTACCGTACACAGTACGGAATCTGTCCAACCGGAGCAGATCACTCCTATCGTCAGGCACATTGTTGGGCGACCAATATTGGATATGCAATGGATCGTTGTTACGGGAGGGGGGCTGCACATATACGAGCAGCGCAGGGTAGCACTGTGACGGCGCGGGGCAAGGAGTGCATGATCTTTTTCTTTCTTTCTCTCTCTTTTTTTTTTTTTTTTTTTTTTTTTTTTTTTTTTTTTTTTTTTCTTTTTTAATTCTTTTCCATCATTGCATCCGCCATGAACTTTGACCGGTCTGGGCTGGACCCATACATCATGCACGGTATTCCAGCTGTTGACCTGATATTCGACTGTTTTGGTCACTGTGCAGGTGTCCGCTAGCACGGAACCCTCGCTTCGCCAGCAGTGCTGACGATCCAAACGGGTGGGTAACGGCACACATGCAGCTGGTTTTTTGTTGTTTGGGAGCGTCGTAAAACTTTTGGCGGTCAGGTCTTGGAAATCCTCACCGGTCTGCCGCAGCAGCTCCACCCCGGACCCGGCTTGTTGATTTTCCTCATCATCGCGCCTAAATTTCCGTTGGGGAAACTGGTTTTTAGGACGTGTGGGTGTTTTTTGGTCGTAGAATACTCCAAAGTAAATGGAGCAGCCGAGGGAAAAGCAATAACAAATGTTTGGGAGTTGGCCATCTCTCTCCACACATTCCTAGGTATCACTCATGTACCGGCCCCTGCTGGCTTTGAATACACGCAGACCCCACCGCGGATCGCATGGCTGCATGGTAACTATTCAACATACGTACATAGTACCAACTTGCGACCACACAGAAGCGTCCCTAGTCTTGAACAAGGGTTTCCCTCTCTCAAAACCAGGCTGGCACACGTTGCAACGGTCAATTGTTCTGTCGCCAACAGAGCGCCCTGTGCCACCTCAGTATGCGCGATTGTCTCACCGGGGGGGGGGCCTTTTCGCGAGCCGCGCAAGCAATTTTCCGTCAGATGGAAATACAGTCCCATGGAACATGCACTCAATTTCGGGGATAGGCGGTGGCATGTTTGTAGTGAAGGCGTGTCAACTTGGGAAGAGGTGACGGATGCAGAGTGTATGACAGCACGATGATGGCCTCGGCAGCAACAGAATAATTGAATGCGTCTGCCTGGCACGTGGTTGAAGGCCCCGGCCCAACTGTGCCACTACTATGTACTATGTATGCAAGGCTCCGGGTTGAACCCCTTCTCAAGTGTTACCTATGCGAGTGTCCCCTTAGGTTAAAGTGCCGGGGGAGGAGACTGACAATCCGTTATCTTCTTAACATGGCTGTCATAGGTGGGATCCAGCTTGCTAAGTTGAGCTTATGCCACCAATCCCCGAAATATTTGCACGTGCGCTGGTGTCATCCTGATCAGGCCACTGGAAAATTACATTGGAGGGCGCTCGAAATCGATCTCATGATGATGGCCACCACAATTCACTGCTTATCACAGCTTCAGCTCACATATATACTATGCATGGGCATCATGCTCTCCTCGATCTGGCGAGAAGGGGGGCACTCAAAGGTGCGTCGTGGAGGCTGTGGTCAGATTTCCCTCGCGTTGCTACTGGTCCACGTACCTCGTCTCGAGCCGAGCTTACTGATTCCCCAGAAGCATCAAGTCTCACTGAAAACCTGGACAGTGACTCCAACCTTGCCGTAAGCTGCGTTATAAGGGCGTTGTAAGCATGCAAGCACCAAAGGCTTGCTGTAGCCAAGACGTCCTTTTGCAATCCACGTCCAAGATGACTTGTACGTTTGCCTGGGAATAGGACGGATCGCGATTTATCTGCGGTACAAGTTGGCTGCAGGCGATTACCAGGGGATCGCGTGGTAGGTAGGCAGGTGGGCAAGGCAGCAGCGGCATTGGCGTCCCTGGCATCCTTGAAGAGCCCTCAATGCAGTCCATGTTTGATATGCATTTGGCAGTGGGAACTGGGAGTAGACAGGCTAGCGAGCCCTGTAACGACGACCAGAGCAGAGCCCCATTGTGCGTGGCAAAATGATTTGGCTTTGGTCGCTGCGGGTTGAGGCTATTGCTGAACAGTGACAGGGCCGGCCGAAACCACCTACAAGTCTGACAGTGTGGTTGGTATACAACAAAGCAGTTCGCAGACCATCAGATCACCACGCACAGCGTGATTCTGCTCGCGGGCCGGCTATCCACGAGAAGGCAGGTTGAATGGGCAAGCTGACCCTTGATACACAAGATAGTGATTACTTACATGGAGCTATGGACAAGCGGAACCAAACGCAGCTGTCGAGCAAATTGATCAGGTGTTCACCATTCCTCGTGATCTCGTTAGTGCTTATGCGACTATCTCTTCGGCGCAGCCTCGGCAAAGACTGGGCAATCCCGACATGGCGGTACTGAGCTGCTGCGCAGAGACGAGCCTCAAAGCGCCCTGGGGTTAATGCTCTGTGAAGGGAATCCTGCTGCAGAGCGCAGCATGCACGAGCACATCAGAACAACCTTGCTGCAGCAGACCAGCCCCTTGGGTCGACGGACTCTACCATGTATCCATGAAGTCGGGATCAAAACGTGAAGCTCAGTCTCGCACGTGTATAATTTGAGTATTTTGGATGCTGGGTCAACACTTCTGATTGCTCAGTCCTGATGCGTGGCCTGGAACAATATGCGTGTCTGGGCTCGGCTGCACAAGGAAAATCAATGCCCTGGATGAGCATGCCTGGTTGGAAGTCCTCGCCCTCATGACGGTGGAAGGGCGGCCTTTTTTTTTTTTTTTTTTTTTTTTTTTTTTTTTTTTTTTTTTTTTTGGGTGTGGGACATCTTTCGTAAAGCCGTCGGGCATAGAACCAGGCACTGCTGTTCCCTCTATATTACCGAGTACTTACTATATAGTATGCAATATGTCTGCCAAAGTCAGCCAGATTCGCCAATGGGACTGCTTGTCATTCTCAGCACAAAGATAGGGAGCTGCTTTGCCTATGTACGCATACAAGCACAACAGATTGCGGTTGGTTGATACAAGTACTTGACACATCAGACCTTTTAATATACCAATGCGTACTTTTCCGGATAGGGCAAAGGGAGCGACCTCCAATTGCGTGATCCAGTCGACGCTGCGGCCAGGGAGCTGTTGGCTGGGAATTTTGGTGAAGCACTGCCGCAGATCAGTCATGGATTAGAAAGCGAAGACAGAAATGCAAGCTGGCCGACCCTTCGCTACAGGCCATAGCATGTAGGTGGATCTAACCTGCGAGTGCTCGTTACGAAGTGAACCTGAGCGCCTGCCTATATTTAGAGACACAAAATGTCATCGGATTGAAGAAGCAACCAGTGATGCTTTTGCAATGGCGCTGGATGGTTTTTGTCAGATAACATCGTAGACGGTGGCTGCAAGGGGCACGTTATCCGACGATAGCCCGACGATAGCCCGCGGGATCCCTGTGCATGTCTAAACCCCCGGCTAGTCCAGGGCTTCCAGGCTCCACAGAACCAATTAGACCATCTACAATTACAAAGTACCATAGTATAGTATTGGAAGGAACATTGAAGATGCTAGGGCCGGACTGCTCCGGGTTCCGCGTGGGATTCCTGCACGTGCTGCTCCTGCCCAGACCATCCCATGTCGACCGCATGGGCAGAGAGCCAAGGTTACTATACAGGTTTGGGTGGCGAGTTGTTTGCATGGTGTTGACGGGCGGGGTTTCGCTTGAGGTCAGAGATGCAGCCAGCACACACTCTCAACGCCGCGGCCAAGAACTTTGCTTCGCGACGGACGGCCACGGCAATGACTGCCTGACAGTGTTGAGGTTGGGACTGGGCGTCAGAAAAAGAAAACGAAGGGTACTCTTACTACGTCGTAGACGGGGGCACTCGATGCCCTCTTCTTAACAAAGGTGTCACTGGCCCAGTAAAAGTTGGAAGTACTTAGTAAGCGATAAGCAAGTGGCCCGTAAGGGCGCTCCATGACAATTGCAACCATGGAGGGATGCTTGTCCGGGGCTGGCTCACCTGTGGTTGGGCCGGCTACCCAGAGACTTGCAACCTGCCCTCGCACTTTTGGCAGGGCCCAGATGACAGGCTAGCGTAGCGGGGCATACCCACCCACCCAGCCAGGCAGCGTGGCAGCCCACAACCTTGCTGCAAAGGACCTGGGGTAATGCTTTCGGGCCTGCTCCCACGCCGCACCAGCACAGCAATGCAGAAGCATCGCCTCTCTCTGGCATAGGCGTCAACTAGGTGTTCTTTCGGCTTCCATCATCCCTTCTGTCAGACTGCACTTGGAAGTGCTGCCTTGATCCATTGTTCATTTTTCCTACCTATGTGTTATACTATGATATTTTGTAGTTTCAGCAATCGTCGGCATGTGTTGCAGTCTGCTCGGGCGGTCCGATCGCCACTCGTGGTGATGATAGCCTCCAGTCGATAGTGGTATGCAGGACATGCGAAAAGAAGGAAAGAATCAAAAATTCAAAACACACACAGTACCTGGTGCTTGTCACTGGGTGTGTCGCTGGGGCTGTTCTGCGAGCTTGGGTACTTCCTTCCCCGTTTGCCTGCTTTTAGGCGCATTTTGACTGTTCGGGCTGTCAGGTGCGAAGGGACACGCACAGCGCAGAGATTACTACAGCTCGTCGAGTTCTCATTTGCGTCCAGTTTTTGAGACTCAATATGACAGCTCGCATCCTCGCACCTCCATCTCGACCGACAACTAGGAACCCACCACCACCCCGTGCTCATTCCAGTCCATTCCTTTCCGGGCCCCCTGGCTCTGGTCCCTGGTCCATGGCCCCAGAGCCCTACATAGCACCCAGAGATACCACTTGCCAGCTCGGCGGCGGCGCCAGGCCTCTTCTCGCATTTGCTGCTTTTCGTCGCCGACGCTTTGATCTCTCAACTTGCCCTCATTCTGATCCCGAACTACCTCTCGACCCTGCGTGGTGCCTGCGAGCTTAGACCAGAAGGGCCACTGGTTTTGACGGCATTCGTAACTGCCACAGCGATCGCGACCGCGACCGCGACCACGACCACGACTACGACTACGACCACGACTACGCCAACGCGCGGGCTCTCCCGACGTCAAGACGAGACAACAACGCCCCGTCGAGGTTGCGCGATTTCCACTGGCGGCTTTGGCCGCACTACTGGGACTTGTGCCCTTGAGCTGTAACCGGACTGCAGGCAGCTGCAGCCCCCGATAAAGGCGCAGCCAGCACCAGCGCACAGCACCAGCGTCGCACGCCAGCCAGTGTAGCCAGCGTCATCCGTTACACTCTTTGCCCAGCACGGGCGGCATTGCTTGCTCTGCTCTTCTGTGGTGACTCCGCCAGCGCATCGCATACCCCTAAAGCACGACGTCGTCGTTTGATGAAAGCATAACCTCGCTCTTCACCCTCTTGGCCTGGCTCCCGGCTCCTACCGAGGCCGCAACTGAGACGCAACCAACAAAAAAAAAAAAAAAAAAAAAAAAAAACGTACAGCCTGCTGCTGCATCGGTCTCTTTGACCGCCACTCGACACGTCGCTCCTTTGAAATTGGCTCGCAACAATTTCATTGCACAGGACTCAAAATCGCACTATCTCCTCAGAGTAGCCAAGGGGTTTCTGCTCTGCTCGGACTGGCTTTTCGTTGAACAGTCGCCTGGATAAGGTCAGATCGCAGCCCACGCGGCTTTAAGTGCTCTTTTAAATCGCACACGGCGCGAGATCGCAGCCAGGCTCGAGTATTCGAGTCCCACCACTGCACGTGTTGCGTGTCCTGTGCAAGCTCTGCTGAGGCTTTCTTCCTTGTCGCTCAGATTCTCTGGTATGCCAGCGATCCTACGAGCTCTTTTTGTCAGATACCTCCATACTGCCTGTATCTACCCCTCTTTCTTCAGCAAGCCCCTTACCAGATCATCAAGTACGGCCGCAGACCGGTGCGCAATGTGGCAGTACTTGGGCAAGGTACTCGGCCGAGTGAGTGCGCATCGTGGCACACCACGCGCAGCGTCTGCCCATAGCTATTCGCTTACCCCTCGGTAGCTCTCACCGAGTCCTGCCCACGTCTTCTGGCCTTGACTGCCTGGCTTTCTCTGATGTCCCGTCTCCGTTTCGTTGTACTACCGCTCTGCAGCATTTGTGAGCTGACGTTGCATCAGTGACAGCGGCGCCCTGCTGCGGCAGCTCAGCTTCACCGACCCAGGTGTCTGCGGCCGATCAGCTACCGTCGGTATTCGTTCTGCAGCGAGCTTCTACTGCCGTCTCAGACAACGACCGCCTGTTCATCAGAGTCCTGGTGGCAGAAGCGCCTCCCTAGTACTGCACGTATGTTGGGCTTCCGGTACTGAGTCCAATTGGAGACTTTGTTATGACTTCTTTCGACGCAACGCTAGCAACGCGAATAGATCCAACTTCGAGGCGCCCCGGCTCGGTCATAGAAGACTTCTTGACGATAACAAACAAATACGGATTAAGGCCATTTACTTGGGCATTCAAGACAAGAATTGCAGACTCCATGCACAATTTGTATTCTGAGACTGCAACCCTCACGGAACAGCTCCAGCTGGATCTATTTCACTTTTCAAGGCTCACCAGAGGAGCCGTCGTGCTTCACCGGTCGGACAGAAATCCGTCTTTCTCCACCGAGTCGGTCAACAGAAGCCCGAGGTAGCAGAATTGGGCTGGGTTCTGAAGAAGCTTTCTGGCTTCGCTCCTCTGCAGTGGACTCGTCGAGGGACCCCTTCACTTTTTTTAAAAAAAAAATTATTTTATCTATTTTTTTATACCTCCTAAATCTGTTTCCGCCTCGTCTCGCTCCAACCGCCTCTCTTACTACGTTCAGCCCCCTCCTTACCTGCAACCTCCTTGCAACCCTACATTTTTTGGCCTCCTCAATCCCTGTCAGTGCTTTCACATTGACATCGCAGATACAGCGGAAGGGCATCGCTCCCCCCGCCGCCACCTTCTCGTCATTATTCACACTGTCTTCCTAAGGGCTGCTCTCTGGGCATCAGGCTGGATTGTCCAGGAGGAGGCTTTCTCCCCTGTCCCTTTGGCAAGGCAACCAGCCCCCTTGCAAACAATTGCTGTATGGATTGCATTGACGTGGTACGGCTTTTGGCGTAATTTCTGCCAAATATCAATGCTGGATTGTCGAATCCCCATGAGGTGAATGGTACTTTCGAGAAGGTCACTTCTAGGTTGACAGTGTGTGGTGCTTTGGCCCGCCCTTTTCCAGCGCAAACATGGTAAGGCCTTTTCCATCTCTGTCCCCACGGTGAACGGCAGACTGCATTGATATATCATCGATCTACCAACCTCAACCTCGTCTCGCTCACTCTCATCAGTTTTGTTCCCGCATGCTTGTTGTCCATGACCCGGGACAGATTCAATCCTCACTTCAGTCTCCCTTCATCCCGGTATCCTGCATGAAGTGTCCTTTGTTGTCATATGCAGTTTAGCTGATCTCGCCTTCAGGACAACAATATTTTGAGACGCCGCATGCAGGTCAGTTACCCAAACGACCTTGCGATCGCAGCCCCGAACACTGTGCCTGCATTGACGTCGCCGTTCACAATACCTGTGGATTATCCTTTATCACCAACACCCGCCGTTTCCCAAGAGCAAGGAGGCAACTACTCCACATCTGTTTGTTTTGCAAGTCCGCAGTCTATAGTCCCACCCGGTCTCGGCGGACACTACCAGCCACCGGAGACATTTCAGCATCAGGCGGGCTACTCGTCCCATTATCATTCCTATATTGCTCCTAACAACCACTCATACCATCCGGAACAACCAGTGAAGCGGCAGCGCCTTGATGACGAGATGCGTCTTCCATTTATTCCGCAAGCTTCCGCCAATTACGATGACAAGCAGAAAACGCCCAAGGTTGACCTTCCCTACCATGACTTGGACAGAGGTGCCGGTAGCGCCTTTACTCTTGCTGGGTGTTTTTCGATCTGTGCACCGACAACATCCTTCGAAGAACCTCTAGGTAAGCAAGCCTTGAAACTTTCTAATGAGTGTGTATTGATTCACGATACGTAGCATATCATCCTGTAGTGTCTGGTCCCATGTATGAGACGTCAGCGCGTACTTTCTCGGAGCTACGCGTACCCGACCTGTCTGACGTTGCCCATCCTCAAGAGTTTGTGGCTCCCGGATTGGAGCAGCCCCAACTTTTGATTCACCTGGATCCAGATCCCACCTCTGCTCGACAGTTGTTGGCTCAGTACCCACCGATGCAGCCAGCAATACATGGCGATACCACGCCAGCATATATACAGCATGGCATGACGTCTGAGTCAAGCCCTTTACACATCAAGACAGAGAGTGATGTGCCCAAAGTCGAGGACAGGGAGCAAGACTTCCATCTGGGCGCCTTTCCCACATTTCCGGAATACAACAACAAAGTCGACTACTCGCATGATACTGCCTTACATTCTGAGTCCACATCATACGCTGAACAGGGCCTGACGCGCCCACAAGCTCAATTTCAGCGCTTCATTACTCAGCCTTACATGCCACCAGTTTCCATGACATACGAGCAGTTTGATGTGTACCAAATAGCGCCTGAGGAGGACTTGCCACGCCAGACCAGAAGTCAAAAACCACAAGCAACGAAACGTGGCCCGTTCAAGGATCAAAACAAACGCGAGAAGACAGCCCAAACAAGGAAAATAGGCAGCTGCATCCGCTGCCGAATGCAGCGCATTCGTGTAAGTCTGATCAATGGAATAATAGTAATGCCACCCAACTATACTGACCAGTCCGATTAGTGCGAGTTTGATCCCGAGGCCCCTGATGACGAGAATGCACCTTGCGACGGCTGCAAGAAAATTGTGGCGAATTCGAAGATCCATCGTCTGCCATGCCGCAGATGGAAGTTGGTCGACGTGTCACTCTCCAAATCTGGCAATGTCGAATGGACATATCGTTGGAAGGACAGTAATTCCTTGCCAGAGATCAATAAATGGCAGGACAGCACCGATCAAGAGGTCCATCTTAATGACGGCTTCACCGAACTCATACGGGTCCGACTTCGCCAATTCAAAGTAATGGATGGCGATCAGAAGACGAGAAGGGCTTTCAATTATCACACAGGCACAACCGACGAAATCGAAATGAAACCCTTTGCTTTGGTCGATGTTGCCGACACCAAATTGCAATATGAGAGATACTTGACCGAGAGCCAAGATCACATATTCAAGAGACTCCTTGGAGACCGGGAGAAGCTTCTGTGGAAGACTTATCGTATGGCCCAAAAGAGACGAGATGCGCCCAGTCCACAGGTGACTGACTTGGAAAGGGATCTCTTATCCATGACCCTGAGGCTCTGGGTTGCGGTACGTCTTACAACGAGATCATTTGAAATTGCAGGCGAAGGCAAGACAGCATTAGGCCAAAGGCCGGATTCGAAAGGCAGGATCTTGCTGCACCCTGTGTTTGGTATGTTTCATTTTATTATGCTGCTCGGCTCACGGAATTCGCCCTCTAATGGACAGACAAAAATCACAGGCCAGCAGCTTGACAAGGTTCTTCTTGATCATGTTCTGCCGAAACTCCGACGCAAAACATTGGATTGCCTACAGAATATTACTCAGAGCAAGAAGCCGCATACATGGCTCACAACTTACCTTGTGTCGTTCATTCTTCTCCATAATGTTGCACTCATCACCCGCCACGACAAAGATCGCGCTGAAAAGCATGGCGCGAGTGCTGACAAGGTAAATCATCCCACTTGTCAATATTTGAATGATGCGATATCCGAAGCAATGGAGCAGCTGAACACTTGTCCAAGTCGTCAATCCGTGTGGTGACCCGTACTGACTATATAATCTACATCAGAAACCCCTAGCGATATGGCACCGAGCAGACAATGTCAAAAAGTATCACCTAGGTTAGCAATTTGACCACATTTACCCTTTGCGTCATGGAGATGTCAAACTCGACCTGGCGCGACTCTCAGCATGAAGTGGGACGCTAACCGACCGTTAGGTGCTAATATTTTCCTGGCCTACTTCCATTACTGCAACAGAGGCGTATATCCCTTTTCCGACGACTGCAAGCCCTCGGATTTGCAGACCCTTGCGAAACTCGATCAGGAAGGTATCGAGTTTGTTGAATGGACAAGACAGCAAGTCGGACTTTATAGTAAGTCAGATACCCGCTATCGTCAATGAACTCTCAGCCTTAGACGGGCAGTGCTCTTGTGTTCTTTACAACGACAAGGAGACGACTATCTTGTGGACATAAATGCCAGAATACTCACAGGTTGCCGTGTCCAGAGTATCACTGGGACTGCCTCAAAGACGAAGGACTGGTGATTCCGGCAGATGACACCGCCGATGAGCATGTCCAACTAGCAAAGGCCTATAGCGATGACTATTTCTTTGTCAGCCAGCTCTTTGAGAAAAATTGGGAACCTCGAGAAACGACCGTCGACAAGAATGCTCGTAGAAAGTTCGGGCCGATGCGCAAAACAGACCGTCAACGAAAGAGACATAGAGACGAGATGACCATGCCAGACATGGTATAAAAGTCAGTAGCATACGATCCTTCTGGACACACATAGCCATAGCACACTGCATGTGAGTGTACTGTTGCTAACTGTGTTTCCAAAGACGACTGCAGGGACAATGTCCATGATTACGTTTCCATTTTCAAGAGTGGACACCATTTTTTGGACTAGTCCCTGCTACGATCTCCAGCTCCAAGCGCAACCAGTCCCCGATCCCAAGGGTGGTATGCTCAGTTGAGGATCGACGAATTGCATGCGTTCTTACGGAGAAATCAATTCGGCTCACACCACCTCCTGCACAACTCGTTTACTGCTACACTATCATGTACACTGGGAGATGAATCTATTTTTTTTTTCCCTCCTACTTTCTGCGGATGTTATCTTGTTACTTTTTTTTTTTCCGGTGGCACATTCTCATTCTTGGATACTCTGCGCGAGCGAGCAGGCAAGCACTTCATAGCGGGTGTATATTTTGGTTGTGGTTTTTTTTCCCCTTCCCTTCGAAACGTTGCTTCACTAATGGCGCTCTTTCAACATACGGTACCTGAAAGGCATGGTCGCTATACTGAAAGATGAGAGTGATGCTCTAAATAAACAGTACCAAACCATTATCTCCATTCGATTTTGCTGTGGTACGTCCTAGAACAGGCGGTAATTACCTAATGTAAAATGTTTCACAGCTGTGCAACTAATACTATAGCGTAAGTAATGTTCGGAGAATTGCAGCTATCTTGTCTTCTTTTTGTCTTTTAATAGAAGAGATAAATACATAAATAAGAAACAAAAAAAATTACTAGTCGCTCAGCTATCGATGAGTACATAGTAATATGAAACTGAATTGTGGTAGGAATTTTGCAGCCTCAGACCAACGAATGACCATGAATTTCATCCTCTCCTTGACGTTGCAATGAGTTGAGGGTTGCCAAGACTTTGAGACGCACATGTGGATATCTTCACCGCGGGCCTCTCTCCTTTGCGCATGTACGGGGGTTGGCGTGTACAGGGTTCACGTTGACCGATACATAGTATGATGCTCTTTTTCTTGAGCCATTGAAACGTCTTTAAGACGCCTTTTCCTTTTTTCTTTTTTTTTCTTTTCTTTTTTCTTTTTTTCCTTTTTCCTTTTTGGTGATACCTACCTGTGCCGGGGTGGTTTTCTTTTTCTCTATGAGTTCTGCACATAGATGTCGTCAAATGTCGACCACTGGATTAATTTACGGCCCAAGACCTTGCATAGATGGGCACTACTAGTTATGTAGCAGCATATCAAAGGCTCACCGAGTGTTGTTTTGGATGTACTGTGTAAGGTATGATGAGGTCGTACGCCAGCATCAAAATTTCCGAGGCGCGTGATACACCGGTTTGTAGCTTTCAGAAGCACTTGAGCGTTATAGCCAAAATGAGTACTATTTTTTGATTTTTTTTTTTTTTAAAAAAAAAAAAAAAGAAAATGAAGCTTTCCCCTGGAGGGCCTCAGCGCACCCCAGTAAGTTAAGTGGGAAGATAGGACGGGGTGATGGATTGGGCGATCGCCAAGGAGGCAGACCAGGCCAAGTAATTGTATTGTTAATATGGTATAAGTAGCAAGGTACAACAACAGAACAGTTCTCTGCGACCAAGTTCCAAAGGGGGGGGGGGGGGAATGAGGGCCAGATTTGAGAAGTACCTTCAGATACAATCGATGGCTTTGGATGTGTCGGTTCAAGGCGATCTGACTTTGTCTTCGGGGGCCGGGGGTGTGTGTCGATTGACATATGCGGCAGATCCCGTCCCATTGCACATGTGCAGGTTCTCATCGAACAAGGCGACTTGGTAGAAGATACTATACATAAGCACTAGACACATCGTGGCCAAGTAGAAGAAGAAGAAGAAGAAGAAGAAGAAGAAGAAGAAACGACAGCCATTGCAAGACCTGAAAAACCAACATCGGGGTCCCCTCTGCTCGGTTGAGCACCGCTGGCAACGTCCAACAGCGACCGGTTGTGCCAGTACGTGTGGTTGCTGGCGGTAACGCTGATGCTTGACGACATAAAGAGAAAAGAGGCAAAAAGGGAGGGGGGGCGCGCGTCTTGGCGCTCGTTGCACAAAACCACTTGTTTGCGATCTTAATAGGCTTCAAAGGGCCGACACCAGCCATACCGGTCACCCGATCGAGATGAATGACACTGAGGCACTCACTCTGTCGTCTTCATTTCCTTTCGACATACTTCACTATATACATGGAAGCCGTGCCTTTACCAATATCCGGCAGCCATAACCGCTGCCACGCCGGACATGGGTCAAAGGTACGAGAAAGCACCATTGATTTAGCTGGAGCCGAGCGGGTAGATCGATATCACTTTTTCATTCTGACAAGATCTAGACGCTGCTTACCCGTCAGGTTCCACCGCCTTGTGCGATACTTTGGCTACTACTATGTAGTACATACGTAGTCGTAGAAGCAGTAGTCTTCTTGTCTTGGGAGTTTTCTTTCCGCTGCTTTCTTTTCCTCTCCTTGTTTTGATTGTGTGGATGTGTGATGGTTGTGTCTTTGGATCCACTGTTCAATCTGCTGCTACTATGCGATGGTACAGAAGTAGTAGCCTTTCTGTAACACAGTATACGGGACTGGGCTCGTTTGCGCGTTCGGCCAGCAGCATGGCTGGTGGAACAAAGGTACATACTAGTAGTATCCCCGGGTTGGCGGCTATGCTTTTCCTTTTGCGCAGGTGGGGGTGCGAGCTCGAAGGAGCACGCCACGTCTGCGGGCCGTATTGGCAGAACATATGCAGCACCGATGCAACGAGAAAGCAACCATTGCCAGTCCCTGGACTGCATCTTCTGGGCCAATCCAGCTTCGCCTGCTGCTAGCCGAGCGCTCTGTTTTCGTGGCCTTTGCTGGTGGAGGGCCGTGGAATGTTGTATATTGTAGTTATGCCTTTCTGCTGAGACTCGAAAACACGCTGCAAATGGTGCACCCGGCCGTCTTGTTATCCCCAAATCGCGCAGCAGTACTATGTATACACAGTAGTAAGTACCGTGGGCTGCGTGGGTGGGCTGGTGCGTTAGTTAGATAAGCAAAGTCAGGGTGGGGCTGGGCACTTGGTGTACGTAAAGCTCGACATCGTACGTTGGACTCGAATACGTCGAGGTACCTGTGTACATAGTACCTCTATCGTACACACTATATCAATAGTAGTAATAGTAATACTGAAATGGCAGCTGCGCTTGGAGACGCGCTTCTTTGACGCTGCTCCATACTACATAGTATTAGTATAGCAGCTTCCAGGTGAGCAGTGGCAGTGGACGAGTGGATATGTCACCTCAATGCTACATAGGAACATAACCTTATCAAACCGGGGCTCTTTGCGGCCACTCCAGACGTCCCCCCCCCCCCCCGGGCTTGTATCTGCCACAGCAGTCCTTCCTTGCCAACTGGGTATCAAAACCGAATGTGACACAAACCCTTTCTCGGTGGATGCCTCCTGCCGATGTTTACATAGTATTATATAGCGACCGGGACCGGGATTGGCAGCATTCTTACTTCTGCATTTATTAGCACGCTCCTCCCTCCAACAAGTGGTAATCGGAGATTTCCGCCACCACCACCGCTGCTGCTGCTGCTGCTGCTGCTACTGCACTGGCCAGAGTACCTTTCAAGCTACTTACTGTACGTAGTACTGTTGAGTACTTGGTATTCGGGTATCCGTGTGCATACCTAGGTAGAGATAGATGACCAGTCCAGAGTCCAGTTGACCGCATAGCACAGCAAAAGCGTTGCGTAGCACAGCACAGCACAGCACAGCACAGCAGGCACTTGCAGAGTCGCAATGGCCAGTCCTGCGCAAGTGGAGCCCCCATTGCAAAATGCAAAATACCACAAACCATTGCATGGCCGTTGCCACGTCCCTTGGATATCAAAATGCAAAGTCTGCATCCAGGTTACTTTGCACCTCGGGTATGTACTGGGCGCCATTGGCAGTTGGTTGGTGGGCACTCCATAATATTTCAGAGGGTCCTTGATTGTTTTCTTTATTTTCTTGGTTTCCTCTTGCGTACACACGGTGGTAGTCAGGCAGGTACCTGCTTGCTCTCTCTCTGGCTGCTCTGGCTGCTCTGGCTGCTCTGGCTGCTCTGGCTGCTGCCGAGACCCTGGTTTGGCGCACAGAGCAGCAGCATTCAACCCTTCCCTAATAGGAAGCAGCGCCTTCTCTTCAGAGCTTCCTTTTCCCCTGTGCCCAATTGAATTAGATAGAAGGCAGAACCGTGCCTGCGCCCATCATCTGATCGCGAGGCATGCTTCACCACTTGGTCTTTCCTTCTGATGAGAAAACGCTCATCTATGCTGCCCATACATGTAAATGGTTGCTGTTATAAAAGTCAACCTGCTCCCCAGACTCTTTGCCCCCAGTTTTCTATCTTCCTCCCTCACCATCTTCAACGCTTGCACCAACACCTCCAATCACCTCATCCACCACCAAAACCCAACGGCAACTCCATCACCACCTGCTCCACTTTTGTGTTCACCCTTAAGCCTTTGGCCAGTTTCCACTCATCTTTGTGGCCTCATACGTTTTCCTGACACCGGTTTGCGTGTCTTCTGCTGTCAAAACAGTCCACTCGAGTGCACTCACGTCTATTCACACCAAGCCTTGATCTTCTCTTGTTCCTCAGCTTCCCAGTGTCACCATGTCTTCGGTTGATCTGCGAACTGCTGCCCCTGCTCCCTTGCTCCGTGCTGGGAGCATTGACCTGGCTACCTCCAGCTTGCCCGAGAATTTCCCTCCTGTTATCAATGGCAGCCGTGCTTGGACTAGCAACACCTTCAACAACAACAATGAGTTTATCTACAATCTCACTGCTACTCAGATTGCAGAGGTCACTCAGGGCCTTGCCAAATTCAAGGGTATGTGTCTGGGTTTCCTCTTTGTGACTTTTGGCCTATCCACCAGCCCAGCCCCCTTGTGTACTAAGCCTAGTTACAATGGCCTTTTTTGTTTTGAGGAAAAGTAGGGACAAAAAAAAAGGACGGCTACGTCCTCAACCCCTGCTTACTCCCCTGTCTCGAGTCAGCCTTGCATAAGTATACATGGAGACTATCTACTGTGACGCTAACTTTGGCTCAACTTTGTATAGAGACTGGGCTGAATGCCACCAAGATTACAGCAGCAAACTTCCCTCTTCCCACTCTGGGCACGACCCTCTCTGACTTCAGCCGTGAGATTCACACTGGTCGTGGCTTCAAGGTCATCCGGGGCCTTAACCCTGCCGACTTCTCTGATGGAGATTTGACCATGATCTTCCTGGGCATCAGTGCCTATATTGGAGACAAAATTGGCCGACAGGACCGAGCTGGCAACTGCATGGGTGAGCTTCTCCTCTTTGAGTATATTCTATCAAGCTAGAAGATTGCCTCTAAGACTTTTTGTATCAGTCCACATCATTGCCGACAAGGCCAACAGCACCCACCACCGCCACTCCACCGACCCAATTGTAAGTCTTTTCTGATTTCTATCCTCATCTGTTATACAGATGGCATCAATTGCCGAAATAGGCCAGCCGCTGATGCTCTGAGGGCAGACCTTCCATACTGAGGAGACGGGCGATTCGATTGCATGGCTTACGCGCAACGTTGCCAAGGAGGGCGGCAAGTGCGTAATTTCTTCGGTCGCCACTGCCTACAATATCCTGGCTGCCACTCGTCCTGATTTGGTTCGTATTTTGGCAGCGGGCAACTGGCCTTTTGCCTTTCCCCGTTACCAATGTCGCCCGGTCATTTTCAACGTCAATGGCAAGATCCTGTGCAATTTTGGTCGAGCTTCCCTCTTGGGGTCGTCTATCCACCCTCGCAAGGCCCATTTGCCCAAGCTGAGCGCTCAGCAGATTGAGGCCCTTGATGCAATTGAGACCATTGCGCGTGCCACTGAGTTCTCTTTTGCCACCCAGCCAGGCGACATTCACTTCATCGCCAACCAGTCTGTTCTTCATCGCAGAGACGGATACACCGACAGCCCCGACCAGAGCCGTCACTTGGTCCGCCTACGGCTGGCCAGCTCGACCTTCGGCGCCAATATTCCAGTTTTGGCTCGTGAGTGGAGTGATGCATTTGGAGATACCGGCGATCGGGTCTTTCACTTTGACCCTATGCCTTCTGAATTCTTTCCTCTTCGCAAGTACCCCAACTGAGGCTTTGGCAGCTTGTGCATATGCCGAGTGGAAACGACGCTTGGACGCAAGAGGTCTTGTATGTGTGCATGTGTGTGTGTGTGTGTGTGTGTGTGTTTGAGGCTAACATTAACGCCTGTTTCTTACTTTTTCTATGTTCTCATGTTTCTTTGATTGGTCTGTCTAGTGGGCTTCACGAAAGCGTATCTTGCATTGATCCGGCGTCGTGGACAAAAAAGGCCCGAGAAGAATTGAAAGCT
Source organism: Coniella vitis (assembly GCA_011317545.1). Taxonomy (NCBI): domain Eukaryota; kingdom Fungi; phylum Ascomycota; class Sordariomycetes; order Diaporthales; family Schizoparmaceae; genus Coniella; species Coniella vitis. The sequence goes on from WUJK01000003.1 coordinate 2,590,053, forward strand.
CGGCTGGGAAGGCGTTTGACGGACTATGTAGATACTGCATTTTCCTTATGCTGTGTTACCATTGATTTATATTCTTAGCCTCCGAAATGAGAAAGTTGTTCTGTCTCTCTACTTGCTTGCGCCTGTTCTTTTGACTTGAATGGACCTTGGGACCAAAAGGGTACTAGTGCAGAGGTACCTACTCAGTACGGATGTACCTAGGTATTTTGCATCACTATTGTCGGGGGCAGGAGCAGCGTCGTGGGTATTGGTAGGTACCTGCCCCGATTTGATATTGTGCCCATGGCATCGTCCACACATCCCCTAGCTGCGCACTATGCAAAGCGTCCACGTTTTGCAACTCTCCCACAACTCTGAGCACAGTTACGCAGCAGCACAATCACGGTTTCATATCGCCTTGATGCCGGGTGCGGAAATTGTACCATCCCAAATCCTCTCCCAGGCTTACCGGGCTTTTGATTCTCTGATTCGCCTCCTCTTGCCGGCTAATGGGGCCGTCGACACCGAAATGGATAGCCACACCGACATCGCGTCACCCAACTTCACACGAGGAAAATACAAGCAGGTTTGCGAGGCAGAATCAAACATGGACTAACCTGAACACCAAAAAAAGGAGGGCAGCGTAATGCAACAAGGCCTTGTGTGATCTCTACCCAAAATGCGACATCGAGGCACTCATCTGACCGTCACCAGCATCTTCGCTACATAGCATGTACTCCAAGGTGTCGTCGCCGGAAGACAAAGGAAAATCGCGGTTCCAAAGACGCCATGGCGGAATATACGCACCCTTGTCAGTCCTCGGCAATCAAACAAGCCTACCGTGTGTCTTGCAGCTGGGAGAGACATGCTGGAGCTTAGCACGCCGCCAGTCATCAAAGAGAGCATACTATGTATAGCAAAAGCTGGGCAGCCAGTGGCTATGACATTGGTTTGACCATCGATAACTAGGACCAGCCTGTTGGTTGGTTGCTGGATGCGGAACGTACTATGTATGCCCTGAGTCGACACTCATCGCTCGCTACGAATCCGTTACATTTCTATACGCATGGGCGAGAATCTTTACCCTACTCCATATCTTTTTCGTACCGCCAAGCGGCCTCGTTTCCAGCAATTGGGTACACTGACAATACTCGTCCTTTTTTCCTCCTACCTCTAGCACGAGTTTGGGCTCGGCTCTCTCTTTGTCGGACCACCATCCCAGCCTCCTTACACCAGGCAATGCAATAATAAGTATTTTGACGGCACGAGATGGTGTCATTGATACACGAGTAGTTTTCCAACGGTTGGTCAAATCACAAGTATCTGATTATGGAAGATTATACCATGTACATTTCACCAGCTCTGTCACACTGTGTCTCTGCTACCTGCGGCGTACGTACGTTCGCCGACCCCTTTCTAGACGGTTTTGCATGCGTGTCTTTGCATTGCACTAGCAAGACGACTGTCAGCTCGATTAGAAACGACAGAGGGAGTCGTCAGGCCAATTGATTCCAAGTACATTTGTCTAAGATGGGAGTTTGCAGCGAAAGTTGTTGCAGTATGCTTCTTTCGCACAATATGTGTGTCCAGCAACCGGTCAGTAAGACGACGAACCAATCGCGCCACCTCTTACCGCTCGACTGTGTCCTGTTCACCGTGCACAGTTGGGCACTTAGCCGCCTATGCTACACAACTTTGGGGCTGGTTGATCGCATCACACTGCGGGCACCCAGGGCTAAAGACGACACAAAGGCAGAAGAAGGGTTGGGTGCATAGAGAACTGCCTGAAGAGCAAGACTCGACAAACCGGTGAGAGGCAGCTAACCATAACCAGGAATTCCGAAAGCCCGGTCAAAAGGAGTGATCGATACTTGTGCGCCTCAGTCCAGTTTACTATAGTCGAACATAGTACTTGGTATTGCTCGACCGGTTTCCCCCTTGAGGTGGCAAAAAGCATGAACCTTCCTGCAACACAACCACAGGCTTTCGCTTGCTGCCGGGACACCCCCTACAAGACGCGCTGGCCAACACCTGCAGTTGGCATGTGTTGGCTTCTGACAGAGAGGGTGCAGAGAGTGCTCCATCTCCACTAACGCGCGGAGCGTGTCCCTGATTTCGATGCTTCTTCCTCGGGGACCAAGGGCTACAGACAGAAACCATTGGCCGATGAACTACTTCGTACAATATGCATTCATACATACATACATACATACACAAGCGAGGTAGACCCGCCATGAAAAGAAAGGAATTTGTTCCTGGACCAGCCCAGAATCTGCGTTGGACTCATACCACCATCCAAATCGCTGTATGGACCAGTCCCAGAGCAGTATGAAAGGGGGGGGGGAAGGAAGAGCCAGGGAACATGGATGCGTTGGGTCCACAGGGAGGACGACCACAGCACCCCTTAGGAACCATACCTCGGTCGAAACGATGACCGGCACTGTGTACACACGAGGTACTCTGGGCGAAGGAATTGGCACTGCCCACAAACCTCTCCTCTCAGTGTCCCCGATTGTTTGGGAAAAGCAACCATTTTGAAGTTGAGAGAAAGGCCCCCTGATCCACGCGAAAAGGGACCTTCGCATACATCGTCTTTGGCCCAAGATGTAGGCAGAGCCGAGTGCCACCATCGCCATAATGGCGTTCGATCGGGGGGCAGGAACCTCTGCGTATATGTGGGACCTAGTCAGTGAGACAGCGAGACATTCGCCGGAGCAACTGGCCCGTCTCTATTCGCGCTGGCATTCCAGTGCTGCTCTCAACCCAAACCAGCCGTCAACAGGGAGAGGGACGAAACAAACATCATTCCTATTATGACTTTCCAAACACCATGGGTACGCAAAAGCATGCCACAAAGCCTCGACCGCTCCATGGGGTGGCTGCCACTGCCAAGAGCGCCTGTTTTCTTGGATAGGTACCCCATTTCGAAACTTGGTCATGCCATCGTTGATATCTGGACGCCCACACATGGCAATTTAGCCGGTTTGGCCATGGCGATGGGTGCGGTGTGGTCCATGGTCAGTAGAGCCCTCGTTCCTTTTTTGAAGACAGCTACAGAGTATGCCTTTTTGCAACTGCGCAGCAACCCAGACATAGTGCATCTAGGATGCAAAGACCACCCATCCAGCTGCTTCCTCCAGAAATTTCTCGATCCTCAAGCCATTTCCGTTGGTTCATGGCGTTGAGGATGGAACACGTCGCCAGCTTTGAGCAATTCAGAGGTCGTGTGTGCATGGGGGCCAGCGGAGCAAAGATCGACTGCGAAAGACCATCAAGGGTCTTTTTGGTCGGTTCAAGCCGCAAAGCCAATATTGTATTCAATCAAACGCATCATGCAGCCGCCCGACTGCATGCTGTACTGCACAGATGTCAATCTGCTTGCGCTGCACCGTAGTGTGCCCAATCGATCGGGCGCGGAACTCCGCGATCACTCAAGAGAGCCTACGATGGTACGCGCCGCCTCACATCACCATGAGGGAAGAACCCATTCTCTCTCCCCCCCCTCTCCCAACCCAGTTAGGATTTGCACCATCTCTTATTCACTCTACCATGTACATGTCCGTCAGCGGTTTCTGCCATCTGCAGATGAGCAAAAGCGTCACCCTCCATGATCGTGCATTTGGTGTCGCACAGGTTGCACAAGGGTACAGTACACGACGGGAATCGAACCATGCCACCGGATAAAATGGGAATACAAATGTTTGCAAAGTGAGTCGCGCACTGCTTTCGCCTTTTTCGGGTTGCTCTGCTACGACATGAGAGTGTGTCCGCGGACCAAAAAGTTTAGTGCTGCAATCCGGTAACGGCTAACGATAATGTCCTTGGCAATCAGCGATACGAGTATTATGCAAGTGGATCTGGTTCCCAGAGCCAATGAATGCAGTTTTGAGCTAGTCCAGGGGTTAGGGTTGGCTTGGACTGCTATGGGCTCTTTCCAGCCCTGCATTGCAGTTGGCTTCAGCCTTGTCGGAAGAGTGACGTTCAGAGGTTTGGTGCGTGCCAGAGCTCGGCAAGGCTACCATAGCTTGCCTGAGTGGCAACCTGACCACCACTTGGCACCAGTTGCTTGGCATCTGACGTATGCCAGCAGGGTGATTGACGCGATCTTTTGCCTGCATCATTGAAAAGTACAGAAATCAAATCGAAACCTACACTGACTTGTCTTTGCCGCATAGGAAATGTGGGTATTTTTTGGGGGGGACGCGATAAAGTAAGTCCCTGCCCCTCGCTTCCGGGATCAAAGAAACCTACACCCAACGCATTGGCTGATTGAGCCTGAGCCTTTCAGAGGGCTGGCTGTAGAAGAGGCCGAAGCTTAGATCACTACGACACTTCTCTATATCCGGTGCACCTTTCCCTCAGCCGGTGTGCTCCTTACTATGTGCACGACCAGGGGGGGGGGCACAGCAACATCCCCGATTTTGCTTTGGGAATAACAGGATATTCTTTTTGCTGGGGAGAATCCTGAGAGGTAGGTGTGGACCAAGCTGGGGTTGTACTTTCGCCATACAATGTACTTATGCCAACCTTTTGGCCACGTGAGTGACCATAGTCACTTTGATTGGCATTAGATAGGACCGATCCAAATCCCTATCATCATCCCCTGTATATATGTTTGTGTGCGGCGTGTGCATATCAGTAATGTGTGCTTGCATTTCTTTTTTTAAAGGACTTCTCACCAATGCACCCAGCATGAAAGAAATAAAAAGAAAGCATATACTTCAATAATATGAATTTCACACTGACAAGAAGTAGGCTTTGTGGACAACTCAAAAGTCATGGGCAAAACCAAGGTTGGTATGATAGAGGGGCCACGCACAGATGGCTATCAGAAATGGTATTCTTTTTCCGTAGTACTATGTAGCTGATTTGCTGATGTTATTGGCTGCTATAGCCACAACTGGACCCCCTTCTCTTTTTTTTTTCTCTCTCCCTCCCACACTAATCTTTATATCTTAGTACATGGTAATAAGCCCGGAGACAATAGTCCGCAGTTGTTTTCATTTTTCCTTTTCGCCTCCTTAGCGGGGAGAGCTGCCTTATTAGTACTGTCTGTCTCTTTTTCCATTTGCTCGGAAGATATGCACAAGCAATGTGATGGACGCTTTTTTTTACTACTATGTCACGTTTCGACGACAACACACATATGGGGTCCCCTTTAGATACCAGCCATACCAAAAACCCTCCGCCCCCCCCCCCCAAAAAGTTGCTTCGCTTAGCAGCCGACCGTTCCTTGTTGATCGGGGCCATCGCGATACGAAAAAAAAAAAAAAAAAAAAAAAAAAAAAAAAAAAAAGGGACCCCCCACTAATGAAGGACGGGTGCTAGCAAAAATTGTGGCACATTTGTCGGGCCTCTTACATGAGAGTAGAGAGCGGGTAAAAACACTAGATACTACTTAAATTAAGTACATAGTAATAACCACTACTAGAAGTGAGTATGTATGTCTCTGTAGGAACCCTGCATTACTAAGTCCCCTTCCTTTTTTGTATCACAAGTTGAGATGGAAGAAAAAGTGGTGAGACTTTGCATTTCTTTTTTAAAAAATGAAAATGAAATAGATAAATAAATAATAATAATAATAAAAGATAGTGATAGTAAATAATAATAATTAAATAATTTCTTTTCTTAACACTCACCGGTTCAGACCCATTGCATACGCAACGCAAGGAAAAAAAAAAAAAAAAAGGTGGGCATACTACGTACAGATAGTACTCTGTGAGTTTCGTCACAAAGATGCACCAATAAGAGGGGAATGGGACAAAACACAACACCACAAAATGGGGCGACACAACATTTCTTAATGGCCGGGTCATGTGGAGGACAATGGCCCAGGGCCGTCCAACCATGCAATGAAGTTAAAGCAGGAAAAAGAAAAAGAAATGGAAAAAGGAGAAGGAATAGGAAAAGAGAGAGAGAGAGAGAGAGAGATGGCCCCGAAGCTCTACCGCTCCTTTGCAGAAACCTCTTCACCGCCCCAGAAAGCAAAGGAAGATAGGGAAAGGGAAAAAGAAAGAAGAGAATTGAATTAAAAGAAAAATAGACTAATTTATGTACTATGTACATGTCCTTCTTACGATCTCTATGTAAACCCTTTTTCTTTTTTTTTTCTCCTCGGGGGGAGGGGGATGAGGCAGGGGACTTTTTTTCCCCCCAGTGTTCTGCTTTTTCTTTTTTTTCGGTACTCTTCAAAGTTTTCTGATTGGATCAATTTGGGTCCATCTTGCTACACTGAGTAGCTCCATCTGTCATTATACCGTCATACATACGCAAAGTCATGCAACTACGTGAGCACAAAACGAAAAAAGAGAAGAAAAAGAAGAAGAAAGAAGAAAGAAGAAAATTTCCATACTAATATACAGCTGGTGCGTGGTACAGCACATGGTGGCATCAAAACAACAATACACGACCAATACATACAAGCATGTCGTTTTGTTTGTTTCTTTTCTTTCTGCTTTTTTCTCTTTCTTCTTCTTGTTGCTTTCCCTTCTTTTTTTGCTGCTGGGAAAAAACGGTAGGCATGCATAGGTACCCCCCCCCCTTCTTGCCCTCCTCCCCAACCAAGTCTGTCCAGATCATAGGGTCCCCCCGCCGGGGCATCCAGACTATTGCATGCGCGCGTAAACGGTAAATGTTCCCCCGCGGGGCCTAAGCCATAGATAGACACGACGAGTCACACAAAAGTCATGCTCTTTGATGCTATGAAGTCTTTTGATAATATCCATGAGTCACTAGATGGTGGAAAGGTGTAGTACACAGTAGAGAATATGGGCTTTGGGTGCGCCTTTTCTTCTTTCTTTTTTAATTGCAGTTGTTATGGATGACCAGATGATGCAAATAATACTCTTATCTTCAATCCCTCCTAGGATTCAGTAATATAGCACCACTAACAAATTGTTATATGCAATAATAGTTCCTTGTTTCGCTATTGATTATACTTATATAGTATTTATACTACTTTGACAAATACTCGGGATATAGTCACATGAAAAGAGAAAGATCTGACTTTGTACAGGAAACCAACTCCAATCTTTGGAAGCCTTCTTGGCAGCACTTGAGATTGAGAAGCTGATATCCTTGACTCATACATCTTGTAAAGGGAACATTCCACAAAGGAGCCGAAGCGAGTCATCCAAGGTCTTCCTATATGCTGCTGGCTTGAAGTCAATCTTGATTTCATCGCTACCGTAGCTACGCTGAAGAAATCCACACAAACACACTTATACAGAAATACTACATAGAATGCTGAAGAAAAGAAGAAAGAGCAGCAGCGCCTTTTGCTTTAGACCAAACTCCAAATCGCTTCGCCAAACCAATAGGCCTCCATGATGCATTGTTATGTGCCCTCGATGCGCCCTTAGTTGAGAGCAGTACCCTCATCCGCATCCACTTGCTCGTCGACCTCTTGACCCTCATCCTGGCTGACATGGTTATCGACCTGTTCAACGATTCCCTCGTCCATAGAGCCTTCCACAGGCACAGCGTCAGCAACATTGATGCTCGCAGGGTGCTGTAAATCCGCTTCAAACTGATCCCACTAGGTATTCTCAGTATCTACCCCAGCCCCAGGTTGAGCGGCAGCCTCCATGTGAGCCATGTATGCATTCATCAGTTCGTCGTCTTCATGAGCAATTGCAAAGTCACCATTTTCATCTTCCATGCCATGGGGATCAGGAAGCTCCCAAGGAGGCAGCTCCCATTCACCAGGGTCTAATGCAATATCAAAGAGCATTTCTTGTTGTTGTTGTTGTTGGTGGTGGTGTTGTTGCTGCGACTGCGGCTGTGGCTGTGGCTGCGACCGCTGCCGCTGCCGCTGTTCCTCCTGTTGTCGCGCTTCAGACTCGGAATCCTCTTCTTCGCCGTTGTCATCCGGACCTGAAGACTTCATGCCTGAACGACGATCTCGACCCCTTCTGTGACCGTCAACGCAGGAAATCATCCACTCCTTCCGCCAAGCCCTCCTTTCCCACGCCGTAGCTGAATCTGGTACCTCCATGGTATCTGTAGCACGGTGCGAGATCTCGTATTGCAGAATGTCGTGGTTCATGTAGTGGAGAATCAGACGCCATCGCTTTGGCACAGATCCCAGATCCGCAGCAGGACCAGTACTGTTCTCCGTAGCCGGCACCCCTTCTTCTGAGGTAGCGGTGCTGCCACTGGAGCCGGGATATGTGTACGCTTTTCGTCTACGGAGATCCAGTTTCACATCCGCGGCGTCAGGAACAGGCGAGACAGCTATTCCCAGCAGACAGGCGCTCGGCCGGATTCCACGAGTCTGCTCCGCCTCGAATGGCAAGACAGCATCCACACGAAAAGCGCGCCGTGGAACAGGCCGCAGGCGAAATTGAGTCTGGTAAGTCATGTCACTCTGGCGCCATGGTGGGGATTCGGCCTGGAAGGCCTGCCTCTGGGATGGGGGCGGCTGCGTGAGCGTGAGCAGGGCAACACGGCCGCTCATGGAGCCGATGATGACCATGTGAAGCTCCGGGATGGTCAAGAGCATGCTGCAACGCTTCGCGTGGTGCACGTCCCAGGGTACATGTTGCATCGGTGTGAGCCATGACATAGTGTGTGCCAGAACGTGGTGACAGACCATGCCAGAGTCGTCTTGACTGTCTGCGAGGCTCAGCATCTCAATGTCCTCTGTATTCGCGCGAAGGATGCTGACACCTCGCACGAGGTGCGCAACCGAAGCCTCTCCGCCTCGCTTTTGGCGAAACTCGGCCAGCGTCCACGATCGTGGGATGCCGTCGCTGCGTCTGACGGCGCTTTTAGGGCCGGCAAAGTCGACAATGAATCTCGGGTCGGACGACTCGGCCCAGTGAGCGCCACTGCAAGGGACTATGGTGGAGCCCAGAGGCTCTTGGTCTTCGGTTGGGCCGAATCGCATCTTCAGAAGCTCATCTGCCAGGTGCAGATAATCGGTGGCGGGCGTATCATCGCCATAACACGGACCGTCAGTCGCCCTACTCGTGTCTTGGTGAACATAGGCACGTAAGCGCGAATCGTGGGATTCGTGCGCCGCATCGTCCTTGATATTGACCATGCACTTTGATATGTCTGTCCACGCGCCGCGTCGTGTGGCACCTCGGTAGACCATCTGGGATGTGGCTATACCCATGGCGGATTCACACGAGTCTGCCAAAAGCAGCTGAGAATCCGTAACGGGCAACAGATTCCAGCCCTGAGCAGCCGAGGGTGGGCCGTCGAGAACGTGCCTTACCCGGGGCGATGGGACGTTGTGCATGGGAACACGCAGAGGTCGTGTTCCAACATTCCAGATCTCGGCAATGTAAAGGCATCCAGTAATATCTATTGCTGCAATTCGATCTGCATTGCCATCCATATCCTCGCAAAAGGACACACTCGGAATGTTGGAGCACTCGGCTCCCAGCGGGATGATGATCCTCCATCGTCGCCGTCGCGATCTGAGTCGCTCCTGCAGCACAGGCAGTTTGGCGTATTTTTGGCGGCTCGCTTCCACCTCGTCAGGCGTGCCATTGCTGGCATGGTGAAGCTCAACCGGTTCCCCTCCAGCACTAGATTGAGACTGGGGGGCAGGGTCAGGTTGGATGGAAGATGATGAACTTTGCGTATGTGGCTCTTCTTGACCATGGAGAGCGAATGCGAAAACGGTCACCTCCTTGGTGTTCGCTGAAACGGCAATAAGTCGGGAGGTCTTGTGAATGGCAAGGCCCCACGCTGAGGCACCAACATTGTCCGCAAAGAAATGCATGGACGACGGCAGCCGGTCTTTGCTTGTTGGTTGCTTCTCGTCTGGATTGTTCGATATGGCAGACTCAACGTCTCGCGCAATCATGTCAGTGTACCACGCAACGACATCGCCGTTGTCTCTGGCGATCAGTAGAATCTCCTTGTGACCGAGTTCACCCACACGCAAGTCGTTGACTGCGTCCGGGAATTGACGGCTGATATGGCCTTTTGTAAAGGCCGCCATGGGTGTTCTGGATTGTTGCGGGTTGAGAATGACGAGCGGGCCACCCAACGTCTTTTTGGCGTTGTGGTTGGGCTTGTAGACGTAGATATAGCTTCGATAGGCCACAAAGTAGAGGTTGTAACGCTGGGACAGGGCGGTAAGATTCTTGCGAAGTCGGGAGACGTGCGGATAGTCCTCCCTGTTGACGTGACATGTTAGTCGACTCGAGAGTCGCAACACTACGTGTCTCGAAAGCGGTCATGGAAGATGAGCCCGACAGGCAGCCAAGTCCCCAGGCGTGACCTACCATATGCCAGTGAACTCGTCTGGATACGGAACGGTATCGTTGTCACCGACAAGCATGTCCTCAAGGATCGAATGACTCTGGCCAGGAAAGCGATCCTTCTGTGCTCCCCTGTACTGCACCGTGTAGTGACTTTCGTAGCCTCGATGGGTAGTATCGGGCTTCTCAGTGACGCCGGTGCTTGCTGCTCCGGCTTGCCGGGGCAAGCGCCGTCGTTGTTGATCCATCGTGGGCAGCCCTGCTTCCTGCTTGCGTTGTTAGCTGTCTCTGGAGGGCATGGGCCAGAGACGCTTCACTTGGATGAGCGATTTGTGAGTGGTGTGACGTGATGGGGCGAATAAGAGCTTCCTTTGTCATGTCTGGCGATGTGACTTGTTCTGGGCGGCATAGCGGACGGAGCTTCTGGCTGGAGCCCCTCCCCTTCGTCGATGGGATACCAACGCAGAGAATGCTGTGGTTGGCTAGCCTGATTCCCTGTTACGGAAGCAGGTCGTGTTTGTAAGTCGCTCGCTGTGGAAAGCGGTTAGGCCAGACGGTTCGTGTTGAGCTGGTGAGCGTTTCAAATGGAGACAGCAGGACTTGCCTTGGCTCCACGGCCGTGGAATGACAGAAATCAACAGCTTGGGGCGGGAGGTGCTTCGATTTGTCGTGGTCGGATGTTATTGCTTGGGTGTCCAGCGCACACAGATATCAATGATGCATTCAGGATGCGGGTTGGAGGGGTTCGGGACGATGGCAAATAAACGGCCCTTGGTGCGTGGTGCTGTTGTTGGGTGGAAAGGCCGAGTTCATCTGAGAGTGCGGCCGTGTAGTAAATCAAGAAGCCCATTACTTACTATGTGCAAGAGCCTCCGAAATACCGCGACTTATAGGACGCAGGGGGCCGGTCTTGGAGGGGCAAGCTGCCTGCTGCCCCACTGTGCACACCCTGTACCATAGTATGTAACAAAGGGTATTGTGGCGTGGGGTGACATCGAGTCCCAGGTGCCAAGTGACTGGCGCCAACCCCACCAGAATCGCTAAGCTGCCCCACAAGAACAGGGCCTCGATCTTGACTGATTTCTGCCCTCTAAAGAAGCTGATTGATTTTATGACAGGTCCTTTTGTGAATTGCAACCCGGCAGATGATTTCGCTTGCATACCATACCATACTTCTAGATCAATCTGCCAGTTATTTGACTGTGGTTCTCCTTGTTGTTTGCAAGATTTGTACTGTTCTCACACTACCATGTACTCACAATCCGGGAATAATGCCTGTTCACCAAGTCTGTCTACGACATGCCTATTTTGGACACCCTCTGTACTCGCAGTTCTCACGCATCTAGACGTATTCCGTTTTTTCCTTCTAGAGCACATGTTCTCCTCGATGATTCGGACCCAGTTGCGATGGGAAAACACCAACAAGAGCGCGCCTACAACGCCCTTTGCAATCGACGCACCCATATGAACTTTATATCGAACAAAGACCTCATCCGTATATGATCACTCGTTTAAGCAGCAGAAACCCCGCGCAGAAGAACCTGCAACCCGTTGCAGAGCTCTATATTCGCATCAGCTCAGTCATATCCTTCATCCTATAGTCCAGCAGTGGGGTGACCCAGTCATCCTCTACAAGTGAATAGCCTTCCCTTGCATTGTCCTTTGGCTTGCGCGGGTTGATGGCCCAATACCCAAAATCCGCATCAATGGCCTTGAGAAATTGCATCAGGTTGCCCCAGTAGTTCGCGTCGCCGGCGCCCGGGTGCTGCGGCGCGCCGAACTCGCCAATCCACACGGGCGCCACATCCTCCTCGACCAGGTACGCCCAGTTCTTGCGCATCGCCCGCACGAAGCTCGGGTAAGGTCGCTTCGAATAGCGCCCTTCCATCGAGCCCCACCCAGACCAAGCGTATACATGCGCCGAGTAAACAAGGCGCTGGTCCACATCAAGGACAACGGGCCTTGCACCTGCACCGCTCAGATCGTTGCCGCTTTCGGTGCCGCCGACAATAATGAGCCAGTCCGGGTTGAGCCGCAGAAGCCTGTTTCCCACGCGCTCAGCGGCTGTTGCCCAGCGATCCCATGTCATTGTCCCCCAGACGCCGCGCACCTCGTTGCGCAGGTCGGCGCCAATCACGCGCGGGTTGTCGACAAAGCGCGCCATGACAGCCTCCCAGTGTTGGATCCACTCGTCCTCTGTCTGTGTGATGCGGCATAGTGGGCCAAGATGATCATTGGCCCATCCAGCGTCGCACGGGTCGGCGCCGCAGCACCATGTTGCGTGGGTAATGTGGTTGTTGATGATCACGGCGAGACCTTCGTCCGTCAAAGCCTGCACACATGCCTCTAGCACGTCCATGGCGCGCAAACCCATGAGGTCTGGGTTGGCAGTGAGGAGGTGCGGGAGGATGGGTGGGTTCCGCATAACAAGTTCGTCGGCATAGGGTAGGCGCACGCTGTTGAAACCAAGGCGACGAATGGTCTTTGCGATGGTCTTGCGATGCTGGACGTCGAGCCCGCCAGGCAGGAATAGCTCGTCCGAAGCACCATACCAGTTAACGCTGGCAAGCTTGAAGCGGCGGCCAGTGGCATCGACAATGTCCCGGCCGCGCGTGCGCAATGGGAGCGTGTACGAGTCGACAAAGGATTCGACGGGCGGCCGAGGCAACGGGCGCTGAGCAAATTGCTGTACGCTGGCGTCAGGCACCCACGGCTGGCTGGGGGAGGATTGGGAGCGCCAAAAGTAGCTGATCAAGCCGCAGCTCAGGAGGACGGCAATGTAGATGAACATGGCTCGCGGTGATGCGTGCCACGGGCGGCGTCGTTTCGACGAGGAGAAAGAGGAGGAGCTGTCGAACCCGAGGCTCTGTTTGCTCTTCATCGGGAAGCGCTGGCGGGGTGGAGATCTGGCTGGGGCGTGTGGGTGAGTGACGCAGCCAAAATGGCGGCAGTACTTGGACAGTGTGGGCCTAGGTGGCTACGCTCTGTTCAGTGAATGGCATGTGCCTCTAGCGGCCATATTTCGACGTGGTGAGCAGCGTCAATCGTGAGTTTGTCGCGCCAACAAGACGTAGTCGGGGTGAGGGATCAATTCTCGGTCCGACGATCGAGCACTGCTGTTAGTCGCTGTTCTGAATCGCCGGTCACGACTCGCGCGATGGTTGTCGACCTTGCTCCTCTTTCTGTTTCTTTTTAACACAATAAGACGAAGAGTGGAAGCAGTACGGAAGTGGGCAATTGCAAGCGATCCGCAGAACCAGCTGGACATGGAGATTTGGGACAACACGGGGCTTCTTATTTACCTCCAACGCGCTGCTGACGGATCCCTCGGAAGCTTGTTGTATGCAGAGCAAAGGAAACGCGAAGGCGGGAGTCCAGCTCGTGATGGGACGGATTTGAGGCTGGATCGACGACCACCAACCTTGTCAGGTGTGGGCACCTCGGTACTTGTAGATGCTGCTGTGGTATATAGTAATGCTATGTAGTGGTCGTACAGTGCTGCTAGCGGACAACGGGGCCCCCCACGCGCGCGGCCAACAGGACCCTAGATTTACAGTACTAGGTACGTAGTGAAGCCCCATCAATCACCCCGTCACCTCTAAGCAGAAGGCACCACGTACATAGGAAAGTATGGCGTCATGCCGAAACCAATGCAGCCAATCATTGGTCACTCATCCACCGGTCAACAAAGACGTCAAAAAAGAGAGTCGCACCCCGAAGTTGCCAACATGCATAGTAGTCCTCGCGTTTATTCTTTTGTTCAACACAAATCCAACTTGAAGCCACTTATCAACTTCAAGCTGGTCTATGTGGATTAGATCTTGTAGGAATTACTTTCTTCTCCTATATTCAGATATCCAAGTCCGGTCAAATGGATTCGACAGCCTTTTCCTTTTTTCTTTTTACACCAAATGACAATCTCGGGGTATCCTGCTCGCCCATCCAACCTGGGCCGCCAACTCCAAACTATTTAGCATAAAAAACAATAAAAAATTTAGACAAGAGACACCAGATAGTACGCGCTGTCGGGCGCCCCGTCTCGGCCTGACGGTTCATGGGGCTAACACAATTTTCGGCCTGTCCGGAAGCCCTCGTGCTCATCGGGGCGCGAGCGACGCGGAATCTTCGGCTTCCAACATCTTCCATGTGGCTTGGTTTTGTCAGAATCGACGAGGACTTGAATTTTCAGCGAGCAGCTCCATATAACAACCCAGCCCACCCGAAAGGATTTGCAAGTGGCATGGGCACTTTGCTTACACCTGCCCTGTACGCCGCAGATGCAAGTAAGCACATTGTCTGGTGTGGCCCTTATCACCTCTGGCGACAATCCTTTGGCTGCGCCATGGCCCGACGGCGCAGACTGTACGGTGCGTATCTCTACACACGGCGCCCTAATGTAGGCGCCAAACCTTGTAGGTTTTAAAGTGCGATTCCTCTTTGCCTCAACCTGCTGCCGTGTCTTGGGTTTTGTCCTTCGGAATGATGGGGTCTGTCGACTTTTTGGTAACGACTGACGTTGATTTTGTCAAAGGGCTGCCTGCATGCATGGTGCATTTTGGGTGCCGTCGCTTCATGCAGCTCACCGCACACCAAAGGACATGTAGATCCCGCTTTGCCACGTGCACTTGTACCTGCTGATCATACGCGCCTTAAAAGGGCTGGGCCAGAACGCTGGTAATGCTCAAGAGTAGGCATTTGAAGACGCAACATGGGTGGCATGCGTCCGTATCATCTTCCACTTGTCGTCGTTTCAATCAGGTATGTCGTCAGATTATTATCCTTGATCATATTCGGTTCATTTGTAGCGGGTTCATGCTGTCGCTTTGGGAATAGCTGTTTTGTTGGTAATGGTAGCTAGTGGGTGGCGAGTATGGCCTTCCAGAACTCGGGTAGCCGGGTGCTGCGTGCTCCCAGCTTGCCGGCGATGACTGGCCTTCCCGCGTCGGTGGTCGTGGGCTGGAAAAGGACTTTGTCGGAGGTTGATATCTTGCCGTTCGGCCAAAGTAGTCGGGGGTACGACGGCCACCTGTGTAGCCTGCTGGCGGTGTTGATATCATGTCGTCGGCGGGCGATGTGGCATCCGTCGAGGCTAGATAATTTCGGAGAGGTGGGTAAACGGGTCCCTCGCGCACTGTCAACACCGGCGTCAACATGCCGTCTTTGTCCCGTGAGAGCATTTCGTACGAACGTGGATCTGTATTCATCTTGAGGTCATACGGCCCGCCGAGCGCGTCGACCGACACGAACTCACGCTTGGCAGTCAGAGGCCGCCGTGTAATGAGCTCAATCCACCCCGTCACCATGGACCAGCGTCCGAGGAGGAGAACAAGCCACAGCCCATTCATCTATGGGGACAATCAGGTCAGTCGGTCAGTTCCCCAGGCGAAGTGACTAGTAGGACATGGGAACTCGGAAACAACCAAAGCACATACCGACAACAGAATCAAGACAGCCCCAATAGTTGGCATATTGACTACAAATTCACTAGCATCAGATAGACATGCTGTTTTGTTTCCGTTCGAGATTGCGAGGCATCCTATCCAGGCTTCCGCTGTGTTTGGATTGTTCTTGATCGTTTCCTCGGTGTTGTCTTCAAAGACAAAGACTATGGCGAAGAAGACGACATCACAAATGATGATGAGCACAATGGCGATTCCGCGCCACTGGAGTTGAATGACACGGCGCACACGGCGGTACGCCTGCCTTGGGGTCATGGTCCGAATGCTGTTGGTGTACGAGGGCAGACCCGAGTTCTCGGTGGTAGCGTTGTTGTCGGCCAAGGACGCCAAATACACCTTGATGCAGTAGCCAAAGGTGGCAAATTGGATGATGATGGTGAGCCCGGCAAAGACCAGCAGAGGAATCCACAAGTCTGCGAGACTGTTGTCGTGGTTGATATGGCACGTTGTGCCAAACCGGAACGAAACACCGCTCAATGTTAGGGCTAGGACAATGCCAATGGCCGGAATACCCCAGCCCGTGGCCTGAGAAAACCACATAAAGTTTCTCCCAACCACGACCTGCCAGCAAATCTGGAGGTGAAGGGATAGCGACCGCAAGAAGACCCACAGCACGCCAGCCCAGCCTCCAAGGATCAAAAAGGTTCCGGATGCGGCACACACCGAGCTGGTTTGCATATCATTTGGTGTAATGGAATCGTAACATTGATCCGGCTGGCCTGCTAGAGGGATCACGAATCCCAGGTTCATGAAAACCACAGCAAGCACTAAGCAGATGCTCAGATAGTGGCGATGTGTCTTGTCGATTGGGAGACACGCCCACGACAGGAGGAGGAAGACACAGCAGACCATGCTGAAAACCGAAGTCCATTGCGCCGCAATTCCGACCTGAACAAACGTGTCAGGATAAGTCCAATCGGTCATGGGACATGGCAGACAGCATGAGATGGTGCCGTTGGTCACGTCAAGAGTTTGGCATAAGCGGCCATCGATGTCTGCATATCGAGTCAGCTGGCATGCAAGCTTCAAGATGTTGCTGTGCAAGAGAATCCATACATCCTCCGTCGCTGAATAGCGACGCGTCCAAAAAAGGAGTGGGGCAAGCCATGGTGACTTGCAACTGAATTCCAAGGTCGCGGGCAAAACGTTTGTTGCCCCTCGTTTTTCTTTGGGTAAAAAGCCTGGCGAGGCAACCGATGTTGCGCCCTTTCTATATTACAGAACGCTGGCTGGAGCCCTCTCTCGGAAAATGGCCAATGCGCGGCAGCGGCAGCGGCTGAGTCTGCTGGGGCCACCTAGTAAACTCAATTTATGCAAGAAAGAATTAGGGATAAAGTGACAGCTGGTCCGGGCTCATGACATATGTCGTGGGATGCTGTTCTCATTCAAAATAGTTGTACCAGCAGACTGTTCAGTGTCTGGGACGGATACTGCCGTGTGTCGTGTCCAACCCGCGATGGACTGGATATCGACGATATTGGAAATTTGTATATGTGCCTTTTGTTGTTCGCACTATCCGGTAAGTGACTCCCTGACAAGGAGCGTCTGAACTGGCAGTCGAATGAGTAACACAAATGCAACGTCCAGGCGGTTCGCGGCGGCAAAGGCGTGCAGGCACCAGAGGGACTTCCAAGTGGGAGGACGGCTGCGTGTTCAGAAATGCATGGTGGAGTCGACTATAGCTTTGCACGTTGAATCGCTCGTGTGCTGCAAGTGTTTCAACGCAAAACTCCAAACCAAGCATCAACTGCGAGAATAGCCATGGGGGGAGAAAAATTGCGAATTGAGCAAGACAAGCTTCCAGTTCCATCGCAGGAAGGAGAAGGGCACGAGGAGGGAAATAATGGGACAGGGCACTATTTACTGCGCCGAGTGAGGTGAGATGTGAAATGGGACAAGGTTGCACTGGCATAATGCGCTAGGTTACCAGGATGGTGAACCTTTAAGCCCCCCCCCCCCTTCCCGGGGCGGCCCCTTCTCCGACCGGGACCTGAGCCCTTGGAGATTGGGTACTTGGGTATCTGATAGCGTGGGCTTCTGGGTGGCATGCCTGCAGCACAGGGGGCAGCTAGGGTGCGGGGCACATGGGAGATGCCTGTGATCCTCGTTGATTGTTTCCCAGACGGAGCCCTGTGCTGCCGGAGCAGGTGGGGACGCGAACCACAGGGGCGAGCTGGGACCCCCAGCCTGCGGGGGTCAAGGCCCCGAGGCCCCAAAGGCCCGCTGCTCAGCAGCCCCTCACACCAGAGCCATACTATGTAGAGCAATGAGAGGGCCATCCTCTGGCTCGGGCTCTGCCCAGCAGCCCTGCACAGGCACAGGCACAGGCACATCCATCTCCGAAGGATAGGCAAGCTTGGAAGGCGATTTTGCCCTCGCACTTTGGCTCGGTTCTGGTGGAGGCGTTGCTGCTCTGGTCCCGCGCCCCCTGCCTTGACTTGGATTCGAAGCAGCCGTCGCACCAGCAACACGAACGGCATGACCAGGAGAGAGCCGAGGAGGACCAGGCTTGGTCTTGGTCACACATGCCAACGAGCCAACGAGCAGATTCTGTTGGTGCAGCTGGGAAAACTGGACCATTGCTCATCAACACGCCTCCTCTTGCTTGAGCAACAGCCAGCAGCCAGTAATAGCCGTCTGCGCCCCTGTACCGCTGCTCGCTTGAGGACAGGCTGCTCAACCTGTGCTCTGCGGCCTTGCAGAGACTCCACCCCCACTTGCAATCAAACGGGCCCTGACCCAGGCATTAAGCAGCTCATGGCCGGCTGGGTGGGCCTCTCGGAACAATTACACAGAGCTTCTTGCGGAAAGAAGATGGGAGACTGGCAGAGCCTGGGCACGAAGTGAACATAGCATTCCAGATACGTAGTACACTCGATACCCGGCGACTACCTAGGTACTCTGTACTATTACGCTTGCTGCAAGGCAGAAACAGGCTCACTACTCTGTACAGCTTGTCTGCAGACCCTCGCTGAAGAATCGACCAGACCCCTGGAACCCCACACAAGCCCTCCACTGGTCCTGCAGCAGCAAACGATTTGATGAATATGATACATCGTACCGACATTGTACTATGTATGCACGAGGAAGCTGCCAACGGGCCAACAGACGACCGTGAAATGGGAAAGCTGCAGCAGTAGCTGAACGGGACTCTTGCCCCATTGGGGATACGGCTTCTAGGCCCAGCCATGCCTTCCCTCGCGATGGTGGTGCTTGCACCATAGTACCACGGCAAGCACTTGGAGATGCGATGGGAAAAAAGGCCTGGCGCGCCTGCCTCTTTCAGCCTATGTACTTTCCAGAGTATGCACGAGAGAACGACCAGGGGCTGCGGCCACGATCAGTTGCGCATCTCTGCCCTCCTTTTGGTAAGATCTTCAGTGACGCAAACGCACCACCGTCGCACTCTACATACTACCTGTAAATTCCTACTATGTACTTACAGAGTCCGTGGCTGACGCAAGACTACAGAGACTTGACAAACTATGATTGTTGGACAGGATTGCCTACACTCACTGGGCTCTCGGCCTCGTTGGATCGACTAAGCAACGCCAACCTGCGCACAATACCTTTATTATAATCACACAGAGAACGCAGCACGACAGGAAAGACGATATCGAGCATGGCACGGCACTCTGGTCAAAGTCGCAGCCAGTTTTGTATTCAGCCTTCTCCAAAAGTGCTTGCATACTCACGCCACGCCCAACTCGCGATGCAGGGCAACGTCCTCTGTTGGGAGGCGATATCAAACATGTCCTTTGTGGATGCGCCGGGCCCTCGAGTACCCGAGGGATTTAAGCTTTAGTATATTGCCTGCGTGTTCCCAGCAAGCGTCCTACTATGTACATGGTATATTAGGTTAAAATTGATTACTATATACTACCTACATATGTGTAATGGGTATCCTACCGCTATCCTATTCCCTGTACAATATTCTGCACTACAGATAGCCAAGGTCCTTGCATCCCAATGCCTTAGGGGCCACGAGTCGCCACGTGGAGATGTCGCTGTCCTCTCACAAAAGTAGTCTCGCAGCCAAGACTTGCAGCCGTGCGCAAGATCACAGCACCAGTAGTGCCTTTCTGGTTGGAGTCTGTTCATTGACAAATATTGTGCTTATCCGGACGCAGTGAGAGGCTTTCTGGTCTTTGTGGAATCGAAGATTCACCAGCCGGGCATAGGAAGCAGCCCCTAGGGACCACGGCTCAGACTTCAGTGGCGCTACGCCGTGACGTCCACGCGCCCATTTGCTATGGATGCGACCACCAGTACCGTGCCGTTGATCCTTATGGCTGAGTTTCACTTTTCTCTGCGTGATTCAGACTCTTCTCTCCACTGGGAGAAGCCCACATTAGGGTCCCGAAGGCGTGTGGCCAGAACCGGCCTCGTACATGGTACATATATATTCTGCCTCGAGGTTCGGCAAGAGAGCCAGCCGTGATCTTTATCTGGCCAAGCTAACGATGGCGTCTGACTGGCAGCTGGACAGCCACGCCACCAGAAAAAAAAAAGTGAGCACAAAAACTTGAGACACGTACACCAAGAAACCCGCTAGCTCCGTTTCTTACAGGTCCTCCTTCATTGTTGATTGTGATCTGTATTATGAAGCGCGTTCGAGCTCTGCGAATCTTGTGGATCCCAGCATTGGCGTATCCTCGGTACCATGGCCAAGTATCTTGTCTGCTTGCCAGACGACGCCCGTAGATTCCCGTTTTGGGCCTTGAGCCCGCGAAAGCACACGGTTCCACCGTTTGAAGTATAAGATGATCCGCAATAGTAGTAGTGGTGTTTTGACAACCAGTAAACGCTATAATAGTACCGCGGCTCGACCCGCTTGGCATTTTGTTTTTTTTTTTTTATTGAGACAGGCAGAAGGGTGATTGGGCTGTTTAGTCTTGCCCCCATCTAGACCATTTCTGTGAAAGCGTGAAACCATTGGCTCACTTTTTTCTTTCCTCCAGACGTCTGTGCATCGCTGGAGAGACATGGAGGGTTGTATACCAGGAAATAGAGCTCAGATGATCAATAGCCGCACCTACTATGAACGCAATTCAATCGATGAATCTCACTGGAGGAAAAGTAATTTTCTCTTTGGTCGTATTTCCTTTTCCAGCCTACCACAGAGTGTAGAAGCGCATTGTCATGCGAAGCACATATCCACAGCTCCATTGTGCTGGATCGTCACAAGGGGCCGGCGCTTACCACATCACTCCGATGTTCGATGTCGCATTTCGCATTGGCTGACGTCTTTTGCGATCGGGCAGACCATGTAACTTGTAGATGCTGGACGCTGGAGGTCTGTGTGTCTCCAAGGCGATATCCAAAGACCCCCCAACCAATCCATGCAATTGGGGGTGCAAGCACACGACTTCTTGCCACAAGAGGGCTGGCTGCTCAGTGTTTCTGGTTCCATCGCTTCTTGGCGTCACCAATGATGCTACCACCATCAACTAGTGTGTAGCCCACACTGACATTTGTACACACCGTCCGCGCAGGATATAACCAATGTGTTTAGTACTGCTGTAGAGGACCACCTGAAAAGCCAGAGTGCATGCAACCTCGTCGTGTCTAGCCGTCGTACTACCAAACCGCGAGATGCAGCGGGATTGTGTGCCGTACTGGAAGGCTCGATGTTGGTATCATACAAGCAACCTTGAAGTGTACACGTAGACGGAAACAGAAGGAGAAGGGAGGCCTTTTGGCCTGCAGCCTCGAGTGAAAGCACTGCTCGGTTCCGCGTGCCCCAAAGTGCATTCTGCATGGCATCGGCCCCACTCGGGAACCGAGAAGGGTTTACTTGCCTGCTTGCGCAACCCCCCCCCCCCCATAGCGTACTTGCTACTGCACGGCCCAGGAGAAGACCTGCTTTCGGGTATCATAGTACATAGCATGTACTATTACTATGTAGGTACTATGTATACCACTACTATCTACTATGATGTATGATATTCAATCGCTCTTCATCAGTAATTGGTTGCCACCCCGGTTTCCGCTGTTCAGAGTTGTGTCACAATATTGTCGTTCATTGACGATACATTCTTTTTTGCTCGGGGTGACATCAGCCTTTCGCATTTTCCTCTTTTTTTTTTGCCCTTAATTGGGTCGGTCGGTCCAAGAAATGCGCGTACATGGGCGAATCATGGCTGCTTGCACAGCATCGCCAGATCGACCCTCTCGGTCACGCCTACTTGAGATTGTCGTGCGACCTACCTCTCCACTATACACCATAGTGTGTAATGAGATTCTGATGACGAAGCGTTGATATTGTTGCTGCAGCCTTGCTCAGGACGCGTGTGAATGCGTTGCGAATTTCCAAAGCTCGCTTCATGGGACCAGCAGTAGTAAATAATAGCTCGAAGCATCTTCTTGGATGAGTACTCGAGGAAGGAGCCGGCCGAAGGGCCCCTCCTTCCAGACATTCCTCGGCCCGCTCTCCAAGACCAGCAAAGTGGCGGCCCAGTGCCTCGGGATAATAGGACGATCGCTGCTGCCTTTTGACTCGCCTTGCTACCATGACACAAACGGTCGGTGCTCCCTCGGCCGCTCACGTTACCCTCTGTCCGTTTATTATTTTATTATTATTATTATTTTCCCCCCTCGTTCCGTGATCTCCAGAGCCTGTTTTGCTTCTAACCACCCGTGCGACCCACCGCCGCCGTTGATGCTCACCTCTTTGGATCTTGTTCCTCCGCTTCCTTCCTGTTTCTTTTTCCATCCCGGGCAACTGCCGTTCCCATCTCAGAGTCGGTGCTTTTTGACCCACATTGCCACTGTTTTAACTTCGTGATGCCCGCGTCTGGTTGAGTATCGCGCAGCCCTACTGCAACCCAGACTGGAGCAATCCTACTTCAACTAACAAGTCGCGACTCTCCGATCGATGATTTCGTGCATGGCTATTGTATGCTCTAGCCCGACTTCCCACCACCCGTCCGTAAAAGGAAAGTCAACCATCACACGTCCTGCGTGCAGCTGCAGCCGCCCGTGCCGCCGTCGTTTCCCTTCTGACCTTTCTTCCGCACCATCGCAGAAACGCATTCCACGCTGTCGAAACCGAAACCAGCACGATAAGCCGCGTCACTGTTTTGGAATCTGGCGACAGGCTCATGCACGTCTGAGCCGTTGTTGGCAGGTCTGTGGCTCAAATTCTGCTGAGGGGCTGCTGCACACTACACTAATGCTTGGCCATGCATTCAGCCCGTTTCTGGTTGTATACTCTCATATCTCGCTCGGCCGGGCGAAGCCTATGCAGACTCCCGCCACCATGGTACTACTACTATGTACTTGTCTTGGTCCTTTGAGACGCCAACCAACAACGTGAGCTGCCTGATCGAGCCTGGCCTGATGCACAGAGACAGGGTGTGCTAGCCAGGGATGCAGCATGTAAGGATCCCGTCACAACTACCTTGACAGAGCATATGCAGTCTTCCAACACGCGAGTGAGAAGCATCGACAATTCTCGCCCTCGGAAAGACAGAACGAAACAGCGGAAGATGACTTGAAGAGGATGACAACACCACCGTCTATTAAAAACTCGGTGCTTCAGGAGCAGTGTGCGCGATGCGACAAGTCGCTGGGTGTCCTGGATCGGCTCTGCTCCTTGATGTATCCCGTGAGCACAAAGCCAACACCCACAGGATCTGAGACAATGCTATATATCGAGGCTCCCCATCGTCCGAATCACGGCTGCGCAGAGCCTCAATATCTGGTTCTCGGGCTCGGCCCGCTTACACTTATGGCCAAAGGAGGTTTGATCGCACAGGTCAGCAACCTTGGGACTGTAAACTTTGGTACAAGTATCACATACTAGCGCTGTCCACAAGCCCGCGAGCCATGCATTCCGACCAGCCCTGGATACTGATGAGGGCTACGACCTTTTGTTCGTCAAGACCCCCTTCTTCCCGGACTGTGGAATTTGCATGCTCATCCACGGATCGCCGGGATTGTGTCTCTTTCCTGGACTCCCCCGCAAGGCCGTGCCAGCTGCCCTAGGCTAGGTTCAGTTAGCCGTTCAGGATACGATGCAGGGACCAAGAGCTAGCGATTTGACAATTGCTTGCTATATACTATGTATACATACTATAGCAGTAGTGCAAATGCGGCATGTCTGAGCTCAGGAGCCGGCTGGTGTATACTATGTAGTTGCAAACCTGGGATGCTTCTTCTTGAGTGCCGGAAACCCATTTTGAAGACGTGAAAATCTTGATGCAACCAGAGTTCCTGCTCTCCCGTTGGCTGACTAGCAAGTCGCAGACTCGATATCGAACACCTGTCCTGTGCTTTCAACGACCAAGGGCCAGCTCAATGACGGGCATCCACTATATGAGCAATAGCAACCCTAAACTTGCAGTGTACACGACACCGACTAACGTCCAAAATATGCACAGGCGTCTTGTCACTCTTTACGAGCTGGCCTTGACTATTGCCTGTCTTTTCTTCTTCTTCTTTTTCCTTTTGCCAAACGTCCATGGCACACAACAGCACAGGTCCAACCAAATATTCGGACAGGCCGATACATTGCCAAGCACAGGCCGTTCCCTTTCCGAGCACAGGCCCTTCATTCATCCTATCAACGCGCCGGAAATACAACCAAAAGTGGTAGGGCCAGCCAAAGCCTGTTGGATCTTCCATGTGGCCGAGGAAGCGTGTCACGATCCAAGGACAAGTCTGGCACGGAACATGGATTCATACTATGTGTTGTTCCAGCCTCCATTTTGAAATGGACCAAAGGCAAACTTGTTGCCGTCTGCTACGACGCATGTGTCCAGCTCCATACATGCTGGACTCTCGAATGCAACGGTTTGCACAGCTCTATATCCTCGCGCATAACCGGGATAGCCCACGGGTGCAGAGCAAAACTGTATGTAACAGGAGTTCCTCACAGCCTTGTCACGGACGTCTTCCCATCTGAAACCCTTCTTGCACCTTTCCAACCCTCCAATATGCGTCCATTCTCCAGATAAGGGAACATGGCCCGCCTTCTATGGGTTCGAGACCGGGCTTTGTGATTGCCCTGTTGCATACAAGGTTATATGTACCAGGGATTTTGCGACGGGCATCGCTTCGTATATGATATATTAAATGCACTACCAAGGCGCCGTGTGCCTACTTGCAGTATGGCACCATTCGCAGCCAGCACTGCTGATGGTGATACTAACAAAGACGCGTGCATGGAGCCCAGCCAGGCACGGAAGCGGGTCTAGACGTTCAATCCAACCCCTGGGACAAGACGCACGGCAGCCTGTGACGAGTCTGCTTTGGGGGTTACATACCTACATCAATCTAGCGATTATTCGGCAAGCAAAGGTCGCCAACTGTCAAACTTGCAATCTCGGATTCCGGGAATACCATCGTGCCGCTTGGGGTGCAGAAACTGCTTCTCATGGCTCCAGCTTGTCAAACGAGATCTGAAATGTCAAGAAAGGTCCCATGGATAGCATAAAGACGAGTTTTTCCTTGTGTCATGATGAGACGTCACATTACAATGCCACACAAGCGGATATAGCCCCGCCCGTTCCTGTCAATACTAACAACGACGGCGTCCCGGTACTTGGCTGACTTGGTGAATGGTAGGGCTATCATAATACTAAAAGCACGGTCTAGTGTGCCGCGATATTGAACTAACAATAAGGAGGTGGGCTTCCGATTTCTTCACCTGGGGTACCTGTGTACTGCTTGTGCCGATGCTGGAGTCGTCCATCTGCTTCTCTACATGCAGCATATTCTGATTGTTCTGCTTGTGGTCGCGCTCTTCTTGCCATGCTTGTCTTGCGCGGACGGCTATCGCTAGGACGACATGAATGCTCATGCCCAAATCCTTCCCGGCGGTCTGGTATCAAGAAAGCGCCTCGCTCGCCCCATGCATTTCGTTTATTAGTTTCACATACGAACTCTCGCACAATCCCGAATGCGCTCTGCGCTCTGCGCACAAGGCACCAAGCTAACCGCATTCTCACACAACACTGGGTTTTTTTTTGGGGGGGTTTTTTTTTTTTCCTTTATTAAAAAAATTCTTTTTTTCTCCCTGTGCTCACCACAGCCGTACGTAAATAGTATAGCTGCATGTCACATCAGTCCTGTTTGGGTCAACGAGAAATTATAATCTGCGCCATCGTGCACTTTTACGCATTCCTGTGGGCTTGGGCCAACTCCACCAATAACCAATCAACCACCCTTGGCTTCTTCTTGGCGGTTGGTTTTTTTTTTTTTTTTTTTTTTTTTTTTTTTTTTTTTTTTTGTTGCCCTTTCACCGCGTTCGACAAGCACATGGCACGTAATGTACTATGTACCACTGGCCGTTCTTATTCTTTGTTTCTGGTCGGTCTTGTTCAGCCCTGGTTCTGCCGAGCATGACATGAAGATGACTTGTGACGATGAAGAAGATTACCATGCGTGTTAGAAAGGGACAATCAACGCGCGCGCCTACGTTATGCCCAACTGTTTGTGTATTGGCACGTTGTCCCAATGGGGCGGTACTCATTTGGGCCGCATCCCAAGGCCCGGACTAGCCTTGTCTCCTTTTTTTTTCTTTCTTTCATTTATCCTCTCAAGTGTGCAAGGAGAGACGAGCCCGGAGCAAGGCACGAGGCAAGGGAAGAAAGCGGAGGAAGAGACCCCTGTTTGCCGACTACAATGATGGTATATTGTATGGGCTTTCTTCGAGAAAAAGGATGGACAATGGGTGCTGTCCGCTGTACTATGCAAGTATATGTGCTATGGCAAGTGCATAGTATAGTATACTACGATAGCAGTGAGACTGTGTTTGCTTTGAGAAGGGGAACGAAAGCACCCCACCCCTCCCCCCCTTTTTCTAAAAGAAAGAAAGAGAGAAGAGAGAGGACAGAAGGGAAGGGAGTGGGGGGGGGAAGGACATAGAGAACCGTCGAGCCAGGCGTTCAGAAACACATTCCCACCTGGTGTAGTTACTGTAAGGTGTATCATTTCCCCAGTATTGGTTGGTGCGTCTTCTGGACAATATCTGGTGATCTGTGCAAGATTACTGACATCTTGGCAATCCTCCCAATCTGGCCATGTGCAGCGCCGTCCTTTTTTTTTCTTTCCCCAAACATACCACCACTCATCCATTAAAATTGAGAGTTACTAACGTCGACCCAGCAAGGCATCTCTTGAATGTTGGTCCCCTTCCAACGTGCATCCGGTTTCGTAGTTGACAGTGGGAACAGCAGGGGCTCTCGTCATCTCGGATGAGTGACTTGCCCGATTCGCTCAAGGTACGCACACACACATATATATATATATATCATGGTGTACTTGAGAACATTCATTGCAGGGGTATCGGGTGACGTACGTAGGAAGCAGAATCTCTGAGGGAAAAAAAAAATAATAACCCTGAGCGTGTGTTGGACAGGTCATTTCCTAGGTTCTTGGAAAATGGAGGAGAGGGTAAATGGGGGGGGGGGGTGTGGTTGTCGTTTGTCTCCTCGATTGATGCGTGTGATGAGGATTGCTTTGCCATTTTCTTGTGAAATCTCGACATCGCCCAGTATACATGAGTAAGTACGGAGTACCCCGGATAAGTTCAAATAAAGATTACTATTGGCATGCCATAATGCAAGACGTTGTCATGTGACAACGCAGTTGATACGCTCCAAGGTCCCCGAGCAAAGTCGGACTTTGGTCATGGGAGATTTGTGCATGCAGTACCACGGTTCACATTCGAGATAAAAGATTTAACCATCACCGTCAGTATCACACAGCAATAAAGAGAGAGAAGGGGGGGGGGGGGCGCGGAAGCGGTTGGCAGCATGGCCCGCGTATGCGTATTCGTGAGTACTATACCGTGTTACTTTGTGTCTATTGCAGCCGCTTCTGTCTCTTTTCACTTTTCTTCCTGCCTTGTAGACTACCGCTTAGATGGGTCGTTGAGCAGAGAGGTAGGTGGGAGAGGTATCTAGTGCTAGAGCCAGAGATACCATAACTAGAAGGTAAGAGATATATATCTTCCAAATTTCAGATGCCTTGGTTTCGATTTAAACACCCTCAATAGGGGTTCATACACTGAGTTGAACTATCTAGTGCTTCACATACTGCAACCTTGACTCCACAGAGGTGGACAAGACGGTTGCAGTCAACCTTTTATTTGACCTCCAAGGACTTTTGAGTCCAGGAGTGGCGAACTGCACCTCACCGTCAAACCACACACGAAAAACAAACCAAAAAAAAAAAAAAAACGGACGTAAGCATGGGATAGATATTCTTAGAACTGCATCTGCACTCCATCACGGCCTTGAATGGTTTTTTGTTTCGTCTTCTTTCTTTTTTTTTCTACCCCCAGAATGTACCTTTGTACAGATCAAGAACACACTCATCCACGTAGCCCCAAAGCTGACAACAAATCCAGGACTTCCTCCTCAAATACGTCTTCAAGTCGGATTTTCGGCCGCCAGCCCAGCTCAGCCCGGGCGCGATTCGCAAAGCAGCGCGATGTCGTCCTGTTTGGCCAGCTCGGGGCCTGCGGGCTGTCTGGCGGCACAGAGACGGGCGTTGCATCCTCTATGGCACCCTTGGGGTGGAGGATCGAAGCCATCTTGGTGCAGAAATCACGTTTTTGGTGCTCGCCATTTTCAGCACTGGATTAGGGGAGTGTATCATTAACAACCATCATGTTCGATCTTCATCATCATCATCACCAAGTTATTCTATTCAAGTGTCTCCCTTACCCTTCCAAAGGACTGGGGGATGTGATAACCGGCGAGATAAAAACGAAGCAGAATAAAAAGACACACGAAAGGAACGACACGAGAAGCAAAAGAACGAGGAGAAACGTACAAGTAAAATCTGGCAAAGCCAGCCGGCTCTGAGGCCTCAAGGTTATGCTTCATAGACAGGAGCAACATGTCCACCACGTCATGCACGTGAACGTGGGCCCAAATGTTGGTTCCATCGCCAGCATAGGTCGCGCGCCCATTCCTGAGCGCCGTCTGGACCAGATTGGGGAAAGGCGATGAAATGGTCTTGTAGGGTCCGGATCCGCGACCGAATATCACGCCTGGGCAGATGATGGACGCTGTAATCTCGCCCGCTCGGTCGGCACGAGCAATCCTAAGATTTTGTATCATGGCAGCGTCAGACGTTGATACTTTGTTCCTTGGCTGCGGGAACGCACTTTGCTTCCCCAAAATCTCCCAGCAGTTCTTTGCCATTATCACAAAAGGAACTCACTCTAGATCAATCAGCCGGTGCAGCGCGCTGTCGGCAATGCCCTCAATCTGCGCAACGTCCTGATCATTGTACTTTGGCACATCCTCCAACCTGCCCGTGGGCCTCGACTCAATGAGCTGCGTGCCCGAGACGTGGATGAGGACGCCCTGTCGTGAATGGGCTGCTCTGCCCTTGACCAGACCACGGTTAATGGCCTTTGTGAGCTCAAGGTCGTCCGACGTCGCGGCGTTGATGGCGACATCGGCCTCTGCGCTTGCGTCTTCAATTTTGGCGTGCTCATCGTGGGAGGCCTGGATGTAGTGGAGGTTGATTAATGCGATGAATAACGCAAGACGCTGAATAGAAAGCTCCCTATCACATACGCACTGTGAAAGTCACGCAGACTTACCACCAAAATCTTTGTATTGCGGTCTTTCAGGACGCCTTCGCGCTCGGCTCTCACGACAGATGTAACGTCGTACTCGGCAGTACGCTCCAGCTCGGTCAGGAGCGTACCGCCCAGGTAGCCCGTCGCGCCAAATAACAGCACTTTGTAAACCATAATTGGAGGGAAACCGTGAAATCTGTGAACACAGAAGCGTACTATGGTGTTTGGGAAAAGGTGAAGCAGAGCAATGGCTGAGCTCAGCGTTGGGAATCCAGTGGAAGTGGTGTGCAAGAGAGGGTAGTATTGAAATTACCTAGTGACAGTAGGTGGCAAATCCCGTGGCATGACGATGCCTTGGACTCCATTCAAAGGCCGAGGTGTCAGGAAAACCGTACCTTGAAACGCAATATATAGCAAGCATATAGTAAAGGCACAATGATCCCTCTTGATATCTGTCAATGTTTACGTTGAAGAAGCAAGGTAAACCCAAGACGAGACGGAACCGCAAGAATATCACCCCATAGAAAGAGCTTACGAGGCACGAAACTGCTGAACAAGAGAGACAGTCTCCATGGATTTTCGTCAGTGGCTCATTGTGATTATAAATTGAACGGCAAAAATCTCGGAACACCATCACTGGTCCATCAGACGTCAAGGACTCCCTCTTCAAGTGCTTTAGATGCTATATTCTATGTTTTGCATTCGGATGTCCTTGATCTCCTCATCGTTTGGTGTCATGTTCGCACCCGAGTTGTCACCGGCCGGCCATCCATAGCCAAAAGCTCAATTGCATGATATTGTCATACACAAGAAGAAGGAGAAAAAAGACAAAAAAAATTCCTGCGCAGAATACAGAGAACATTTCACCAACTTGGTATCCGCGCAAGGCCACACCAAAAAAGTGAAAAAATTAACTCCGATACGGGGAATCGAACCCCGAGCTTGACGGACCCTTACAGAAGTGAGAGCGTCAGATGTTAGCCATTACACCATATCGGATTTTTCGATGCAAGTCACAAAACATATGCAATTATATACTGTAGAGGACATAAAGTGGAGAATTTGGTAGGCAAAAGAATTGAACTTTGGCAAGATAGCTCTGCTTGTCTTCAGTGGTCTGGCGTATTGTTGAAAAGGAACTCAAAAAGCCACTATATATAGCTTACAGTGGGTAGTTGTTCATCGCTCACGCCAATGGGAATTGAGGCGAGTCCAAGCTTTGCAATATCAGGGTGACTAATACGTTGAGTAGGTGGCAATGATATTTGATCAGGCGTTGAACATACATAGTAGGACATGGTTGAGGCCCAATTCAGTACAATGGAGTACCATTTCTAAATTTATTGTATCATGCCTCTTGCATTGTCTATCATGTGAGAGATATTATTAACCCAACTAGATTGGCTCGTCGCGTGGCTCAATCAACACTTCATTAATAGCAACATGTTCGGGTCGCGTCACTGCATACACAATCGCACTGGCGACATCTTCCGGATCCAAGACCTTGGCACCCGTCCGCTCGCCGTACTTCTTGACGGCCTCTTCGTCCGTGGACATGTCCAAGAGATCAGTGGCGACGTTGCCTGGTTGAACACTGGTTACTCGCAGTCCTGATCCTGCAGTTTCAAGACGAAGCGCTTGAAGCGTGCCCTCGACAAAGAATTTGGAGCCAGAGTAGACACCGAGGCCAGGGAAAACCTTGCGTCCTGCATCCGAGCTGATGGCGACTATGTGACCTTTGCCGCGAGAGAGCATTGAGGGTACCGTGGAGGACAAGGAGTTGAGGAAGCCCTTGCAGTTGACGTCTATCGTGCGCTCCCAGTCATCGACTCGAACGTTTTTCATCAGGGTGTAGTACATAACACCGGCGCAAGCGACCAAGATGTCGACAGGGCCGATGTTGTCTTCAGTGGCCTTGATGAGGGCTTCGACTTGTGCCCGGTTGGTGACGTCTGTTGCCTGAGCCAGGACCTTCACTCCAGAAGTTGACGTAATCTTGTCCTTCAACGACTCCAACGCCGGGAGTCTTCGTGCTGCAATGGCAACATCGGCGCCTTCAGCAGCCAGCGCAGTGGCCACTGCGGCACCGATGCCGGACGAAGCACCGGTGATGACAGCGACCTTGCCGCTTAGAGGGCCGCGGGGCTTAGCTTGCGTAGCCATGTTGTTCAGCCTTGCGTGGTGGGCGGGGCAGCCAACCACGAGCGTAAAAGTGTCTGGTGTATGTCCGGAGCAGCTTGGCGTCGATCTTGGGTCGTTGTAGGCCAAAGACGCCTTCAAGAACGGGACTGGTCTTTGCGTCGTTCAATACAATCACCTCTTGGATGAAGTCAACGGTGGGCATGCCCGAGCGCAGAATATCAACAGTGAAGGAGCCCTCTCCCCAGCGTCCGGAACCCCTCTTTTGCTTCCAGAGAGCAGCCCACTTTTCAAAGGCAAGCTTTCCTGTAGTGAAACCTAATTGGTCCAGGTACCCGAATACATCACTAGCGCGAATAGGCGCCGGGTCTCCCAAGTGGAAGATCTGCTGTGACAAATCGCAGTGGTCCGCTAGGGTCGTGATAGCCTTGCTCACAAAGTCGACTGGGGTCATTTCCACCAGCCAATCTTCGATATCTGGAGCGTAACCGATTTGCATTGATTCCACAATGATGGCCGTCAAAAGATCCCACGCGTTTGTGGCACCTGACTTGCTGTGGCCACTGATAGTGCCTGGACGATAGATCCTTGTTGGAAGGCCGCGCCTGTTGGCCTCAAGAACCAGCTGCTCCGCAACCCATTTTGTCTGGCTGTAGCCATCCTGCAGCTTGACGGGGACATCGTCAACATCAACCATGGTGTCTTCCGACCATCCTTCCTTGGAAGGTGGCAGAACGCCATTGGTTGAGACGTGATGCACAGGCGCTCCTGCAAGACAAGCAAGGCGCAGTATCTCACGAGTGCCACCCACATTCGGGGCTCGTAGGGCAGCATACGGATAAACCAAGTTGACGGTTGCAGCAGCATGAATGACAACGTCAACACGAGAGGCCAGTTCCTCAAACTGGTCAGGCGAAAGACCCAGGCGCTTTCTCGACAAGTTGGCTGGCAAAATTTCGACACGGTCGATGATGGAGTCGTCCCAGAGGCCGAGGTCGGTGAGATTCTTCCGCAGTCTTGCCATACCTGCGGAGGTCTGATCGTCAATAGGATCATTGAAGCGCACAATGCAGACGATATCGGCGTCGGTGCGCTCAATGAGTGAGTTTAGTAAGAATGCACCCAAGAAACCAGTGACCCCCGTAAGCAGGACCGTTTTGGCTTGGCTCAAAGGGAGCATCTTCGCATTCCTGGGCTGGATATCAGCCGCAAGAACAGAGTCAGCCCGAAGGACTGCGGGGAGATCGGCCTGGACAGCTGCTGTATGTCCATCGCGGGCAGAGGTAACAGCCTCGACATGACCCTTGATGGTAGGGTCGCCTGCCAGGGCGCCAAGGGGAACGCGGAATCCGAACGTCTTCGAGAGACGGTTCGAGAGGTCCGCAAGCGTAAGAGAATGGCCGCCTAGGTCAAAGAAGCTGTGCTCTTTAGTGATGGCACTGATGGGTATGTTCAGAGAGGCAGCCCACAATTCTGCAATCTGTTCTGATTTGATTGTGGTGTTGTTGTCGGCTTTTGGCTTGCCATTGGCAGAAGGACTGCCAGGCTCTGGGGGTGCGGGGAGGCTCTTGAGATCCACTTTACCAGACACCTCATGTGTCGGAAGTTCGTCGAGTTCGACCCAACGAGCTGGAATCATGTAATGTGCCAAATGCTCGGCAAGAGCCCGGCGGCCCTTGGGACAGTATCCGGCCTCGTCAATGGCGATGGAGGCGCGGCCGTCCTGCGCCTCTGTGTCGTGAACGATATATGCAACCAATTGGCGTTCCACGCCGTCGCCTCGAGGTACCACAGCACACTGTTTGACTGCCAAGTTCTTTACAATGGCGCTTTCGACAGTGCCAGGAACCACACTGTAACCTCGCAATTTGATCATGGCACCAACCCGTCCAGTAATCTCCATGAGACCAGAAGGTAGGATTCGAGCCATATCGCCGGTCCTGTACATACGAGCTCCAGGCGTGTTATCAAAGGGGTCAGGCAAGAACGCTTTGGCGGTCGTCTCTTCGAGGTTCAAATAGCCGCGAGCTAACAAGCCGCCTCCAATGAACAGCTCTCCAGCGACTCCGGTAGGCACCTTCTTCCTGTTCTCGTCCAGAACATAGGTGTGTTCTACATCCAAGGGCGGTCCCACAGGACAATACGGTTGCTCTGGGTTGAGCATCTCCTTCATATCGCCGCAGGCGATTTCGTGAGTTTCACTTGCACTGTAGCAATTCAGAAGCCGCGTGCTTGGAAGGGCCTTTGAAGCCCGGAGGACCAAATCGGTAGTCACCACCTCTCCGTCTGCAAGCCTGGACGTTAGTTATGTGTTCTTTCCAGTAAGGTTTCACACAAATTTCCGCACTTGTGGTTGCGTCGAACAAACTGGGTGTATGGAGGTCGAGATAGCAACTTACTGAGCCACAGTGTCTTGAGATCAGGCAACCGGTCTCCAAGCCTTGCATGTCGTGACAGGACCGTCGCTAGCAAAGTCGGGGTCATCAGGGTTTCGGTGATGTTCTTTGATGAAAGCAAGTCCACCAAAGCGACAGGATCATAACTGGCTTCGTCCGGGATACAGAAAGTGGTTGCTCCCCGCATGAGTGGGCGCAAGATCTCCCAAACGAAGAACACGTTACAAGCAACTCGATCACCTTGTTTGAGATCGCTCAGCTTGAACCGCAGGTCATATGATCTTACAGCAGCTCGGTGGGGATTTGCAATGCCCTTAGGCTTGCCCGTTGTGCCGGATGAGTATGAAACAAAAGCCAGCTTCTCGAGATCGTGCTCGTCCGTCATGATGCTCGTGGTCAAGTTTGACCCGTTTGCACTGATTTGTTGTTCATCCATCACGATCAACGAAACGTCGGCATCGATCCGGCCAACATGTTCGCGCTTTGTGATGATAACTCTTGGGCGAGCGTCGTCAATGACAGTTGACAGCATGGCTGGAGGGTAGGCCAGCTCCAGAACGAGAAACGCTCCGCCAGCTCGGAGAGCTGCCAAACATGCAATCACGTAGTCCGCGCTCCGTCCCATAAGAACACCGACTGGGTCGTCCCGGCCGACGCCATATTTGCGCAACGATTGGGCCAGATTGGCAGTGATCTGGTCGAGCTCGGCATATGTATAAGTGCTGGACTTATCCTCGAGAGCGATGGCATCAGGTGTTGCGATAGCTTGCTTGCTGAAGCCTGCTGCCAAATCCCGGTCCACGTCGATGATGGCCATTTTGTGGTCTGGAAGAATTTGAGATGCGGCCAAGGATTGTGATCTCGAGACAATCTTATTCTGTCCAGTTAGAAGCAGCGATTGTGCGCAAAGAAGAACATGGGGTATTCGAATTAGTTATAAAAGGACGAATGAACAGTCAGCCGGTGGTGGATTGGCCTCCAGCGGTTCGACTAGCCACCAATGCCGTCCAAAGGTGGCTGAAATGACGCCAAAGAAGGGCGCGGAAAGGTGATGGCGTGGGCTGGTGTCCAAGCACGCATACAACGAGAAGGCAGGAGCGGCCTGAAGGGATTCAAGGTTGTATCTATGCGTAGTTCCGTCTAATAGCACGCCAGAGTGCCTTTGCCTCGATCTTCTCCGCCTTAACCTGAGTCAGAGCTACACGTGCGGTATATTGTTGAGGAGGCTCACGTTCTTCGAAGAGGCGTGTCGGACAGGGCAGCCACGATCCGCAGAAAACAGGGACCCTTCGTTGGTGGATTGGGGACGGCTTGCGAATGAATTCGACTGATCACAACCTTGGAAGTCTGAGAGCAGAGCACCACGGCGAAATTAAAAGAATGAGATTATTTCTTGCTCAGTCTGTCTTATATAAAATATGCCTCCTTTGGTTCCCTCAACCTTTCTTATCCTCGACGTCAGATAGCAGTGAGCAGGGCTAGGATGCACGCTAAGCTGCGAAGACGGATCCACCAACCAATGGTCGACTTTTCCGGGTCTTTTGTGGGAAAGGTGCACCCACCGAGCCCACCGTCCCGCCGAGATCCGCATCGCGAGCCCGTGGGGTTGGAGAATCTAGTGGGGATTTCGAGTGGGCTTCAGAGGGGTCAGGCACCAGGGGCACGCTGGCTGGCGGGGCTGCGAAGTCCTGCTCAGTGGTCCAAAAGCCCCACGACCTGCTGCCGCGCTATGTCCCTGTCACCCGACTGCCGCCCTGCACAACGATAATCATAAAGGCATATAAAGAAAGGCTGGGCAGCATGTACCACCGCGCTGACCGGTTGCTTTTGTTAGCTGTCCTGCCGTTGGCCAAATTCTCCACCATTATTGACTGACGCTGACAAGTACTGGCGATAAAAGCGCTCGGAATCGATGATCAACTGCTGTCTACCCTGCTGTATGCATGCAGTTCTCAGTTAGTAATGATACTGGATACCCAGTCCAAGGGGACCAAACAGTCTTGTTAAGTAACAACATCACCAGCATTATGCATAGTAACCGCTATCTCGGCACAGTCCCCTAATTCTATGCAGCCATGCATCAAACGTGGATCAATGTATTCTGCCCCGAGATATTCGACATATATTCCCGCAAATACCCAATCACTGGGTAATATCACGACCACAACAGGCGCACGCTCCTGCAATTCGCCGTTGGCCAAGATGGCGTGCTCTGGCTTATGCCTCTTTGGGGGATATGCTTAGCGATCTAGGACCTTCTGGGGCGCTCTGGCTTGTGTTGGGCTATCGGAGGGCGACCTACTCAGCATCCTGTGGACGGCAAACCGCGGCTGGCGAGCCTCTCGGCCCCGGGGCCAAACCTTGAATTAGTACGGCACGTTCAAACTAACATACATATGACCTGGCTTGTCTAGTTTCTTGCTTTGAGGATCATGAGACTTCCTGAAACGCTCCTTCGGTGGATGAAGGTTTGGCAAGTCTTGGGCACGTTTATGCTCTTTGTAAAGGCGTGAAGTAGCAGGCTCTCAGCAGGTTATCAGCTGAGGTGGGGAGCGAATGAACTCGGTTTTCATCATTTCCTCAAGGCTTGTTTAACATGGACGCGGAAAATAAGAAACAAAAAAACCAACTACTACTACTTCATCAAATTGAATCCGACAACATATCGCACGACATTGCGAGTATTGGTACAATTCCCACTCGATGAAAGCATGGCGTAGGAAGGGCGAGTCTTTTGTCGACAAGAACTTGAAGAAATTTCGGTGTATAATCAGCGTACTGCTCTTTAAGCGTACAATAAAAAAGCAGGTACTCCACGACAGTCGGAATATTCTTATTAGCGTTTTTCGCGCAAGTACCTCATTGAATGTCTGGTGCACATAGCGTCAATAGTTTCTTAATTTCGCAGATTCTCAACCTCACAGGAGCCGTCTATCACTGATTGAATATTTTATTCATACCTGTTTGTACATGGAGTCAAAGCCAGATTTCTACTCTGAAGCAGGAAAGAGCTCATAAGAGCAACAGTCTTCGTAATGTCTATATCTGCAATCCATCCAAGCCTTCTTGAAAGGCCTTGAAGTTTGGCCCATCCTTCGGATCAAGGACTGCGAACCAGACTTCTTTCCACCAACCGCCCGAGAACTCCGATTCTGTCAAGACCTCTTTCCACGCTTTTACAACTTCTCCCACTGGATTGTTGTATGCTCCACACCCCAGCGCTCCAAGCACAAGAGAGTCGTGGCCCCTTGACACCGCTATTCGTAGCGCAAGTCGCATCTTTTGCTTTGTCAACATTCTGTCATCATCGTTCGCATAGGTGCTTATTTTCTTGCCGCCCGTGGTTCGAGTCTCGGAGAGCTTTGGATTTTGAATGGCTGCAATGCTGACAACGCTCACCACGGGCAGCTTGGCAGCTGGAGTGGCCGGCGCCAGAAGGCGGTGGCCTTCGGTCAAAGAATTCCGAATAATGACCACGTCCCCAGTATATAGACCTTGCTTAGCGGTCCATGGGTAATAGGTTTTTTTGAGACTCAAAGAAAGCGATGAGCGGTAGCAGAGTGCTTCCTCTTGGGCCATGGCACCTCGAGTCCAGCCACCGCCTACAACCTTATCCGATGCTAGGTTGAGGACTGCAGGCCTGGAGACTCGTGTCGCTAGACTTGTCTGCGAGCCTGAAGGTGTATTGGAGGTAGATGTAGAATCCATCAGCATGATGGCGGCGTTGAATGTGTCTTCGTTGATTACTTTGATGGTTGCCTTGCCGTTTTTGGGACAGTCCTCGCTTTGCAGTTGCGGAACAGTATCAAACGATAGCATCTCGGAATTGTCGGCAGTTATATCGGGGAGGTCTTTGAGGATGAACGGCAGAACGGATATGGTCTCTTTGGCGACGTCGATCAAAGTCTGACGTGACTGTGGAAGTTTGCATGTACAGTCGGAGGGTTGTGACCAGAAGGGCCGCACTTGGCGAATAGGTTGTCGGCCCCGAGACGACCTTTCTCCGTATCTGCGACGATTTTCGGCCATTGTGTCTGGATTCTTGTTGTCTACTTGGCAAATAGGACTTGATGCTTCTTTCCCATCCACGGACGTGTTGGTGTGCGGAACAGAAGCGGTTGTCTTTGGACAGAGCGGATTGGAAGGTAAATGTTATTGATTGCAATCACAGCGTTGTGTTGATTGAACACTCTGCCACTTCAAAGTTGTGGCGACGAGAGACAGGGTTTATGTACTCGGGTGGCGGGTACGTGAACGAACCTTGGGGCACAATTGAGGAAGGCACGAAGAATTGGTGGAGTGATGCGGCTGCTGCCTGCTTAGCGCGTCCCGATCTCCAGACGCGTACTTCTGCGACCACTTAAGCGACATGAGATAAACTTGGCACCGGTACAAAAGGCGTCTTGACTGGTCTGACCAAGACGAGTGTGGAAGTGTTAAAGAAATTCCGTACTTGTGTGTGGTTTTGGCAAGGTGCCAAGTCTTTGACAGTAGGCGGCCAGACCCGGAGCGTGCACGCCTCGTACGCAGCTACAATATTTCTTTGTGACCTGCGCCGTCTGCGTGCATTTGTCTCTTGCTGCACGGGGTCGAAGCAGCCCGATAACAATATACAATCAATTATCTGTTGGTATGGCTTCGCCAAGTACTTCGGCCATGGCAATGGCGCCCTCCATATCGTTCTTGTTGAAGAGGAACAGTCCCTGTATGGCTGCCGCGCTCGTGCGCCTTTCGTTCTTTTCGTCAAAGACACCCATGCCGTCGAGTTTTTTCAGGAAGCGTTCCCTGCCGCTTCCTTCGCTGTCGACATCCCCGTAGAAGCGGTCAAACATCTCACCGGCCTGGTATCTTGTTGCGTCGCCTATGCGCACAATCATGTCCACTCGTCCAGGTCGGATCAGCGCTGGATCCAGCCTCTCAATGTGATTCGTTGTGAGGAAGGCTATCCTCTCTTCTCCGGCCGCCAGACCATCCAGAGCGTTCAGTAGACCAGAGAATGTGACAGTAGATCCACTATAGCCATCGGATTCCCTCTGCTTTCTGTTTACAAAAGCAGCATCTGCGTCCTCCAACAGAACGATAGTCTGTGAGGGTAGCTTCTGCATCATCATTGCCAGCTTGTCGTCCGCCATTCCACGCTCGCTCAAGTTGATTGTAGCAATTGCAAAGTTCAGCTCTCCGGCCAGAGCATGTATGAAGCTAGACTTGCCTCCACCAGGCGGTCCAAAAAGTAGATAGCCTCTCCGGTATGGTATACCTCGCTCAGCATACCATTCTTGCCTTGCGATAAAGTCCTTGACATCTGCCATAATGCCCTCTTTTACGCCTTCATCCAGAATCACACTGCCTAACGGTCTCTTGCGCCGCGGCTCGCCCAGCTGAACCCAGTCAAAGCCACGGACAGTATACACCACCGTCTTGCCCTCTGTCGCCTGGGCCATCATGGCGTGTGCATCTCCGAATATTTCCTCAAAGACATGTCGGTGTGCCCAGAGTGCCGTAAGCGTGATTGTTTCATGCGGCTCGCCCGTCGTCATCTCAGCCGTTGATGACTTTTCCCTCTGTACCATCACATAGACCCCCGGCGCATGGCGTATGACATGCGATCCATAGCCTGGAACCAGGGCAAAGTGCGCGTGCACAGGGCCGACATCGCTCGCGTTGCGTCCGGGCGTCGCAGAACGTGTGGTGGTCTTCACCGAGAGTTGGCGGATGCGCGTAAGACGGGAAGCGAGAAAGCCTGGGCTGTCGCGAGGTCGGGAAAGGTAGCCCAAGACCCAGGGGTAGGAAGGATCCGTCTTCGAGATTTCAACGTTAACAATGAGTTGACGCCGGAGGAGTTGTGCCCCGCGAATCGCCCCGCGACGCGCAAGAGCTGCGGCGCTGCCGAGAGCAGCAAGCCCCAGGCCGCCGGCAAACACGGGAGACTCGAGAACGGAATTGAAGTTCAAGTCCATGAAAGAAGATTTGCGCTGCGCAGCGGGATCCATCGGCACCTGCGTCATCGCCTGAAAAGTTGTGTAGAAGAAAGTTATTTTGAGAGGTTGCGACCGAGAAAAACAGATCCCGCCGGGATCTTCAGGCGGGTCTTGACATGTACATTTTGGTCAGAGAGCAGTTTGGTAACGAATTGTCCATATTTTTGCTCTATCTACCTTAAAGGGCAAATTACAAGCACTGCTTTCAAGTAGAAAAGACATACAGTGGTCTGTCCAACATTTATGTTTTGGGCTTCTTGTATTGCTGATCCATTACTAGTTACGAAGTACGACCGGCTTGCACCAGTTTCAGCTGAGCTGGCGCAAGTCGGAGATTTGTATATACCTCCAACCAAGTTTAGTCGCAAGAGCGCAGACAGACCAGCGCAGCAGACTTATAGATATCAAAATGGGCATGGTTCGCGCTCTTGGACATTGTACTCTTCTGCCTCGTCTGAAAAGTTCTTCAACAATAACAAGCAGCCCACCACCCGCACCAGCTTCTTAACCCAGACGTCTGGGATTCGGACTCCTGGTACCACCAAACTTCAACCTAGTCGAATCCGAAACCTTTACAATCTTATCTCTCCACAGCTTGCCTTCGGTTCCAAGCAACACCTTGGTCACGGCCTCTCTACCAGGGCCCCATCCTCTCAAGCACACCTCCAGCCTGTCGATCTTGTTGTGCCAGCCCGCCTGCTGCAACTTGTCAATGACATATGCTCCCAGCTGATACGCGGAGTCGTATGTCTTTCTCTGAGCGTGTCTGAAGCCTAGATTTCCGCAAGACAGCGACAGGATGGCGTCTCGGTTCGGTTTCGTGACTGTCACATGGCAGTTGTGCTTGTGGGAATAAACGTGAAAATGGTAGGGTTCTTCATAAGCCTTTGGAGGAGCCAAATCGCCCGTCAACTCGTCAATTCCACCGCGACTGAGAATCGACGAGTCAACGGATCGCTGGTCGTTGAGGGCGCGACCCATGACCAGGTTGGCGGACGGTAGGCTTCGGGCGAGCTCCAACATATTCTCAGACTTGCCGGCCGGAGAAGTGCGTGCAGTGCGCACTGCTGTCGAGGAGGGAGGGTATGGCGTTTGGCGTCCCTGGGCCGCAGTCTGTGTCGCGCGCACTCGGCCCATGATGCCGGAGAGCTGCTGTTCGCGTCGAGCTTGGTCATTGGCGTCGTCAGGTCGCGCAATCGAATTCGAAAAAGCACGTGAAAACTGCTGCGTCGAGCATCGTATCGGCGTAGATGAAGCTTGCTGTATGCTTGAACATATGCTCGTCGCCAGACGGCGACCTGTTGTGGAGCGGCTCATTGTCGGTGTGTTGGGTATGTGTGTTATGGATCGTTCACCGGCAAATAGGCCTGGAAATTTTCTAGAGGCCTTGAACAAACGATGACAGGAGGTCGCATCCATTTCCGACAGGCGGTTACAGGGATGCGACCTGCTTGACCCCTCTAGCTGCCGCTGTTGCCTGCCGCGATCGGCTCCGATCCTAGCTCGCAGCAGAAAGAAAATCAGCGGGTCCCAGCAAGACTTCACAGCACGCCTCCCCCCGAATTTTTGAGGGACGTCCTTCTGTTCCTACCCATCATCACTTTCTGCTTCTGCGGCTAGTCCATAGGGATCTGAGGCATCCGTCAATTCCATTCTGATGATGAATACCTCCAGAGCAGCATCGAGGGCTCTCCCTTCACCAGCCACATTTCCCAGACTCCCTGCCTTGAATGCGTCCGCACACTCACATGGCCGATCGCCAGCTTTCCGGAGATTAATATCGACCCGCCTCGCCTCTCCGAATTACGAATCCTCTTCATTTTCATCATCATACGAAATCTCCTCGCGAATTCCCGCTTTGCGCTCCCAATTCCTTCCTTCTACCATCAGGACAGCGGTCGCATCCCACATCCGTGCCTTCCACAGCACTCCTCAAAGTCGCCAAGATGTAAAGCCAGACGTGAAACCCGAGAACAAGGCACAAACCGAGTCTGCAAGTACAGAGGCCTCTTCAGAGCACGAGGAATCCAGGACACAAGAAGACGGCGAGAAGAAAGCGGCGGGCGAAGAAGGCGAAAGCGAGAAGAAGGAAGAGAAAAAGGAAGATCTCCCCCCTCCGCCACCTCATGGCGACAAAACCCCATGGCAGGTTTTCATGGAGACTATGCAAACCGAGTTCAAGGCCTCCAAGGAATGGAACGACTCGACGAAACAGCTGGCTCAAGGCGCAACGGACTTTGTGGAGAGTGAGTCCGTGAAGCGGGCGCGCGAAGCATACGAAAAGACCACAGGTGCCGTATCCTCAACCGCTGGCAAAGTATTGAAGAACACAGCCGGTGCAGTCGGAAAAGGAGCGGCATGGACGTGGGACACATCCGTTGTCAAGGGTGTTCGGAAGGCAGCAAATGCGACAGGCGAAGCTATCGACAAGACAACAAAGCCTATACGGGACACCGAAGCCTTCAAGAGCGTCAAGAGTGTCATCGATGACGGAAGCAGCTCGCGATATGGCGGATGGGTAGACAAGGAAGAGCGGAGAAAGCAAAGAGAGTTGCGCGAGCAGCTGAACGGCGGCCGCAAAGTTGAGGTGATGGAGGAAGACCCCAAGTATGTTGGAAACTCGCTACCAATGTTTTTAAGTTGAGCTGAACGTTAATGTCTAATCATTTGCTGCTTACAGCGCTGGCACCAACGTCACCGTTCACAAGGACGCGCAGTGGAAAGAGGCTTGGAACAATTTCAAAGACTCCAACAAGTTCGTCCAGGGCGTTTTTGGCATGAAGGACGTTTATAACGAGTCGGAGAACCCGCTTATTCTCACTGCGCGCAGCATCACCGATCGTGTTGCCGGTTTCTTTGCCGAGAACGAGACCGCGATGGTCATCAAGAAATTCCGCTCTATGGATCCCGCGTTCCAGGTCGAGCCTTTCCTGCGCGAACTCCGCGAGTATATACTGCCAGAAGTTCTTGATGCATATGTCAAGGGTGATGTAGAGACTCTGAAGCTCTGGCTGTCCGAGGCACAGTACTCGGTTTACGAAGCTCTAACCAAGCAGTATTTGCAAGCCGGTCTCAAGTCGGACGGTCGAATTTTGGATATTAGGCATGTTGACATCCTCAAGGCCAGGATGCTGGAACCTGGTGAGATTCCCGTCTTCATCATCACAGCCAGGACCCAAGAGGTTCACGTTTACCGCAACGCCAAGACGAATGTGCTTGCTGCCGGTATGGAGGATAAGGTTCAATTGGTCACATATGCTATTGGCATCACGAGAACGCCAGACGATGTGAACAACCCCGAGACGAGAGGTTGGAGGTTGATTGAGATGCAAAAGAGCGCAAGGGAATACATCTAGGCGAAACATCGATCGATCAGACGCCATTTACTCTCATTACGATTGCCAGGGGCGATCGGTCCCAATGGCGCGAGCCACTTTATCTTTGACAAACTGCATTCGAGGTCGTCCTCCTTACCAGTCCACTCGCCGAATTTCGTTCCGTTAATTGCGAAAATTAAGACTGAGGGCCCTTAGCACGTTACTTCAGCCTTATTACTCGGGCTATGTTGTCACATGTTGAATCTTTGTACAATATCTTTGGGTACGTTGGTCATATGGAGGTTGTTTAAAGTGTTTTTGAGAGAGTTGCTTCAGGAGGGCACAGCGGAAAATAGGCACGGCGTTGGCATCCAAAACACCACTCCAAAAGGGATAATGATCATGATCCCCAGTGTATATCCACAATGATTAGAAAAGTCACAACAAATTGACCTCGAGCAGGCATACTCCTCAGAGCTCCCCTCTGGTGTTTCCCAGATGTTGCGATATGCAAGACTGCATGCTGCATACATCGACCTGGAGTCAGATCACCCGTGCCAGCGGAAGATTTAGGGCAGTGCTACTCCTTGCAGAAGGGTCGGTCAAAAAGCTGAGACAAGATCTTCACGATCTGAGTATCAATGTGAGTTACATGATTATGTCTCAAATTTCCCCATCAGCATCATTTGCCAAAGCTCTGTAGTTTTCCCAGATCCAAGCCCTAAGAAAGCCCTTCAAGCGTCATGCCCAGTCAAGTAAAGATCATTTGCGGACTAGATGCTTCGATGCCGTCTCTCATCCTGTCCATCTTAGAGCCAATCTTACCCAACAGGCCTCCACGACAGCATGACCTGCCGCGAAATCTTGGCTCCATATCGCTTGAAGACAGAGAGCAGGAGACGTGCTGTAAATAGCAATCTCCTTATCAAGGCAATCCCAGATTGCTTTGATGGACTGTCATACTTGAACTGATATCAGGCCATCACCAAATCGACGTTGTAATCATGTATTACAATTAATTGTCTCCGTAGAATGCAGACAATGTGTGTCTCATTGGGGGGAGGGGGCCGGTAGAATTGAGGATGCCAGGTGCTGCCATGGTTCCTGTTGGAAACATCAAGATCGAAGGTTCAAGTTGCAGCATGTGTTCAAGCAGGTACCTCGTTCTTCTTGCTCTCCCTTGTGGCATCTCCTGACTTTTCGCCGGCCTCAATAGGCTCGCCCTCTGTATCAAAACCAAGTGCTGCTAATTCACGAACGAGCTCGTTGATTTTGATAACCTTGGCAAACTGCTCAGGGAGCAGAGATTCTCCATCGTCTTTCTTGCTCTTCAGTTCCTTGGCCTGCTTAAGCTTCTTGGTGAGGTTTCTAGCCTTCTTCTTGCGCTCTGCCTCAGGGTCGACAGCAGCCTCAGGAGCGCCTTTTACTTCATTCTTAGAAAGTTCGCTAGTACCAACCGGCTGCTTGTCGTCTGCACCGCCAGCCTCGCCACTAGCCTTAGCCTTCTTGCGTGCCTCGCGACGCTTGGCGTTCTTGTTGGCGGCAGCGGAGGAGGATGCGGATGTGCCGCTGGTGGCGGGCGAGCCAGTGCTTTTGTCCGAGGCAGCGGCCTCGGCACCAATCACACCACCCTTGTAGCGGTTGCGGAAAGTTTCGGCGGTGCGGTTCTTGTAGATTTCAGCGTCCTCGGGAGGGCGGTAGCCGGGGCGGATCTTGATTGCCTTGCGAACGGAGCCATCGGCACGCGTTGACTCGGGTATGTGGCGCTCACCGGTCGAGTCGGTAACAATGCCCGAGTTGCTAGGTTGCGCTGACATCTTGGGCGGTAGCGA
Organism: Coniella vitis; assembly: GCA_011317545.1. Classification (NCBI taxonomy): domain Eukaryota; kingdom Fungi; phylum Ascomycota; class Sordariomycetes; order Diaporthales; family Schizoparmaceae; genus Coniella; species Coniella vitis. Next base: position 2,634,919 of record WUJK01000003.1, read on the forward strand.
TTGTGGTGGTGCTAGCTATCATGGATGTCTTGTAGGAAAGTGGTTCTTAAACCGAGGCCGCAGAACGGCTTGGAGGAAGTGTACGTGAGCTTGAAAGAGTAAGAGCTTAGTGTGTTGACAGGAGCGGATTGCTCATTGCTGAGGGAAAAGATAGGCGTGCTTTAAGGAAAAGCAGTGGTGAATTTGGAGAATGACGAGTTATGGTGGGCCGTTGAGGTGACGAAAATGAGGCTACCAAATGTATTGTTAGCATGCCTGGCACGGCCGTGACGCTACGGTACTGTATGCTAACATTTGGCCGGGCGCGGTCATTACGCTGGTGGGGCCGATCTGGGGAAGCTTTGGCCAATCAGCAGCGGGCCGATTTCTGGCTAGGGAATCGCCGGAGTGTCTGTCGCCAATTTTGAATCCATTCTTGGAGCCTCAAGTTTCCCCAATCGGCCCATTCTCCCGACGTATTGCCAACACACGCCGCGAACCCCAACCGCCAACCCTCTCTCCTCGAAGCTGCAATTCGTTAGTTATCCAGCAGACAAAATGGTATGCCCTTTGGAGCGCGAATATCAACTTGGAAGGGGTAGCATGAGCTAATAGCGTGTATCCAGGCCGGCCAACCCACCCTCTACAAGCAAGTTGCCCACCATTGCGACGACCGAGTTCGATGCCTGAATGAAAGAAATACTAATCGGCGCCTACAGCATCTTCTTCCGCAACAACTTTGTCATGTTGGGCTCAGTGTTCGCCACTGCTTTTGGCCTGTCGATGTACGAGTTCCAACGAAGATGCGCGTTACGATTGTTGAAAGAGGTACCAGGTCGCTAACGCACGCGGCAGGACATTCGATGTCGGCTCTCAGAGACTTTGGGACAGCATGAACCGAGGGGTGAGGACTACGGCCCTGCCGGTGATACTTTGTGCTGTGACATACTGACAGTGCGATGACAGCGCCAATGGAAGGACATCAAGTCGAGATACCTGGAGGGTGGCGCTGAGGAGGACGACGAGTAGGCTTAAGGAAATGGGAATGTGCAGAGGGCTGAATACTGTCGTCATTAGAGGAGCAGACCGAGCAATTCTGGCACAAGTGTACTGCTATGGTTTAGGAGGCTGCATAGAAGGAGTCGCAAAATTGATGGACTTTTTACAACTCAAGAAGCCCACCTTGGGCACCAATCCCGACAGTATCCCTAGTCCAAAAAGAGAGGAATTTTGAATCATTTGATGCGTAGTAACAGCTTGTTTGGGGCAACAGAGCACTTCTAGTATGAACCTGAGCAACCGGACTTGACTCGGTGAGTCTCATAAGTGGATGAGTGCAGAGGCCAAAAAGGCAGGCAAGAGTACTTACTACCCGAGACCCTTGCATCATCAAACCCCCACCGCAACTGTTGTAGCAGCTAACCTAGGCTGACTTGCCTACCCTCCGCCAAAGAACTTATCAGCACAGCAACACAACTTCAAAATCACTACTCACCAGGCTGCTACCTTGAGCGACACAAAGCCATCGGCGCCTTACCGTGGTGCTGTGGGAGGATTAATCAAGTAAGTGCTTTGTAACATCTTGAACACCACCACACCATGTCCGCAGTTGCCACTGTTGGGCCCCACTGTTGATTGTCCAGCCCTCTATCGATACCGAAAGGGTAGCCGATAGTTCTGTGGACATTCCTCTCAGCAACCACGTCAATATCTCCTGTTAATTTGGGTCTTTCTATCAGAACCGCAAGATAGTTGATCCCAGACGACCGATACTCGACGTGCTGTGCAAATCGACGGTAGCTGCACTCAAAGACCTCAGCAGAGCCCAAGCTATTCGTTCATTCGTGCGTCCGCTTTTGGCATCGAGCCGATTTACGAATGATGACCTGAGAACGCGACCATGGAGCCACCACCGACAATGTCCACACAAGAGCTGCAGCTCTGTCAGTTCCTGATGGAGCTGCCAGCACGGAAACACTACCGATACACTAAAGAAGCCGAGGATCTTCTACTGCAGAACTTGTTCTTGTTCATGTCTGGTGGGAGGGACGACTACCTTCGACTCTTCTTCCCGCACGGCGGGCCTGTCGTTCAGGGCAAACTCATCAAATTGAAAGATGCACAAGGCGCGGTTGAAGGATCAGAGTACACAGAGGCGGCCCGCGGCAAAGCATGCGGCCACATTTTCAAGGCAGGCGAGGCTTCGTACTCGTGCAAGACATGCGGCGTCGATGACACCTGTTGCCTCTGTGCCAAGTGCTTTGATGCGACGGATCACACCGGGCACTTGGTGCGTATAAGCATTTCTCCGGGGAACAGCGGGTGCTGTGACTGTGGCGACCTCGAGGCCTGGCGGACACCTATGTTTTGCACCATACATTCCATGTGGGAGCATACAGAGGCAAAGGGCAAGGACAAGCAGCCAGCACGGCTTCCTGACGACCTGCTCTTCAGTATGCGAATGACGATTGCCCGTGTAATCGACTATCTGTGCGATGTCATATCCTGCTCGCCAGAACAGCTACGGCAAACCAAGACCAAGGAATCGATTATGCTGGACGAAAAGGCATCCCGGTTAAACTCGACATACCACGGCGGAGACGTAGGACCACCAAGCGAATATGCTGTGATATTATGGAACGATGAGAAACACACTGTCTACGACGTGAGAGACCAGGTCGCCAGAGCATGCTCAACAACCATCAGAGAGGGTCTTGAGAAGGCTTATGAAACCGACCTCATTGGACGCAGCATTCTTACCTATAGCGACGACATAGAAAAGCTCTTGTCCATAGCAACCACATTGGAGCACATCCGGGTGACCGTCACGATACGTTCTTCACGTGATACTTTCCGCGAACAGATGTGTGGTACCATTATCGAGTGGTTGAAAGACATATCAGGCTGCACAGTGGGCGAGGATCATTCGGTGCTGCGCACAATTGTCTGCGAAGAGTTTCTCAAGCCTTGGAAGATGGGGAGCCCTGCTACTCATGCCTATGTTGGTGAAAATGGCATCGATGATGAGGAAAAGGACCCTTCCGAAAGAGGTTTGATTGGCCTCCCTTACGACCAGTTTGTACTGCTTGGAGCGGCCGGCACAGAAGAAGCACGCGCCGCTCGGCTACGTTTCGTTGAGCATATAGTTGCCGGAAGCGACGATGACGACGACGATAGCGATGCGGTAGCTTCCGGAGACGGACGCCAAACACCATCGTCCTCGCACGGAGACATGGACGAGGACGAAGAAGAGGATGAGGACGAGGATGTCATGATGGTGGACACCGCTCCTGGAACCTCCGGCGACGTCAATATGGCTGACTGGCGCGGAGATGAAGCACTCGAAGCGGATGAGGCGACAATGGCCGGTTACCCACGTCCACCGCCACCCCCTGCCCCAGCAGTCGCTCGTCGGGCAACGAGAGAGGGAGATGCAACACCTTCAGATTCCGACGTTGCGGAGCCTCTGATATCATCCGCTGTCTACTCCAAGAATGGTTTGTCGGTTCCCAAGACGCCAGGTGCGGCTCGCAAGGAGACATCGCCGCCCAAATATGGCCGTTACTGGCTACTTGCTCCGGCAGCGTACATGAACACTGGGAACATTCCGCCGGCTGAAGATGTGTTCCAAAGAGTACGTCTCGACTGGATGATCCTTTTCGATTTGCGAATGTGGAAGAAGGTTCGCAACGACTTGCGCTCGCTCTACATTTCCACAGTCGTCACAATACCCGAATTCAAGCGGGTACTTGGCCTTCGTTTTGCGGGTTTATACACTACGTTAGCTCAGTTGTATCTGATTGCTGATCGAGAGCCTGATCACTCCATCATCAATCTTTCTCTACAAATGCTGACAACGCCCTCTATCACCGCTGAGGTGGTTGAGCGTGGGAACTTCCTTACTAGCTTAATAGCCATCTTGTACACCTTTTTGACCACACGACAAGTTGCACATCCCTGGAACGTATCCGATACTGCAGTCTTGGCTTTCGATTCTGGATCAGTAACAAACAGGCGCATGTATCACTTCTTCGCAGATCTCAAGTATCTGTTCTTATCTCCGCGTGTTCAGGAACGGTTGCGAACGGAAGAGAGGTACATGATGCAGTTCCTCGATCTGGTCAAACTACACCAGGGCATATGCCCGAATGTTCGAGCTATAGGCGAACACGTCGAGTACGAAACGGACACTTGGATCAGTGCATCCTTAATTACGCGAGAGATCAACCGACTGTGTCGCCTCTTCAGTCGAGCCTTTGACAAAATTGAACCTGCGCAGTTTGCATGGGCTATCCGCTTGGCAGCTAAGACTGTTATTGTCAATTCTATTGGCGCGGAGCGCCATCGCTTTAGCCAGGCCGAGATCAAAGACGAAGTCCGCTTCAAGACTCTTACGGATTTCGAATTTGATCATGAACCAACTGAATATCGAGTCGTCAAGTTTGTGGTGGAAGAGCAACCCATCAGTTTCCATCATGCCCTTCATTACACTCTTTCTTGGCTAGTTGAGTGCGGCAAGTCCATGCCTATCGAGCAGCTACGAGCATTGCTCAGCTTCACAACCCAAGAACTCAAGGGTCAACCTCGTCTTATGGGCAAGCGTGCGATGCCAAGACGCGATTACGGACCTGAAGATTACTTGATGGCGACTTTCGATTTTCCCTTGCGAGTTTGTGCATGGCTGTCGCAGATGAAGGCCGGCATGTGGGTGCGCAATGGTATGAGTTTGCGCCACCAATCCGGGACATATCGCGGCGTCACGCAGAGGGACGTCTCCCATCATCGTGACATCTTCCTGTTGCAGACAGCACTTGTTGTCTGCAACCCCAGTCGCGTGCTTGCATCCATCATTGACCGGTTCGGAATGGAAAAGTGGGTGAAGGGGCTCTTTGAGCAAAAGTCAACAGCGCAAGACGATGCGCAACATCTTGACGTTGCTGAAGACATGATCCACCTACTCGTTGTACTACTGAGCGATCGCACTTCATTGATACGACTGGAAGATGAACCAAACAGTCGCATTAGGGCTATGCGCCGTGACATTATCCATGTGCTCTGCTTCAAACCTCTGTCCTTCACTGAAATTGGCAATAAGCTGCCTGAGAGGTATCAAGAGCAAGAGGATTTCACCGATGTCCTCGATGAGGTATCTAACTACAAAGCACCTGAAGGTGTTTCAGATGTTGGCACCTTTGAGTTGAAACCGGAGTGTGTCGAAGAGATCGACCCTTACATTGCTCATTACAACAAGAACCAGCGTGAAGAAGCAGAAAACGCCTGGCGTAAATGCATGGCAAAGAAGACGGGTAAGCCAGTTGAAGACCTAGTGTATGAACCGAAATTACGGCCCATTCCAGATGGCGTCTTTGCAAACCTGGCTGCATTCACAAACACTGGCATGTTCGCTCAAATCATCTATCACAGCCTGTTATACGCTCTCGTCAGTCCCAAGTGGACACCGACTGTGCCTTACACTAGGGTCGAGACGTATTTGCAGGTCGTGCTACATCTTGTTCTCATTGCGGTTATCGAGGACGAAACCTCCGAGGGCGACGCTTCTCAGTCCTCGTTTATTCATCTTGCTCTTACGAAGCTTTCCAGAGGCAGTATGATGCCAGAAGCTCCTACGGCCAAGACCATTGTTTCCTTGCTAAATCTGATGTCTACCAAGGAGGATCTCAAGGCGTGTCACTCAAGAATTGCGCTCATCCTTCGCCGTATGCGGCAAAAGCGACCTCATGATTTCGAGGAAGCATACATCCGCCTGGGCGTTCCTATCGATAGGATCAGTACTGCCTCGCCAGCAGTCAATATCAACGCGGAAGAAGAGCGCGAGCGCAAGAAGAAAGCCGCTCTGGATCGTCAGGCCAAAGTTATGGCTCAGTTTCAGCAACAACAAAAGAGCTTCATGGCTCAGCAACAAGACATTGATTGGGGTGACGTGGACGACCTTGATGACGAGCTGCCTGAGCCTTTGGAGGAGAAGAATTTCTGGAAGTACCCGTCTGGAACGTGCATTCTTTGCCAGGAGGATACGGATGATCGTCGACTATATGGTACATTTGCCTTCATACGAGAGAGCGGAATCTTGAGGCAAACCGACCTTTCGGACCCTGATTTCGTGAGAGAAACCACGAATGTGCCTAGGGATCTTGACCGATCTGCAGAAGACAATCGACCATTTGGTGTGAGCCACGAGAACCGCGTTGAAGTGGAGAAAATCAACCAAAAAGGCGAGACCTTCATGGCCGAACGCCAATTCATTGGAAAGGGATTTTCCCGTCGCGCAGTCCGACATGGACCAGTGTCCATTGGGTGCGGTCATATGATGCATTACAGTTGCTTCGAAGCTTACTTTGAAGCAACTCAACAGAGACATAAGCAACAGATTGCCCGGCATCACCCTGAAGATGTTAGGCGGATGGAGTTTGTCTGTCCGCTTTGCAAGGCCTTAGGCAATGCTTTCCTTCCAATCATCTGGAAGGGTCAGGATGAATCATATCCCGGTGCTCTTCAGACCGCCGCTGACGGTCAAGTCACGTCTGAAGTTCTCGCGGTGTTCCTGAAGGAGAATTTGTCTTCGAATCAGCTCCATCAATCTCCACAGTCTCCATCGCAGGCTGTTGGTATGTTCTCACACTATACAAAGGGTTCTCTGCTTCCCAGACTTGCCGAGACATCATCACACTTGGTGCTTGACGCCTGGGAACCCACGTCGCATTCATTAGGCGAACTGTTTCGAAATGACTCGCCTGATTCCGCTGGTGACAGTGCTCCAATGGCCGAGCTTGTCCAAGTGTACCGTCGTCTTCGTGATACTCTCAGAAAGAATGATTTGATTGGGCCTCATAGTAGAGCTATTCCCTCTGAGGCGCCCAGGAACGCTGCCGATCTGAGTGACAGCGATGTGCTGGCTCAAGCTGTCGGGTTTTCTATCTCAGCTGCGGAGATTTCCCAGAGAGGGCTTGATGCCGAGTATGGTTCCTTGTTGGTAGAGAGAATTTCCGAGTCTACCCTCACCCACCTACGGATTCTTGCGGAGACAGTCACCTCATACATTGCAGTTGGGGGCCAACGATTTGGTGGAATGAACAAAATCGCTTCCGAGTTCCAAGCAATGAGCGCCCGCCAACACGCGCAGCTCTTTGTGCCTGATGTCGAAGGTTCTACCCTGAGCGAAGATCATTTAAAGGTGGCCCCGCTGCTCAGGCTAGACCCATTCCTCTTCTTGTGTGAGAGCATCTTCGGTGTTGCTGCCGCTCATGGCTTTGAGATATCGTATCTTCTCCGCATCTGCTACCTCGCCGAAATTGTCAAGGTAGTCCACCGTGTATGCAAGATACAACCAGAAATCCACTGGATGTCTTGCGAAGATACGGCAGACAGGAGCTTGCTCAACTTTTCCGAATTCTGTCGAACAATTTACAAGATGAACTTGGATTTCACCGCCAGCGGTACTTCAAGCGATTCTATGATGCCTGAAGCGCACGAGCCGAATGGCTTTGACCAACCGTGCTTCGCCTCAATCGCAGACTATTATTCCTTCACCAAGAAATATGCGCAATGTTTCCTCCGCAAGTGCGTCATTCTCCTTTACGTCAAATATGGAATCGATTTCAACAGTCATATCTCGCCACAGCCGGAACAGGACGAGCTGGGCCGCCTGACTGAGGCTCTTCGTCTGCCCGACTTCGACAGCATGTGTGCAAGCCTTACGCCGCTTAGCATTCACGTAGGCTGGCCGAGTGCGCTCTGCGATCAACTTGTTCGTGGTTGGATCCGGCACGATAACAGCCAGTGGACCGACCTGGCATTTGGCATCGCAACAGATCCCGACCCCAACTTCCCGCGCCTTGCCGCACCAGAGAAGCTCCTCAGCCACCCCGGTATTTTCGAGTTGGTGGGGCTCCCCAAAAACTATGATGCGCTCATTGAAGAATGTACGAGGCGGCGATGTCCAAGGACTGGCAAGGATGTGTCGGATCCGATGATTTGCCTGTTCTGTGGTGAAGTCTTTTGTGGCCAGAGCATCTGCTGTTCTGCAGAGGACTCAATGGCGTCTCGACGGCATGGCTCTGGTAGAAAAATTGGCGGTGCACAGCAACACATGCGGAAGTAGGTTTATGCTCCAGTTATCGCGGTATTCTCGTGTAGGTAACCATGCTAACTATCTCGTCTTCAACAGATGCCAAGGCAACATTGGTATTTTCATCAGCATCCGCAGATGTGCAACCTTCTACCTCCACCGTCTCTCGGGCTCGTTCAGCCATGCCCCTTACATTGATAAGTATGGCGAGACGGATATGGGCCTTCGACACTATCGACAGCTTTTCCTCTCACAGAAACGCTATGACTCGATGTTGCGCACTATGTGGCTTTCACATGGTGTCCCTTCGTTTATCTCACGCAAGCTCGAGGCGGACATCAACACAGGCGGTTGGGAGACCTTGTGACTAGATGGTTGGGGCCTCGAAGATGACGATGATGATGACGACGGGGGCACTGATGAGGATGAAGACATGGATACAGCCGACGCAGACTTCGATCTCGAAGAATTGGTCAGCTTCTTTGGGGCCCCCATGGGGATACGGCAACCTATAACTCGCGGAGATGGTACTGGCAACCAAGATGAAGGCGCACAGGATGAAGATGATGACGGTGACGATGATGGAGACAGTGTCATGGATGTACTGGAGCGACTAAGTTATGACATGAGCGATTATGACGAAGAGGAGGAGGAGGATGGGAATGAGGAAATGGAGTATGTTGAGGGTCAAGAGTATGAAGAAGACGAAGAGCAGGAGCATGGAGAGCATGATGAAGAAGTGGAGAGTGAGGAAGAAGATGATGACGAGCAGGATTATGACCATTTCTAGGAAGTTTGGCCCTTGTTCACTTTGGGCCGCCGCCGGGGAGGGGGGTGGAGAAGGCGAGGCAGAACCAATACGGTATGGCGTGCGCACAGCAGGCAAACACCGAGAAAGCTTCATGAGGGGGACATATCATAAATAACATAGTACGGTGTCTGCAACTTCTCTACTTCAGCTTCAGTTTGGGACTGTTTATTTCACGGTGTATCATGTGGTAGGGTTGCTTTCAACTTAGGAAGTTAAATCGAAGAGCAGTAACATAATCAAAGAAGTTTCTCTCGTCGTCCTTAGAGAAACGTTGGTTGCCTACTAAGCACAAGCGTTGCAGCGTAAAGTATACTAGGCTCGTCAAATGCATTGCCTCGGCATTTTCATCTTATTTTGATATTTACTGATATCCTCTCGATCATCGGCCACCATTATCCGGTCGTGTGTTGTCCCGTGGCGTGCTCCATTGTGAGCTTCCCCCCTTATCCATATTTTCAAGGACGGAAATGGCAAGGAATACACAAGCTCTCGCCTTGTTCATCTTGTGTTTCTCTTTCTTTTTATCTCGCATTTTCTCTCCCATTCAACAACCCATCAATGGCAGCCGTGTCTTCCCGTTCTCTTTCATCGGCCCTCATAGTCCTAACATACGAGTCTTCATGGTATGTGTGGCCATTCGTTTGCGGAGTACCTTCGTCGTCGGCCACCTCTCCCCTTCTTTCCTCTTCAGTGAGAATGCCCGGCATTATTGTGCCCTCTTCATCCGCTGCAACAGTATGCTCGCTCGTGTTAGGGTATCTCGTTCCAGCTCCATTATTGTCGTTGTATTCTCCGCCATAGTGTCCGTTGATCCTACCGTTCTGCTCAGAACTCTTTTCATGCGCCTGTTCAGAGAGGTATCGATGCTTAAAAACAAGGATGCGGGCATCATTCCCACAGCTAACCATGGTGCCCGTCTCGCCGTGGACATCGACCCAGAAACACACCCCCTTGTGTGCGCTCTCAATGCGCTGCAAGATCTGTTTACTTTTGACATCCCATAGTACAATGTCACCGTCTTCGCTCGCACTCGCGACAAAGGCTACACTATCGGCTTCCTCCCATTGTTCTTCGGCGAATTCGTTGTCATTGTCATTGTCAATCTCGTTCTCGTTTTCGTCATCAGCATTACCATTGCTGCCGCCGTTCGCTAATGAAGAGACGACAAGAACCTTGCGCATGGAGCGCAAGAGACCGAAACAGCCACCGACAGAGTAATTTCGGTTGATGTGGCCCTGGTATGTTTTTTTAACAGTGCAAGGCATGTTGACGAAGTCCCAGAGCCGCATACACGAGTCGGTGTAGCTGGCAAGGATGAAGCGGCCGTTGGGCGAGAAGCAGACCGAAGCGGCTGCTGGGTTGTCTTCATAGACAAGCGTGCGGAGGCACTGTCCGGTGGAGGTGTCCCAGATGCGGCTGATTCAGGAAGTATTTGCATTAGCCTCGAGGCACATGGTCAACTTCCAATGCATATGAGATCCTGTTGGCACTTACATCAGACCGTCGGTGGAACAGCTGGCCACCAGCGTGCCGTCCATACAAAAATCGATGCCGCTCACAGGGTCGCTGTGCGCCGGCAGGCTTCTCATGAGCCGTCCTGCACGAACATCCCAAAGAAAGACAGCCTCATCGTAGCTTCCACTGGCGAGCATATTACCCTTGGGCGAGAACTTGAGACAATAGATATAGTTATGGTGGCCCAGCAGTGGTTTCCTCCCGCCACTGCCCCGCACACCTCCATCAGTCCGCCCGCCAATGCCTCTGGCTGAGGTGCCTACTCTTTCACCGGGCGGTAAATTCTCGTCTGCACCAACCGCATGCGCCGGGTCGCCCGTCGTGCGGTTCCATAGCCGGATCGCCTTGTCGTCGCTGCCCGTTGCAATGGTCTCAGAGTCGGGGCTCCATGCCAAGCACGAAACGCCAGCCATGTGGCCCACAAGTGTATCTATGTGTGCGCCAGTCTCGGCATCCCAGAGCATGGCGGTGCCATCAGCAGACGCCGAAGCAATCCAGCGGCCGTCGGGGGAGATGCGCACTTGAGATATGGGCTTTGCATGCCCGCGCAGCTCTAGGTGAGGGCGGAACTCAGGGCGAAGGGGCCGGGCTTCCTTTTTGGTGGGGTCACGGTCTCGAGAGGTAGATGTGGAGTGGCGCGGGGTTCGACGAGAGGTGGAGGATGTGCGGGAACGCGAACGGGAGCGGGAGCGGGAGCGGGATGGAGATCTTGAGCGAGCTTCGTCGTCAGACTGTGAGTGGGAACGAGAATGTATCCTTGACTGAGAGCGTGACCTGGATCGCGATCTTGACGGCGACTGCGAGCGGGAGCTGTAGTAACCTCTATTCGCGCTTCTGCTTCGTGACCGTGGGGAGGGCTGTTGAGGTGGACGACGGATGGAGAGGGCGCGCGTATCGGCGTCGGGTAAGGGGTCTCGTTCTTCTGCTGAGCTCTGTTCTGCGCTGCCGTCGTTGCGCTTGCGCCTCTTGGAGGACGAGACCTCGAGATCTGTTCCCGGCTCCATCACGATGGCCGGCCTCGTTTTCTTCAGGGAGAAGCAGCGAGAGCAGGATCAGACTGCTCCGAGCCCGGACTCCGCTACGGCTGCCAGGCGTTGGTTCATCCCCTCCAAGTTGTTCTGCGGGTGCTCGAAATACGTTGGTGGAAGAAAGTGTGGCGGAGGAGCTGAGTGTAGCAAGTTGGGCTCGGTTTCGAGGACAGGAGTGCAAGTATGCCGGGGATTGGCAGGTCAAGAAGTACAAAGTCGCGGTAGTCGCGATGGAAAATAAATGGCTTCCAGGATGTACATAGTACGTTCGTCCATGGTACGTGCTTTTAGTACTATGTACTCTACCATGTAGCAGGAGCAGGGGTGCGGCAGGCAAAGTCCCTTGGGTGCTGGGCTGCCCTGGCTGCCTGGCTACAGTTACTCTGAGTTACATTGCCTTGGCTGCTAGGCTGCACTGCCTAATAAGCGACTTGGATCCCGCTCAGGCGTATTGACACAGGGGCGTTGACAACCGGGACAGCCGAACTAGTCCTTGGCTAGCTAAGCGTACAGAGCACAGGGTGCCTGGATCCACTGACGAGTTTTGATTGAATCGTAGAGAGGCACCTTGGATTACATAGTAACATCAGAACTGCCGCGCTTCCTCCTACGACCACGCACACTCTCTGGCCCCCATGACGTTGATGTGAATAACCTACAAGAGAACCACGAGACCCAGCCTACTCCTTACTCGGTTCCCTTGAATCACAGGAACCAGCAAGCTGTTCATTGCTGTTGCTGGGGGCTGCAACGGAGACGCCATATGCAATGCGATGCGACCCTCCACCACGGCTCAAGGCTATGTTTTAATTTTATATTGGATATAATCTTCATGCGCTAGACTGCTCGTGCCTTTCGATTTCCTCACTCATCTGGAGATTCTTTCCCTACTTGAGCTGTGTGTGTGATTCTGTCTTCTTGCCACTGGGAAAGGCGGCCATTCGTCTACTTAGATATATATGAGCATTATCATCGCCATCATCGTCGTTGTACACCGTTTCTTCCTTTCCGATCCACCTCCCGACGGCCATGCCGGTGGATGACTACGGGCCCCCTCTCGCCATGGGCCACTCCAGCGGACTGCCCTCGGAAATCAACATCGTCACCCTCAACTGCTGGGGTCTCAAGTTCAACATCTCCAAGCAACGCCAGGCGAGGCTGGCCGAGATTGGCGCCCAGCTAGCGAGCACGCACCCTACGCCCAACATTGTCTGTCTCCAGGAAATCTGGGCTCACGATGATTACTTGGCTGGTGAGTTTACTTAATTTTTGAAAAAGGATCCTCACGTACAGTCTCGCTGACACCTCTACGCCTCTTCAAGTCCGCCGCCAGCTGCGCGTCCTTTTGCCGTATGGCAAATTCTACTACGCTGGCTCTTTCGGCGCCGGCCTCGCGATCCTCTCACGCTGGCCCATTGAGCAGTCCACCTTCACGCCTTACACCCTCAACGGCCGTCCCACAGCCTTCTGGCGCGGTGACTGGTACGTCAGCAAAGGCATTGCCCACGCTCGCATCCGCATGGGTTCCGAGCGCCATCCTCCTCATCCTCTTGGCCACCAGCAGCCACACCATCCTCTCACCAATTCCGACAAGGACAATGCCACGGCCATCCTCGAAGTCTTCAACACGCATACCCACGCTCCCTATGCCTCGGACAAGAGTGACAGCTACCGCGTCCACCGCATGAGCCAAGTCTGGCAACTTGCCAAGCTCCTCAGCGGCGCTGCCGAGCGCGGCCACCTCGTCGTCGCAGCAGGAGACTTCAATATGACCCCTCTGTCACCCGAGCACCACATCCTCACTGCCCACGCTCCTGTCCGTGACGTCTGGCGCGTGCTCCATCCGGATAGCAGTCTCGGCAGCGCAAATAGTCCGCGTGAGCTTGCGCGAAGGAGGATGGACGGCGGCGTAACCACGGCAGCGTTATCACCACCGACCGCAGAGACCAACCTGCTCCTCAACGGCGCAACCTCCAACAATATCCTCAACACATGGCGGTGGTCCAAAGCAGACCAAAAGAAACTAGGACCAGGCCAGCCTCTGTACGAACCAGCCCTTGACACGCCAGATCCGCAGGCTCAAAGGCTCGACTACATCTTTGCTTCGGTTGCACCGCGATTCATCGATGGTGGCGGCTTCCGCAGTAGGGACAGGAATGGTGTTGCAGAGCAAGGAGAAACCGAGGCCACCATAGGTGGCTGGGTCGTCCGCGATGCACGCGTGGGCATGACACAGCGACATCCCGTACTGGGATGCAGTCTTTCCGATCACTTTTCCGTCGAAGCCACCCTTGTCTTCCACACTACGACCACAGCAAGTCCAAGCCATGTGCAGCAGACAAACCACCTTGATTACCTCCTCCGCCACCGCCTAAGTCATCATAATCGCAGCAACGAAGATGATGAAGACGATGCCGCAGCGGGGACAACCATCACCGACGGCACGTTGGCTGCCCCGAGCATCAGCCAGTGGCCTCTTCCCCCGGGCCACCACCACCTCTCCATGCTCAACGGCGGCAGCGCCTATAATCCTCGGTCGGAGGTGGATCACAGCGTGAACAACGATAAAACCAATGGGGCCAATAATGGTGATAGTAGAATTAATACAACCCACCTCGACACAGATCACGAAGACGCCAATTCAGAAGACCTCCGCTCCCCCGCTGCGGGCGCCTTTCTCTCTCTACAATCCCCATCCCCTTCGACAAGCAGACAATCCCAAGGTCCTGGAGAAGACGATGACTACGATGATGATGATGATGATGATAATGGTAATATTCGCAACGACCACAAAGCAAAGTCGGCAACAACACGGGTACAACGAAATCGGCCATCGCAAAAGCCCCTTGACTTCGAAACGCAACTTCTCTCCTCCACCATTACGATCCCCCAACCATTATCAGATTCAAAAGCTCACCTTACAGAAAACACCCACTTCACCGCGCAAGAATACGATTCACTCATAACCATGGTAAAAGTCTACGTGGCCCGAGAAGCCCAGCAGACGCGCTGGCGAACACGGCATTTTGTATTTTGGGTAGTAGTGACCATTGCGTGCTATATCGTCGCTTGGTTTATTCCAACTCAGCAAGATGAGCATGGTCTCAGCAGTGCGCAGAACCACGCAATCAATTTTGTCCTGCTACTTCTGAGCAGCCTTGGACTGGTTGCCGGTGTGCTCGACGGCCTGATGGCGCTCTTATTCTTCAGAGGCAGTGAAAAGAGGGCTCTAAAGGAATTCAAGTGGGAATTGAGCAATGCAAGGACTCTTGCCTATGGCGAAACATTTTCTGGCATCGAGGAGGAGGACATTGGCGGCACCGAAGATTTCTGAAGACATATACGACCACATTCCAAGTCAGCTCAAATACAACAAGCAAAAATCAATATTAATCTTTAATGCTAAGCCTGGATGGGATATTGTCTAGCCATACTTCTATTTTCATACGAACCCAATGCCGTTTCTTCTTGAACGTCTGCTCAAATCACTCTTGTCCCTAAACTACCAGAGACGGTTTGAGACTTCTCTAGTGACACTTCCCCTGTCCCACGAATAGCCCACAAGAGCGCATAAACGGTAAGGAAGAAAAAACTTGCTCAGAGCCAATCGAGTTCTCCTCAGATGGATTTCCAACCGTGCTAACCATAACAAGTGCCTGTTTAGTTGACTCCAGTGGTGTTTGATCCAGATCTTGGTTCTGTGTCCATAGTTTTGCGCTGGCGGTTAAGTGCATATGCTCCTTCAACGTAGGTTGTCTGCAAGTCATTTACCGAACAGGATGATCCCATGGCCCGAATCGTTGACATGTTAAATGTAAGTGGTGTCTTAACCCGCCGCCAATCGTATCCCATAAAGGCAGTCTTCATTCTCTCTGCCAAGACGGCCTTCCGAGTGAATGGATCTCTTAAAAGCCGGTCTCGCGGCCGTTTCTTTTCTTTACGGCCATATACTCGCGCAACGGCTTTAAGTGCGTCCCGCTCCCATTGTTGCAAGCCTGGTTCCGCATCAACCTGCAGTTCGAAGTTACGGAGACGCAAACTGTTATATGGAACCATCAACCATGAGCGTACCGCTTGTTGTATAGTTTGGTTGAATATTCCAAGAGCTTCCGCAAGTCTGACTTCGCGCTGGGTGATTTGAAGAGCTGGACTTTTGGTGGCAGCATTTGTCGGAGCTGTCACAGAAGAATGATCATGGACCTCAGCAAGACAACGCGGACTTGGAATCTGCGAACGAGGTGGAGGCGCAATGCTGTCACAGATCGAAGCCGGCTGTGCCTGCCGCTCCAAATCGTTTGCATCTGGCGTGGCTTTGTCACCAACCCCATGCCGACTGGCTACAGTCTCCGAAATAACAGCCCGAGCCAGGGCGTCTCGTTGGTCGTCTTGCTCATCCTCTGTGTCAGAGGGGTCTGTCATCGGCTGGTCTTCGTCGAAGTATTGAGTGTCCTCTGCAGACCGTATCGCGGGCACAAATGGTGGGCTGAGCTGATGAAGCCTGTCCTAAGGCAGATCTCTGAACCATTTGTGTGCCTTTATATCCTCTGCATCATACGGAAAGACAAAATTTCTTTGATAGACAGACGTTCCATTGCCACCAAGTGATTGACGTGAATTATAGAGCATGCTGTCGTACTGGTAACGTCGACTGCACAGGCGTGTTTCCTTATCCTGGAGGAGGCTCGCAATGAGGTTTTGACAGCGACCGGATACAGAAGGGCGAACCGGAAATGAGAAGGTCGATCGATGGTTCTGCACAAATCATCAAGGTCAGAAATTCCAAGGGATACATGGAAGAGGTTGGGGCAGGGAACAAAAAGTTGGAACAAGCTCACCAGAATATTCTGCTTTGTCTGCTGCCTTCCTTGATCAGACAGAAACGGCGTATGGCCGTATATGCATTCAAACAGAATCACACCAATACTCCACCAGTCGCAGCGGCCATCATACGAGGCGCCTTGAATCACCTCCGGGGCCATGTATTGGCTCGTTCCCACGACTGACTTGGCTGACTCTCGCAAGCCGCATCGATTGCGCCATTGCAACAACGGCTCGCCATCCCACAAATTCTTCTTTTCGTGTTTTTGCAGCCCTGCAGTGACATGGGGGCTACATAGTAGTCCATGAGCAAGTTGTTGCGCGTCTTGTCGATCTTGGTCGTCGCCCTCGACCTTGAGGTTCAGCGTCCGTATGACCGAGTAGCGGCTGGCATGGTAATAAGAGGTGTCGTGGGACCAATGGCCGTCAAAAGCAAGCCCAAAATCCGATATTTTCAGATGTCCCGTGGCTGAGATAAGAAAATTGTCTGGTTTGATGTCACGATGGACACAGCGCAGAGCATGAGCCTCTTCGACACATGCAATCATCTCGGCTATGTAGAACCGTGCAACATGCTCGGTCAAAATGTTCTCACGGATGAGAAGACCCAGAAAGTCTCCGCCCGGCATATAGTCCATGACCAAGTACAAATTGACAGCGTCTTGAAAACTCGAGATGAGTGGAACAATCCTATTTATGAATATGTGGTTAGCAACTATCGTTAAAGAGGCTTGGAAAGTAAGCATACCATCGGGATCCCTCTGAAGCAACAAGAAAATCTCTTTCCGCTCTGAGATGGCCTTCTTGGCTGGTTCGAATCATGCTAGATTTGCGAATGACTTTCATTGCGTAGACCTTTTTCTGGGTAGGACTATCACCTGGCTTCCACTTTTCCCGGACAAGTTTGACCACACCAAAACTCCCCTTTCCAAGAGCTTTGATGGGTTGGTAGGCATTGCAGTAAGACGGAGGTCCACCCTCTCCTCCAGCCAAGGCTTTGATGGTGCGGGCCTTTAATGCCCGTGCAAGGCGCAAATGGTTCGTTTCGTTTTCGTAGAATTGGGCTCGCAGGACATTCTTGGTTTCGACAGATACTGTATCGCCTGTCCGCCATAGCTCATTCTGCAGCAAGAAAAACCGCCTTTCTCGCGATGTGGGAGTCGTAAAGGCCTCGTTGTAGTATGTCTCGAGGAATATCTTGGCGGCAGCGGCCTTTTCTGCGGTGACAACAGTAACACTGACCACGACTTCCTTCTTCTCTTTGATGGTGTCAAGATTGGAATGGCATGCTGTATCGTTCACAGCTAATGGTGGATGCTGATGAGTCTTCCATCTTATCAAAGGACTCTTCTTCTCTGAAGAGCGATCCTTGCTGGACGACTTTTTGGACTCGACGGACGTTTTACCAGTTGAGTCGGACTGTTTGACGGTGTATATGCTGGAATTTGGGCTGGAAGTTGACGCTGTGTTTGCTGACTTCCAGATTCCCTGGGCAGAAGCTGAAGAGCGATGAATAGGTCCAGCCTCCTAGGACTGCAGAGAAGGTCTCCTCGTGATGATAGGCCGTCGAACGGTAGTGGTCGGTTCAAAGGAGGGCCGGAAGAGGGTCGATGCCATTTTCTTGAGGCCCAGGTTCAAGTCAGCTTTGAATAACGCCGTACGAGGCTCTTGCTTCGATAGCTGTCGCTTAGTGATGATAGTTGGTCGGGTTGTGACAGAATCAATCTGATCTTCAGCAGTCTCAGCAAAACCTCTAATAGTTCAAAGGATGCGGATAAGTCTATTCGTTATGATTTTCACCATCAAGGCGAGGTAAGCTGTGACGAATACTAACGTTGACTCTGACTTGCCACGGACTTGAATACAGATACTAACTTTGAGCTCTGGCGACGTAGCTTGAGAGGCCGTATTTGGTCGAATTCTGGCGAGCGAGAAGCCCCCATGCCGGCCACGGTCGAAGCCAAGTTGCTATCGTCCTGTGATTGCGCCCTGTCCATCTCGCTGTATACAAGTGTTGGACGCGAATGAAAGTTGTTTCAAGAAATGGTATGCTCAACGGTAGAATAAAACAAGAAATGAAATGAACGCATCTGTTCAGTCTCATGCCAGGAAATGCCCAGAGCGAGAGGCTGGGAAGACTGATGCGGGAGGCCAAAGAGGGACAGAAATTGCCGCCAAGCGGCATATCATCCTTATGTTTCAATAACAACTTGGGTAAGCTCGTTCTTGCTTCATTAGTCGAAAAGCACCCGGTCCATCATAGGCAACCCCCACGCTCATCTCCGAGTGTTACTACCGTTCCAGGACCATGTTCAGTTGCCTGTCCAGGGAGAGCTACGTCAAACACTTGCGTCGACGCTCAGTGTACTCGTGTATAACAATTGCCACTGGCTGCTATGACATGAATCTACAAGACAGCGGACCAAGTGATGTTTTGATCAAGAAATTTATTCAGAAGCTTGGCTTGCCCGGGCTATCCGCGGCAATTTAGCATGACGAAAACTCCATACATAACATCAAAGGGAATTTAGAAATAGCCAGACCATGTACGCCGCCCATATGCAATGTAGACCTCGTCATCCCCTCCGAGGATATCTGCTTCCCGTGTCCGCAATGGCCGGATCCTCGCAGACCACGTCTAGGTCAGAAGACTCCGTTGCTGTAATCAACAAATAGCTAGCACCCCGAGGTTCAGCCCACGCAAACGTGTCGAGATAGTCATGTAAGCGACTTTCGTAGTCTCTGCCATGAGAACGTCCGGATAACCACTCGCACTCTTGCTCCCCCTCCTTTTTTTGTTCCCATCCATTACACCATGAAAGATGAATTCCCGTACAAGTCTCAACCCTAACATTGACAGGTCCTTACTTGATCTCCAACAGCTTGACATCGAAGATCAAGGTGCTGTTGCCGGGAATGCCTGGCAGGCTCTTGCTGCCGTAGGCCTTGCTGGCAGGGATAGTCAAGCGACGCTCGCCTCCAATGGCCATGCCCTTGACGCCGATATCCCAGCCTTCAATGACCTCACCCTTGCCCAGCTTGAAAGAGAAAGGAGGACCCTTCTTGTTGGCTAGAAAGATCTATTAGCATGTTGGCCTTCCCACAACGGTTAGTGTGTTCAAAGGGAGCTCACCGTCAAAGATCTTGCCGTTCTCAAGCTTGCCAATGTAGCGCATACCAACCTTGTCGCCAGGCTTGGCGGTGCGGCCGGTACCAACCTTGCGGTCATCGATAGTCACACCCTTCTCAACACGGATGCTGCTGGCAGGCTTCTTGGCCTTGTCGGCCTGCTTAGCCTTCTCAGCAGAGGAGCCAGTAGGACCTTGCTCCAGGTTCTTGGCGAACTGGACCTTCTTGTCGGACTTGGGAGTTTCCTTCTCGGCGGCGACAGCCTTGCCCTCGTTGTTCTTGAGCTTCTTTGCTTGCTTCTTGCTTAGCTTAGGCTCCTCCTTGGCAATGAGCTCATCAAGTCCACCGGCTTCCTCAGCGACGCGCTTGTTCTTGCCCTTCTTAGCAGTATCGACCAGCTTGGGTGCCTCCTCCTCATCAGTGTCGATTTCCTCCACGCGACCGGCACCGTCAATGTCATCCAACTCGTCCTCCGAATCGTCGCCAATGAGGTCCTCCATTCCAGGGGGCAAATCGTACTCGTCATCCTCGTCCTCCTCGTCGCTGTCAGAGGCGTTCTCTTCGTCAAAGACGTAGTTTCCGGTAAGGAATACGGTGT
Source organism: Coniella vitis (assembly GCA_011317545.1). Classification (NCBI taxonomy): domain Eukaryota; kingdom Fungi; phylum Ascomycota; class Sordariomycetes; order Diaporthales; family Schizoparmaceae; genus Coniella; species Coniella vitis. The sequence continues at coordinate 2,654,883 of WUJK01000003.1, forward strand.
GGGTGCCGGAGTTGACGAAGAAGGCCTTCTCGCCCTCGCCAACGGTCAAGTCAATGGGCTGCTGGCAGTGCTGTTGACAGAATAAATTAGTTTGGGCGCAAAAGACGATTCTGAGAGGGGTATGCTTACAGTCTCGGGATCGAGGGTGCAGATAGCGAACTGCTGCAGATCCATCTCCTGCAGCTCGTCCTCATCCTCCGACTCGTCCTCCGATTCCTCCTCGTCATCCTCGGTAGGAACAGCCTTTGCCTTGCCCTTACCGGCACCAGCCTTTGCGCCGTTGGTCTTCTTGCCCTTCTTCTTCTGCTCGGGCTCGTCATCGACCATCTCCTCATCGGACTCGTCGTCCTTGGTAGCATCGAGGAGCTCCTTGAGGGCAGCAGCCCGCATAGCCTTCTTGGACTTGCTGGGGTCGCTAGGACCGCCATTTGCCTCCTCGTCGTCCTCATCCTCGGAGTCATCCTCATCACCCTCACCAGCAAGCAATTGGCGCAGATACTCATCATCGTCCTCCTCGGAATCGTCATCAAGCTGGGTGTCGTCCAGGGCCTGCTTGATGAGCTTGAGGGTGGAACGGGGTCGGCGAGCCTCGCTGCTGTCCTCGACCTCCTCGGTAGGGTCAATGGCAGCCATGGTCAGGTGAATCTGTTCTTGTTAGCGCGTGGAAACAGGGCTGGCTGCCACGGTTGGGCGTGTCGCGCGCATGGTCGCAACGCGCAGATCATGATAAACAGAAGAGAATATGTTCAAGGGATGTTGATAGTCAAGGAGTAGTGGGATTGCACTCACGGTCACGCGGCCAGACTGGGTCACAGGGACCAAGATGTCGCCCGGAGGGACCTCGAGCCCGAAGAGGGCAACAGGCTGCAGAGGGGCCATGATGGTTGGTATTGGAGAAAAAGATTGATGAGGTACAAAAGGATGAATTATAAGGAGTAAAGACAGGCAGACCAAACCGAACCAAAATGGTGGTATCACAAAATAAGAGGGGTGCTGCGCGCGGATGGAAAGTGAAGAAAACTTGTCAGCTTTAACTTGCAGCGGGAAGGGAAAGAGGCAACAGCCCGTCGCAACATGACCCTGCCTCGAAATTTTGAAAAAGCTAGACCCGCCGATAACGATAAGCCTCGCCTCGCCTCCGCCTCGCCTTGCCGCACTCCAGTGCAGCCAATGAAAGCGAATCGCAATGATAAATGATAGAAAACTTAATAAGCGACCCAATATCCGCATACCTCGTCCCGTTGGCTTCCAACACGTCTCTCCTTCTACTTGATGGCGTGTATGGACACTCGTTTCTAAACAGCACAATTGCAGCAATTTCGTATTTGGCTTTCAGTCAGCGCCGCTCACCCTAGCCTTGTTTTTGTCTCGCTTGGCATGTTTTGCTGAAGCATCAATTGCTACTTTCTTCCATTTGGAAATGCTACTTTGGACGCCATGAGGTTATTGGTCCTTTTGCAAGTCATCTTCAGGAAGGCCGGTTTGGGCCGAAACAATTCATTGAATCAGCTCAGCAGGATGAATCGACATACCCCACTGTGTATAGCAACCCTCACAGCATACTGGTCGCTTGCGCCGAGGAATTGATATTGGTTGGAATATATGCCAACCTGAGGAATTGTAGCGTCTCGTTCTCTGCACTCTTTTCCCTCGTTCTTTCTGCTCCCGTTTCCTACTGCAACTGTGGTCTTTTTTTCTTGTCTTGTTGTTTCACTATGTTGTCTTCCACTGCTGTCGACTCACCACTGGCTCAGGTGGCGAAGTGCTGCCAAGAAATACTTAGTCTGGCTCATTGGCTGTCGTCAGAACGAAGTGTTTTCCCCTTACGGAGCTGGGAACGGGCCAAAGAGGCCTAGTGTGAATGTGCCAGTTGAGACTTTTATCGATGCTTACAACCGCTTGCTACGTCAACTCCATTCGAATCACTCCAATCCGCAAAGATGCGCTTGGCGAGCTGCCTGTCATCAATCTAGAGCACTGGAGGGGCTGGTCTCCTCCTGCTGCTAGCCATGTTCTCTTAGTCCGCCCGGCGGGCAGATGTCGGCGAGATACAGTTCCATTGCAGTCGCTGGACCGGCGCCGTCTCTTCGCTTCTCCGGAGAATCTCCTCGTCCTGCGGCCGGGCCAGGCTAAGGCGAGGAGTTGCATCTCATGGGTTGCGAAGACGTTGGCGAGTGCCAAGTGGGCCGGCCTGACGGGAAAAGAATCACATGCTTTCATGCAAGTTTATTAGTACTGAGGCCTGTCAACCTTGCATTGCCAGTGAAACCCAGCGTTGTAGCAAGGACCATAGGCCCGGTGTCTACTATGTGCCAAATTGAGATTGGTTTGTATGGAGCTCGGGGTATTTGGGCACGGAGTATGCAGCCCATATTGTGTACGTACTTACTTGGGCGCATGGCAGCAGCAAGGGAACCAGGCTTTGCATCCTTGGAAACCTGGGGTACATAGTGTCAAGGGTACTTGCATAAAGTATCTTGGTTTCTTTAGCAGTGGACAGTAAGTTGGATGGAAATTGGGGGCTCCTACTCTGTACCCCAACTCATCTCGCTGGTGAAACACAGGCAGCTGACTTGTCTTGCAGTAGACTGGCTGGCTGAAGCCTCCCTGATAGGCTCCTGCCCAACTATGTGAGAGGTTCAGGATCGGCCCGTCCACGGCGTTACGGGAGCAATGGCCTCTCTCACACTTGCCGCTTTTGTCCTCCAGCCCGTGGTTGTCTGCTGCCTTGTCCAGAGGCCTTTGCGATCCTATCGAGCCCATTGGCAATCTTGGGCACAGCCATTACATGGCGGGCTGCTCCCCCTCCACTCGACACGCCTCCACGCTCGGGTGCTTCTCGGTTCTTTTACTACCTGGACCCTTCCAGACCATGGAATGAGGCACAGAAAGGCTGGCAGGGGCCATGAGCAAAGATGAACGGTGGCTGAAGGAGGCGACACAGCGTACAGCCCAAGCCTGTACTCACTTACTGACCTGCTGATTCGGTCGAAGCCAAAGCCAAATTACGGCCCCATCCTGCGATCCTTGGCAGTGCTATGTCTCCCAAAGGCTTTTGGTGAGACTGCTGGGCTACATAAGTCCGCAGCGATGCACCCTATCTTGGTTGGAATTTGCTGTCTTGGCTGTCCATGAAACCTCTTGGCTCTTGAGGTTGTGCTTCTTTCTCTCTTTTGCAAGAATCATGTCGCCAGCTTCTTTTCTGCGTCCTCTTGTGGCAGCGCTGCTGGCAACTCCCATTGTCTGTCTGACCCCCGCAGAATGGCGTTCCCAGAGCATCTACCAAGTCATGACCGACCGCTTTGCGCGGACAGACCTTTCCACAACCGCCGCTTGTGATTCCTCGGAGGGCATCTACTGTGGCGGCACTTGGCAAGGGCTCATCAGCAAGCTCGATTATATCCAGGGCATGGGCTTCACTGCCATATGGATATCGCCTTATGTGGCTCAACTGACTGGTGACACACCTGATGGCGAATCTTACCATGTAAGCGTCATCCTGCTTTTGTTATTCTCCCAAACAACCTTCGCGCTTGAGATGGCTTCTAAAGCAATTCTGCTCCATAGGGCTATTGGGCTCAAGACATATACTCTGTCAATTCAGCATTTGGCTCCGAAGGTGACTTGCAAGACCTCTCGTCCGCTTTGCACGACAGAGGCATGTATCTCATGCTCGACGTTGTCACCAACCACTTTGCTTATTATGGCTCTCCCTCATCCATCGACTACGGCGTCTTCAACCCCTTCAACTCAGCCTCGTACTTTCACTCCTACTGTGCCATCGACTATGATAATATCGAGTCTATTCAGGTCTGCTGGGAAGGCGACACGACCGTGCCACTGCCCGATCTGGCGACGGAGGACGAGGACGTCTACAGTGTCTGGAATGACTGGATTGCCGATGTTGTCTCTACCTATGGCATCGACGGCATCCGTCTCGACAGTGCTTATGAGGTTAACTACAATTTCACTAAGGCTTTCGAGGATGCCGCTGGCGTGTACCTTGTCGGCGAGGTAGACGATGGCGACCCAGCTGTTGTCACGCCATACCAAAAATACATGAGCGGCGTGCTTAACTACCCTGCCTACTACTGGATTACCCAGGCCTTTGAGTCCACCTCGGGCAGCATTTCCAATCTCGTCAACGGCATCAACACAATGAAAGCCGACACGGACACCACTCTTTACGGCTCTTTTCTGGAGAACCATGACAATCCCCGTTTCCCCTATTTGACGAGCGACTACGCCCTCGACAAGAGTGCCATTGCCTTCACCATGCTCGCCGACGGCATCCCCATCATCTACGAGGGCCAGGAGCAGCACTACAGCGGCGGCCCCGTTCCGGATAACAGAGAAGCCGTGTGGCTGTCGGGCTACGATACTACCGCGGAACTTTACACCTTCATCACACAGCTCAACGCTATCCGTAGCTGGGCGATTTCCAAGGATTCGACCTGGGTCACTTACCAGGCCTGGCCCATCTACTCGGATTCGCACACAATTGGCATGCGTAAAGGTAGTACAGGACTGCAAATTGTTGGCGTGTACAGCAATGTCGGATCGAGCGGATCGACGACCGTCACTCTTCAGGCGGCCAACACGGGCTTCACGGCCGGCCAGGCTCTGACGGATGTCCTGAGCTGCACGGCCTTTACCGCAGACTCGAGTGGTGACTTGACCGTTTCAATTAGCTCAGGCGTGCCAAGGGTGTTTTACCCGACCGCAGCGCTCAGTGGCTCTTCAATTTGTGGTGAGTGAGAACGAATCGTTTCTGGTTGCATACGACCTTAATCGGGTATTGGTGAAAATCCTTGAGGGATGTCAAAGGCAACCCTGGCCATGAGCAACCAAGGCTTTGCTTATTCCCAAATTTTCGAGTCTCACATATGTTTATTTCCTTTTGATCAATACTTCTCAGTTTGTATTTCCATTATTATTATTATATCTTGTGGAAATGTGGGCTCCAAAAAAGTCCATGTATTGCAAAGACACGTTTCTCTAAACTCTTATACAGGAGGCGGATCGACGACGACCACAACCGGCAGCTGTACCTCGAGCTCTGTGGCTGTCACCTTTGACGAACTCGTCACAACCACCTACGGCACGACCATTAAACTGTAAGTCTCCACACTTTTCGTACTGCAGCTTTGCACTCCTCTGGACCAAGTGCTACCCTTTCCATCTTTATCCCATTCCTTCCTTTCAGCCTGCATCTCATCTCCACTACCGTTACCATACGCCAGTCCCAACCCTCTCTCTGATGGAGATGTGGGAGCCTAATCAGATCATTTCTTCCTACTCTTGTCTTCGTTTCGACTTCATCGCTTACAAAACAGCTCCGGGGACATTTCTGCACTTGGTGACTGGGACACCAGCGACGCCATAACCCTCAGCGCATCTGCCTACACGGCCAGCAACCCGCTATGGGCCGTGACAGTCGACTTGGCCCCTGGAACCGTCGTTGAGTACAAGTACATTAACGTTGATAGCGCCGGCAACGTGACATGGGAGGCGGACCCGAATCATACTATTACAATCCCTTGTTCGGCCACGACGTTATCGAATAGCTGGCAAAGTTGATTCACCACAGAGGTAGGAGAGCCTCAAGGTGCAAGGTAATAACCTATATGAGTACTGCGGACTGGTGGCTGGAAATGGGCGTGCGATGGCATGAGGTGGAGATTGCCTCTGTTTCATGTATATACATATTTTAGGTTGATATGCGTATATGCTTCCTTTGCTCAATCCAAAGACAATAGTGTTGGATTGAGCGGCCTATTACAAAGTCGACGATTCATTTTGAACAAGGGATCAATACTCAGAGACCAAAGCGCAAAGTAAAAAAGGGGCCTACCATTCTTGCGATGCATGTTGAGATAAGCGTAAAAGGTAATTTTAAAAGGGAAGATGCAACTTTCTCCCGAAGTACTACCCACCCATGACCACCTACTATAACACACATTACTACGTACAAGGTAGAACAAGAAAGTGTGGAGCAGAGGACGCACAGGTAATCTACAGTCCTGTCAGATAATACATGTATTGTTACTCCCTTCGCTCAACGGCCCAACCAAAGTCATATTATCCAATGGCCAAAGTAAAATAAACATTCTATGTTATTGCCATGGTAGACTATCATCAGGTCATATGTCATTCATCAACAAAACAAGCAATCCATGTACTCTCAAATATCGAAGTACACGAAATAAACGCATCAAGATTAAAAAAAAAAAAGAGGAATTTTCCGACGTACAAAGAGTGTTAGCCCGCCTCGAGTTGTTTTATTATCATGCTCTGCTTGGGTTCCCAAAAGTAATTATGCCAGGAATGCATATTAAGTAATTTACGTACTGTATACAGTAGTACTCCTGAAACATGAGTACGTGGTGTGTCCAACTTGGCAATGAATGTCGTTAGAAGTAAAATATACATAGTATGGGAACGACCGAGCTGGCGGCATGTTCCGTTCCAAAGACCACGAATATATATCCACCTACCTCTCAAAATACGATACACCGCTGGCTGCGTACGTAGACCTCTTCCTACAGGAACAATCAGGATCGATCAATCATTACAGCATAGTAGCTCACGGTGATCAAAGCTGGGTTCTCGGCACCGAGTTCAGTGACAGTAGTGATTGGGGAGTCTTTTTTTCTTCTTTTCTTCTTTTCCCTCCTTTTCCAAACGTCCTATCTATCCGGGCATTCCGTCGGATTGAATGGTTCCAAAAAACATGTATCTGGTGTCGGTCTCCAGGGTGGTGACTCATTTGCCAGGGAATCAATCAGTTGAGTACATAAGGATGCTCATTGTGCCCGAACACATGCCCCATGCATATGTTTCGTCAGCCAAAAAACGTCTTTGCACAATAGACAATCCTGCAAGCCCGCTGCCATTCTTGCATGTGGCCAACCATATCATTTTGTGCTGCTTTCCGGAGTATCAAACGAGTAGCTTTCGCCAGAACCTTGAGGAGAAGGATCAGTGGCAGACTGAGTTCCTGGCATGTCTCCAGCCAAAAATGTCTGGAATTGGCTATCTCCCCAGGTCGTGTTCTCGGTGTAATTTTGTAAAGCATCCTGCAGGCCGGATTAGCCGGAGAACCCATTTTGATCGGTATCTTTCAATTTTGTCTTCAAGCGTGCAGTCCGAGATTTGTACTTACCCAGTCAAAATTTTGGCCCATTTCCATCCCGTTGCCCATAGCATTGAACATGGAGGAGAAGGGTGAGCCAGGATTCAAGGCCATGTCTCCCAAAAAATCAGGCGTCATACCCGTTGCCTCGCCTGACGGTATCGTAAAATTCATAGCGGGGTATGCCGTACCTCCGGGACTTTGCACCGTGCTGCCCAGAATCGCCGCCGTGTTGGGCGTCAGCCCTCGAGAAGACATCAAACCCAATGTCATGGCAGCAGATTGCTCTGGCTGCATGTCAGTGTCATTTAGTCCCGCAAAAATATCATTGTTGAGCGGCGTATTCGACGCCGGAGCAGGAGACGGGACATTGCTGCATTCGTTGTCTGGTGAAGAGCCGTTCATTTTGTCGAGCATGATTTTCACAATATTGTAGGCCTTGACAGCCTCCATGGAACCATCACGTAGACCATACCAGATATCTCTTGCCGCTTCGAGGGAACGCATCATTTCCATACGTTGCTCGGGCGTCCAGAAAAAGAGCGATTGGGAGTCTTGCCGCCGACCAGACCGCTCTGCCTGGTTGTCAAAGTGCAAGTCGAGAAGGACGAGCATTGAGGGCATGAGAAACTCTTTGGTGGCAATCGATGCCACATACCACTTGATTGACTGTAGCCGGCCGTTTGGCTGTGATTCACGGTGCAGTACGTTGAGATGCGAGAGCATTTCGAGGGCTGCTTCGATGGCCGACCGCCGTGAGTGTGCATATCGCAGATTATGCCGCGATCGGGTGAGATATTTGCGGTGAAGAAGGCACATGATTTTCAGGTAGAGAATATCCACGTTGAATCGTGCCACAATCAAGGTTAAAGGATCATTCGAGTTCTCGAGAGGTCGCATCTTGAGGTGGGGAGGGAGCTCTTGCCGGAGCTCACGTAGCTTTGCATCAAACCGCAGTATTTCATCGTACGACACCTGTTTCCCAACACGACATGTGGCTTGTAGGATATTTCCAAGCTCACAGCATAGCTTGACTTTGGCAATCATGTAACTGATCGGCGTGGGTTCCGAGTCTGGTCGCGAGGGTGGCAAAACTTTTGTGTCAGGGCCAAATTCCTCGTCAAAAATGTTATTTGGCAGTGAAGTATCGCAGTCATGCTCATAAATCATCGAGGGCAACGAGACTTGGTGGGAAAACACTACATCGGACATCCTCAGTAGTGCCCAAGTCCGCCGCCTCATCTCCTGCGCATGATTTTCAAAGTCAGTGCAAGGTCTTTGTGAATCAAGGTCCAGGCTTATAGCTTACGGCTTGGAAGGGACTAAGCGACGGAAACCACTTGGCATCTCTGTGGTAGCCCATCCGAAACGCAACCCGCGTAACGATCGAATTGATGAGGTACAAGGACATGTCTGCGTCCCATCTCGAGGAGAATTCTCCAAAGATGTAGAGCAGCATGGTCTCCACAGTGTACTCTCCTGGCTTGGTATAATCGGCAGCGATGAGACACTGCACAGTCCGCAATCTGTACTCGGCAGCCAGTTGGAGGGTGCGTCCTCTCCATTCTGGAGGCTCATCTCCGACTTTGTGATAGCTTAACATTGCCAAACATAGGACCGAGTAGAGCAATCCGAGCCACATGATAGGCGTCCTGGATGGATCTTGCCAGTGCTTTCGAAGTTGTTGATGAAAGGTGGGGGCGTGGACAATGTTGACCGCGTTGTCCATGGAGTTAAAATAGCGGCCGCACAGCGCAAGAACCTGTGACTTGGGAGGCAGTTCCGCCCTCAGCTCAACGTCGGTCGCGCGACTGGCTCCCATCAAAAAGGTGGGCCCGTCTCGAGCTGTTTCCGGTTTGCTCAACAAGACCCTCTCGTAGCTCTTTTCCAAGTCCTTCTTGTGATGGATGAAGTAATTTTTGACTTCAGATATATCGGCGAGAATCGTGTGCCAGTGCTCTTGCCCAATGTACATAGACTTGCCCCGATCTGCATCCACCTTGAGAACGCCGAGTGAGTTTGCGAGCCCGTCGTCAATGTCGCTATCATCTTCGGCGTCGTCGCCCATATGTCCGTCTTCGTCCATGCGGGCCGAGGATGAAGTGGGAGTTGCTGTGGTAGCGGCGCCTGCACCGGATTTCGAGCTACCAGAGCTTGTCGCAACGGCAGCGGCAGCGGCCGCGTCAGATGGCGAGATGTTCGCTCCGCCATGCATCAATGACAGTACTAGGCCTTCTAAGCGATCGATTCGGTTTTGCATGTCATCAGGGCTGTTGGAAGCCTCGGCCTGGTTCTTTTTGCGATTAGCGGGCGACGCGTAGGAGCAGGATAGAGTATCAGCACCCTCTCGCTTCACGCAGTTGCTGCATGGATGACTTCTGTCGCATTTTCTATGATTTTGTCAGTACCCGGATGAGCATCACAGTATCGATTTTACAACGGAGCCATACAGTCTAAACGACATGTTAGCGAAGGCCTTGTTCGACAAGCACAATAGAACAATGATCTATCTCACTTCCTTGATCGACACGGGTAGCAGCTCAGTGGGACTCTGTTGCGCTTCCTGACGACCCGCAGCTGGTCGGGGGACCGACCAGCCCCTGAAGAGGGAGTATGCGCCATAGAGGATTGTGTCATTGTGAGCGGTCCTAGACGATGTTGTTTTGGTCAACCACAAAGAGCGCCAGATGGTCGACGCCCGGGACTTCGATGATGGAGCTGAGCCTTGGAATCGCGGATCGTGAGAGAGCAGCTTCTGCCCAGGAATTCAAGCGTGGACGCGGGCTCGGATCATTCGCGCTGCTCGGAGCGCAAGGCACAACAACTGATTATGAGGCAGCCAGGAGTCAGCTTATCGTCACATACGATAGCTGGCCAAGCAGAAGGTGCAAAAGGTGCAGCAAGCGAGCGTCCAGCACAACCGTGCGGTCATTCACGTTGACTTGCTTAGTGATTTTGTCTGGTTTGTATTATGAGCTTTGTTTGGTCGATCTGTTTCGCGCAGACCTAGGGCACGGATTTGGCGATTGCTCCATACCACAGACCAAAGGACGGGTAATGCTATGGGCGTAAGATGGAGATGAGCGCAGGAAACTCACTGTACCTATCGTAAGCGCCTCTGCCTGGAAGCGGTATTGCAATCTCCTTGGGAAATGGGCAATGTCGAAGCAGACAGGATGATGGTCCAAGCAAGCTCCGAAGCCAGCGAAGAAGGCGATGGGAGCCAGGACGCAAAAGACTTAGGTACAGGCGCAGTGTCAAGCGTTGTCCGGCGCGCAAGCTGTATAGTAAATCTTTCGGTCGCGATACAACGAGGCGTGCGTGCATTGGGCTCGCACAGGAGAAAGAGTAGCAGAGTAGGCACCGGCGACAACGGACTTAGATCCAAGTAGCCCAGGGTCTGTAGAAATCCGCAGATGTGCCACAAATGCAACTACATAGTATATACCTCTGCGGTCTCTCAAGGATGACCACTTCTGAGTTCGGACTGGATATGCTTGATGATACATAGTATAATACCGACAAGTTCTTGGTTCCTAAAATTACTTGAAACATATGCTTGCTACTTTATATATGCTACAAGCGATGAATTTGGATACAGAACATGTGACGATTGGTCTATCATAGCACAAGTACATGTGACCTTTTGCCCCGCATAAGTCTGGAAGAATGCAGCAACGTCCACTACGTAAAGCAGAACCTGCAGCAATTCACTTTGCACTCTCCAAATATAGCATGTTATTACTATATAGTCTGGCCCCAGATAACAAGTAGCTGATAGAGTCATCGTCTTACCGTTTGGTCTGTGCTGGATATATGCTTCACCTGTAACCCGTTATAGAGTATAAGCTATAGTGGGGCAGTTAGCGCAGTCTGCTCTGAAAGAGAGATCCCCGTCAGCCAGAAACTATGCTGCAGTGATAGAGTGAGTCATACTTCTATGCAAACAGTAAGCCCTGAGGATAGAGATTCTGAGGAATCAAACGGTCCAGACTGATCCAATCAAAGCTGTGGTATGTTAACTGTACTTCCAAGGTGGGCACTGCACTTCTGTCTCCAAACCCCTGACGTCCCGCATCCAGATACATACTACATAGTAGGTACATAGTAAAGGACCCTGAACTGTTCGCTTGATGGCACGCCCCAGCTCCGGACTCTTGCCCGACACGCTTGTCCCCACCCCCGGAGCCGGGCTGGCACTCGTGATGCAGACCCGGCGGCCGTGCACACTAAAAGTACTCACTGTACATAGTATATAGAGTTTGTAATCCATTATATCTTAATGTTATCTCTGCACCGAGCGCAGTCAGATGCACGGTCAAGAGAGGCAGCCAATTGCTGACACTATCTCGGTAGGCATGTTCCGGTCCAGCTGGCCAATATGAACCAAAATCTCAGGTTTGACAGTAACTCAAAGCATACTATGTATTTACCGGGTGTTGTGGAAAAGTCTCGGCCTACAAAGACTCATCGGCGAGGGGCAGTGATTGTGTTAACCAGTGCCTGGCAGATACTGCCTTGTTTTGCTAACATCAAGCAGGGCCTTAGTACGAGAAGGCAAGTCAAATCATTGTTTTTAAATAGATATCTGCTTTTTGGCTTTGTTTTAGGAGGGGGATCATGCGAACAATAAATGGCATGGAGGCGTAACCCCTTCACAGCAAAGAAGGCAGGCGCCCCCGAGCAACTATTGTTTCAAGAAGAAGAAAAAGAGAAGAAAGAAAAAACAAGAGAGAGCAAGCCCAGCCGAGCACAGCATTTGGGAAAGATGAGACATTTGTTGTTTTTCCAGCTTCCTCATCATACTACCACTGGCCCCGGGCAAGTCAGCCTCACTATTCTGTCGACTTCCAGGGCTATTTTCTATGTAATGCAAGGTCGGTTGTTGAAGGGCGCAGATCGCCGGTAAGTAGCGATCTTGGTTCGCTGCTGCAGTACTATGTAATGATAATGCATCGCCACTTCTCTGTTCGGTCTCCTCCATTACCAGTGCTTGCTTCTTGCCCTCCACCAACCCCGAGCTGGAATCTGCCCGATATGGCAGCTGCATCGAGCGAGTGCGCCTGCGCCTTCTTGACAGTTGCACATGACAGCCTGTATCGCGGGCTGCGGTGGGGATGGAGCAACCATCTTGAATGCCGAGTGTCACCCACCCACGCGCTGCTGCTGCCAACCCCCACCGTCGCAATTTGGTATCGAGTGCGCCCCGACGACGACAGCGCCGCTTTCTTAGTCGCGTCTGTTTCATCCGATGCGCCCGCTGACTTGAACTCGACCAGCAACAACGGCTTGGCCCGCGCTCCCCCTCCCTGCGTGCTAGGTTTACTGCGGGCACAAAAGAGCGCTCGAGCCTGTGTGACGCCAAGGATGGAGTGAACAGGACCGCCGCGGCGGCGGCGGCGGCGGCGAGTGGCGGCCTGTTGCTGAGTGAAATGTGATGCGGTGCGCGTACGCGGGCTTTGAGCCTGGGTCCGATACCAGGCCATGTTAGACGACAAGATGTAGTCTGCCTGATTTGCCCTTTTTTCTTTTTCTTTCTTTTTTCTTGCTTGTATGTCCTGGCCTTTATGTCCACCTGCTTGACCTGCTTCTTTGGATCTCCTCATTGACTTCGTACAAATGATCTACTTGCTTACTTACCATCTCTCATAGGCTCAGCCAAGCACAGAGGCCTACCAATATAGTCAAGGGTTGCGTTTCCCCGCCAAAGACCTGGACAAGAGATCCGAGCAGCAGAACAATGTGCTACCACGAGGTACGCTGGCACGTCATATGCAATCACACCGTCCAGTCGCGCATCGAGTGCTCCAAGCATTGCATCCAGCAGCATGACTCCATCGATTGTGTCGAGACCCAACTCACGGCTTACTGTCATGCCTGTCGCCTACTTGTCGACAGCCTAGGCATGGCCCGGAGACGGAGCCAGAGAACCTCTTCCAGTCTTTCCGGGCTATCCATCTCCAGCAAACACCGGGTTGGACCCGTAAAGGTGACGGCGGCGGCGGATGCTAATGCGCGGTTAGTCGCCGGCTCTCCAACGCCTTCGATAGCGTCGCTATCAAGTGTCTCTGCTGTTTCACGCCCGCGAAAGTCGAACCCAGCGAAATCGTCGCTCATGGAAGGGACCGCGAGGAGGTCTCTAAGCAACGGCTCTACCAAGGCCGTCTCCTTCGCTCCGGTCTTGGATACTTCAGTGGAACAGGAGCAGCAGCAGCAGAAGACTCACTTGTGGAAGAGCCAGCCCTCAGAGCTCGAACCCGTCTCGCCAATTCCTCAAAAGGTATTCATGGAATTCATTTCATTATTATTTCATCATGGGCGCGTTCGCTTTGGTGTGAATGGATGTTTGTGGTTGACTCATCTGTCTAGCCTCAGCTCTCCCTTTGCATTCCAGAGCTGATACCGGAGAAATTGAATATTTCACACCGCAATGGCAATACAAATGACGCCGTTTTCACGCGTCCCGATTCACAATCAGATTCCCCTGTTACGGCACCCTTAGCACTACCAACAAGCTCGTCCATCATCCCCATCGCAGCCATCACCACCGCTACTACAACAACAACGACGACGACGACGGAGTCTACAGACTCCATGACGCCCGTGTCTCCCATTTCGCCGCGGACACCCCGCACTCCCTCCTCCATCTCCGCCTCGCTAGAAGAGGTACCATCCAAGCCTCCTTCAACGCCGTTACCTGACCTCCCGCCCGCCGCAGCCATAACGAGGCCTCCTGCAGGTATATCGCTTCTCGATATTCGCAACAGCCTGCGCACATCCAGAGGCTCATCGTCAAGCTTTTCGGGGACGTCCGTGTCCAGCAGCAGCAGCACGCGGGATGATGGTTCAAGTGACAATAACAATAACAATAACAATAACAACAACAACAACAGCAGCAGCAGCAGCAGCGGGAATGGTATCGATAACTCACCCGCACCAAGACTGCGTGGTGCACTCAGAGCTGACAGTCCCCATTCTGGGCTGTCAGCCCCATCAAAGGCACTTACTACCATCAAGGATACGTCAGTAGATGTTGAAAAGCATCCCCTGCCAGACGCTCCACCAAGTCCTCCGCCCTCACTTCCTCCAATGTCCCCGTTACGACGCGCCCGCAAGGCCCAATCGTCAATCATACTGACTGAGAGGACCTCGCTGGGCCACAGAGTTGGTGTGCACGACTGGGAAACCAAGCCGGCTCATCCTGCAACAATGACAGCAACAACGACGACGACAATGACAACGACAACAACCACCACCACTACAACCACCTCAACGACATCTGTCATGAATCGCCCAAGACCATGGCCTCGCGGCGGTGCGGTCAATTACTTCCCACCTAGCAACAGAATAAACCATGTCACGACAGGGACCGGCAAGACAAATTCCAAGATTGATATTCATGACCCGGAATGGCTTGCGAAACATGGACTAGAATGGAATGTGCATGGAATTGGTGTTCTCAATTCCGCCACCTAAATGATAATTTGCGTTTCGTGCTCCGTCAGTTACAATTTCGATGAGGCATGAGAGGGATGGTCTTCTCAAGGGGGATTTATGTAATGGTAGATCATAAATATAGGTAGGAACCTGCAGAGAGTGCTTGTATGCCAGTTGCTTGGCATGGCCTAGCTTGACATCTACGTTTGTAATGTACACTTGAGTGTCACATCACCATTTCTCAATGGTAAATCATGACCATTCCACCGAGTACCAAGATATGCAAATACTTACCCGGTACCTGTCCAACAAGCAATCTATCTCTGAGACATTAAGGGCATATGATGAACCCGAGATCAAATGGGACGTTTCCTCAACATGTTGTGTTGGCTGTTGAAGCCTGAAAAGAGGTATACTTGGTTATTGTGCTTCACCCTTCGAAGATATGACAAACGAATACTGAAATCCCAGGCACGGATAACATTCAAACTTGAATGAACAGTCGCTTGAGGGGTAAACCTTACCGAGCTCATCTTCTAGTATATTTCGTTGCGTGGTTGTACAAGCTGGACCATATGCATACCAAGTCTTGCTGTTGTTTTCATGCAATGCCCAAAAAGCTACAGCACCTTACGCCCACCCGCCCGATTCAAAGAAGGTCCCCCCCCAAAAAGAACCAAAATTCATGTTTATATTCCTTCACTCCTTTGGCAGCAGCTCAGCTGATATTCTGCCTTCATCTGCTCTCGAGGAACTACTCCCCGTAATCACCGTCCTGTCACCATCCACTTCGGGGTTATACTCCTCATGTTGGCCCTTGTGGTTGGCCTTGTTTTTCTTCGTCTTGACCGCCTGCGTCCGCACCGCGGCGCCACCCTTTTGGGACGATACCAGATCACCCTCTGCAGCTCCCTGCTGGTCTTCGTGCGGCTCCATATTGCCGCCATCGTCGTCGTCGTGGTCTTCGCTTGACTGCACCCGCTGGTACCCCTCACCGGTCCCTTCCTCCGCGTTAGTCTCGCCGTGGTCCTCGGTCTCGTCCGTATCACCCTGCTTCTTGATGAAGCTATCGATAATGTAATATTGCAAAGCGTTCATGATAAGCGGAAAGAGCATCATGACAAAGACGATTTGGATCTTTTCATTGCCTTCGGTCCACCGCAGCGCCCAGTCGCCGACCCGCGAGATCCAGGGAAAGACGAGGAAGATGATGAGGACGCAGAATTTCATGCCAAAGAGACCTAGGAAGTAAATGATGGATTGCTTGAGCCACCACCAGGCGTTGGGTGGGTTGCCATAGTGGCCGGACTTGATCGACTCTGGAGGTTGGCCGATGGGTGTGTATGAGACTAATGCGGTAAAGATGCGTAAGAGGAGTATAAGAATCGGTATGCCCACCGTCGTCTGAAGATGAAGCCAAGGTCAGTAACATCGCTCCCGACACAAACATGTGCAAAGAACAAAAGTTGGTCAAATGGGCAGGAACATACATCGATCGCAAGGTTCAGCAAGTAGAAGGAGCACGGATTCGGCACGTATTCCCCCCCATCGCCGGACCCTGTGACCCGTTTGATCACAGACGAAAGCGCGGCCGCCGACACAGAAGCAGGCTCCACCTGAACCGAGATACGCCCACTCGTCAACATGGACATGAAGACATTGGCCATGTGCACCAGCACAGACCCAAACACCTGCTTCGACGCATCAAAGAACCATATCTTGACCGGCCGCTGCGGCCTTTCTCGCCAGCGCTTGTACACCAGACTCATGAGCGCGAGACCGCCGAGTGCGAGTTGCACCAAAATGGCAAAAGAGCCTAGAAGCTTGCACTCGCCGTTCTCGTCGTCATCGGAGGAAGCGGTTTTGGGAGACCCAGTGGCAATGGCGGCTGCAGTTGCCGATACTGTTGCTGCGACAGTGGCGACTACTGTTGCTGCCCCAGGTGTTGGGCTTTCAATAGCGAAAATGTCGTAAACAGCGCCGTCCATGTTGGCGGCAGGGGCTGCTGGGTGCGCCCGCAATAGAAAAGTCGGGAAACGTTGTCGTCGGTGTCAGAGAGGCGCGGTCAATCTGCAGGGTGCCGGTTTGGGCGGCACAGGATAGGAGGAGAAGGTCGATCAGTACGGCGTATACCAGCCCAGGTATATATGAAAATGTGCCGTAATTTATCTGCCAAGACCAGTGGGTAGACACAGGGCCAAAAAACGACTTCCCAAAACCAAGAAAACGAAGCGAAGCGAAAGCGCTGTGAAAAGATCGAGAAAAAGGCGGCGCTGCGCTGCGGCCCTCAATGCGCTGCCACAGTGACTACCCAAAGTAAAGAACGCTTGAGGAGGGAATTCCGTCGACGTCAGAGGACCGTACTATGGTACAAACACGGTAAGCGACGGATTCGCACAGCCGATGATGGGGCAAGGCTCCTTCTTCGCGGCTAACAGGCGGCGCACAAGTAACGTAACAGTAGCAGCAGCAGCAGCAGCAGCGACTGGCGTGTGTTTGGTCGGCAGTTTGGAGATAGATGGTGTAGGGCGAAAGAGCAACAAGAACACAAACATTAGAGGGCAGAAAACAGAAAAGGTGCAGGAACCGAATCCGAATCGAGGCGTCACGGGCCCATGAGACGAGAGCGAAACCAGGTTCTGGGGCCTGGGCTTTTGGGCGCGTGGGCCGCTGACACAGGCCGAAGATGGACGCTGCAGTGGGTGTTGTCAGCACCGCTAAGTGCCCCTGTTTGGTTCCTGAAGGAACCTGAGACAGCAATTCTCTCCACTGCAGCCTAGCCACTGGGTCCTGGCCGTCATTCTTATAGGTCCCGCTTCCAGGAGGCAAGCGTGGCAAGGTGCAGTAGCTACTACGTACAGCAGGGCTTCGATAATAAGCTTATCATCAAGTGCCGATTTGATGAACATATCGTAGCTGGATGGAAGGGAAAGACAACTACGCACCGCACAAGAAGAATACAAGAAGAAGAGAGCAAGCTCCCCAACGTTCGAAGAAGTCCAGACGCTTTCGAGACATGGACACACGAGGGACCCTCTATGCGATGTAGCCCACAAGTCTGCGTCCTGCTCTCATATTTACTTAATCCAGGCGAAGGTGATCCTTACCTAGCTTGCTTCGTACGGACCAAATATTCATATCCTCTGTCATCTCGGCTTGTAACCGTACGGGGTGGCTCGACACAGACCCTAAATGAAACGCTCAGGGCTTTGCTCGTGGTCGTTGCTTTGGGCTGCAGGGAAGCTTTGAGACCCACAATCTGTCTCAATATGGCAGGGGAGGGAAGACTGCGTGAAGACTCTCCTCTTCACGTCAGCGAGTAGGCTGAAATCATCTTGGAATACACAAAACCTGGCTGAAGAACTGTTGATAGCGCCCAAGTAACCCCAGCGTCATTCGCTTGTACGCGAGTCAGACTTAGATAATGCGGAAGGGGGTCATCAGGCTTTGCATTTTGCAATGCTGCTAGGACGTATGCCTCACAAGCGGCGCAAGGCGCAACGTCCCAGTCTTGTTTACTACTCGGCTGCCCATCGTGAGTCGCTATGGTCTTCGCGATAGTTCTTGAAGAGCTGCGTGCTCTGTAATGCCCCACACAAACGGACAACAAATGTAATTCCACGGCCTCGCAATTCCAATCTGAAATAAAACCCAAGATGCATATCATCCATAACTAAAGCACTAAGGCTCTCTTAAAAGCAGAAGTTGAGAATCGAAGCGCCGTATAATAAAAGGCAGAATTTGCCATCGTAATACAAGCCGGCACGTATGCGCGCACACGTGAACCAAGGTCTCCCGCTGAGTGAATCGCTGCTCGAAATTTCGTTCGTGAAACGACGCAGAATCAAGCGCATTCAGGGACCGTTGGGAGGATGCCGCGAATGAAGCCGGAAAATGAATTCCTAGATCCACCAGTCTTCATGGTATCGGGCCTCGGCTTGCCTTTCTTGATGGGAATCGGAATCGGTCGAGAGGTCGACATGGTGGGGGAGTTTGGAGATTTGGTTGGAGAAGACGGGCCTTCAGAACGTCGCTTCTGGATCTGAAGAGGCCGGCTCTGAGGCCCGTCGGATTGTCAATCGATACCGTGCTGCTTCTTGAGCTGCGCTAAATTCTCCTTGCGGGCTTCGAGGTCCTCTTTCGACTTGACCATCTTCTCTGGCTGGTGATATAGGACTAATGGACGAACAGTCAGCACATGTCATTCGTATCAATCCAGAGAACGGTAGACACATACCAACAAGGTAGCGACCCTGGAAGTTGAAGCCATTCAACTTGTCACAGGCCTGCTTTGCATCCATGACATCGTCATAGACAACAAAGGCAGTCCCCTTGGTGTTGGAGGCAATGCCCTGGCGGACCTGGCTGTAGAGACGTCAGCAACAGCATAAGACTCGACAACGTATTAGGTATGGCGGAATATGTACCGAATAGGTCCGTACTTGCCAAAGAGCTCAAAGAGCTCCTCCGGCGTCACGTTGTAGCTGTAGAGATTCTGTCAGCGGCTAGTGTCGTTACATGCGAAGTTGGGTACCCAAGTAGCAACGCACCTTAGATTCTTGACGAATAAAGCTCTAGAAACAACATTCCACATTAGCAATGATCTCTGATATCTACGACCAACTCTCGATACGAAGGCATGCCTGCGGGATCTTGTCCATGGTATACGTCGTGCAGAGGATACCGTAACGGATCGACTCGTGGAAGGGAGGGTGGGGATACACGATAGCAAGCCAAGGGCATGCAGGATGACGAGTCCACGTACCGGTTTACCTCCGGGGCAAGTTTGGCGACGCGACTCATATCTTGATGTCGATGTTCGCTGATTCCTCCGCAATCAAAAGATCGTAGCTAGAGGGTTTGGATGACGGCTGTGAAGTGGATTGATAGGCTGATAGAGGACTGGTTGTCCAGGTGGACGGCTTGGTTCGGAAGAGAAGGAAGCGGAAACGGGGCGGCAGCGCCCTGCACAGGCACTCGAAGACGTGACGGGCATGCTGACTAACCAGGACAAACCGCTATCTCTTGACCGCCTGCCTGATTGAGTGAATGGGCCCTGTCAGACCCTAGAGCTAGTTGTTAACGTCCCTTGCAGGCCGTTATGCAGGAAAGCATCACATAGTATTCCCAATTCAAGCTTGGTGGGGAGCCAACAGTGGAAAACTTCATTAACTACTCCGAGAAGTTCAGTCAAGATCTTGCACTACATAATCCGCGCATCCAGCTTGTCCACCTCTTCAAGTCACCCTGTAATCTCGCTCTAGCGTCTCCCTCAACTTGGTCCTAGGCCCGGCTCTGGTTTGTTCACTGCCAACTTTCGTCAAACCAGTCGAGCCTGAGCTGCTTTGAGAATTTCAGAGCTCTTTCATGGCATTGGGAGTCAGTCCGTGCAGTAAGCTTCAAGTTGCAAAAGATTGCTTTTCATCCAACGCCTTTGCTAGCTCTTGCGGCTGGCCTTCGAGGAACATCGTGTTCAGCCTCCATCGACAGGCCAATCAGAGCGATTTTGGTCGCGCCCACACTGTGCTGCGTTTGCAGGACGTCAACATTAGGTGTGGGAGTCTGTTCTCACTCGTTTGTATAACTCCCAGACCCTACTCGTGCCGTACGGTAACTTGACCAGGACCTTCGAATATGACGACGTCGTAGCCGCGTCCTAGGGCTGCAAAACCGTGCTTATGAGAGTCATCTCGTCTGGACCAGAGTCAAAGCCGACCGTCGAGATATTATAGTCAATAAAATGTCCGCATTCAACACTAACTGTTACAAACAAGGACTAGAGCTCTGCATAACTGCGAAGTCGTCTATGTTAAATGCAGCAAAGAAAGGACTAGGCAGGCAGAGCAGGTTTCGCGAAGTGAGGGTCATGATTGTAGGTCCCTCCACGGTCTCGGCGGAGCTCACTTTCAGCCAGTCGATTGGAATTTGAAGGCACCTGTTGGTGGCATCTTTCTCTCACTACACTAGGCACCGGGAGATATGTGTTGGCGTTTGCGAAGCAGTCGCCTTTGCCCTTCAAGGTTTGTTGTTCCGAGCAACGCTCCAGCCCCTGTGGAGGAAAGACCCCGAATAAGTTGCAGCACGAAAGAGAATGTCGCGGATGGAGATAGTATTCCTGGCCTGGTGCATGTAGGCAAGAATCCTCTCCGCTCTCTGTGTCCATAGTTGGCACTCTGTTCAACAGCTTCACCATGCCTGTGCTGGGTTGAATCTGGCAGGTCTATCTATCCCTTACATGAATCGGAAAACAGCTTCTGAGAAACAGGGTCTCAATACGTGTCCTGACACACAAGTATCGTGTTCAAAGGTCTTCAAAAAGGGGGTTCAAAAGATGATGAGTCTACAGCTCTAATGAGTCACGATGCAACAACGATTGAAGCAATGGCGTCTTTATCCCCTCGAAACATTCCAATTGTTCTCCTGCCCTTCGCTTTGCTTGTCTTGCCGACCCTCGTAGCATTTTCGTCGCCAATTCGTCGCACAACTGTCGCCCTCCCCATGATAAGCGCTTATATGCATTGGCCTTGAAAAACGCGGCCACTTTGCATTGCTCTTCTGCATGGTGTTTTCAGTTCTGATTCATGACGACGTCTTCCAAGCGCGAGAGGATTAGCTGCCCGAAACCTCGCATGCTGAGAAAGCTCTGCTTGCACGATGCTGAGACTACTGATGAAAGTGTACATAGTATCAAAGCTAGAAGCGAGGGCCGAGCCGATGTAACGAGGATCTTTCCGGAAGAAACCCGGCAGCCCGGCAGCGGGCGGAATGACCCACATAAGCGGCGCCGAACACCGGTCCTGAGTCCGGGACATGGCACCAAGTGTGCGAATTTTGTATATGCACGAAAGCAGCGAGATCCCAGATTTTGAGCTAATATCCCTAGCAGTCATCGTAGAACAACGGCTGCTTAAGATTAAATTGAGCGCTGAGCCCCATGTGCTGTTGAATGATATCCATGCACTATATATGTATGTACTGCTATGTACAAGCAACGAGACAGTTCTCCTGCTAGCTAACCAAGATGTATGTTCCGCAGCTTTTCCATGAATTCTACGTGAAAAAAGGACCATATATCTTCAGCATCATGCCATCCTTGATATTCTAGCCATTTTATTGTATATACATGTTGCAGGTGCTAACAAGTCCAATCACACCCTGAACCAAACTGACCTTGACCCTGACCCTGACCCTGACCCTGGCCTAGCATCCGGAGAACCCTGATGCGTACTACTTTAATGGATCGCTCCATCCCTGCCTGCTTTCTGCCGCCTCTACCCCTGCCATATTGCCTTCGACTCCGAGGCCTCTCGAGACCTCTTCCAGAATAAACAACCTCACATCCTTCAAAGAGACTAGAACGAGTCCGCAAAGACTTTGTTGCAACCTCGCTCTCAAATCTCAGCGAACGAGCGCTCCTCTCTGCGCACGCGCCTCACTGCCTTGATTGAAACACAGCTGGACGCTTGACACTCGCCGAATCGACGTTCAAGGGCCGCCGAAAGCCGCCGAGATGCCTTGCATCACCCAATCCTTTTCACGTAAACGCAGACGCGACGACGATGAACTCGACCAGGGCATCCACATCACGATGTATGCTGACAGTTAACTTCCACACCACACGTCAGAATTTGTTCCCTACTGACTCAATCGTTTTCCAGCCCTCAAAACCTCGACGATAAACACCACTACGCTCACAATGAACACCCATTCGAACACCATGTTCACGCACCGCCGAGAAAGCCTATCGCATATTTGAGCCCTTTGGCCAAAAAGATACGACTGACGACGAGCCCGGAATGGCAGGCCATACAAGAACAGCGACCCACAGCCCTAACACCGCAAAATCCACGACACACCCGCTCCCTCTCCGCCTCCGCAAGAACCATGTCTATCAAGCCAGCGGCGCAAAAGAACCTCAACCCATGCCACATATGCCATAGACGACCTACCAAAAAGACCGAGTTGGATTCATTTGCCAATTGCCAGGGCTGCGGCGAACGTACGTGCTACGTTTGTATCAGGGAATGTCTCGGGTGGAAGGGCTTATCCTCTATACCAACACCCGTATCTGCGATAACCAACGATTACGATGATAACGCTATGAGAGATGATTGTCATGAGATCAGGTATGATACGGATGACGATGCAAATTCGGCAAAGAAAAACTTCAATCAGCAGTGTGCTATGGACGACGCTCCTCCGGCGGATAGACCAAACGAAGCTGCCTATGGAAGCGCTACAGAACAGCCGACTTGGGGTCAAGGTAGAGGAAGGGGTCACCGTGGACGGATTTGCAGTCAGTGCTGCATAGAAGAGGGACCAACAGGAGAAGTGATCTGCCTGGGGTGCCTGGGCAGTTGAGGTTGTCAGGCTCCCAAGCAAGCAATTTGGACTGCTTCGTAGGGTCTTCGAAGGCGATGTCCATGACCGCTGGAGAAGAGCAACGTCAGCCTTATAACGGCCGCCATGGAGGGCAACAACCTATCCAAACGTACTTACGCAAAGACCGCGGAAGACCTTGCCTGGGTGGCAACGGCCTGGTTAAGGAATAAACAAATAGGATAGTACCTTAGTGTGGAAAGGAAGGATGGAGTTTGCTAGTATTTTTTTTTTTTTTTTTTTTTTTGGACGGACGACTGGCACAGCATGGAAAATACCCTAGATCTCACAGGTTTTGCTCTTTTTCCTTCTCCGCATTCGAGCACTGACGAATATATCTTGTCGAGGCGGCTTGAACACCGGTAAAGCATATGCATTTCGTTTCATTGCTGTCATCTTCTTGGAATGGGGGCGGGAATGAGGGAATCATGAGTGCTAGACTTAAAGTAAATACACCCGGTATAACATTGCAACTATGAAGAGGCTGCGAGCAGCTCGCTCGTTTGGTTATGATGAGATGCACCATCATGAAGTTCTTGCAGTTTCTTTCAATATCACACGGTGACCTCTGAGCGCCCTCACGCCCTTTCCTCACAGACGCCACCGAAAACTTCGAGGCGTAGTTCCTACATGATACACCGAATTCCAAGTCAACGCATTTGCCACTTGCTATGGGGTACAAGATACGCATTGCTGGAATGTGATTGAGACAACAACTGTTGCAATAGCTCGTAAACGTCAAATGCTAACGACGCGTTGATGCTGTCTAAAGTAAACCTGCCTAATAAACTCCACCACTCCTTACTCATACATACATATAGAGCATACGCGCCGGTTGAATGCCCCCAGAACTTCAAAAAGGTCTCGATTAGTTGTACTGCATGTACGAAGCAGTGGAATTGAACTTGAGGTTGCCCTTGATGACCTTTTCCACGGCGCTCAAGAAATCCTTCTCTGTAGCCACCTTTCTCCTGGCGCGGATGGCAAACATGCCGGCCTCGGTACAAACACTGCGCAATTCGGCACCCGTGGCGTTGGGGCACAGACGAGAGATCAGCTCCCATCGAATATCACGCTCCACTGACATGCTCTTGGCGTGAATGCGCAGAATGTTGGCACGACCCTCGAGATCCGGTAGAGAGAATTCGATCTTGCGGTCAATACGACCAGGACGCATCAAAGCCGGATCCAGTGTAGATGGTCTGTTTGTTGCAAACATGACTTTGATGTTTCCACGCGCATCGAAACCGTCCAGTTGGGTAATAAGCTCCAACATTGTTCGCTGCACCTCGTTGTCACCGCCGGCACCGTCATCGAATCTTGCACCACCGATAGCATCAATCTCGTCGAAGAAGATGATGCAAGCCTTCTTAGTTCTGGCCATCTCGAAGAGCTCACGCACCATACGTGCACCTTCACCGACGTATTTCTGCACCAGTTCAGAGCCAATCACGCGGATGAATGTCGCGTCTGTTCGATTGGCAACGGCACGCGCACAAAGCGTCTTGCCAGTACCAGGAGGTCCGTACAGCAGGGCGCCCTTAGGCGGGTCAATACCGAGGTTGACAAAGCGCTCCGGTGAAAGGAGGGGCATCTCGACGACTTCGCGCAGCTTTTCAACTTGTTCTTTGCAACCGCCAACATCGCCGTAGGTGACATCCGGTTTCTCTTCCACGGTCATCATTGTTACGGAGGCATCGATCTTCGGCGGCAATGGAAGCATAATCTGGTACTTGTTACGGTCGACACCAACGCGCATGCCCTCCTCGATGTCGGTGGGAGACACGCGCTCTCCGAGCTGCACGACGAACTTGGCGATCTGCTTAACGTTGATAACATACTTGCTTTTCGAGTCATCCTTCTCGTCTGGAATGATCTTGGTGCACCGCGCTACCTGGAGCGGTTGCTCCTCGGACATCCGTTGACGGTCGGCTGGGACATCCCAGAGATGCGGTGGTGCAAGCCCGGTATCTGATTCCTGCAATGCATGAAGGTCAACGAGTTGTTTTTTTTAAATTCGGTTGCGTGGGCAAGGACATAGGCGCTCCATACTTTGACTCCAATCTTTTCGTCCACACTCTGCTGCCTCTCTTTTATTTGCTGCTCCAGTTTCTTGATGGCTGCGCCATACGGTGCGGCGCCATAGGTTTTGAGAACTTGAATATCCCTATAGCAACTGTCAACTCGATGCCGTCATTAGTCGTGGTGCGAGAATCGGGTACGAACTCATCGGAAAGAGGCGTGATCTTCTTCTCTTCTATTTCATCGTCTGCGTAGTTCTTTTGGTACTTCTCCCAGCTGGAACCGGTGGCAGAAGGCTGAGATAGCTGTTTGTCAGTGCAAGTGCTTGCCACAGAGCGACGAACGCCAGCGAATGGATACTGACCATGTTGGCTGGCGTTGGGGATCCTCAACGATCCCAAGGAGGTGAGAGAGCTTGATGTGGTAGGAGGAATGTAACGTAGGCGACGTGTCGTGGTTCAGGGAGGTCTTGTTATGAATCGTGGTTGTTGGTATGTATGCGTGGTTGCGAGAGGCTGCTTGAACTTGGTAGTGACGGAGAGGTTAGCTAGGACAACAGTAGCCGTCAGGTATCGTAATCAGAAGTTGCCTGCTGGAGCTTCTGCACGCAGCGCCGCGCCCCCCGGGAGTCTGACCCCTGTCTGCATGAGACCTGACTGGGTCTAGGTTCAACAACTAACAGCAGGCGGCGCCATGATGTATCGGAGGTACGTACCGAGCCACTAGCCCCTTACGTTCATAGTACAGCAGGCCCCTAAAAGGCAGCCCCACGTAGGGGGTCCTGGGCAGGCAGAACCACGCTCGAAAAAATCCCCAGGAGTCGCGCTTGCAGAGGGGCAGATTGGGTCTGCCACTACCTACTGTGGAAGCTCTACGGATCCAAAGGACAACTGGATTTCAGCGTCCCTCCACCAAACGCCTTGACTCCCGCCAACCTGACCCCCCAAACCCCCCAGACAATCCCAAGTCAAAATGGCTACGGTCGAGGCACCAGCAAGCGGCGGAAATGGAGGAGGCGCCTTCAAGGTAAGCTACGGAACGACGGGAAGCTTCTCGAGCTGGTGTATCTGACGTTTGGTCCCAGAACAAGGAGAAGCCCATGGCAGTCAGATCGTCCAACATTGTCGCAGCAAGAGGTAATCCTTCTTTACTCTCTCTACGTATCTTATCGAGTTCATTGGAGTGCAACCATCTAACAGCTTTATCCAGCCGTTGCCGACGCGATCAGAACTTCCCTGGGACCCCGCGGTATGGACAAGATGATTCGAAGCGGCAAGGGCGAGACTATAATTACCAACGACGGCAGCACTATGCTGCAGAGCATGGCCGTCCTGCACCCCACGGCCAAGATGCTGGTAAATCTGTCCAACGCACAAGACGTCGAAGCCGGTGACGGTACCACCTCCGTCGTCGTCATATGCGGTGCGCTCCTGGGCGCTGCCGACCGCCTGTTGTCGAAAGGCATTCACCCCTCTGTCATATCCGAATCGTTCCAACGAGCCGCTGCCGCCGCTGTAGCCATCCTCCACGACATGTCACAACCCATCTCGCTCTCAGATACCTCCGCCCTCCTGCAGGCAGCCAACACCTCGCTGTCCTCCAAGATTGTGTCACAGTATGCCAACCTGCTGGGTCCCATGGCAGTGAACAGTGTCACGAAGACGATAGACATCAAATCGGCCGACAATGTCGACCTGAAGAACATCCGAACAATCAAGAAGGTCGGCGGTACCATCGAGGACAGCGAGCTTGTGGAGGGCCTCGTCCTCACCCAACCCGTCATCAAGAACGCCGGCGGCCCCATACGAATGGAAAAGGCCAAGATTGGTCTGATCCAGTTCCAGCTGTCGCCACCCAAGCCAGACATGGAGAACACGATTTCAGTGAACGACTACAGACAGATGGACAAGATCGTCAAGGAGGAGCGTATGTACCTCCTGAACATGGCGAAGAAGATCAAGAAGGCCAAATGTAATGTTCTGCTCATCCAAAAGTCCATCCTTCGCGACGCCGTCAACGACCTTTCTCTGCACTTCCTCGCCAAGCTCAACATTCTTGTAGTCAAGGATATTGAGCGAGACGAAGTTGAGTTCATTTGCAAGAGCACCGGCTGCAAGCCCATTGCCGACATTGACTCTTTCGACGAGGCCAAGCTTGGCAGTGCAGACATTGTCGAGGAGGTGCAATCCTCTGGCTCTCGTATGGTCAAGGTCCTGGGCACAAAGTCAGCCGGCAAGACGGTTTCCATCGTCGTCCGCGGTGCCAACTCTCTGATCCTGGACGAGGCTGAGCGCTCCCTCCACGATGCTCTCTGCGTGGTGCGGTGCCTGGTCAAAAAGAAGGCCTTGATTGCAGGTGGTGGAGCACCCGAGATTGAGATTGCCGCCCAGCTGTCCAAACAAGCCCGTCAGTTGACAGGCACCGAGGCTATTTGCTGGAAGGCGTTTGCGGATGCCATGGAGGTGATCCCGACTACGCTAGCTGAGAATGCGGGTCTCAACCCCATCCGTGTGGTGACAGACCTGCGTCACCGCCACGAACTAGGCGAGAGGAACGCAGGTGTCAGCATCAAGAGCGGAGGCGTCAACTCCAACATTGCAAAGGAGAACGTGCTGCAGCCTCTGTTGGTGAGCACGAGCGCGATTGAGCTGGCGGCTGAGACGGTCAAGATGATTCTGAGAATAGATGACATTGCTCTGAGTAGGTAGTGTGGGTATGGGAGTAGGAAATTAAATGTCAATGTCTGCCCAATATACCATGCCTCTGGCAGCCAAGAATGTAACTTATATTATCTGACCAACAATTCTGGTCTAGCGATGTGCTATGAAATGGCGATCATCGGTGTGGTGCATAAGTTGACAAGGACAAGTGTTTGGTCAAAAGCTCCATGAGATGGATGATCAAATAATAATAAGCAAGGCCTTGAAACACATGAATACAGAGTGACCCAGACATGATGCATACTTATCAAAAAAAAAAAAAATTGTATTGGTGTCTGTCAAGCTATATTGGCTGCATTAAAGCACTGCTACCAATCCCAAGAAATAACATCTGCAATTAAGCAAACCATGCGTTTTCCGTCAATGTCTGTAATGCAAAATCTGTGGTGCAAAAGGGTACTGTATGCCTGCCGTGAGGAATCGCTCTTCGACGTGATTCTCCAGGATATTTTTCTTTTTGTTGTCTTAAAAATCTGATGCTTGCGCCTTCTCCTCTTCGCCTTCCCAGCTTACAAAAAAAAAGGAAAAAGGGCACCAGAAGACCAGGGTTTGCTTGCCCAGCTTTGAACAGGAACATAAGTGGGACAGAGACCACAAACATTGTCTAGTAATTGAGTTCACCACCGCCACTGCCACTGACCTGGTCCAGGTCTTCATAGCTTTTGATGGTGCGGCCTTGGATGGCTTCGCGCGGGCCGACAGCTGCGCCGCCGCCAGCACCGTCTCCCCACCGACCACCACGCATGCGGCCTCCACCCATCATGCTACCGCCGCCCATGGCATTCTCGTTGCCCCAACGAGGGTTGCGTGGACGATCGTAAGGGCCTGAGCGGTTGTTGTAACCGCGGCCACCGGTCGCGCTAACAGTCCCACCGCGACGTACGGGTCCGCCACTTCGCTCATCGCCACCAGCAGCCGCACTCCAAGTACCAGAGTTGGGCAAGGCTCCCGCAGCAAACATTTGGGAGAAATTTGCCATATTGGGAAAACCCATGGGCATGATGCTGTTCATGGCGAATTGATGTAAACTGAAGCCACGAGGTGTACCACTTGGCGCCTGGCCGTTTGCGGGAGGGAAGTGACCATTGCTATTCGCGTCAGTCCGCGACGGAGCAATGTGCGCAGGGTCAATAACATATGCGTTGATGAGTTCGAACTGCAGATATGTTAGTCTCAGAATTGACCCAAGTCGTATTTGAGTTGTCCTACCTCTTTTTTCAACTCTTCAAGCCATTCGGGATGGCGCTTCTCCACATGTTTACGCCAAAAATGTTCCTCTTTGAAGAGCTTGGAACATTCGGGGACTTTGCATCGGTACTTGTGCTCATCCTCCTGCTTCACGAACTTGACAAGTTCCTCATTTGTCGCATCATCGATTGGCTTGCCTCCGAGCTTACGAATATCGACAGACTCTGGTTCGAGAATTTGCTTGATCTTGTCCTCAAAGGTTTTGACCCAGTTGTAGGCACGCTGCAGTTGCTGCTCTGACTTCGAGAGAGTGTTGCGGAATTTGCGGTCAGGCTCCGTTGTTTCACCCTCTTCCAGTTCCGCAGTATCGACATTCTTCTTGTTCGGAAATGGCTCGCCCAGGGCACTAGCACGGGCAACCTCTTTGGCTGAAGTCGAGAGAGTACTTCTTGGGCGGCGCAAGTGACCTCCTGGGCACTTGCGAGTCAATTCATGGACGGAATCGCTCTCAAATACGCAGAAGAAGCAAAAGTTGAAAACCCGGCGGAGGTACTCGATAAGGAGATCGAGCTGCTTCTTCTTAATCAAGACTTCTTCATCGTCGACTTCGTCATCGTCGATAGCTCCTTCATCTTCTTCATCCTCGTCCTCTTCATCCAACATGTCTGGCTCTTCACCTTCGTCTGCAGCCTCATCTAGGTTGATCGTTCGTTGCTTTCTGACTTTCTCCTTCTTGATAACCGGGGAGGTCAGAGGAGGCTGAAGACGTCCAGCATTCCGAAGTTCGTCAACTTTCTCCTCCACTTTTAGCACGGCGTTGAAATCTGAGCCGAAATCACTCTCAAACTTGTTGACAAGTTGGTTGACAAGCTGGAGGTCTTTATCGATACGGTCGGGTGCAGAGAACAAGTCCCAAAGGGCCTTCTTGCGCGGGTTCGTGGGTGGGTTGTGAACACCCACGTGGCACACAAAGTCACCGCGTACCTCATCCTTGACAGTTTTGCTGTTGATGGCCTCGAGAGCTTTCTCAGCGGTCAATGCAGAGGCGGCACCCGGGCTCGTAACCTTGATATCACCATCATCATCTTCGTCCTTGACGTCACTACGCTCGACGATCGGCCCCGTGTCCGCGGCAGCGTGTAGCATGATCCATCCAATTCTGTGGTACCGCTTGGACGGATTGGGGTCGCTCAATGAGAGCCATTTGAAGCCGCCCTCCCCTTCTCCAAGGTGTTCCTTGCAAAACGCTTCCAGATTTTGACGGCTCACACTAGGAGCAATTGTTTTGATCAGGAGGGTTGGTTGGAAGAGATTCTCGTCTCGGATGTCTCCCGTAAAGGCGGGCACCAGGTCACCAACGCCAAGAACTTCGTTGGCAGCGGTGGCTTCGCCTTCCTCTTTTTCAACAACCCCTCCTGCTCCATTTGATTCGCTTTTTGGGATGCCTTCCAAAGTGAACTCGTCAAATACGCCAGATTCCAAGTCACCTTCCCACTGAGTGTATTGGCCCCGGCGGAATTCGTTGAGCTGCGCGCGAATTTGTTCCCGCACTTCAGGAACATAGCGCTCGCGGAACCATTGTTCGTCCTTGTGCTGGGAGACGAAAGTTTTTGCCATCTTGGCCTGGAGGTCCTCTTTGTAGGCGTCGTAAGCGATCTGAATCTTTGCCTTCTCCTTCTCTCGCTCTTCTTGCGCTTCACGAGGTCCTCGAGAGCGCTCTGGTTCTCTCCGACGGCCGGTGCGTTGGCGCTCTTTTTCTTCCTTGATTTTTTCATTTGTCCTCCACCATTCCCCGAAGTACGAGAATCCAACTTGATAATTAAGAGACATCGGATGAGGGACGGGGTTTGTAAGTGGTTGGGATGGAGGAGCGATATCCTGTTGTCCAGGAACGTAGCGGTCAATGTTGGCAGGCGGCGAGGGAATGCGCCCGCGCCGGTCGTCCCTGTCTACACGGTCGCTCCTGTCGCGTGGAGTGTAATCGTCTCTTGTACGTCGAGGCTCGTACCGGTCGACAGCTACGGGAGATCGCGAGCGGTTTCGACGGCGTTCGTGACCTGTATACGTTTTGTGAGCAACAACGAAAGAGGATGCGGAAAGAAATTATCAAAAGACGCGACTTGGTTCAAACAGAACGAGCCAGAACAAGTTGCCAACGGAGGAAGGTGGCAGACATACCAGGTGACCTGCCTCGATAAAAAGAATCGTCGCGGTCGATTTTGTTTCTTGCATCCTCACGGTTCCATCCTCTATCGCCAGGCGAACGCGCCGAGTCCCGATAGTATGAGTCCATGTCAATTGATCTGTTTGTGTCTCGTCATATAAGACTGCGCTGAAACAGTCGAGGCAGAGCTCGATGGGAAGGAGAGGGTAGGCCGGGAAGGCTCGCAGGTCGTTCTGGTCAGGTTATAATGTGCGCTTGCAGGCGCAAGGTATGAGAAATAAGAAGCCTAATGTTTGGCATGGTGATTGCCGTTAGAGAAAACATTCTGACCAGAACATTGCGGGAAAAGAAGAATGAGGATGGTTGGTGGTAACGAGAAAGAGGGCGCAGCAGTTGCAATCCATCAATGACAACACAGTGTGAATGTGTGGCAAGCAGTGGCCGTAATGAAGAGATGACAAGAAAGATAGTTGCCCTTGAGGACGTCAGGAGGGTTGTGACAAGTGAGGACAGAAGAAGCAAATGAGAACGCGTCGGCGGCGACGGCAGCAAGAGAGGTTTGGCATGATGGTTGAAGAAGGGGTCAAGCAAGAGATGGAAGGATGGCCAGGACGAATTTGCAACTCAACAGGAAAAGATAGAACGGACAATTGAACGAGACGACTTGTTTAGAGCGGAGCGCAAGTCGTGATGTAGCGTGCAAGGCAGAACGGTAGATTTGCACCCAATCCGCAGCTGATGAAGATTGAAGACGAGGAGAGGAGGTTGGTCGGTCAATGGACAGCCGCGGCGACGGGGGGAGGTGTTGAAACCTGGTGGGGACAATGCTGCGGCACGTTGCTACTATCAGGCTACTACATAGTAGGTACCTGAGTACTTTGTACACACGGCGGCTGCCGCACTAGCCTAGGCCGCCCTGGCCGTCAGGTACTGGATACCCTGCCAGTCCTGCGCCCATCAGCAGCAGCAGCCCTGAAGTCAATTCCCAGGTAGGCACGATGGAGTGGACAACTGAAGAACAATCTTCGTTTTTGGTACTTAAATACGATATAGTAGGTAGCTGGAATCGAGCGTTGCAGTGTCATCGCACACAGTAGCGTGCCATCTGAAATACCCGCCAAGCAAAAAGTTAGGAAATGATTCCCCTGGAAGAATAGAGGGCATAACACCCTGATCCAAGTGATAAAATGTTAGCAAAAGATGTCCTTCTACACAAATATCGCCAAGGTGAAAGAAGGTGCTGGCTTACCAAGTCATCGTACACAATTCCCGTATTAGCACCACAATACCGTGAGGGACTGACAGCGGATAACAACCAGCCCACTTCACATGCTTCACATGTCGTCATATTGAACTTGCAAAGCATCTTTCCACCAACATTCTCGAACCAAGCTTGCTTTTCAGCAAAGTACTTCCGTACCAACCACGAACAACGTCGCTGCGGAAGGCTTGCCAAACAAACCCCTTTCAATAGTCGTACAAGCAAACAAACATCATTGAGGGCCAGCATGACGACCTTCATACCCGCCATCACAATTCCCTACGGCGTCTTCGCCAATCCCGCAGCATCCATGCTCCTCCCCATCAGCCTTGGAGGACTCATAGGCTACAGTACCCGACGTGAGTGCTCTTCTCTTAGTTCCCCTCACCAGATAGCCCAGTCTCGTCCAAACTTACCAACACACCCTCTCACCAACCACAGCGAAAAAGGATCAACCCCAGGGCCCAATATCCATTAGACAACCACCCCTCCGCCCCCCAGCCTGGGTCTTTGGCCCAGCATGGACCATCCTCTACGGCCTCATGGGCTACGCCTCGCACCGCGCCATCACCGCCGGCCTGGATCCCCTCACCTCCACGCCGGCGCTGATTCGCTCCACCAAGCACTCTGCCACCTTGTACACTATCCAGCTAGCCCTGAATTTGGCTTGGATGCCGCTTTTTTTCGGCTTCAAGCGGCCCCTGGAGGCGACGGCCGATATCCTTGCGCTGCTGGGGACGAACTTGTACATGACCAAGCTGTGGTGGAGCATTGACAGGACGGCGGCGTACCTCATGGTACCGTACTTGGGTTGGTTGAGCTTTGCGACGTATCTCTGTGTTGGTGCAGGACACCTGAATGGATGGGACTTTAAGGGAAAGGAACTGAGGAGCAAGCGGGAGTGAAAGACTGTGACGATGCCATCGGACATGAATAGTCACGGTTGCAGCGCACAATGCATTGCAGATGGCTCATTCTTCGGCCAACCCTCTGGTGCTGCTTAGCCAGCATAACTAACTACCAGGCGTAGAGCAAGTGTAAATTAACCCACCTTTTAGTTGTATGAATGATGTTCAAATTCCACCCTGTGAAGTGGATGGTTGGAACCCGCAGTACGTGAAGCAGTTCATGGCTTGATATTTCGTTTTCTATGTATGCAAATGTGGGTATGTGAGCATAGACATGTCCCATCCTATCAGATATCTTGTTCTGATCGGCCAATGAAAACGCCTCCAAGCCTCTATACCAGTCCCTATGTACGTCTTTCGTATTGGGTCCCCGGAAGAGCACGAACCTCATACCTCAACCTGTCTATGGAGAAACAAACAACAACAAGAAGAAAAGTATGGTAGATGAAATAACGGACTGTGCAGCGAATAAGACGCCAATCATGTACCAGGGTATCCCTTTTACTTCAAGCAAGCGGCACATACTTCTTGAGTCCATCATACACCATAAAAATGAAAGCAGAACTGGGCGCTGACCGCAGACAAGTAATGCCACAACCCCGATAAAACCCTTTGACTCCTGTCTGCTGCCACAACGCCAAGGCCTCCCCAGCAAACGTCTTCTTGACAAAGCCCGCTCCCAGTGGGCTCGTTTGCATACGCGACTTGATGGTATCGGCAGGGAAGAACAAAAAGTTGTACGACACGCCCGCCGACGCGCCCGCCAGTGCTTGCTGCCACAATGGCAGCGGGTTTGCTAGGATTGCATCCCGCTCGGCCTGCGTGCTTGCCTTTTTCAAATTCCGCCGCATAAAAAACTGCGATGTTGTTTCCTTGCCACCAAACCACGCCGCACACCCACCGGCCTCCCGAATGAGCGTGCCCATTTGCCCATGCCAAAAGCCAAGCAGGCCTTCGTGCCGAAAGATCTCTCTAATGACGGCCATGGGCCGCAACGGCACAGCTCGCTTGGTGATGGCGCTGCCGGCCTCCTCCACTGGCACCTGGATCTTGCACTTGACCAACTCGATCGGCGTGAGCACAAAGGACGTGAACAGGCCCGAGAAGGCACCGGTCAGCCATAGTGCCGACAATGGCATGGGCTCGTCCCGCGCACAGAAGCCGAACTTGAAAAGTGTTTCCCGGCCTATACGTTCGAAAAAGAAGAGACTGCTGTTTTCGAGTGCAGCGCCAACCAGGGGTGCGCTGATGCCGCGGTATAAGCCCAAAAGGCCATCTGAACGTATGGACTGGCGGAAACAGTCGAGAGGTCCAGTGTATCGAAGGGGCAGGTGGTCGGGCTGTGACTGGAGGCGAACCTTGACTGTGTCAAAGGGGTATTCGATATATTTGCCGACAATGCCAGCGATCTGTGGAGTTTTAGCGAATTAGTGGAAATCTCAACTAGAAAGTGTGAGAGGCATTGAGCCAGGAACAAGAAAAAGGTAAGCAAGCCAGTACCGAGCCGTAGAGAATGTCTTCAACCGACTCCATAACTGCTGTTCGCCGACTTGCAGCCAGGGGTTCGTGCAGAGACGTAGGATCAGATCTGGTCACAGCAAACTCTGGGGATATAGAGGCCATCGCGATAGCAGACCCTGGGCGTGTCGCATACGGTGTCTGGGATAGTGTGCGACACAGCGATGGCAAGCCGCCAAAGTCGTCTAGTCGGCTTCCTCTGGCAAATGATATAGTCGAGTGGACGATCCGCAACAAATTGGATAGCCAGTGATTTTGAGTGCAGTCGCAGTCACGGCCAGCCTAAGGTATGCGTGCCAGCGAGGGTCGCAGAAAAGATGAGGGCGCAAGAGCTGGGGGACGAACCCAGCTCCGCTTGCCGCATGCAAAGCTGGACGAGAGTGCGAACAAAGGGTTATTTATACTGCGACCAAAATGTCGTATTGCTCGAGAGAATCGGCTGAAGAAGGAATTGCAGAATCGAAGGTAGCGGAAGCGTCGTCTGTCTCAATGGGTTCGCAGGCGTGCCAATATTTGGGCCCAGCCAGTAGGGGCAGCGCTGTGGAAGGGGTTGGCTTCAGTGGATGTTGAGATTGGGTACTGCCGCGGGCTCGTTCGGCACTAGAGGCGGGGCTCGCAGGTGTGCATTGCGTAATAAGACCAGGTCGCTACTTACAGTACACGCAGGCAAGCGAGCCCTCCAGGCTCAGAGGCTGCCGGCCCTTTACTACCAAGGCGCTATAGCGTTAACGGATGCTTCTCAGTGGGTGGTGGGTGGAGGGTGGAGGTCAAACCACGCGGATAGACCCCTCCGCGGCTCCTGAGCAAGAAAAAATTCAGAGACGTCGGATCAGATAAAGAAAAAATGACTACCTATTAAGGTTATCTGATCCGAAGAGTGCGGGGCCAATCAACGGGGAGTTCGGCGAAATGACAAGCCTATTGTACTTGTTTAGTGTACAAACGTACAAATATCAGGTAGTAATGAGCTGAGCTCTCAAGCCGCGTTTTCCCCCCCTTGTTGACAGTACGAATCACTAGACATACATACATGTTCCACAGTAGCAGGGTTTTGCTCGGAGGCTCGGAACTACATAGTCGGAGCTACATGATCCAGGCCTCCGTGGGTGGAGCCAACTACACGCGCAACCGTATATAGTACAGCAACACATACAGTACAGTCTTCAAGTCGAAGTTCCAAGAAATAAAAAGTGACTGATCCCGGGACCGAGAACACAACATCCATATCGATTTGGTCATGCTTAAAGTACATATTTATACACTTGGTAACTGCAGAAAGAAGCACTCTGAGATACGGAAAATATCGGTCGCTGTTGTGCTGCTATTGGTACATCTAAACCTTCCAAGATCGACAAGTACATGTATGAACTCTACTCTGTCCAATCTAATTCAAAATCGTCTTCCTCCCCTTGACAGGCTTGGACTGCGCGGCCTCGTGGCGCCTGAGTTCTTCTGGCACCTTTGAGATGCTCGACTTGGAGATCATTTGCTTTAAGTCGTACATGACATCCGCGTCTTCGTTGCCCAAGAAAGTGATGGCCACACCACTCTTGCCAGCACGACCTGTACGGCCAACACGGTGAGTATACGATTCGATGCTATGCGCCATGTTGAAGTTGATGACTAGCGACACATCGGGCACATCGATACCTCGACCAGCAAGATCTGTGGCGACCAAAATGTCCGTTTCCCCGCTCCGCAGTGATGCCAGTGCCGCTTCTCTTTGCTTCTGATCTTTGCTACCGTGCAGTGTAACGACGCTGAAGCCAAGTCGTTTGATGTCACGCGCAACAGTGTCGCAGTTGCGCTTGATGTTGACAAAGACAATAATTGGCGGAGCGTACTGGTTCGACTGGAGAATCTCAGCGAGTCGCTTTTTGCGCTTGTCTTCTCCATTAATGAACTCGACCCGCTGCTCCACCGTATCGACAGCCTCGCCTGCATTACCGATTGTCACAATGGCAGGGCGACGCAAATATTTCTTGGCGATCTTCTCGACCAATGGAGGCATTGTGGCTGTGTACATCATTGTCTGCCTGTATCGCCCCTTGCTTCCCAAATACTTGCTCATCAGTTGTGCATTCTCTGCTTCCTCTGTGTCTGGCTTCTCATTGCTGAGAGGGAGCGCATCGAGGATCTTATTCAAGGAGTCTTCGAATCCCAAGTCGATCATTCGGTCTGCTTCATCCATGATGATGTAACAACATTGCTGTAGGACCAGAAGTCGTCGTTCAATGCAGTCAACAAGACGACCCGGGGTCGCCACGATGATTTCTGCTCCATTTCTCAGGTTGAATGCTTGTTCCTCCAGGGAGTGACCACCGACGATACTGACACAAGTGAAGCCCAATGGTGTTGCAAACTTCTTGGCCTCGGTTTCAATCTGTTGTGCCAGTTCACGCGTCGGTGCCAAAATCAGAGCATATGGACCATCCGCCTTGTTGTACTCGTCCAGCATTGGCAAGCCAGAGATATATACCAACAGTGGCAGCAGGAACGCAGCTGTTTTTCCGGAACCGGTAACGGCAACACCAATAAGATCGCGAGCTTGCAAAGCGATGGGTATGGCAGCTCTCTGAATAGGTGTCGGCTCATTGTATCCCACTGAACGGACGACATCCATTAATCGACTTGGCAGATTGGATTCGTCCCAGTTGCGCATGGGGTTCGGTATCGCGCCACCCTTTGTAGCAATGCCAAAATCCTCCTTAAAGATGCGCCAGTCTCTTTCGCGCATCTCCTCGAGACTTTTGTCTGACCAGTGTTTTCCCAAAGTATTTCGTTTTGCGCGAACTTCTTGTCCGCGGTAGAACTGATCCAAGTATTCCTTTGCTCTTTGTCTTCCGTTCACGGGGTCTCGTTCCTCCATACCGCGAGCGTATCGCTTGGCGGCCTCTTCCTCAGCCTCCTCGCCAAAGCCAGCCAGTCGCCCTGACCCAATGATTGCGGACGCTTGTTGAGAGTATATAGGGTCGTAGTCTTTGCTCGTATCTTCAGACGCATCCCAGTCGAAGTTGAACTTCTTTTCTGTGGTCCGCCGTCGCTTTTTTTGCGCCGAAAATGTGCTCTTGTTAACCTCTGGTCCGAGATATCGCTGTTTGAGAAGCTCCGCTTCGTCGTCCTCGAGACTCCTCTTTCCGTTACTATTCAAGCCCTTTCTAGAGCTTCCTTCTTTGCCACCTCTTGAACCATTTACGGATACGCCATTCGGAGCGCCATCTTGACGCATGGCTTTCGGGCCTGTTGGTATGCTTGAATTGCCACCATCCCGTTGATACAACCGCGAAGTAAAGTTTCGATTGGACTTTTCGAGTTCTTCTTTCTTCTTGCGCTCGAGCTCTTCCTCCTTGGCCTTCTCCTCGGCGGCTTTTTGTGCTGCAAGCTTCTCTCGCATCGCTTTCGTCAGGAACTTGGGTTTTGCTGCTGCCGAGTCGGCCTCTTTCTTCTTCCGAATCAGCTCCTCTAAATCTAGAGGCTGTTTCTTGATGCCGTTCATGTTGGGCATTACAGGCGTGATGCCGGGTGCCTGGCGATGAGATCCGCTCTTATGAATTGCTGGCTTTGCAATAAACGTCGTTCATCTGATTGAGAACAAACTTGGCAATGAAGAAGATGGTATTTAAGTAAGTGGCAAAAAGATTCGTATCGACTGACGGCGAAGTTGCGCGTTATTCGAGGATTCCTGGCCCAAGGCAACCTTCGGGAGTGATGGGTAGTGCTGTGTTTCTGGAAGGCGCACGCGGCGGTCCTAGAACCGCGGCAGCCCGCCGGGCTTATCGCTAAGTTCCCTACCTCTTATCACTGCCTGCCGCAAATAGCCCTCTCCGCGGTCCGAATTTTGAGAGCAGCATCACAAGGTATGTAGAACAAGTACCGTCGACCACGATTCTACATCCTCCGTTCGCCAGCCTGACATCCCAGAGGTAGGAGGCCGGCTTTATCACGCACAATGGCCTCGACAACACCACGGGCATTGCTCAAGGAGCAATACGTCAGCCTCGCCAAGAGCCTCCCCGACAGATTGCAACGCTTCTTTGCGCGATACCCACCCGACGAGATCCGCAAGCCTAGCCAGCGCGGCAAGCCGCACACAGGCTACCAGATGGACAGCAAGAACCCCTTTGAGGCGCAACGACACCCGGAGACGGGTCGTCTCCACAACCCCGTGTATTCGCTGCGGCGGCAGGCTGATTTGGTCAAGCTGGCCCGCGAGCACGGCGTTGAGGAGCTGCTCCCGCACACCATCAAGAAGACGGACGTGCGACTGGCAAAGAGGGTCGAGCTTGGTTGGAGGGGTAAGGGTACGGGTGTTGGGCAAAAGGTCAAAGGTCACATTCACGAAAGACAATTGGCTGCCAAGTACGTGTTAACCCAACGACAAACCGTGTTGTGGCTGGAAGGAGATCCTTGTGCTTTGCGAGTTGGTTGATGCTTCGTGTTGCCGGCCTGTTGCTAATGCTGTGGTGATTGTAGGATGGACAAGAGGAGAGAGGCCATGCTCAACATGCCATCGCTCATTAGGGAATGGAAGGCTGTGAGTATTGGAGTGCCCTGGGCTTCTATTGGATTGTGCTAATGCTTTTCACAGGTTGGTCGAAAGAACTGGACCAAGTGGCCGAAATAAGCGACTCGCCGCTCGTTTTGGGCCACGACCTCTTTGTACAAAAACGTGTATACAAAACTGTGTACCAATACACATATGCAACAACTTTTCCATGAAACTTCATCGCCGGGGTTTGTTTAGGACCGCCATGTTCATTGCGCTACACAGCCTGCGCTTCCGCCATTACGGCCGTTCACTCCACCGCAGCGGGTCGAGTTTCTTTGCAGTGATAATGGATGTCCAACCTCTTGTAGATTCTTTTTGCTTTCTCACGTCGCTGCACCATCCTCTCCCTGCTCTCCTCTTGTTAAGTCTTCACTGGGTCCCTTCGACAACTTGAATCTTAAAGTGTTGTCAAAGTAGACTAGCACGTGACTCATTTGTCCAGAGTCCCGGGCCGCTGTTGTACATGCGGGTGAAGACCGCCAAAATTCTCTTCATACATCACACCCTTCAACCACGCTTGCTGGGGCTAGCAAAGGGGATCAATTCTTCTATGCACGAAGATTTTATGCACTCTATTACAATATAACAGCAGTATCAAACACTGTTGTCGACAACACGAAAACAAAAACAACATGTCGCAACCAACCCACTACGAAGTTCTCTCACTTCCCCAAAACCTTTCAGACCTCGCAAGCCCGGAGCAAGCTATCCGGCAAGCCTACCGCCGGGCTCTCCTCCGGCACCACCCGGACAAGGCCAAGGCCGCTCCGACTGCTACCGGCCCCGGTGCCGTCGCTGTCACCATTTCTTCACATTTGTTAAACTCAACATCCACAAGAACATCTCTACAACGCCAACCAGCAGTAGCATACACAATCGACCAAATCACCACCGCCTACACAACTCTCTCCTCAACCACCCTTCGCTCCGAATACGACAACTACCTACGCCTCACAACATCAAAATCGAACAACCACCGCCAAGCGCGCTCAACCTTCCAAACAGGTATCGAGACCGTCGACCTTGATGACCTCGAGTCATTCCCGGCCCCAGTGGAAGGAAACATCGACGCAAATGGAGACAGCAATGATCAAGTAGAGTGGTGGTTCCGGCCGTGCAGATGCGGCAACGAACGCGGATTCTTATTTTCCGAGGCTGATCTTGAGGAGGCCGGGGATCTGGGCGAGCTGATTGTTGGGTGTCAAGATTGCAGTCTGTGGTTGCGGGTATGTTTTGCGGTTATTGAAGAGGATGAAAGGGCTGGCGCTTGGGAAATGGCGTCGCAGATGGCAGGTAAAACCTCTGAAGGTTAATTTCGCTCATTCTATTTCGTGAGATGCGAGTATGATGAGAATCACAGCCTTCTTCATTTGAAACAAGTAAACGGATGCATATCATGCTGGTTCTTCGCTGTTCCTCCAAGATGCTTTGGGGGACACGCCTACAATGGTCACAAGCATAGACTAGTCGAGCAGATAACTTGGGCGTGAAAAGAGTCAAATAGTGTTCTAGCAACCACATGTTAATGCACATGGAGGACAACTGACGCAAAAGATACCCATTTCCCACGAAACAATCGAGACTATCTATTGTAGTTCGAGTAGCGCGAGCGTTCGTAACAAACATGAAAGTTGAAAAAGAAAATCCGCATAAAGTCAATTTATTGTCCAGACGATCACCAGCCTCCTCTGTGGTAGAGTCTAAATAAGAGCAATTTGTAGAGAAGAACTCCAAAATGCCTTTTAGTCCCCTGTGGATGATGTAAAGATCGATCGTCCTTCCTGGTGTATTCGCATCGAATAAAGCATGCCTCATTGCACTCGAGTTCTCCGAAACCGCACTCCGATGACTCCTCCGGGGGGATCAACCATTGTAAATCAGTCCGGTCACGATGGAAGTAAGGAAATTGCACAGCCTTACTCGGCCTTGGGCTCCTCAGCAGCGGGCTCAGCAGCCTTCTCCTCAGCAGCTGCGGGAGCAGCAGAAGCCCCCTCGGCAGCGTTAGATGCAGCAGGTGCAGCCTCGGCGTCAGAAGACGTCCAAAGAGTCTGGACATCGGATTAGAAAATCGCTTCTTGCACGAATACAGGTTTGAGTCAACTTACAAGGTTGTCACGCAGGAGCTGCATGATGAGGGTGGAGTCCTTGTAGCTCTCCTCGGAGAGGGTGTCGAGCTCTGTAGTTATTCAGGCATCATCAGCGTCACGTTTCTCGCTTTCGCACAAGATACAATGGCTACGCCTTGTCTCCCAGAACTCACCTGCAATAGCGTCATCGAAAGCCTGCTTAGCAAGGTGGCAAGCCTGGTCGGGGGCGTTGAGGATCTCGTAGTAGAAGACGGAGAAGTTCAGGGCGAGACCCAGACGGATGGGGTGGGTAGGAGGCAGCTCGGTCTGTGCAACCTCGGTAGCAGCCTTGTAGGCATCGAGAGACTTGTCGGCGGAGTCCTTGCGCTTGTCACCAATCGCGAACTCGGCAAGGTAGCGGTGGTAGTCACCCTTCCTGTTTGGATTCGGTCAGTCTGCGCCTGCGGCACAACTGCGATTCATTTCAACACTTGCAGGGCATCCTTACATCTTGTGATAGAAGACCTTGGACTCGCCGGTCTTGGCGGAAGGGATCAGGTGCTGGTCGAGGACCTCGAGAATGTCCTCGCAGATCTTGGCAAGCTCGGCCTCAATCTTTTGGCGATACTCCTTGATCAGGTTGACCTGAGTGCTGTTGCCCTTGGACTCCTCCTTCTGCTCGATCGAGGTGACGATGCGCCACGAGGCACGGCGGGCGCCAATGACGTTCTTGTAGGCAACAGAGAGGAGATTGCGCTCCTCCACGGTCAGGTCACGGTCTTCAGAGGCAACAATCTTCATGTTCTCAACCATTTCTGCAGTAGGTAAAGAAGGGTCGTCAGCGGGCAAAGCATCGCGTCGCAATCTCGTTTCATACACGTACCCTCGTAGCGTTCGGCCTGCTCGGCGAGCTTAGCCAGGTAGACGGCATCTTCGTGACCCATTTTGTCGGATTGATGGTGATCTGTAGAGATTGGGGGTTTGTTGAGTCAGCTTCAGCCAGCGTCACAAGTGCAAGAGTATCCGAAAGCAGGTCGCAAAGGCGGAATGGGAGCCAAAAAGGAGC
Source organism: Coniella vitis (assembly GCA_011317545.1). Classification (NCBI taxonomy): domain Eukaryota; kingdom Fungi; phylum Ascomycota; class Sordariomycetes; order Diaporthales; family Schizoparmaceae; genus Coniella; species Coniella vitis. Next base: position 2,697,296 of record WUJK01000003.1, read on the forward strand.
TGCAAGGGCGTTCAAGGTGATGGGAGGTGATGGTGCAATAGAATCGGCGGGCTGAACACGGTATCGAAGGAACTGAGGTTGCCGTCTTGTTGCGCCTCGCTGACTTCATGACTAAAAGGAGGCTCCCCGCCCAACAGTGGGGTTTGCGCGCGTGGGCGACCACGAAGATTCCTTGGGGTTGCACCTGGTTGCAATGTGGTTTGCACTGTGCTCATGGGCTGGATGGAATGGCCCAAGGCCCCAAGGAGAGGAGATGGACTCGGGCAGTGTCGCTGAGTGTGGTGGTGATGACGACAGCAGTATGTGGTACATCCAGGCCTCTGACCTTGCGACGAGCTGGAGAGCGGACAGGTGGGGGAGGGCCTTAGGAGGGTGCATGCTGGGCAACAGGGCTGTGGTAGCAGTGATGGCTGGACTGACCTGGTTGATGGGGTGTTGGCTATGAGTTTGGATGTGGTTGTGCGTGGAGAGGTGTGCAGGTTGCAGAGTGCAAAGATTCACGATAAGGACTGGGCAGTTGTGGTTTCGAGGAAGAAAAGTATCGCAAGTTGGAAAGTGGAGGGTTGAGGTTGTTTGGGGAACCGGCGAGGGGTGGTTCCAAGGCGGCGTCAGGCGGGCTGGCTGCTGGGTGGGGAAGGGGGTGCCAGAGTGCCCAAAAATGGGTTGGAAGGGTAGTGCAGGAAATTGGCAGCGGACAGGTACACTCTGCATCTCATGCATACCGCAGCGCCAAAAGAGTGCCACCCTTTCCAAGTCCCTGCGACTTGAGCTGTCCCAGCCAGAACTGAGACGACTACTGCACGTGATAGGATGCCCAATCAGCAGCAGCTATAGCAGAAGAAATACCAACAATTGCAAAAGCATACAACAATACATAGTATATGCCTTGGGCGCTGCTATGGATCTCCTTGTTCTGTTGTGTACAAAAGTCCAACTATTATGCCTTGCCATTTGCTAAATACATTTGTATATCCTCGTCCGGCCCTTTCACAGAAGCCTCAGTCGACTGTCAAGAACACAACTGGCATATAACATCCACTTGCCTGCTTCTGCTTCACTGGGTGCTACGGTGGCTCTTTCTGGCCCGTGCATGCCTATTTATTGCTTATTAGGATTCCGACAGCAACCTTGACCGCCCTGTTTCAAAAGAACACTATGTACTTAATGACTGCTTGATATTTGTAGCAATGATACAGCATGATCCAGCAATTGATAAAGAAGCGGCGATTGTCTGCTCCAAAGCAGAAATGCTGGGTCTCTAAACCGATCATTCATAATGCGGCCTCTCTCGCTGCACACAGATACCTTGGATCACTATGTACAATGAAGAATCAGAGCTGTGAACAGGGAAATTATGCGACCCGAACGAAGGATGCCTGAGAACCCCTGAAAGCCAGCATCTTCTGCCAGGGCCTGCCAAGTAAGCATGTAGAGTGATGGGCCTTTGGCTCTCCCAGCACTCGCTCCCAGCGCTCCCTCTGGCGGCTCTCAATTCTAGAGGACGGTGTGAAGTATTCACTGCACTGGCATGCGCTTCGCTAATGGACCATAAGCATGTGCTTACTATGCCAGATACCTAGATATCGGGGCATGTACAAGGACCATTGTGCCGACTTATTCCGTCATTGGTCCACTACAAGCTCCATCCCTACGTACTTCGAGGCTTGTAGGTACCTTTCGGTAAGTATCTTAACTAAACAAGCTGCTGCGCGCAAGCTTCCATCAGACCACAAACAACCAGCTGCCAATTGCTAGGCTTTCCTATCCACGTCATAAATCTCCCTCGTACCATCACCACTAATTACCAACCCCAACACCACCATTACCACTCAATAGCTAACTTCCATCACACCTGTATCTCTCATCGTCTCTTCCTCTTCTCTTCCTCTTTTACTCTATTCCACACATCCACCATGCTCCGCCAATCCTTCACCAAGCTTACCCGCCCCGCCGCCTCCCGAGCGTTCTCTGTGTCCGCCCGCGTTATGGCTGCTGGAGACACCGGTGCCCCCCCAAAGGGCCTGAGCCAAGCGTAAGTGAATCCTCATACTTGCGCATCTTTTCTCTTCGGCAATGTCTTTTGAGACCCGTGGTCCACGAACAATGTTGGCAAAGGCCAAAACTTGCCGCGGCCTCCGCGTCCGATGCGACCTGAGGATTTCTGGAGCTGGATGATTGGGAAGCGAGCAGACAGCGATGGGTAACTCCAAGAGTCTTGGCTGAGAGAGGGTGAAACGACTGCGGAAGCAGCCTGGAAAACAGCCTGGAAAACAGGCCCCCACAACCTGTCCCACGCTGACTATCAGACAATCACAACGCGCGCCGCGATTCGCTCTGCGTAGATGTTGCGCAACGCCGCTCAAAAATAGCTCTCAGAGTCTTACGAGGATGAACATTTGCTAAGGTCTTGCCCTGTCTGGGCCCATGGATATAGTGACGCTTTCCAGAAGCGCGAGAAGGCAAACGAGGACTACGCCATCCGCATGCGCGAGAAGGAGAAGCTGCTGGAGCTCAAGAAGAAGCTCGCCGAGCAGCAGAAGCACCTGAAGCAGCTTGAGGCTCACATGTAAGTTTGCTCACCACACGCTTTTAGGTTATGTTGCTCTACAGACACGCCTATACATACACCTGGATGGAGACAGGAGGTGCTAATCATATACCTTCTTGTCCACTTCTCTACAGTGACGAGATCACCAAGGACCAAGGCGGCGAGCACAACTAAAGTTGGCAAATAATATGAGACGGTAATCGAGCCAAGTGCGTCCTCGCGCTGCAAGAGATGGGAGACGACAGTTGAATACTTGAAAGCACGAACTGTTGCCAGAACTGGGCGAGAGTGAACCCCTGGCTTGATCAGTGTGTAATACCACTCATTCAAGCAGACGACTGGACATGTATAAGAGAGTGGCCTAAAACTACTTTCTAATTTCAGTACCAATGACTTGAACACGTCTGATGAAATTGCAAGACCTTGAGCACATTTAGCTTCTGTGATATCTGAGACTTTATCAAGATGTTCTTAGACAAGAAAAAAAGGTGGAGGGAATGGGGCAGGGGGTCACCCCATCACTATCATCTACGATGCTGTGGTTGAAACCACATCTCTTGGTATACCAACAACGCTTCATGCTCTTGTCCAAACCTCAATTCAACTAGCGAGCACTCAAATGTGAAGCACTATCTTGGTGGAGTGTCGTATTCAAGGTTGCATTATCTCTCTGGTACTGCGGCGCACCCATCTGCAACACTCCCATACATATGTCCTGAACACCGCCGTTTACCACCTGCCACACCGCTAGCGACAAATGCGACTCGCGGGATATTTCCATCAGTCCACCGCAAAGGAGACGGTGTAGGTCTGAGAATTGCAAGTCCATTGCCAAGACCGGTCCCCCACCTCTGTTCCACTATAAACAATTCTATCACCGCCGTCCCATGTAGGATTTGGCAAATCCGGCCACTGCATCATTAGCTTGGTTTCCGTAGTTGGCGCCCATGCTATTGCTCGCCTTTTGTGCAGCCTTGACCCTAGCCTCTAAAGCCGCGGCGTTGTCGTCGATCCACTTCAGCTGGTGCAGATGTCCATTCAAGACGCGCACGACTTGGGTGAGCTATATGAAAGACCGGTCAGCCTGGGCAAACGCGAAAATGAACAAGCTGAAAGAAATAAGGTACATACCGGGTCGTCGGGCTTGTTGCCCTTGCTAAGCGAGCCTGAGATGTCGTTGATCTCGGAGATCATCTTGCCCAGATCCTTGCTCATGTCCTCCAAACGATCCGTCACATTCTCCGCCAACTTATACGTACGGTCGCGCTCCTGGTCTGGCCCCGCCAGTTGATCAGGCGATCCAATCTGCTTCTCAAACTGTGCGTCGACTTCCTTTTCGTACTTGTCCAGCCACATCTCCAACTCCGCCTGGTGGCTTTCAACGGCCTGAAGCTGGCGGTCAATCTCATTGGTAGCCTTTTCTGCCTCGTGCGTGTTGAGAAAAAGTTTCTGGATCTTTTCGCCATTTTCGACAAGAAGACGGTCCCATTGAGCGACTTTCTCCGCTTGCCCTTTGAACTCCTTTTGGTATTTCTGGAGGTCGGACGCCCATCGAGTAATAATCTCATCCATTGTTTTGTTCTTCAGACGAGGTAGCGAAGACGTTGGTCCCGCGGTTGAATTGCCCAGAGCCGTCTTGGCTCCGTCTGTCTTGGATCCATCCGCCGCTGGCTTGGCAGCAGTGCTGGTCGTGACAGCAGTAGCCGTGGCAGCAGTCGTCGAGGGAGCGGTGGTGGAAGCTGGGGCATTTGAGGCTGCTGTGCCAAACAGGATTGGTGTAGCACTCGATGTTGATGCTGGCGCCGCCGTCGTGGCTGGCTTGGCACCGAACAAGCTCGGTCCAGTCGTGCTGGCAGGTGCAGCAGCCGTCGTGCTGGGCGTTACTCCAAGAACAGAAGGCGTTGAGGACGCAGCGGGCGCGGCTGTGGATGCTGGCGTAGCGGACGAGAACAGTGAGGGCTTAGCTGCTGGTGTTGAGTCGGTCTTTGAGGCAGTTCCTAGTGAAGGAAAGAGGCCTGAAGGGGCCGGAGCTGTTGATGTGGCAGCGCTGGTCGCAGGTGCCGTCGTCGCAGCAGGTTTGGCACCAAAGAGATTCGAGGTGGTCGTAGCAGCAGAACCAGGAGCTGCAGGCTCTGCAGATTTGGCTCCAAACAGGCCCAATGAGCTAGAGCTGGGAGCAGGCTCGGCTGGTTTCGATGCACTCCCTACACCGGCTCCTCCAAATAAGCCACCGGCAGGTTTCTGAGGAGCTGCTGGCGTCGATGTAGTCGCACCGCCAAAGAGGTTGGAGGATGAGCTGCTCGCGGCAGGTTGAGAAGAGGGTGTTGTTTTCGAATCGCCGCCGCCAAAGAGGCTGGGCTTTGCTCCGCCTCCAAACAAGCTAGGTGCGGACGGGGTTTGCGAAGTCTGGCCAGCAGCTGGGGCTGGTTGACCAAACAGCATCGAAGCTGGCTTCGATGCATCGGCTGGAGGGGCGCCGGCTGGTGTAGTAGAGCCCAAAGCATTGCCAAACGGCTTAGCTGGCGTGGCCTGGCTTGTGGCACCAGCTGAGCCAAACAACGAGCCGCCAGTTGTGGCCGAGGCACCGGGTGTGGTGCCAGGGGTAGCCGCATTTGAGCCGAACAAGGTAGGTGTACTATTATTGCTTCCGAAGAGACCCTTGGCTGGGGCGGCGCTCGCTGTGTTTGCTGCGCCTAGTGAAGAAACGCCACTGGCACCACCAAAGAGATTGCTGCCCCCGCTGCCGCCCGCTGCGCCTGCTCCGAACAATCCTCCACCGGACGAGAGGGCAGTTGCTGCGTTGTTGCTGCTGTTGTTGTTGTTGCCGCCGAAGAGAGACTTCGGCGTGCCGCCGCTGGCGTTGGAGCCGAGGTTGCCAAATAATCCACCGCCCGACTGGCCACCCGTAGCAGGATTGGAAGGTGTGGATGAGCTAGCACCACCGAAGAGGGACGAAGAAGCAGGAGTAGAGGAGGCGCCGGGCGCTGATGTAGATGGATTGAAGTTGAAAGCCATGGTTGACAATTCGGCCTATCGAAGTCCTCAACTCGATATGTGCGGTGAGGGTAGATGGAAGCACAGATCGCCAGAAGACGACTGCGAACAGGAGGAGTCGAGGTGGACCGCAACTAGATGTTTGCAAGTCTAATAGGTAGAAGTTAGCGATTGAAGCCTCAGCCAAACCAAAACCAAGAAAATAAGCGGGGGCGCTCACCAAAGAGATAAAAGCAGCTTGATGAGTGTATGAACAGAAGAACGCAACAGTATCAGATCAAAATATAAAAAGACTGCAGCGCTTGCGTTATTGTGGACTGGCTTTGCCGTTGCCCATGCCTAGGTAGAGCAAAGAGTTAAAGAAGGTTGTCAGTATTAGAGCCGTCGCGGTTGCTCGTCGCATGCAGACTGAAAGCGCGCCTAGTTGTTTGTTTGCCGGCCGGAAGCTGGGAATTTTTGGACCAGGGTGCATGGGGTGTGAATGCAGTGCCAAGCGCAATTGTTAATCTCACGCCCTCCTTGGCTGGCCCCACTATCATCAAGATGGAAAGCAGCCAGAACCACCTGTGCGCTGACACCAGACCGGCCGGCGCAGTGGTGGGTCACCCAAAGTCGCCCTGTCCCCTAGCAAATCCCCCCCTCAACCGGGGCAAAGCTCCACACTCCCACTCTGCCGTGCGAGGTCTGGCGAGGTCTGGACCGGACCATGGATGGCCTGTGAGACGTCAAGGTTCCTTGGAAGAGGTCGGAACTTGTTGATCGCCCAGACCAGCACAAAAAGAGGCTGCTCTTCTCATCGCCTCATTCAATTTATCAGGGGAGCTTCTTTAATGAGCCTTCTTCCTGCATAGTCGGCTGTGGTTTGCGAGCTCCTGACGCGCGCACCGCCGCATATATCTAACCGCCTGTTGCCCGTGTTGCTCCATCCGTTCCGTTGCCCCTCCTCGCTCTGGCCTTTTTTGCACGTGTCTTGAATCAGTGATCTTCTAAGCTGTTTTCCGGCTCGACCAGCGCTGCTTGGACATCTTGCACCTTACAGAGTCTGCAGCAGCACCACCAGAGAGCAGTCAGCCATGTCTGGAAGGAGAGAAAGTCTCACGCCCCCTGAGAGGAGCGGCCTCAAGGATCCAGGAGCCCATGAACTCGGTGCGTACTAGGTCCCGTCGCGAGCGAAAGGTGGTGCTGCGACATATTCCCTGGATTCCTCTTACTGACCGCCATCACTATCGTGCTCCACATAGACTCCGATTCCGACGACCACTTCTCTGACGCACAATCTGCACAGTCCGCATCTCGCAGCCTCTGTGCCTCCCCCATACCGAAACTCCGTGTGGAAAAGGTCAGCAGCGAGCCCTCATACGGTGAGGTCCCCGGGACCGAGGCGTACAAGATGAGAGAGGAGGACGCCGAGCCGGACGAGATTGCCATTGTTGCACCCAAGGAGCAGGAGACGGCCGGGAGCGAGGATGGGCAGAAAGACATCAAGTCACCCTCCACGCCTGGCGGTCACCCCATTCCCAAGACGGTGGTAGAAGAGAGCCCTGGCAATTCAGAGGCGCAGTCTCATCCAGAGATCAAGCACAAGGGGGATTCTTCCCCTGATGAGCTCATCAAGTCACCGGTAGAGCCGGAAGGCACTGGTACGAACATGTAGCCACAAACCCTTGACCTCACGAGGTACTGAGAAGCTTTTATTGTAGTTGACCCAATTCCACCCGCATTGTCTTCGCCGATACCTGTCCGGTCGAGACGGGAATCCTCTGTAGCCGAAAACGAGGCTGAGAATACTGCTAATGACGATGATGATGATGACTTTGGGGATGATTTTGACGAATTTGCCGAGGGCGATGAGGAGGCAGACTTTGACGACTTTGACGATGGTTTCCAAGAGCCCGAGACACCCGCCGCCCCCATTCCATCTTCGGCACCTGCAGTACAGCCGTTATCATTTGTATGTGTTCGTCCCGAAACACACCTTGGGCATGAAGGTCCTCCGTGCTGACGTCGGGTCTTCTAATAGCCAATACCCGATTTCGATGGCCTGGATCCAGACGACGTTCTCAGAACCACGGAACCATACCTGAACGCACTCTTTCCCACAGTCGCAAACGACGATATACCACCCACTCCTACCGCGACCTCCAAAGACAACCCCATTTTCCTCACACAGCGTTCGGCCTCATTGTGGTCCCAGCTCGTCGCCCCACCACCCCTTCAGCCCCCCGACTGGATCCGCTCTCGAATTCGGCGGCTCTTCCTTGTCTCGCTCGGCGTGCCGGTAGACCTGGACGAGATCCTTCCTGCATCCAAGCAGAAGAAACTCGTCCTCCCTTCCATGAACTCCCCACGCACATCCACGGACTCACGACGGTCGAGTTCACGTGCACCCTCACGGCTCAAGTCGCCGCAGTCAGGACAAGAAAACGCTACGGAAACGCCACCAATCTCAAAACCAAGGGGCCCCCCACCGCCGCCAGAATTCGACCTTGTCTCGGCGCAGCAATTATGTACGACCACAGATGAGGCATTGGACGGCATGACAGACGAAGAGCTGAAGCAGCATGTTGAACGGCTTCAGAGCCTGGAAGGCACCGCAGCCTTAGTCCTGGAGTACTGGAAGGAGAGGACAGACGAGCAGATAAAAGAGAGGGAGGCATTTGAGGGCGTCATCGAAAATCTGGTCAAGCATGCGCGCAAGACGAGAAAGTAGAACCACTTGAAGAGGAGCAGAACTGTAATGGGTGATAAAAAGAAGAAGAAAACCCTATTGCATGGGCAAAAGGAGCCTAGGGAGGGTGTATATATTCCCTGGACGATATTTTATCACCCAGAAATTGGCCAGAAAATATCTGTCAAGATGGACGCGAATAACAGTCATGTATATATGTAAATACAAATTTTGATATTTCCAGGGGATATATCACCTTGAGTAAGACAAGTAAGACTAAGTTAATGACTGTCTAGTGACACACTGCTTCGTGAAGACATAGAAGTTGGGTCCTAAACGGAACCAAAATTTGGCTCGATATGGTGCTCCTGGGCGATTTGGTTGATTTACAAACCCTCTACTCTGAACATCCGTTGAAGCTGTGGCAAGCCGTCAAGAGATAATAAAGTTCCAATTGGCACACATGAGTGTTTATACTATGATATAAATAGATTTGGCACTGTTTTCATGAACCGTTCGTCCACAGGAATGATCATATTGATCATATGGTCATCAATGATGGGCATGCTTCGTCTTTCACAGCAGATAATCACGTTAGCCCGTGAATAGTACATTTGACTCAATTGACTTTTGTATTTCCTGATGCTGTCCTCGCCGAGCACTTGCTCAAACAGCAGTCCTACTACCTATCAGGCTATGCACCCAAAGAGCACCTAATCCCACAACTTTTTAAGCAACCTAGTTTGTGCTAGGCTGGAGGGTGTTTCCAGCAGCAATAGTAGCCCAACCAATAAGACGCCAGTGCTTCTCGATACGTCTGGAAAGCGCAACCTTCTCGCCAATGTTCGTGCATGCTGGGTTGGTCAGGATAAGCTTGGCAGCGTCCTTCTTGATAGCAGCCACCTTGGCGCCTGCAGAGGTAGAGCCAATGTTCACCATAATAACCTCGTTCTTGGCCAGCTTCTCAACCTTGGCCTGTTTGCCGTCCGCAGTACGCACACCAAGCAAGCGGCGGAGCAGGTAGAAGTTGACTTCAATCTCAGAGTAGATCTCGGGCAGACGGCCCTTGAGACCCAGGACGAAACCGACAAGACGATCAGCACGGCAAAGGGTAGGGTCGATACGGGTACCAACACCAATGAGACCACCGGGCACGGCGTACTTGAGGTCGTTGGACTCGGAGTTGAGGGAGACGATGCGGGAGAAGATGGGCGTGCACTTGAGATCACCCTTGTCGTCACGGGTGACGATACCTGGGCGGATTTCAATCTCATCGCCAAGCTTGAGCACACCGTGCAGGATAGAGCCACCAGCAACACCACCCTTCAGCTCGTCGATCTCAGCACCGGGCTTGTTGACATCGAACGAACGAATGACAATCATCTGGGGGTCCATGCTAAAATCTCTGGGAGGCACGGGAATGGTGTTGACAATGGCTTCGTTCACGGCGTCGATGTTGAACTTGAGCTGGGCAGAGATGGGAATGACGGGCGACTTGCCAGCGACCGTACCGCGAATAAACTTGAGAATCGACTGGTAGTGGGCCAGAGCGGCCTCTTCCCTCATCAAATCCACCTTGTTCTGCAGAATAATGATCTTGTCGAGCTTCATGATTTCAATAGCAGCCAAGTGCTCGGATGTCTGAGGCTGAGGGCAAGTTTCGTTTCCGGCAACCAACAGCAAGGCGGCGTCCATGACCGCGGCTCCGGACAACATGGTGCTCATGAGAATATCGTGACCAGGGCAGTCAACGAAGCTGGAGGGGGAAGCAGTGTCAGTACGACGTTGTGTATGCGCGTGCGTGTACGCTGCGGGCTACTCACGAGACGTGTCTCAGCAATCTGTATGTACCGCCACATCCCTCCCGCTCGCAAGGCGGGTCGACCTCCTTGTCGCTCTTGTAACTCCGAAAGCAACCAGGTCTTGGGCATTCCTTGTTGTCGCACTGGTAGATCTTGGCGTTGGCGTAACCAAGCTTGATGGTAATGTTTCTTATCAACTCGTTCTTGAAGCGAACGGTCTGAACGCCAGAAATGGCCTTGACGACGGTCGACTTGCCGTGAGCGACATGGCCAATGGTGCCAATGTTGATGGTCGCCTGGCGGGCGATAATCTCTGGGGTGAGGGGGGACAGGGTCGTCACGTCGAGGTCCTTGGGCTCTGTTTGGGGAGGCAGAGGTGGGCGCTGGACAACGGGGGCGGGAGCGGCCTTCTTCAAAGCTGGCTTGATAGGCTTCTCTTCCTCGACTTCGTGGTCCGACAGGCCAGCCTCAGAGGCCTCGTTGTCGGAAACGTTGATGTCGTTGCCCAGCTTGTCCGTCTCGCCGTTTTCCGCCATCGTGATTGCTTGTTGGATCGAAGGTGGAGGTGGAGTTCTTCGATTCTTGCACGGTATATCCGGTTTCCGATCGTGTAGGGGCACGAGACCTCCGATGCAAGGGCTGTTCGGGGTAAGGTCGGGGCTGGGAATGGTGCTTGTCGTGGGAAGACAATGCTTTGGGAGGGTGCTGGGTTTTGGTGGGTAGGTCGCCGCTTTCAAGATTGAGTCACTGCAGAATTTCCTCTAGCACTGACATGGAGAGGTACAAGGGTACCTAGCTGTCGACCTGGCCTTCAAGTACCCCTCCAAGCCCCACCCATATTGGCAATGGGGAATCCGAGACTGAAGCGCCACAGTGGCTTGACCCTTCATTGAATACAGCCCGAGTTTGGAAGGCTGCTTATATAATACATAGCGACACCTGGAGGCTACTTTACTAAGTGCACTCAGATGATACAGTATTGTTCCTTCTGAACGACCTCAACAAGTCCACATTGTACCTATTGAAAGCGTCCATATCGTTCTCGCACCTTTGTTTTCTAGCCCCTCCATTTCAACCCGCAATCTCCAAAAAGCTCACTTGCAAAAGTCGTTGATTATCGCATAGACCCTGTCAAAATCTGTCCAGTGGGGTTTGAACAGACCTCTCCCTTGGACGTGTGCTCGCGCGGAGTTTGTCTTTTATATTCTATTGATCACTATCATTGTTGGCTTGCAAGTGCATTGTTCGCCTTTTGAACATTCCATGTATGTCCTTACCGTCTATAATTTGGGTCTTGTCCAGAAATATCCTCCATTTGCGTTCATCTAGTGCTAGACTTTCCTCGACTTCTTTCAAAGCTCGCGCAACTGCAAAAGGAAATGCACCAAAAAACATCAAGAAGTGTGCTGTTGTGCACCAGATTTTCTTTAACATTTGAATTGCTGGCAGTTCTCACCTCAGCGTTTGCCCGAAAGTTCTTACCTGTATCGAAGGACTTTACGGTTATGGCATCTGCTGCTCTTTGGTAACCAGAGTGTTGGCTTCATAATTAATATGGGCACTAGCCTAGGTTCAGCAGAGACCGCGTGATGCGTTCGGCAATGCTCCAGGACTTGATGACCTCAACAATGGCTGGCGGATGAGTCACTGTGGGATCGACCTGTGCCTAAAGAGCCCCTGGCGACTGGTAGAGATGGCTTGGGCTTGGGCTTGGGCTTGCGAGCAGACCGACGTCCGGGCCGACACTCCAAGTGGAATAGATGGATATAGGATCAAGGAAATGCTGGTGATTCTCGGAGCCGTGTTGCCCGGGCCATTTGAACCGTTGGCCGGCGGCCGTGACGGGAGTAAGAAAGCCCAGTATTTGGTGAAAGGCCTCAGGTTTGAAAGATGTCGTGTTGTGCGCTTTGCGCTGTTGTTTGATGCACTTGATGGAACCTAACCGCGGTCTCTTCAAGGCAGGCTATGCTGTTGCGAAAGCAGTCACACTCTCTCCTTGTAACAATGGTACTTCCATTCCCAGTCATTATCTTGTGACGAGCCGCGAGCCAAAGGAAGCTGCTTCTATAACGTGGCGGATATTCTTACCACAATCCCTAGCGGGCTTGAAAGCGGCGGTCATATTGCGAACAGGTGGTTTAGGAAAGCGAGTTCTCGCCATTGACGGTACAGTTTAGAATGAAATATACTGCCCGGTGGGTGATGCCATCACTCGGATCGTCTAATGCGTGGTGACAAAAGCATTGGTTCGGTCGGATGAGGTACCAGAATACCTTATAGCTACCACAAGTTACTTGGATGGAGTCTTCAGCTTGGCTGATGATTTGTCTCTACGAGACAACTCGCAATTCTTCACTTCGTGACCTGTGATAGAGCCATTAACACCAAGGCAAGTCCAATCTCAGCGCTTACCAAAAGCTTGCTTTCCAACATGTTTGCACGTCAGCAGGGTATCGACTTAGGCTGAAGGAGTACGACTCCCCTTATGCTATACACTAGAAGAAAGCCGTCCAGGAGCATCCAGTGAGTCAGCACTTGTTAGGTACGGCTTCTCGCGTTGATTGTTGGTCGGGATCCCCCATGACCCGAAGTCAAAGTAAGAGAGGAGCTTCTCTCGATATTATATTGACAAAAGCCATCACGCTATCTGGCTTCCCACTTGGAGCCAAAGTTCTACACGCTAACACCCTTGTGCACGTTTCGAGAGCATTGTGTGCTGTAATGTGTACAGTATGATGCGGCCTCGGCGTAATGGATGTGCTCCGATACACAGCGTATGGAATACTATGAACAACTTGCTACTACCAATTAGGATCGTTGGCACCGGTGGCAACTGAGAAACGAGTTGAGACTTGCGAGTCATCTTGGCTGTGCTGCTCGGAATTCACGGACAATCACGAGCGTAGAGAAGATGATAAGTGGCTGCTCCCTCTCATACTGGTTTCTAGGCCGATGCTTATATGCACCCAGCCTTCGACACCAAGGCCGTCAGCTGGTTGGTGTGACAAAATTCAGACGACGCAGCTGACCCTGCTACTGTTATCGTATGAGGAAAGCAGTATAGGTGTTCAACTCTTTTCGGAGCAATTGGGCTGATTAATAACCAAAAAAATGTTATAAAAAACAGACAAGTGCGTCCAGTCTTTGGGTATCATTCTTCAAGAGTGGCAACAAGCTGGTGGCAATTTCGTCCGAGCAGCAAGTGCAGAGTCCGAAGGGCTACGGGAGTGATGGCTCACAAGATATTTTTGGACTTCTCAGACCACTGGTGCCACCTCTCAGTGATAGCTATCTTGATGACCGTCGGCTCACGGCGGCCTCTCCCTTCACCCGGTACTGGTCTAACATTCGGCCCATAACACTGTAGACCACGGTCGAATGACTGATACAGAGAGCCTCGCATACATACAGCAGACTGCCTCGATCCTTGCACGGGTTTCTATTGGGCAAATTTTCCTTGGAGCCCAATACAGGCCACAGCCACACATTGAAGTCTGGCAAACGCTTGCTTTCGGGGCGAGTCGACGGCCCCTCCAGAGTATCGTGTGTGCAGCTTATCGCTACTAGTGTAGGGCAGCCAATCCCCAGTCGACAACCTCGCGGGCAAGCCCTTCAGTCTGATAAAGAATCTGAAATGAGTGATCAGTTGATTTGCCAGACTTCCCTGGCACAATAGTAAAGATAGGCTCGAAGCAAGACATCTTCGACTATAAATAGTTGTGCCCATTGAGGGGAAGGCCGGCAAAAAAAGAAAGAAGAAAAAAATGTGACAAACGTTGTGCGCGGCAACGATGCAAGTACATACTATAGTATGAAGTGGGTTGCACTTTGAGCAGCACACTGCAGGTCTTGGACGGCGCTACTGACGCCCCGACACTGTCCAAGTCATGATGAGCATGCAACCTCTGCGACTTTGCTCACTGTTTCCTATTTTAGGAAATCTAGGGCGCCCATGTATTTTGTGGTCGGTCTACAGACTGCATGCAGAACATGACAGGGTGTGTGTTACAGGCGGTATGCTTCGCGGATTCTGGCGTGCTACCGGAGAGAGGGCCGACAACCAGCACGATCATTTTGCTCATCTTTGAGAGAAAAGAGCAGAATGTCTCGATGCACAACAAGTGTTTCTGACCTGGTATACAGCAGGAAAGCAAAGCGAGTTACATTTTGTTTTCAATATTCGTATCGTTCACAAGTCCAAGCTGATGCTATCATTTACTATGTACTATGTATGCCTTTTGTCAGCACGCATGACTCTGTATGAAGACGCACCGAACGTGCAGAGGACTTCCGCCGTCGCTAGGCCCTGCAAGTGTTGCAGATGCGCTGCAGATGTGCATTCGGGGATCACGCATATTGGCAAGTGATTGGGCACATTAGGAAGAAGAGGCAACCAATCACAGGCGTAGCCAAGGTGCGGCTTGCATACGACAAGGATGGATGCTGCACACGGCAAAAGAAAACCCGCTACCCCAACGCTGCACAATGCGATGTAGCCGCCGAGGTCGCCAACCAGAACGTCGAGAGGCCCTGGCAGGCCTGGAAGGCACACTGTTGCATCTTCCGTCCGGTTTTCCCACCCCCCAGTCGCCATCTACCACCAACCACAAGGCCTAGCGAGGATTGGCACGGGCGAGAAGGGGGTTGCAAGCCTGCTCGACTGGTCCAGTCACCCTCAATGTGGCACTTCGGGACATGGGCAGCCTCAATAGCGCCAGAAAAAAAGTGCTCGAGCAAGACTGCGGCTTGCCGTGAATGGCATTGTTCTCCACACACGCAGCCTGAAGCGACGTGATATCGGCCACTCTCTCGAGGTCCACCAGCTTGCAGTCCTGGCGTGCATGTGCCGCTGGCTCGCCCCGCTCTCGCCGTCTGAGGAGGGGAGCAATGGGAGTCTCTTTGCCTGTGAGTCTGCTGTGAGGCGTGCCTTGTCGAGGTCCTCTTGCGCTGGCTGCTCTGCGTGATGCCCCCGTGACAACGTACGGCTTCTGGCCGCGCACAGAAGATCTGCGAATCGAATTACTACTTCGCTTCAGGACATAGCATGTACTTAGCACTCTCCTAACCAATACATAGTAGTGTACCAAAATTGCATGCTCGCTTCCCGTCTGGGCTGGCGCCACCAGGATATCGCACTGCTCTGGGCGTTTATTTTCTCACCACGACTCGCTCGGCTTACATGGGCGCATGTCTGGCCCTCGAGCCTATCAGATCGTCGCCCACCACGCTGCCGCCGTGTACCCCAGTCCCTCCGGTATGGAACCCTGACTGCTTCCACTCGTGTCACTTGCATGCCGATGCCATACCTGCCAGGTACTCGCTCGCCTTTTCGGCATCGAATGAGCGCTCGCCCGCCTCCTCGCTGGGCTGGCGGCAACTGATGAAAACCATCGCCCTCCCCTTCAGGCGGGACCTGGGGAATTCTCTTTCTTTTTCTCGGATAGCTGGCCTCATCTGTCGCTGTTTTCCCTTTCTTTCCGTCACTTCTTCTCCTGCCTAGCCCTTTGTCTTTGCAAGGAAGAACACCGCGAGGACGATAAAATCGTAGACGAGCATACATACCTCCAGGCTACTCAGCGTCCTCCCTGGGACCGTTCTCCAGCCCCAAGCAACCGGGTCGCTTGTGCTCATCTCTCCTGGTCTTTTTCTTTTCTTTTTCTGCTGGACCATAGTCTCGCCATCATGGGCGCCATCGATGAGAAGAAGCGGCCTGCCGCTTTGAACTTCGAGAACCAGCGCAAGGTTTCATCAGATTCCACGTCCACCACATCCTCTCTCGGAAAGCCACCTAGGACGCCACGGTTTGCTGAGGCAACGAGCATCCACTCGCCCATCGAGGCCAATGGGGACAGGAACATGGTTCCCCAGTCACAACCAGGCGATATTGGCTTTGGCTACATCAACAGCAACCCAGACGCCGTCACAATGCCAATGAGCCCAAGGTCACCACTAAAGAGCGCCTTGAGGGCACCGGGGACTCCAGGACGGGGGCTCAACCCGCTGAGCCCAACCTTTAGGGAGGAGGATATTTTGGAGAAGAGGGAGGCTCACACAGATATTGAGCAAGCAAAGGACCTGGTACGCAGATACTCCCCACCATGATCAGAGATATTGTCAACCAAGTACAAGCACGTCACTAACACGCAATGACAGAAAATAAAAACTCGGGTGCGGATGGCCAAGTTTGCGCTGCGCGGTGTCAACTTCAGCTGCAGTCTGATTGTGCTCGCTATGCTGTCGTCGACCTTTAGCATCTTCAACGCCACAAAGGATCTCAAAGAAAAGAACGGCCTTCCAGCATGGGCAACCAACACCAACGTCACCCCGCAGCTCCTGACGCTTGTTTCCTCATGCATCTCTCTCTTCTTTTCCGTCCTTGTCTTCATCGGCTACGCTCGTGGAGGCCACAAGCGCGCCGAGAAGGTGGGCGTCTACTACACCATCTTTGCCTGCGGCTGGTTCGTCTTCAACATGGCAATCTGGATCGCCAGCATCGTCATCCTGCAGCACGCCAAAACCAGCAGCAACGACAAGGACCTGTGGGGCTGGTCTTGCAACAACAACCTGCGCCATGAGCTCTTCAACAACCAGGTTGATTATGCGCTTGTGTGCAGACTTCAGGTACGATTAATGCAATGAATAGAGCCTTCCAGCCAATTAGATTTCCTAACGTCTTCTCTGCAGAACTGGTCTCTGGTCTGTATGATCATCGAGGTCGTTATCGAAGCCATCTCTATCACCCTCTACTCGGTTGTCTTTTACCGATACTACACCAAGCGCCGCCTCATGAAGTCTATGGACATGCGCGACAAGGCCCGTTCCGACCTCTACCTTGCCCAGCTGCGCACCCAGTCCGCACCCAACACGCCCGGCTTTGGCCCCAAGTCCCCCTCCTTCGCCTCCGTGTACGGTCCCAAGTCCCCCGGCATGTACTCGCAGCACGCCCTCTCCCCGCGCTTCCCACCACCGGCCGCCTACCGCTCCCTCGGCGACATTCAAGAAACAGGCAGCACGCCCTTCACCCCGGGTGGCAAGCACGTTCCTGAACCTGCCAGTGCGTTCGCTTCCATGGCCAATTCCCGCGGCGCCGAGAAGCCCTTCAAGCTCCAGGCGCCACCGCCAAAGGCACCGTCTGCAACGCGCAAGCCTGGCCTGTCGCCTGTCGCCGCCTCGCCCATTGAGACTTTCCCTTCTGTCGGGAGGCCACAGTCGCGCGAGGAGGAGCAGGCTGTGCGCGGGAATGGCCATGGTCCTGTAGCAGTCGAGGAGCCAGTGTACGATGCTGTGCCCATTCCTGGTGCGTATGCAGGCCAGGCTGTCAAGAGCCCGCCTCCAGCACAGACGACGTTCCAACATAGGTAGACGACGCCGGGTGATGCTGTTTGATTTGCGTTGCTTGCAATATCCAGACAAGACTTGTTTTTGCGTTTTCCTTGTATTCTACAGCTGTGCTGGATAAGCTGAGGTGATTTTTTCTATTCTTATTACTTTCACTCAAGTGTGAAAAACTACTCATTTACTTACTCACCTACTTATACCACTGGCGTTTTTATTCTGGGTCACAATGGGCAGACAGGACAGCTTTCCAATATGACGAAAGCCTGGTACATATTGCTTCGGAGGAATGTTTTGATAGGCGAGGGGAGGGAGACGCCCTGCCGCGAGGACAAAAAAATACTGTCTCAAACTACCTAGCCTCGAGAGTAGTATAATTGAAATCAAAAGACTCAAAGTTGGACAAAATTTCTGGCATCTTTTATTGCTTTCATAATGTGCTGGGTGTCGGCCTCTAAAAAAAGAAAGAAGAAAAGACATACCTTTTAGCTTGCCATTTCTTTGTCGGACTCTGGTGTTGTTGGATGCAATCGGTCCTGCCGTATGCTAAGCGCCAGGGTAAAGTGGTTGATAGGCAGACTTGAAACAACCATTTCTTGACAATTGGGCGCTTGGGAAAATGAAGGAAACAAATCCAAGTTTTCCAATTGTAGAAGGATTTTGGTGCCCATTCATGTGTTGCGTTCTTTGTATACAAAAAAAAAAAAAAAAAAACCAATTCAAGGCAGACCTGACCAAGCACACAATCGTCTCTCACTTTCGATCAGTTAAATAGCAGCCATCATAAAATCTGCTGCTGTAATTGACTACTAGTGGAAAAGGGGGAAATTGTCGAGGTCGCTATACTATATTATGTAGTATACCACGAAAAGATTCACAGTCTCCATGCGATGAGTGATCATTGTTGCCAAGCTTTCAATGACAACGGTCTGGCATTCTTGACGAAAACGGCCATTCGATATATCTGACGGTCTTGCCGAACCTTGAGATCCATTTCCACTTCTGTAAAGCCAGCCAGCCGCATTGGATATAATCCCTTGGCTCCGAATAGTCGTACCGTGATACACCGGATTGTTTCTCAGCTTTTGGCATATACCAGCGTTACACAGTCAAACCAAGGCTCACGCTGTCGAACATGATATCATGTGGTTCTACCCGGGGGGCCTTTGCCACATCGTCAGTTTGATCCGTGTTGTTGTTGACGATGGGCTACTTTTTAAGCCAAGCACTCTTTCCGAATCCAGGCTCGCGCCCCTGCGACTTTACATAGTACAGCTTAGCATAGACCGGGGGGCTAGACCGCCCACCGCCCGCCCACCCCCTGAAAGCCCCACCAACGTCACCTCCAAACCGCACCTACATAGTACAACACAGCTGGCTTTCATGATTCTCATCACTTCAGGGTCCTTTTGCCCCCGTTTCCGTTCTTGGTTCTTGGCTCGTTTTAACACCTTACCTGTTGATCTCTTGCCCATAATACACTCGGTGATTTGGCTGAACCCCTGCGTCTCGAAAAAGAAATCAGACGTATACTTCGACGCGAATACCTTGGAACAAAATGCCTATCAACGACGCAACAGGTAAGCCAAGACCTGCTGGTTCCCGTTATCATTGAGGCTATAACTTGTCTTCCCAGCCAGCCAGCCAGCCAGCCATGAAGAGAACTGATAGGAAGCTGACTTTTGCCTGATTTCTTTTTTCCCCTTTGCCACAGTAATCTTTGTCCTCGGCGGCCCAGGCGCCGGAAAGGGCACTCAATGCTCGCGCCTCGTAGACCGCTACGGCTTCACCCATCTCTCGGCCGGCGACCTGCTGCGCGCCGAGCAGGAGCGGCCAGGCTCCCAGTACGGCCAGCTCATCAAGGACTACATCAAGGACGGCAAGATTGTGCCCATGGAAGTCACCATTGCGCTGCTCGAAAACGCCATGAAGGAGACCATTTCCAAATCCAATGCGGCCTCCGCCAAGCGCTTCCTGATCGACGGCTTCCCGCGCAAGCTCGACCAGGCGCTCAAGTTTGAAGAGTCGGTCTGCGCCGCCCAGTTCGTCCTCTTCTACGACTGCCCCGAGTCGACCATGGAGAAGCGCCTGCTGGAGCGCGGCAAGACGAGCGGCCGCGCCGATGACAATGAGGAGTCGATTCGCAAGCGCTTCAGAACGTTCATCGAGACGAGTATGCCGGTTGTCGATTACTACGAAAAGCAAGGGCGCGTTGTCAAGATTGACGCGACGCCCGAGCCCGAGGTGGTCGAAGCCAAGACGAGAGAGGCGCTGCGGGAAAGGCTTGGGGAAGAGTTCTAGGAGCCCTTGTTGATTGCGGTGCAGGGTAGAGGAGCAGTGGGGTCTGCAGATAAAGATGGAGGGTGTTGAACATAGGTGCTGGCTGTTGAACCTTTTTGGTCTCTTTTCCCAGAAAACAAAGAGACACACACACACATAGACACATTGGTACTAAGGGCGGGAGCTATGGCATTACACGCATACAGATAAAACGGTTGTCGCAGTTCTTGGTCTCGTCATAGAGTATACATACACGGGGATATCGTTTATAGAGCGTCGAATACTCTTCGCAAAATGCAGTTTTTATTCCGAAGCATTTTCTTTTTCCCGTGCTCTATCCTCCCAACGCCAGGACCCGGAAGCTGTTTTGGTTTCTCCCCGGCGATTACTTCGAAATCGTTACCACTTTCCCCTCAACAACAAAAAGAACCTCGCTGCTCTCCACGAATGCCGAAGAAGACCAACTCTCACTGACTCAAGACTCATCTTGATTTCCTTTAGTCATCGTTGTCGTTTCTTGGTCTGCGGCCGCCACGTCCCTGAGGGGGACCATCACTGATACCTGCGGTCGCGAGCTTCTTCTCCAGCTCCTGCTGTTGTCTCTCCTTTGCCTTCTCCGCCTCAAGCTGCTGCACACGCAAGACAGTGTGAACGTGGTTTATGGTCGTCTTCCACACATCAATGCGCGACTGCAGCTCTCGCCATTGCTTGTCGCTAAAGACACGGTAGATGGTCTTGTGCACCTTGAACACTCTGTCGCGCTGCGACATGCGACCCTCAACTAGCTGTGCCCGGATCACGTCAATGATCCAAAGTTCAACCTCTTCTGTGGGGATCTGCAGGCCCTTCGCAATCACATCGTAAGGAATTTCGCGGTCCTGGTGCGAGGCTGCCAAGCTGGCAAAGGTCAGCAGCCGCATCTTCGTCTCCAGTGTCTTCTCGTCCAACTTCTCCTTCTCGAGAAAGCCCTCATGCTCGAGCTTGAAGTCCTTGAAATCCTCCAGGTCCTGCTCAGCAAAGATGTCGAGTAGCTGGGCGTAGACGGGGTGGCTATCAGCCAGGGACTGGACCGGAGCCAGAGCGCGTAGGCCCTGGAAGTCATAAGCCCATGGACGCTCAATGACAAGAATCATTTTAAGAGCGCGCAGGGACAGCTTCTGGGCCTCCTCAGAAGAGCTGTCGTCGGCGTCAAAGGTTCGGAGTGCCTCCAACAGGTGCTCGTATGCGATCTTGTTCTCGTCGGCGGCTTCCGCTGCGTCAGCAATCTCTACGTATAGTCTTTGCTTGCCCTCCTCGTCGGTACCCCAAGCCTCAAGCCAGCCAGGCACGTTCTTGAGGGCGGGCTTGATGGTGTCAAACATGTTGTTCAACTTGACGAAGCGGACAATCTGCAGGAAGACGTTGAAGCGTATTGGGTCATCCTTGCTGAGCAGGTTGAAGACGGTCGACAGGCTACCGAGAGCAAGGTCGCGGCCGTTGACGGGAGAGGAGGTGATCGGTTTCGTAAGGTTGGAGCAGATGGGCTGCAGGTGCTTCTTGGGGTCTTTGGAGTAGTTGATGACGGCGAAGATGAGCAGGTTGAACGCAGGACCAATCTCCTTTTCTGGTGCCGAATTCAGGACTGGCGAGGCCTTGACGATGGCGGCAAGCGCATCTTCGGTCTGTCCCTTCTCGATCAGGGGTCGGATCTCGTCGCCAGCCTTGACGTAGTCGGCAATCTCTTGCAGGATGTCGTTGGCGCTGCCATCGACGAAGACCAGACCACGGGGCGCCATGTTGAAAGGAGACGGTGTGGAGGAAGCTGTCTCGGCTTGCGAAGGGGCGGTATTGCGGTAGGAGAAAGGGTGGCGGGGAGGGCAAGGAAGAGAAGGAGGCCGACCCGTTTTACTGTTGTTCGCCGGTCTTTTGGCAGAGAGGGGGGTTTCTGGTTGGTCGGGGTGTACGTTGCAGGAGAAAAGGTTCTTTGAACCTCCAACTCAAAAGACCCCACCAAAAACGCTCGCTGCTGGGCTCGCTTTGAATGACTGGGACAATCACTTTCTGGCCGCGCCTGCCCAAGAAATTTCTCACTTGGTGGGCGCGGGGAGTTGTGGCTGAAGCGTGCGCTAAGCAGGGATAATGCCAATCATTGTGGCGCAAAAACTTCTATGATAGTACATAGTACTATGTACATACATAGTACAAAGTACGTGCCTTCCAACCACCGTATCTTTGTACACTTGCTGGGAGGATGCTGAGCACGGCTTTTCTACTCGTCAGCGGAACAGAACGCATTTGAGTTTTTCCTTGGAGGACAGCACTCGACTCCTTCAAATCGATCATGTACGGTGGTGTTGTTGTTGCGGTTGTTGTTGTTGTAGACTAGTGGATTGTTCAGAGCCTGCCTGCTTGCTTCTCGCACAGGCTAGTACTGAGACTGAAAACTAACTTGCATGGGTACTTGCTCGCATCGGGACTGGGAGACGATGGAGACAACGGAGATGCTGTTGTGAGGCTGTGGCGACACAGTAGCTCGTGTTATTAGTCTACTTGCTTTACAGAATATTTGCCCACAGCCATGTCGAGCCGGTATGCCCAATTCGTTGCTATGTATCCCATA
This sequence comes from Coniella vitis, assembly GCA_011317545.1. Taxonomy (NCBI): domain Eukaryota; kingdom Fungi; phylum Ascomycota; class Sordariomycetes; order Diaporthales; family Schizoparmaceae; genus Coniella; species Coniella vitis. The sequence continues at coordinate 2,719,522 of WUJK01000003.1, forward strand.
CCTACCTAGGTAGGCATGTTGATCGACAGATGCATTAGAAGGTGGCTGCCATGAAGTTTGCTTTGAGCCCAAGCCTTCTTTTCTTTCTGGTCTCGGTTAATAAGAATCGAATAGTATGCGCGGATTTTCAAATCGTGGTCCCTGCCGTATGATGAGCTCTACTAGGAAGTTATGTCGTCGCTGAGGCAGGCACATTATCGCTGTGGAATCGCTCCAAGTCGCAGTGGCTGATCCTTACTCTGTACTGCTACACAGCACACCTAATATACTACGGCAGTCTCCGCAAGACAAACCTCAGTATAATTGAACCGTTAATCGGGGCCAAAACAGAGTCACGAGGGGGAAGGAGTCGTGCTATATCGAATTTTTCTACGGCGCATGCCTGTTGCATGCGAATGTGTTTTGTTGTGACTTTGTTCGGTTCTGGTCGCGCGCCCTCATGCAGGTGATGTCAACTGAGTCACCCGCTGCCTCCACAGAAGGTTCCCTGTGGTGGTTCTGGGCCGTCGGGCTGCTGTCGACCCCTGTAACTTCATAGCTGCGCCTCTGGTCCAAGAAGCAGTGACCACTGTGTTGTGGCTCTAATATGCGCTAACGGCACTGCTGGAATCCGCTGAACTCATCGTCCCCAGAACCCAGATCATCATCCAGGTTTCGAGGTCCCTTGACTGACATCAGTCTCTTTGGAGCACCCTACGCACCGAGCTTGCCCATACTTTGCGGTTCCATTGCCATAAGCTCCCCCTACCTGCACACAGTTCCTTTTCGCTTCCAGCTGCCGACAGACGATTCTGTAACTTCCTCAGAAAAAAAAGAAAGAAACAAAAAACACCTACCGTCCCTCATTGCATCTTGTCGGCCAGCCGCCGTGTTGTTCCTCTTGTGAGATCGCCTTTGTCACCACAACCATGGCTCCTCGAACCGAACAGAGCCAATTGAAGCGGGCTGCTGTACGTCGCACTCCACTGCCCTTGACAGTCGCCGACACCCCGCCTGTTCTTGCCTCCCTACATCAGTACTCTTGATCATGCTCGCACAGGTTCTTGTTGCGTTGCCAAGTCGCCGCATGCTAACCATGACTGCTGCCTGTTCAGGGTTCGCCTGCATACAACGACCAAGACTCGTCCAAGCGGGTGCGCCGTTCTGAACGCCTGTCGTCGCAACGATCAGACCCCAAGGCCCACCAAAAGACACCCGTCGACACCAAGCAGCAACTCCCGTCCCCCATTACGCATACGTCCGCCGATGACCCCGGCACCCTCTTTAAAGAAGGGACCGCGACGCCGCCCGAGGGGCGGCCAAGTCAAGTACTACCACGAGGAGAAGAGGCCTACTCTCAACTCCAGGCATTCTCTCAGGGCTTCTCTTCGCCGCCTCAGGATACACAAGCATTCCCGTCCCAACTGATCGACCCCAACGAACCCTACTCGAAGGAAGTCAAAGATGAGACCAAAGAAGGCGTTTGGGGCTATCTCTTCCCCATGAACACACAATACGGCGGTAGATGCGTGGTGATGAAGAAGAGGGCGGCTTGCCCCAAGCCAGAAACGGTCCAAGATGTCGTACCGAAGAGGAAGGGCAAGAAAGCACTGAAGAAGGAAGAGATCAGCTTTGAAGAGACAAAGAAGAACGGCGTTCCATCTGGAGGCTACCTAATAGGTCGCCACCCTGAATGTGGTAAGTGGGCCCTCTAAAACGGTGCGCTTTCTCAACCGCGGTTACTAAGATGCCAAAGATATCGTGGTGGACGACCCCAGTGTTTCGAACCGTCACTGCTTGATCTTCACAGAGAACAAGGCCCATGGCCCTGTCGCAATCCTCGAGGATCTCTCCAGCAACGGTACCTTTGTAAACGAGGCAATTGTCGGCCGGAACCAGCGAAGAGAGCTGAATGAGAATGATGAAGTGGCCGTGCTTGACAAGGCCCGCTTCGTTTTCAAATATCCAAAATCACGTCAAAGTAGTCGGTTCCTGCAACACTACACTTTGCTGGAGCAACTCGGCAAGGGACATTTCGCAGAGGTCTTTCTTTGCGTCGAGAAGGCTACCGGTCAGAGATATGCTGTCAAGGTCTTCACGAAGTCACCCGGCATGGAAGAGAGGTCTAAGACAGATGGGCTTCAGCAGGAGATTGCTGTGCTGATGGGCGTTAGTCACCCCAACGTACTATGTCTCAAAGACACCTTTGACGAGAAGCACGCCGTCTTTCTTGTTCTCGAGCTCGCTCCAAAAGGAGAACTGTTCAACTTCATCGTCATGAAGCAGAAGCTTACCGAGAGTGAGACTCGGAAGCTGTTCACTCAATTATTCCAAGGAATCAAGTATCTGGTAAGCCCGTGAGAGTGCATTTGCAGGTTTCAGGCCAGATGCTGATGTATGCCCACAATAGCATGACCGAAGCATTGTCCACCGCGATATCAAGCCGGAAAACATTCTCATGGTTGATGACGACCTCCATGTTAAGCTGGCTGATTTTGGACTCGCCAAGATCATCGGTGAAGAATCCTTCACAACTACACTCTGTGGTACTCCAAGCTACGTGGCTCCAGAGATTCTGGCTGAAGGCAGGCACCGGAAGTACACCAAGGCTGTCGATATTTGGTCGCTTGGCGTTGTGATGTACATTTGTCTGTGTGGTTTCCCACCATTCTCGGACGAATTGTACTCGCGAGACTTTCCCTACTCGCTGTCCCAACAGATCAAGGAAGGCAAATTTGACTACCCTTCTCCTTACTGGGACTCGGTTGGCGACCCTGCTCGTAAGTTGCGCAATGGCAATGACTGTCGTGCACCTGTACTAACTCTCTTTGCTAGTGGAGCTTATCGATTGCATGCTCGTCGTTGACCCCGAGAAACGTTACACAGTCGATCAATGTCTCTCTCATCCTTGGATGACTGCTTCGAACCCTGAACTCAATGACAGCACCGACGGCTTGGTTGACGGATTCTCTGGTCTGGAAATGAATCGACGAGGTGTCGTTCGTGAGCGAACACTCTTATCGAGCATCAACTCTGTGCAGATTACTCGCATCCCTGCTCCAGATGGCAAGGATCCAATCGAAGTATACAAGAAGAACCCCCACGATCCCGTCAGGGAGCCGCGGCCTTACGATGCTCGGGATCCAGAAGAGTTTGTCGCGATGGGCGGCAAAGGTGACCAAGAACTTTTCCCGGAAAACAGCCACTACAGCAAAGCGGACCTTCCTGCGCCCGGAAATACTAGCCCTGCTGCTACGCCCGTGCAGAATGGTAATGGCAATGCGACGAAAGTAAAGGCGTCCAAGGGCAAGTTCAGGGGCGGCAAGCACTAGTATTGTGACCTCCCAACGAACTTGACGGCGCGCTTCCACGGAACATCGCTTGGGGGTTCTTTTGAGATGGAATTCTGAAGAAATTCAACTCTCAGAGTTGAAGTGGGTAGAGCTTCATCATATGTTCTCAGTCTGCGTTTTTTTATCTCTTGTTCTGCAACTGCGCACATCATTAAGCTCGGGAAGGGAGAGATCTCCTTTTGTCGCCAGGCTTAAGAATTGCTTCTCAGTACAAACAAAAACAACTCATACTTTTGGGGAATATGTGCTCGCGTATGGCGACCTTCTTGGTTTGTCACGGTCCGGTTTTTTTTTGTGTTGGTTTATTTTTACTGTACATCCAGGTTCACTTGAAGGAAACGGCGCAAATCATCACTTTTCATGTTTATGGGGCGAAATAACTTGGGAACCACGTAACTACACAGAATTATGGTAGTCTGTTTGCTTTATGAGGAGTTCGTTTTGCCTTTGCTGCAATGGATATATTTGTTTTTACCCCTTAGCAAATGGACACCTTCCAACGGAGTGTATACCAATAGTACGTATAAATATTGAGATTCGAGGCCTTCTTGTCAGTTGTCTACACAGATATGATATGGAATGGAAGCGAATCAGTTGCACGTTTCATTATAGACTGAACGATGGCATCCGTCTTGTGGTTGATGCTCTACGATGTCTTTGAAAGCGCGGATATGTTTTTAACCAAACATTCTAGTATTACTATTAGACTTGGTAGTGGAAGACAGACGATCTAAACTGACCTTGTTATAAATAGTCTACATACACATATAATAACCACGTGTGCGACGCGAAGACTTCCGCCCCAACCTCGCCCAGGACGCCATGCCATGCAATTGCCATGCCCATTGTCATTAGTCGCAGTTACTGTTGTCACCAAAACCAAAAAAAAAAAAAAAAAAAAAGTTTCTTTCCCACATGTACTTCAGCAATCAGTAAGCCGCCTACCCACGTTCATCCGTTGAGGTTGATCAAACCCATCAGCTCCTGCTTTTTCATCTCATAAAAGTAGTCCAACTTGGATTTTGTGAACTGTAAGTGGCGAGGAAGCGCCTGCATCGGCCTTTAAGTTCGCCAATATCGCACCTCGGGATGGACTTTTGATGTTCAAGAGAGAAAAGAGTAGGATTGTCTCCCTGTTCGTTCCATGCTCGTCCTCGATTTTGCTCTGTTGTATCTCTTTCTGTGATCTAGAAGTGCATGTATGTATCTGGTGTGCGGGTTGTACTTGTGGATGAGGTTTATAACCTTCAAGTCTGAACAGTGCGTAGATGATATTGGTGCCAATATCGACAATCGTGTAAATGGTGATATGCAAAAAGGATGCTGTTAGGGTTGTGGTGCTTGTCTGAAAAACCGAGAGGTTCCAAACGCCCGGAACACTGCGCCCGCAATTCAAAGGATGAGCTCAATACTGCAACAACGCATGTGCCGAATTCCGTTGTTACCCTTCACTATACTTGCTTAGCTAGTAACCTAAGCGGTGAAGCTCCATTCACAAGTCTTCATCGTGATGAGGAGAGCCCGAATACCACATTTCTCGAATGTATACCGTCGACATCTTCATAACGACCACCTCGACGATTTGGCCAGAACATCAGCGACACAGAGCAGCCCTACCTCTCGGGGATAGGAGATCTGGCCAGACGACCACCAGCACTGGCACGCTTCGCAACTCGATGTTCTTTATCCCTCTCACTCCTATCCTTTGCTGACAGTGAGTTGCTGCTACTAAGACCAAAGTTAAGGCCCTCCAGCTGGCTCGACGTGGATGTTGAAGCAGGCATGGATGCCCCTGTCGAACGGCCTCGTTTCTGGTCGAGGAATGCTTGGGCACTGCGGCTCAGTGGGAAGGCAGGCATACCTTGCGGCAGCTCCGCGCCATTCTGCAGCAGCATTTCGGCGATAGGGAAAGGGACTGGTTTGCTGTCGGTGTGTGATGGTGGAGAGATGGGCAGGCCGCCAGGCGCGGCCGGATCCGCGGCCGCAAGTGCGAGAAAGACGGCGTGGGTACCCCGGGATTTGTCGAGCACATTAGGGTTCGCGCGCAACGCCAGAGCATAAATGACTTGTTGAATCTCATTCTTTTTGATGGCGGCAAGAAGAGTCTCGTCGGGCGATGGATACCGAGACAAAGTTGTTGAAATAGGCTCAACGAACGCCCGATCGACGTACTTCGCAGTGATGAACCTCAACCTCTGCTCACGTGTGGCTTGAGGCCCTGGCTTCAAGCCAGGTTCGAGCTTACCTTCCCAAACCATGTTAGCCACCCGGTTGCCAACAAGTAGGAGGAGCTCGACAATATCGGGCGTGAACGAAGTGATATCTAATGTAAGTGACCGAACTTTGCTAATGTGAGTGCCAAGTGATCGATGTATACCACTGCACTCAATGCATAAGATAATGGCAAGATTGATGGAGACCCATTCAACCTTGGAACCAGATCCACAGTCGGCACACCAACAGTTGCCTTGATCATTGTCCCGAAGTGTCTGAAGAAGCTTATCAGGCTGTTCATCGTAGGCACTACTGGGAGATCGTGCCGTTGAAGGCCGCGCACCGACAGTGATTCGCCGGCCCGGCACCAATGTCGGCGGGTGCGCCTGTGCATGGCCAAGCGATGGGCTCTTGCCAGTTAAGATAGAGCCGATGTCCCTTCTGAAGGAGCCGCCGGAATCCAAGGACGGAGAGTCGCTTTGTATCGGCTTGTCTTTGACGCGGCCTTCAACAGCGCTTTGCAGTGCGTTGTTGATTGCGGTTATCCAATTATTCATGTCGTCTTCGGAAGTGGCTTGGTAAACACGTTTGAAATGTGGTGTGATGACTTCGAAGCAAAAGCGACGTTCTGCATTCCTTGCTTCTCGTACTGAAGCCATCCTCAAGTCGATGGGCTCCATGTGCAAGTCAAGTCTTTGTTTCCAGTTGCTGTACTCTGAGAGCTTTCCTTGGTCGAGGACGATCCAGAATCTGCGGGATAATCAGCAACCACAACTTTTCTGAATCATCTACAATACAAATTCAACATACTTGTGCCAACCCTGTTTGTTCAGGTTTCGAGGATCAACATGTCCACCTGGCCGGTTCAGAGCCCACAGAAGTCCCTCTTTTCTTTGCGACTCCCTATCAACGAGCTCTGCGAGTGCAGCATCGCGTTCCTCAAGATCGCGGATACCTTTGAACTTTTGTGATGGACTGGCCATCATTGCATGGCTAAGGCTTCCTGGCGATCTGGAGAGGTCACCCGTATTACTGGCTGAGGAGCTTGAGTTGCCAATCGCTATTGCCCGGAGTTGCGAGCCAGTGCTGTCCGCTCTGCTCATCTCGCTATCCGAAACCGTACCATTCCCATTGGCAACTGTTGATCCAAGTGATGGAACCGGATCTGGCTCCATGTAATTGGCATTGCTCTTCTCGAGAAGTCGTCGCTTCTCCTCGCGCTCCCGTCTCTGGAACTGATACTCCTTGTCTGCGACCTGAACCTCACTGGACAGTGCTTCCAATTGTGGCAAAAGAGTCTCAACCCTTTTCGCAGCTTCCAAGAATGTTCTCGCCTGAGCATCAGCGTATCTTGTTAGGTGGGAGAGCACTTCTTGTTCTTTGCGACCGCCCGACAAATCCTGCATGAAAGAGGAGTAGTCGAATCGCTTCAACTCGAAATTGCGGCGCTTCGTCTGGTACTTGGTGTCGCTGTGCTTTGCCTTGACCGAGTCCTGTCGTTGACCGAGATAACGACCGACATATGCATAGAAATCTTTGCTTTCCTCCTCAAAATCGCGCTTTTTTGCTTCAGCTTGTTTGATATCCATAGTATAAACCTTGTTGAGCGGTTCTATCACGATCTTCTGCAGGTTGGTAGTATTTCGCTTCTCGTATGATAGGATCTCCCGTGCAATCTTGTCAAAGTAGTGTTCAATGGCTGGCTGCACGGCGTTGGCATTTGTGGAAGACGCTTCCTTTAATGCCTCTATAAAGCTCACAAAGGACTCATTCGCCTCTATCTGAGCATTGTGAGCTGCTTCAGCCTTCTTGATGACTCGCTTCATCTGCGTCCGCATGTTTCCAGTCTTTTGCTCTAGAGCTTTCATGGTTGCTCGAAATACTGGGCCATCATCCGTCTGTGAAACATCATCGCTGGGGCGCGCGCAAGATATATCAACCTTGACAGGCTCTGGAACCGACAATGGTATTGGGACTAGGCTGTTCGAGCCAGCGACTGGGGACGTGATTTTGAATTCTGTTGATCCAGCTGGGGGTGAAACAGGTTCATCCATATCCAGATTGCTTATCCTCGATTCGAGAGACTGGGAAGATGCGCCTCGAGTCCTCGGTGGCACTGATAGATGGAAAGGGGGCGGTGGGGATGTCGGTTGCAATGAAAACGGAGATGCATCTGTGGAAGATCAGAAACGGATTTCGGTTCGAAGAGGTAGCAATACTGACTTTGGACCCAAAATGAGAAACTGGCAAGCGTTTGTAGCTCGTGCGCACGCTGGTCATATTGTACAAACTGTCGATCATTAGCTGACACAAACTCTTGAACCGCAGAATGACTGCTTGCGCCTACACTGCATGTATTCCTCCAACCACCACCAGGATCCTCGGAAGCCTTTGGCGGCTTCCATTTCCAAGACCAGTCAAACGTCACGCTGGGACTGCCGCCGGTTGTAAAGTCTCCAATCAACTCTACATTGGAGTTCTTGTGCAGGTTTGGATCAGCATGGAATTCTCTTGTGACAAGCGTTTCGACCTCTCGAGGCGTAGCGGCGTAGACGTGGGTAAGACCGTTGATCAGCGTGTCTGCAGGTGGGCTCTTCGCGTCACCAATGATGGATGGTGTCTGGCGGATGTTGAAGGTGAAGGTGAACATGAGATCGTCCTCGCTGCTGAGTTTGAGGATGAAGGCGGGCGCGCCTGAGGAAGATTCTGGGTCCTAGACAGGTTGCGGAATGTGGTTAGGCGCAGTGGAAGTTGAGTGGATTGAGTATGACTGACCTGGATAAACTCAATTGGAGTGCCGTCTCCGGCTGGTCGCGACGCTGCGACCCTTGTGGCGGGGAATGCGTTTGGCGATATCTGGATCGATGTGCGCTTGCCGCTGTTGCTTACAACCAGCGAGGAAATAGATACTGCGCATATCACACGGTCAATGTTGCGCCCGAGAACCATGGGTCGCGGGAGGGGGGTTGGTCGAGCTCACATCGAGTCTGATCCCTAAGGTAGAGAGTTGCGCCCTCGTCGGGCCTGCTCGAAACATTGCCCATTGTGCGGATTGAAGGGCCACGGGCTGTCCCGAGAACCAGGTGAGCAGCTGGGAGGGAAGCTGTTATGCACTTTGGCGTCGCAGTCGACTGAGGCGCCAGTCGTAGTCATGTATGGTGTAGTCTGCGTGACTGAGTCGTCGATAACAGTAAAGCGAGCGGAGGAACAGGCCAGGAGGGAGCCCAGTCGAGCGCTAACTGGCAGTGGACCACGTCGAAGGGGAGGTCAGTAAAGGGGGCCGTAACGGGACGCGCAGTGAGGGCTCGGGTGCTGTGTTGTCGGCGGCAGGGACGCGGAGCGCGGAGTGTCGCAACGGGACACAATAGAGAGAGACAGCCTGGGACGAGACGAGTTGGAGTTGTTGATGGAGGACGACTCGAGAAGCAGAGTACAGCTTGGCAGACGCGGGGCTGGGCGTGCCGTGACTATTTCCTGTGTCTGTGCCTTGTGCCTGATTACGGACTGCAGGTCGGCCGAAAGACGTGGGTTGTGGGTAGGGATCAGCGCAATCCTTTAATGTACTGTGCTGGATGTGAATAATCGCGAAGACCAAAAGAGATGATGTGCTTCACCAACTAGCCGGCGCGCTTCATGCTTATGCTCATGTTTGGAATGGTAATGGCCAGGCTATCCAAGAGCAATAGCGGGCACTGTACTCGAGCAGTCGCGGTCAGCATCGATCAGGGGACGTTGACATGCCATCTAAACAGGGACAGAGTACTACTATAGTACGCACTTGCCTAGGCTAGCCGGTGCTAGGCAGCTGCTAGGTTGCTACATAGTAGCGTAAAGAGCGCTCCAGCGGCAGAGCGGGTGCCACGAGCTGCACGAGGTACCTACTTCCTGAGCCTACATACAATGTACTGTAGTTATGTGCTTCCTGCCCGCCAAGAATAGCCCAGTGACACATGCATATACTATGGTACGTATATACATAGTAGTACCTGTAGTAAGCACACACCAAGAGGAAACTGTACATGTACTATGTATCTAATCCAGCCTCTACTACTATGTATCCACATGGTAGATGCCAACCACCAAGGGAGCTATCAAATTGTTCTCGTTTCAACCCTCATCAAGACCGCAATGGCCGTTTCCATTTTACAGGATACGACCCAATCTTTGATCGCACTTACAGCCGTTTGTATAGTACGTGTGCACTTACAAATACTGGTGACGCTCTGCTAAGGATCTCATCTAATCATCCTTCACGGCCTTGTGCCCGTATCAGAGACCAGCTCTAGGGCAGGTTGTGTGATATTCTTCGATAATTGAGACCTTGCCTCAGCTTGCACGTATTCCTTGTAGTCCTACAAGACTACATCACCACGTGTATCACGGGAACAATCACGAATCTGCTCTTCTTCACCGCCAGCAGCTTGTTTATTTGAGCCACTACGCCCATCACATGGCTGATATGGTCGAAAAGCGTCAGTCATGCCCTGTAACCTATAGAAACATGGGTACGTGGAAGGTCCGTTGGCTGGGCTTCAGACAACGTCAGGTAGCCCTTTGGAAAGCTGTCTACCACGTACATAGATACCTTCTGTTTCTCTGCTTACAAAACTCAGTACCGTTTGTTGGCCCACATCTAACCATCCGCTTACTTGAAATGACCATTGTGAGATTCTGCACGTCTATTTGTGGAAGTGAGAAACCATACTTTAGGCGGAATGATGGCTGGGTCTGGGGAAGCGTTCCTTGGCCATTTGTACTATATATGGCGTTGGCTTCAACTTGGTCCAACAGAAACTTGGTCTCACCAACTGGCCGCGAACTGTATCCAGCATGACTGTTCACCACTACCTGCGGGCTATCGCGGTACCGAAAAAGTACTACATAGTAATGTTTCCAGTATGCGCTTCGCTACCCCTGTAGTATGTAGGGTATGCTTGTCGAGATTCGAGGCTGACTACTGTGCGCACCTGAACAGATACTGTTCTTGGTGGACCTCTTGTCGATCTATTGAATTTGCCTTTACTATTATGTATACTAGAAGTAGGTATCATGTTAAAGGAAGTGTAGTATCAGCATTGTCTAAAGGATGCTGCTGTTGAATCATTTCACAACTTCATAACTGCCTCTGTCCGAGGAGTAGAAATTGTTAATATTCCACACAGCGGTTATGTTGGGAGGGATCAATAAGTGGCCGCATTATGGGCAAGACTCCATCATGCGCTAAGGAAGTGCAGGATTGTACGTAGTGTACATGATGTACAGATGTTGGAAGAGTAAAAGCACTGGAATGCCGAATTCATCTTAACAGGCTTACAAAGTACAGTACTGGACTTCACCAACTTCCCAGTATATCCTGTGGTTCGCATTACTGGGCCATCCTGGGTCAAAGAGGATTATAAAACGACTGATATCGGGTTGCCCGAATACAGGGCTTTAGCGAACTATAATCACACCCGCTTTCCCAGCACTAACAAGTGCACACGTTTCTTTGCATCTTTCACCCGATGTCTTGTAAGCCCTCTCTGGGTTTCAGTGGCTTAAGGAAACTGTGCTACTCCTGCCTTTCCATGCAGAGGCGCAGAATCCTCCCTGGGAAGGTCCTATTTATATACCTGAGCTCCGCATAGTCTTTGTACAGGTGTAACACCACAGACAACAAGGTGGATCAAGGGACGCAAGGGGCTGCCCCAAACTGAACCCCCCGCAAGGCATTCCACTGGCCTGACTTCTGACTTGGTCGGCTGACTGGTTGCAGTCCCTACTGACTATACCGCCCGTAGGCTGCATTGGCGCCCGGCGCTTTACATGGTAAATGACGTTGGGCTTGAATTTGTACTGCACAGTGAGTCCCTAGGATTTGCGGCGGCACTTGCAGGGCGACACAACCTAAACCCTGCAATACCCACCCAACTCCTGACCCAAGCTTAGGGTCTCCCTTCCGCATGCCAGATTGCCTCTCCGCCTAGTTCACCTGGTTTGAGAGTAGAGGCTCAGCCAAGTCTGGCACTGAATCTTTTGACACGACACGGCGTCATTTGCTCTTTCGCGACAACGACTGAGAGGTGGGACTTGTTTCCTAGATACCTCGTTCCACGGGGCGCCCTTTGATCTTTCTTTCTGCCGGTCTCACCTAGCCGCCTCGCTTGCGAATACGAACAACTAGACAGCTGGCGACGGTCCCAGGCCATACAAGAGACACTCGAGGCATGGTTTCGCGAAGATAAGGGGCGGACGTCTCTCGCACCACGCACGGCACACCCGCCCCTTGATCCTTTCTCCTCAGGACCGAACAACTTGGACACTTCCCTCTTGCGGCTGAACGTCCTACCGTGGACGCCACAACCGGAAATGTCGTCGTCGTCGTCGCCGTCGAGCGTCAGGGCGAAGCACAACAGCCGGTCCCTCAACAGGAGCATCAACCGAATTCAGCAGCTGGATGGCGCTGCGCGACGAAGATCGAGAGCGGGCTCACGCGCCTTCCAGGCTCAGGTCAGCTACGAAGATGCCTACAACTACGCACTGAGCATCGCGTTGCTGCACTACCTGCTACAGCCCAAGAAAAAGAAGAAGGAATACGTGACGGTGCCCAAGGCGCCAACCAGAGTACAATCGTACACACATAATATCGGAGATCTGCTCAAGGAGTTTATACCTACGGGTGGAAGCACCGTCAAGCTGCCCAGAGACTTTCGTGGATCGCTCGAAAAGCGCATGGAGCGCGTTGTCAAGGGCACCTTCGACCAGCCAGGCTACAGCGACCCAAATGTCAAGAGAACCTTTGCAGAGGCTTACACCAACTTCACCGAGCATGATTTCCGCAAGACAATCGACCGGGATCGCACCTTGGAGCCCTTGATCCTCAAGTTCTATGCTGCGGCTGTCAAGGCAATGAGCCACGGGCGGGCCCCTGACGACCATTCATGGAAGATACTCATTGACCGCCATCTCGCCCTGTTTGTCAGGCTAATGATGACCATCTTCAAGAAACATGGAACTGAAAAGGACAAGGAGCTCATGGCACGGCTGCAGACGCTGGAACAGAAACTGTTGCGCAACGACCAAGATCTGTTCATCGACACGGGCCAAGACAAGGAGCACAAGACAATCGAAGTAGACATCCCGCACAGCTATGAAGTCAAGGACATGCACATGGTGCAAATTGTGGGGAAGATTTTTGGGAGAGATATGAACCAGCTGCAATCCGACATCGACCTGAACAAGAATATCTGGACCGAGGAGGCGGCTCTAAAGGACCTCAAGGCCTATCAACATCGCTTGGATTCCAATATGGACGGTGCATTGAGGAAACAGGATTTCGATCTTAACGAGTCTTTTGAAGAGTGGAAGAAAGGCGAGCGCGACCACATCACGTCCATGATGCTTGACATATTGAAGGTACGGCCAGATTTGGCAAAAACCGTCACGAGTTTCGACAAGCCTTTACCTGTGCGGCCCACGTCGATATTTGGGGAGGATCAGTCATACGCGGAGTTAGCAAAGATGCTAACCAACGACTCCGCCACTGGCCCCACGGGCGAACCTGCCTTTAACCTGAACAACATCTCATTCGACGACAATGCCAGTATTCGCAGTGTCGACGAAGCCAGCTACACGTTCATTCCACCTGACCCCAGGGCGTACTACAAGACGGTTCTGCAACATGCCATGACATATGATCAAGCACATCCTGATTCTGAAGAATTCGCGCCACTATCCCATCAATCGTTTGAACTTCTGATTGACATATCCAGTTGGTGGCGTCTACCACAATTCAGCAGACACATCACCTTCCTCGAGGTTGCTGTACGAAAATTTCTGGATCAGGAATTCGGGGGCGTGGAGCTCGATGAGTGTTTTGAATTTGTCAAAAATCCACAACCGGAGCCCAAGAAGCTACCGCGTATACAACTTTACACGTCCACTTTGACCGATATCGATCCAAGTCGATGGACACTGATTGACTATTCCCTGTACCAACAGATTCTGTCTGCGTTGCACGATGCACTTTTGCGGGAGCTCTATGACCTACTGATGCACTGCTACGAGCCCAAGGCTCCTACAATTGGTGTGGTAATGAGCCTCCTCCTGAATCACGTCTATCCTGATCCCGCCTTTGTGCAAAAAGACGAAGACATGAAGCAGTTCTCCCAGCATTTAGAAGAAGGGCTCAAGAAGCAAGCTGATCAAGTCTACCATGGCTTCCTTGAGAAAGAGGTGCCTGCAGCCAAGGAAGACTGGAACTTCAGTCATGTCGTAAACCTGGGAAGCGCCGTGACCAAACTGTGTCAGAGAATCAAGAAGAAATATGCCAAGAATCCCGAGATCATGGGCGTATCTCCATTTGCTGTTCTAGTGCAGGCGATATTTCCTAGCTTCGAAGAGGATGCCAAAGCGCTCATTGAGACTATCATTGTGGCAGCCAAGGATGCTGGATTGGAGGTCAACGTGCAGGATGGATTCGATCTATATAAGGAATTGGTCGAAGTCCGCAAAATTCACATCCAGTACCTACCTGGCCAGGTCTTTGCGTTCGACATCGAGGGTCAGCTCGAGGAATTCGTGTGGCGATGGATTAGCGATGCAGAGAGCCGTATGACATCCTTTGTCGAGGAAGCCATCAAACAAGATCAATTCCAGGTTAGAACGGCGCATGCAGACGACATTCCGACAGACACACAACGGCATAGTGTATCCATCATTGACGTTTTCCAATTGTTCAACCAAACAGCGGACCAGATTTTCCAGTTGCACTGGGACAACGATGTTCATCACGCCAAATTCATGACATCTTTGGCAAAGGCATTCTCTGCCGGCATCGGCCGTTACTGTGAGATTGTTGAAAGCAAGTTCGCCAAGGAAATGGACCGTCAAAGTGCCGCAGAGCTTGCAGCAGCGCAACGGACTGCTCAGGAGCGCATAATGCAGATGGCAAAGGATGCCTGGAATCAAAAGGAGAAGATCGAACCCTTCCAGTTCTATCCTGAGGTGAGTTTTCTCTGGTGTCATTTGCACATCGAATTGTGATCTAACATTTGGACATAGTCATTCGTCAAATTGAACAACATCGAATACGCAATGCAGTCGCTTGATAAGCTAGAACGATTGATGAACGTCGACGCATGTGCTGAGTTACTTTTGGCCAAGGAAGGTCCCAAAGACCGCATGCGCAAGCCTGACAAGTATGTATTTACCGTCAAGGTTATTGAGGCAGAAGACATCAAAGCCTGTGATCCCAACGGGTATAGTGACCCGTACGTCGTCTTGGTGGACGAGTACCAGAAGCGCTTGGCCAAGACACGAGTGGTTTCGCGAACGCTCAACCCTCGCTGGGACGAGTCGGTTGATGTCACAGTGACAGGACCTGTCAATGTGATTGCCACGATATGGGACTATGATACGTTCGGAGACCACGATTTCGTCGGGCGAACATCTTTGAAGCTCGACCCAGTACACTTCAGCGACTACTTACCCAGAGAATTTTGGCTTGATCTCGACACGCAGGGTCGGTTGTTGATCCGAGTCAGCATGGAGGGTGAGAAGGATGATATCCAATTCCATTTCGGAAAGGCCTTCAGACATCTTAAGCGTACCGAGCGAGACATGGTGCGGAAAATTACTGATAAGGTCAGTCCTGTGCTTTGTCTCCCTTCCCATCTCTTCATTCTTCTTCATTTGTTCTGTCAACGAAGGCTCACAGTATCCATATAGCTTTCAACGGTGATCAATGCTTCACTTTCCCACGAGGCCTTGAAAAATCTGCTCAGTCGTGGCATTGCCGCATCAATCGGCAACATGTGGAAGACGCGCAAAACTACTGCTCCATCAGTGACTCAACAAGACATCGAAAACGCGTTGCAATCCCTGTTCAATTACTTTGACGAGAATTTTGCCATCATGAAGCAGACACTTACCGACGCGACAATGCTGGCTGTCATGACGCGCTTGTGGAAGGAGGTACTTATGGCCATTGAGAGTTTACTGGTGCCTCCTCTGTCAGACAAGCCGTCCACGCAAAAGCCTCTTACACAAGTCGAGCTGGACGTGGTGTATAAGTGGCTTGAATTACTGTTTGAATTCTTCAATGCCAAAGACGAAGACGGTGAAGTTCTTGGAGTACCAGCAGAGGTCCTCAAATCGCCTAAGTGGCATGAATTGGCGTCGCTTAATTTCTGGTACTTTGACTCCACCGACTCCCTGATTCGCACATCAGAACGCATGGTCGCAGCCACCCAGCAGCGGGCTCAGCAGCAAGCACAACAAGCCTCGCGACAGTCTGCACCGGCTGCACTAGGCCCCACGTTCAACAGTGCAGCATTTGGCAGCTTGGGCACCATTCGGCGCGGAAAGAGCATTATGATGAGCCGCAACCTAGGGACAATGAAGCGAGCCAAGGAAGAGAAGCGCAAGGAGGCACAAGCGGACCCTTCGGATGATATGATCCTCCGAATCTTGCGCATGCGCCCCGAAGCTGCTGGATATTTGAGGGAGAGGCACCGGCAAAAGGAACGCATGGCGGCCAGCCAAGCGGCAGCGGCCATTGTAAGACAGAGCATCCACCAAGGCTTTAGTACGGGTGCGTACGGTAACAGCCCGGGCGGTGCGTTCGGGCGTGGTGCGTATGGAAACCTGCCAAGGCGGTAGAAGCGCCGACTACGAGCCGTGTGAGGAAGTCTCGAGTATGTGATTGCGACCTCAGGCGGGCCGAATGCCGCTTGATTTTATGCCATGGCTGTTGTCTCTGAACGTGCAATTTCCAGGAGGCTCCTTGCAAGGGAAGCCTGTCAGTATGGATTCTTTTTATAACAACCGCAGCCGACAGTCTGCGCACCTAATCCCGCAGCGAATACCCCCGACTAGAAGAGAGCCATGGAGGAAACGAGGCGATGACGAGGTCACACTATTCATGATTTGTTAGAGAGTTTGCATTATTAGGTAGCCATCTTGATATTTTCCTTGAGTAATTCGAGGGTTGGAGCGTCCTAAAGTGAGCGTGAACGGGTTTAGTGGTGTGTGTTGTATACATAGTACGGTGGTGTTGGGTGACTTTACTCTAGGGGTCGTGAAATTATTTACTGTGA
Source organism: Coniella vitis (assembly GCA_011317545.1). Classification (NCBI taxonomy): domain Eukaryota; kingdom Fungi; phylum Ascomycota; class Sordariomycetes; order Diaporthales; family Schizoparmaceae; genus Coniella; species Coniella vitis. Next base: position 2,736,146 of record WUJK01000003.1, read on the forward strand.
TTCTGTTAAGAGGGAAAGGCCCGCACTGAAAATTACTACTTACTGTGCAGGCCGCCTAACAAAATCTTTTCCAGATTACAATCCTGTGGTAAAAAGAACAATCGGCCTCGAGAGCTTCAGGGATCCCCAGGAGAGACCTCTGACCTCCAATTCCTCGGACAGCTTGTCTACGGGGGAGTGATCTGACAGGTCTGAGTCCTAGTTGCCTTTGCCATTGTCAATCACAGCCGCTCTCATTCCCTTTGGCCTGGTCCTGCCCAAATCATCTAGCCCCATCGTAACGTGTTCCTTTTTCTCTTGCCTTTTCTTGCCTTCTCATGTACTCGCAGCAGCGTACGGTGGCCTGGGCCCTCCTCAGGGCCAGCGCCCGACCCAAGGCGCTGTCGTCACGCAGCGGCAGCTCCGTTCGAAATCTCGCGCAAGCTGCCCCACCAAGACGACCAACCATTACTATTCGGGCAGCCCCTGAATCGGCGGGCACCCCTCTACCGAACCTGCAGCGCCAGCAGCACCCGGGCCAGCGCCACAGCCTAACCCCTCCACAACAACTCGCAACAAGCTGGCCAACCAGACTCTCCACTCTCCACCGTCCCTATACTACTTCTACTGCCCTCTTCCTCCCAGCAGCACAGTTCCCCTCGTCCGGGATCAATTCCTTCAAGATTTCTTCCTCTCGTACTTCCCAGATTGCCCGTCACCTCTCGGGTCCCGCAGCCTCGTTTTCGTCGACGACCGCCACCACAGACAAGATGGCCTACACCACGCGCAAGGTCGCTGCTCCCTACACCTTTGAGCACCGCGTCTACATTGAGAAGGATGGACAGCCCGTTTCCCCCTTCCACGACATTCCCCTATACGCCAACCAGGAGCAGACCATCCTGAACATGGTGGTTGAGATCCCTCGCTGGACCAACGCCAAGCTTGAGGTCAGTTCTACCAGTTGATTGCCCCGCCTTGTTGTTGGGCTCTTTGCGTTGCTACTCAACTTTTCCCTGCCGTGTGGCCGCTATCCTGCACCCCCCAACTCTGGGTCTGACCAGAGCGTGTCTTGCGGAAGTGCATCTTGTGCTGACCATGGCTTGCTATTATTTTCTAGATCTCCAAGGAGGAACTTCTCAACCCCATCAAGCAGGACACCAAGAAGGGCAAGCTCCGATACGTCCGCAACTGCTTCCCCCACAAGGGCTACCTGTGGAACTACGGTGCCTTCCCCCAGGTATGACAAGGCTCCCCTCTCTCTCCCCGCACACAAAGTGTTGCCCAAAGATCGCAACGTAACTGACAATTCACCAACCACAGACCTGGGAGGACCCCAACGCCGTCCACCCTGAGACCAAGGCCAAGGGTGACAACGACCCTCTCGATGTCTGCGAGATCGGCGAGCTTGTCGGCTACACTGGCCAGGTCAAGCAGGTCAAGGTTCTCGGTGTCATGGCCCTCCTCGACGAGGAGGAGACTGACTGGAAGGTGATTGTCATTGATGTCAACGACCCTCTGGCCTCCAAGCTCAACGACGTTGAGGACGTCGAGCGCCACCTGCCCGGTCTCTTGCGTGCTACCAACGAGTGGTTCCGCATCTACAAGATCCCCGACGGCAAGCCCGAGAACCAATTTGCCTTCACCGGCGAGTGCAAGAACAAGAAGTACGCCATGGATGTCATCCGTGAGTGCGCTGAGGCCTGGGACAGACTCATTTCTGGCAAGACCCAGCCCGGCTCCGTGTCCACGTACGTTACTGCCCGCCGTCCCTCACAATTCCGATTTCCCTAAGAGATGTTCTCGACACTAACTAGCCCTTTGCTTAGTACCAACGTGACCGTCTCCCACTCTCCCAGCCGCATCGACCCAAGCCAGTTGCCTCCTATCCCCGCCAACGAGGAGCTCCCCGCCGAGAAGATCGATGCCTCGATAGACAAGTGGTTCTTCATCAGCGGTGCTTCCGCATAAATTGTCTGAACAGGGCAAGCTGATTGTGGCACTGCCGAGAAAGGGGAAAACAAGCCACTTCCAAACTGACCGTCTGGCTGGTTATCCCGAGCCCGAATTACTGAACCCGTTTATGCAGGCGTTTTGCTAACTGCGGTGTTCGTATGATTGGCTCCTCGGGTTTTCCATTTACTGGCATACATGAATAGTATACTGCGTATCATTAAAGTGGTAGCATGTGAAGTGGGTACCAGTGTATTGCTATAGCCCGCCCGGTGATCCAAAAATCAAAATAATAACAGGCAATCAAGTCGACTTTGGTATTCGGTAGAAAATGTGGGTGCTCAATTTGAAAGTCTCCCGGCTTGTAGAGACAATATTCTGTATAGATGTAAATTGACTTGAGATGTCATCATGGCGACCGGACTCATAACGTGGAACACACTATGCATCCTTTTAAGTTCAAAGGAAGTACATGTCGTACCCGGAGATTCGAGTTTTGCTTCCTTTTTACGCGGTGTACGTACCGATGCAAAGTACATTCCACGTAATGGGATTCATCGCCTTCGTATCCGCCGCTGCTACCGCAAAGGTGCTCTGGAATCCTACCAGACACACTCAAACCCATTCTTTCGGCCGGCCCACGCCCACCCACGCATGCAACCAACACGCTCCCCAATCCAAATCCATACATTCAAGTCGAAAATTGCCCGGTTAAAGACCGCATTATGGCCTCTTCGCAATAGATAGCGGAGGCCGAGTAGACCACCTTGATGGCAACCAGTCCCTTCGACGGCTTCCATCTCCTGCCCTCTGCCAAGGATACTGATTTAATCGAACACCTCATATTCCTCGTCTCGCACCCATTCTTTCCCCGGCCACCTGGCCATCGACAGCCTGTAAGACTACGCGACTACTCTCGCCACACCCATGCGACCAAGGAATGCTCCTAGCGACGCTTCTTGTTGGTTCCTGAGCAAAGCTGAGCTTCTTAATACATGGTAATGCAACCGATCTAGTTCGCTTCTGAAGCAAGAAACACTAGAATTTTTGCCTCCTCTTTGTTACCTATCAGTCTCATAGCGGTTGCTGATTCATTTCTCAACAACACAAGAGACTGAGAGAAAAAGCCTTGTAGATGCGAAGCAGTAGAGACAGTAGCTGTGTATATGGATTGTTGACATTGTATTTTTTGGGTATGATTTTCTTGCTCATTTGAGGTTCCTTTTATGAATCGGCCAGAGCAGCTTGCTTTAGCAATACGCGCGAATGTCTGTCACACTCCTCCACAAGGTTCTTGATGCCCATGTTTTCGCAGTCGAGATCCAGAACCTTTCCATCCTCTATGACACGACAAACAAAGTATGTTAGTTAGTGGAACCAAGAAAATATGCCTAATTGCAGAGGTAATGGGAAAAGATTGTCTGTATATATGAACGTATGCAGACGATTCGTAACGGCGCACTCTACCAAAGAGCAACAATAAAAAGAGAGAGAAAAAGAGAGAGAGAGAAAAGAAGGTGGGCGGGACGGGGAAATCGAGGAGCATAAGAACTCCACATACTGAATTTTACGTGAAGTGAGGTCTTTTCAGAAGCACCCTGGGATAGCAGCTTTGTTGTGATGGTCATGCCTTGGGTTCGTGCCGAGGGCGGCAAGACGGTGAGGAAGAGGCGTGCCGACTTGGCCTTTGGTGAGAAAGGGTTGATTTTCGTGGTGACTTCGGTGATGAAGCGAGTAATCATGTTGGGCGGTCTTTTGTATGTGGTTGCTTGATGGTACTGGCGGAAGGTCTGCGCAAGAAGGAGGAGGGTGGTGCCGGTGGTACGCGCAGTGGTGCTCCTCTCGAAAGTTAAGCGGGGGGTCCTCGTCGTGGCGCTTTTTGGAAGTAGTCGGTAGATTGGCGTTCTGCCTGCGTTCCTGTCGGTAGGACGTTCGTCGGGAGTAGGCTGTGGAGTCGTGGTTTGTATGGAAGAATGTCGTTTGCTAAAGCAAACAAACGCCGTTTGGCCGTGTCGCGGCCCTGGGACCTGGCAAAATTCACGGGATCCCAATCGCCTGCCCCTGCCGCCAAAGAAGCTCGAGCCAGGGTTATAGTGCTGCCAGTAGTACAAAGTACTAGAGTACACGGCTGGGTTGCGGTAGCAGGTAGTAGGTCCGACCCGCTATCCCTTAGTGCGCTTCCAGACGCGCCTAGCCCTTCTAATAGAAAAGGTGACGTCGGGCAGGCAGTGAGCGGATGACAGCTTGGCTCCCCCTGTGCGCTTCAGAAAGTCACCATTGTCTTTAACAAGGCGCATCTCTCCCTCTGGAGAAGAAATTACCACCAACTTCGCAACGGCTCAAGGTTGTGGAACTCAGGTAGCACAAGTCTTCCAAAGGGAAGGCAGATAGATACAGCGCAGCATGTCCTTTGACGCCCTCCAGGAGCGCCTGGCCACGCTCCAGGAAACAACCACACAGGTCCGCGGCCTCATTGACAGATTATCCAAGCTCGACTTCCAACCGGGCTCTGTGCCGCTACCGCAGGGTAATAACAATGACGATGACGATGATAACGACGACGAAAATGTCGCGACCGAGCTGAGCGGTGAAATCAATCAGATCCTGCGCGAGGAGGAAGAGGACCTCGAGTTGCTGGCTGAGGAAGTGGCAGACCTGCGCGGCGGCAAAGAAGGAAGCGAAGCCGAGAAGCGAAAAAGCCGATTGCGCGAGGGTGTCACGAGGCTTGTGGACGATGTCAAGAGGTATGTACGCGCTAGGCGGCGCTCTCTATGCACGCAACATCCACGGCTGGAGGACAACTGCCTGGACCTTGATTATGGAATGCTTTCGTCTTCGTGGTTGCTCGAACGTAACATAGCTAATAATATTCTTCACACCACAGCGCCCGCATTGCTTTCCACAAAGCACAGCTCACCGCCCGCCGCTCCCTCGAAGCCGCCCGCCGTCTCGAGCGCCAACTCCTCCTCCAATCCTACGCCAGCCGCGCCGCCACCAACACAACAACCACTCCTCAATCCCGCAGCGGCGCCAACTCCCCCGCCCCCTCGTTCAACCCGGCTCGCCGCAGACAAGGAACGCACAACTCTCACAAAGCCCGCGAATCTTCCGACCCCGTCGTATCGGCCTCCTCAGACCTCACCCGCTCGCTGCACCGCGCCCGGCAGCTCGTGCAAGATGAGCTGGCACGCTCCATGACGCTGCACGAGACGTTGCAGGACTCGACGACCCAACTGAAGCAGCTGGGTGGCACATATGGGCGCATGGAGGATATGCTTGCGTCGAGTAAAGACTTGCTGGGCACGCTCATGAAGAGCACCAAGAGTGACACGTGGTATCTCCAGACGACGTTTTATATGCTTGTGGCTGTGCTCGGATGGTTAATTTTTCGGAGGTGGTTTTATGGACCCTTATGGTGGCTTGTCTGGTTGCCGTTGCGAGTGGTTTTCAAGACGGGTACGGGCGCTGTGGGGTTAGTTGGTGGTGGTAGTGGTGGCGATTCTTCTTCAGTGGGTGTGGGTACGGGCGCGCGGATGGAGGTTGTGGATGGTGGAGGGAGGCGGATCGAAGTCGATATGGGTCAGGAAGGAGTTGTGCCGACTGCAAAAGTGGGCAAGGAACAGGAACGAACCAACGGCTGGGGAGACCGGGACAGCATGGTCGAGCAGATTGGTCGGATTATTGATGGAGAGGCTGGGCAGCCGGACGAGACTGGACAAGATGTACCGGTCGTTTCTGAAGGTGACGACGGCCGTGTCCGAGATGAGCTATGAGCGAGGATGTCAGGTATAGGATCCTCTTGCAGCGAGAAATAATCAAACTGGCAGACTGTGTTTGTCGGTATATGCGTCCACCTTGCTGCTCATATAATAGTATATTTGTAAGCCAGGGAATGATACACCATTTTGTTGACTGTACGATTCTTTGTTCTCTCTTTGGCGGGACGTGCTATTTGAGTAATTCAAGCGTTATTGTATGCCTAGCAAGGTTTAATCGACCGACGATATTGAAACTGATGGTGTTGTCGGTGGATTACGGGAACAGCAGAGCAGAGAAATGTTAGTATAGTTGAGAAGGTGGTTCTGCCCGTGTTATAGAGAAGGGTGACTGGCCTGGTATAACAAGCCGTTTGAATGAGGCAGCGTATTTCATCTGTGCGGAAACAACCATTGCAGTTCTATGACCTATGCTTCGCACATACCAAACAGACTTTAAGTGCGCGTCAAATCTACTCTCACCTGTCGATTCATTACATCTAGTTTGTGCATAAGCAGACAGATGTAAGACCCTAAACCAAGTAATTGTTCAGGTCTCTGCTATCATATTCAGGAATGTGAACAATACCACCAAAAAAAAAAAAAAAAAAAAAAAAAAAAAAAAAAAAAAAAAAAAAAAAAAAAAAAAGGGATCTCCAACTAAGGCTTATTGATATATGTCTGTTTGACAAGGTCTGTGCTTCTCCACATCTCTTCCTCAGATGTTAGTCACGAGACGTTCTCTTTCTCTCTTTTTCTCTGTCTCTCTCTATCTCTCTCACACACACTCTTTTTTTTTTCCTTTAAAAAGAAGGTCTATTCTTGCTGGAGACTTATGTGATTACTTAGGAGACCTGCTGCTGTGGTATTCACCCTTGCGGATGGTGACGGCCCTACTTCTTATTTTCTTATGTTCCTCTTTCATCTCTTGATATGTTCGAGAATAGTCGATTCAAATCGTGGTGTTCCCTGCTCCTCTTTTGTCACCATCGCAGCGTGGTCGTCTGTAATAGTAGACGTATGTAAAGTATCGCGCAACTTGGTCGACTATCATGAACCTGCTGTCTGTATTGGACACTACATCTCGCCATCATTTCTCTCCCTTGTTATCTCCTTGGTGCCCTTTCCTTGCCTTGAGTGTAATAATTCTATTGGTGCAGTCCACAATATAGTCCGGCATTGCCGCCCTGCATTGTCTCTTTTAAGCTAGATCATCCACCTCGATATCCACACTCCCATTCAGGCCATTGGTGGTGATAGGAGTAGGCGTCGGCACGGAGGTAGCAGCAGCAGCAGCAGAAGAAGGAGGAGGAGACGAAGAAGAAGCCGCCGCTTTCGCAACGGGACTTTTCTTCAAAATCTCGGGAACCTCGAGGAAGCGGTCGTAGTATGAGTCGAGCCACTTGGCGGCTTCCTCGCCAGCATCGTCAACGCTTGAATCCCATCGGCCCAGGCTGCCGACGTAGCCATCGGGGCGGACGTTGACAATGGCCACCTCGCCGGGGCCTAGACTTCCCAGCCACTTGTTTGTGCAGAGCGACCCGCGCGTGTCCTGCTCGGGTATGTCATCGAGGTAGAAAGTCCATTTGCTGTCTTGGAGCAGGGGCGGCAAGTCGGAGATTTCAATGTCAGATTTGGGCATTGTTGCTGTTGGTAAGGCCACCAACTGTTAGCAATTGGTTTAAGGTATTATATAACCACCGACAACGCATATAGGGAGGGGTATAACTTACTTATGAGTCCGAATGTAAACAGGTGGCTAACAGCCGTGTATCTCTCTGGCCGTACGTATATATCCTCTGGCGCAGGAAGTCTGGGTTGTGCGGCATAAGAGATACTGGCAGCCACCGATAATTGACGAATAAGCGACGAATCTGCAGCAAGAGCGTCGCAAAAGTTCTCGAGAAACATCTTCGACTGGTGGACATCCCACATCAAGAGATAAATCCGGAACTGGCCGAGCATGGGTATGTCGAGCTGGATATCCACGGGGTTCGAGTCCAAGTAGCGCGACACCTTGGCTGGAGGAAGCAGGCAGCCCGGCTTTGCCTCGCCCAAGAGCCACGTCTGGCTCTCCATCATGTTGAGTGCATTTTCGCCATATTCTGCGCCAATGCCAGATATGAAGCGCACATTTGTTTTGAAGTTTTCGGCTAGAGTTACGGCGTCGCCGCCGGCGATCTGGTTTGCGTGCTCGTAGTCAAAGTTGACCAGATCCAAGGCAATCTTCCTTCTCTCGTCCTCGTAGCTTTCAAGCAGCGCTGGCTTTGCGAGTCCGCGGACCGCGAAATTCAGTTTCCACGCTATGTTCCACGCATCGTGCATCGATGTGTTCATTCCCTGCGATGCCTTTGGCGAGTGGGTGTGGCTGGCGTCGCCAGCCAAAAATGCGCGGTGGTGAGAGTCGCAGAAGCGGCTGGCCACACGCTGACCAATCTGGTACCGGCCGAACCACTCAATATACTTCCACCGAACCGTGAAGGGCTTCATTATTTCCTTGGCGCGCGCCATGATGTATTCCTGGCCCAACGTCTTCCTGTCTTCCTTCATGCCGCTCTTGAGTTCAATGTAAAAGCGGGTCATGTTGCGTTCTCGAGGGATGATGAGGATAGAGCCGAACTCTTGCGAATACACCAACGTTTTGGACCATATATCTGGAAAGTCGGTCTCGATTTCTCCATCGAGCACACCCCAAACGACAGGCTGCGACATGCCCACTGGTCTGGCATCGGGTATGCTCTTGCGCACTTTGGAGTGTGCACCATCGCCTGCAAAGTACAGTCAGTTGAACCATTTGGTGTGGGTGAAAGGGCTGGGCCATGATCTCTTACACCCCACGAGATATTGTGCTAATATGGTCCTCTTGTCCTGTGTCACGTTCACTCTCGTGTTGATTTGCAATGCTGCGCCAACCTTCTTGGACATTAACAGGTCGCACGCGCTGTACGACTCAAAGGCACAATTTCTCCTGACCTCGACGCCGCGCTTCTTCATATCTTCAATGAAAAGGCTCTCGACCATTCCCTGATGTACCAGCAGGATATACGGGTCCAGCACGTCTATTACGGGCGGGTAGTGGACTTCGCGCCCCAGCCTGCGCAACGGTTCGTCTGGAGTTCCTCTCCAAAAGGAGATATCGTAGACTCGAACGCCTCTTTGCAACAAAGAGTCTGCTAGCCGCATCTGTCGAAATGTCTCAATGGTCTTTGGCTGCAAGCCATCAGCCCTGTGAAACCAAGTCAGCCAAGCTGAAAGACGCGCGTGATGCTCTTTCTTTGGGCTCCGTTCTCACTCTCCCCTCTTACTCTGGAGGGAAAGCTATTTACCTTCCCACTGGCGTGGGATCCGCCCTGTCGTCTATGACTTGGGCCTTGATGCCCATGCGCGCCAGGTTTGCGCCCAACATCAAGCCAGCCGGGCCGGCGCCCACAACACAGACCTGGCATTGGGAGGGAGCCTCGGGCATGCTTCGCAGGAGGGTGACGCGGTCGACGCAATTGGCGCCAATGACGCCTTCTGTCGTTTCCACATGGCCGTCGTGGCTACGGGTATTCTCCGAGGCGGTTTCGAGAACGCCTGGCGCCATGGTTTGCCACCTTTTCCCAAGCTTCGGGGCTTGCGTTGGGGGACGGGGGGAAGGGGGGAAAAGGGCGAATGGTAGAAACAGTCAAGGCACCACCCTACGGGACCTCAGTAGTCTGGATCGTATGGAGCCAAGCAGTTGCGCTCGGAATTCAACGGACAAAAGAAGGATTCGGTATGTTATTCGCTTTCGAGGACCGCGTACTAAAGTCCGGGCTCGCCTGCTATTTCCAGTGTATAGACCGCTCGAAGGGCACGCGACGCGATGAAGCAAAGATGCAGAGAGTCAGAGAGCAGAGAGAAGAAGCAAAGGTACAATTCGAACAAACAGCCAGGCGTGTCGGCGCCGCCCACGTTATGTTATGAAAGTCGCAGCGAGTAGAAAATGTGTGTCAACTGCGTCCCAGCTCTTCTTCGAAGCGGGTGGAGCAGCACCAAGACGATCTGCAAGCAACTGGCCGCAGATGTAGCAGCGCGGTACAAAGAGGTCACGGAAAAGAGACGCGCTCCGTGCTCTGCCGGCGGCGGGATCGGAAACGTGGGGTGGAGAGGCCCTTTCCTAGAGTGGTGGTGAGAGGCACCGTTCTTGCCTCTGCGGCTGCTGCTGCTACTGCTGGTGGTGGTGGCGGTGGTGGTTGCAAAGAGCAGCAGCAAACGGTCGGTAGAATCTGGAAAGAGGTGAAGAGGCAAACGCTGGGAAGGAAGGAAGTGGAGGCTCGGTCGAGCTTCAGGGTCAGGCAACGTGATGTGATGCGGCGGCATGCGGCCGTGAAACGGAATCTAAGACCAGGAGTCGGCAGACAGAGACACGATGTTGCTTGGTCCTGTCTCGAGTCCAGTGCGGTCCCAAGTCGCCTGCAGGACGGCGTCAAGACGGGAAACGAAAAGAAGCAGTTGGGGTGACGGATTAAAGAGCGACTTTGCTGCAAACCCCCTCCTCCACGGGGGGGGTGGTACCAATTCTCTCAGAAGCAAGAGAGCAGCCCATCTCATCGCATCGCATCGCATCGCATCGCACCGCATCGCCCATCCCAATTGCCCATGTCCCATCCAACAAGGCCGGCCTGGCTCCAGGCCCTTCGCGTGGGCAGTGGATGTGGCCGTGGGCGCGGCCGTGGGCGTGGGAAACGTGGACCGAGAGCTTTGTTGCAACGTACGACAAGTGGTTCGATTCTGCAGTGCAAGGTGGAAACCCCCGCCTTGCTGCAAGCACTTGCTTGGACCCTGCAAAAAAAGACAGACAACCTACCAGCCTACTTGCCTACCCCCTGTCTTGCCCTGTGGACTCGACCTCCCTGCCTCCCAACGGGGGGGCAGCAGCAGCAGCCGCCCCTGCAAGCCAGCACTGCTGTGTACATACTATGTAGTAGCCCTGGGGGCATAGGATTTATGGAGAGGGGGGGATATTAATAATAAGATAGAAAGAGGGAAAAAGACGCCTACCACTCCACCATAACTCCCTGGCTGCCCTTGCCCAGCCAGTGGCTTAGCTAGCGCCATCAGCCCACCGCCCACTGCTAGCCCGTATGACAGAAGGGCGGCCCGCCCACGCCGCCCAGGACAAACTTTACATACTAGGTATGTACTATGTTCATAGTAGCATGGCCGTTTGGAATTGTCGCTAACCCAACTGTGATAGGGCTGACTAGGATGTTGCCCTGTGTCAAACTCACCTTCACCCACCCCGTCCTGTAAGTGCGCCCAAGGCCACCATCACAACATCACCCATCATCCGAGCTGTGCCATTCACTCCTTCGTGTCTGTTGTCTTGTGTCCAAACCAGAGTCCGAGTGCAACCTCGGGGTTCATCTGTCAAGCTGCCTCAACCAAAAGCTCAAGGTCAAGCAAGACGGTATGCGATCCTCCCAATCCTCCCATTCCAGACAAAACAGCCCCAACGAAAATTGCTCGACTCGACATCTTCTTCCCTGATAGGATATCCACGATCCAAATAGCCTTTCGGCCATCATCTGTGTCAGAATCCTTCCCGACGCCCGCCGCTGCTGGATGATGGCACTGGTGGCCTGACCCTCTGCTGTTTTTGCGGCCAGCCCAGGACTGAGCCGAATAATCATAGGGCAGATTTGCCTGGTGCTCTCGGGCTAACGGCAGGCTGATGTGTATTATGCAGTGATAAACAAGAGTCTCGGTTTGGTACCGTTGCGGCCGATGCTGAACGCGCCCCTCAAGACACGCATGTACCGGTTAAGCCAGGGTAAGGAGGGTGCTGAACGATGGTGTCTTGGATGTCTGACACACAGCATTTCTGCGTTGGAAAAAGTCACGGTAAGTAATTAATTATCTAGCTCGTCCATCATCATGGGCAGACATGTGTTTTGGGATTGTATCGACGGCTGTGTGGCGTGAATATACATTTCTTCTCTAGAGGTTTACGGATCTACAACACGGGTTCGTTGGAAAGCAAGTCTTCGAGGTTCGGTCTTTGATTTGTAACATTTGCATAATCTCTTTTGATTGTAAGCTTCTGCATATTGCACCGTTCCCTTCGTAGTCCGCAGGTATCGGTCAACTTTACGGCAAAGACCAAAAAATGCACATTAACTACATATTATGCCGAGGCTGTGAGACTTGCTCAGCTATTCACACAGATGAGCTCAAGCTCGTTAGACACGCGCAAATACGTGACCAGACTCCCATGGGCAAGCTTTTACAAAAGCAACCCTCCAGAATTTGCGCAAAACTGAGAATACTACTTCCAATGAAACCGTGTCAGCGAAAGTGACTCAAGAAACACCATTCGAGCCACTGACGCATCTTATTTGCAATACGGCCTAGTTTGAAATTGAATACTTTTAGAATTTTACTCAAGAACGGTACCATCTACTTGGCACCCATGTTCGCTTCCATTCGGTTAGCTTGGAACCCAATATCTATGTGCCAGAAGTACTTACGTACCTAGCGATCTGATGCGAAAAAGAGACACGAAACAGTCTGAATGATTGTTTAAGAGGATCTTTGAGGAGACGTGTCCAAACAAGTATCTCAAGACCAGCCTGGTTGACGAGACGTATCGTGGTTTGAGAACCACGCGGTAAAAGCTTTCGTTTGAGGCCAGACGGTTGGCATATGATGTGCATTTTCATCGGCTCTCTTGCCTCTGTTGATTCAGTTAAATCCGGATGAAACCAACGAGACAATGACATGGAAACGGCACCAATGACGACCGTGGCTGGCTGGCTGGCTGGTGAGAACAGAAGGGAAAGTGTATGAACCTAAGGGGGTTGATTTAGCAGCTCCCAAACCACTTATTATCTCTGATAGACTCTTGGAATTGTGGCATATACGCTGCCTTAATGTGGCCCATCTTATTTAGTCATGTACGGCTAGTCATTCGACTATTTACTGATACACAGAATCTTGCTTCAACAATGTTTGAGCACGGCTTCGACCTAAAACATGGTCCCTAACAGCTACAGTCCCAACCACATTCAACGCATCTCATTTCCATTAGCCGAGAAAGGGTCACAGACCCGATGGCCCAAAAAACAATATACAAAGGAACATGCACGTATAAAAGAAGCGGATAGCCCCCCGTCCTTACAAAAGCCCACAAGCCGAGCCTTCAGCTCGATGCATCAGGCACAAGCACGGTACTATCCTCCACACTCTTCTCCTTAGCATCATAGAACCGGTCCAGATCCTGGACAACCTGCCTGCCCGTGAAGCGCGGTAGGATCTCGGCCCCGTCCTTGCGCGCCCCATCCTGGTACCAGTGCGGCAGGGCCGCGAGCGCAGGCAACAGCCGCGCAAACGCAGGACAAATCACCTGTCCGCTCGTGCCGCTGAGCACCTGGCGCACAATCGCCTCGGCGACCGTCTCGGGCTCGAGAGTCGGCATGAGAAACCCTTTGCTGTTGTGGTAGCCGGTGAAGAGGGGTGTTCTGGTATACCCTTGGTTGACGACGACGGTGCGCACTTTGGAGGCGCCGTAGCGCGTGGGGAGTTCGGCGGAGAGGCCCTCGTGGAAGGCAAGGGCGGCGGCTTTGGAGGCGGCGTAGTCGACCATGTTGGGGACTAGGACAGGTTAGAATGTCTATATCGAGAGAATATCTTGGAATTTTCTTCAAACTCTTCAGAATGGTGCTAACCAGGCCTCACAGGGTCGTCTTCGAATGCATCTTTCACCATAAAACCTACAAAAAAAAAAAAAAAAAAAAAGGACTTACCAGTCACCCACGACGCAATACTAGCCACCGTAACAACCATACCATGGTTCTGGTCAATCAGACTTGGCAAAAACTCCTTGGCAATCCAATAATGCGCGAGCGTGTTGACATCAAATGTGAAGCGCACGTCGCGCTCGCTCGAGTCGAGGATCGTCTTGCCCCGCGCAACGCCCGCATTGTTGATGATGATGGTCGGATCACCCACTGCAGATCGGATGTCCTTGGCCACTGCGGCGATTTCCTTGGGGCTGGTGATGTCGCACTTGAAATAGTGCACATTCGTGTCCGCTGTTGGATCGGAAGCACGATGATCAGTACATACCCAAACATAAAGAAGAGGGGGGGGGGGTTCAAAGGAAAGTGGAAGCGAAAGGAAAGAAAACGAAAGGAAAAGGAAAAGAAATATTTATATATATAAAAAAAGGGAAATAGGAAAAAAGAGAAGAAGAGACACTATTGTCTCACTTGAACGTCTCTGGAAGTAACTTGGAACGACAACCGAAACCTCTCAACAGACTCACCTGCAAAGGTAAGCGGCTGAATATCCAACACGACCACCTTGACACCCTTCTCGGCCAAGAACCGCACCACATGCCCGCCAATCCCACCGCTACCCCCCGTCACCAGCACCACCTCACGCCCACGCCAGTCATACCCATTGTCGACCGTCCAGTTGTTGAGCGAGCGGGCCGAGTACCAGCTGCTCAGCCAGCGCGCCACGCCAATATAAAACAGCCACCGGATGCGCGACAGCGCCTTGTGGTGCAGGATGGCAAGGTTCTGCCCACGTTGGGTGAGGCGTGCGAGTAGCAAGATGGGTAGCGTTAGGAGTGGGTTGAGGGCCGTGTTGGCAAAAAGGCGGGCAAAGACGTCGGCTTTGATGCCTTCGCGGGGGATGAGTCCTGCGTGCATGGGCATGATGAGCTGTTTGTTTTTCTTTTCGACTGCTTTTTTTGGACGCGAAACTCGTTGGAGAAGAAAAAAGGGCGCGGTTGTTGTTGAGTGATTATATTGTGACGGAGATGCTCGACTAGTCGTGTTGTGATGGCTTGTTTATACTTCTGCACTATCGAGGTACTTGGGTAGCTTTGAGCTTGATACCTCACCACAACCAAGAAGCCTTTATTACAGTCATATAAGGGGCGATCAGGTGAGTAATTCGAGAGAGATCACAAGCCAAGTAGAGAGCGGCTCTAATAAGTGGAATTGATCAAAAAACCCGCCCAGACTTGTGCAGAATCCCCTCTTGTCGGCGTCCACAGCTGCCGGTGCAGATGTCGACCAAGCGTTCATGCACCCCAGACAGGAACCGGCACAGTCAATGGCCGACCCCAAGCCGAGGCACCATAGATGCGAGCGGACGCTGGTGCGGGGAAGCGGTGCGGGAACAGGGAGCCATCACAAAACAAATATACTGGGTGTACCGCTACGAGCAACTCTTTTCGCATTGCGATGCTGCGAGCAGGGGCATGTGCTTGAGACAAGCCAGTGTCGGTGGTTTTGCCTACATCCACTACCTAGCACACATATCAGCAGGGCCACCGGGGTGGAAAGACACAGAGACGTCCGGTGGCCGGTTCTTGACTGCTGTTTCTTTGCCTCAACGCGAGGCTGTCGAGAGCAGTCCTGCTCGAGTTGTTTGAGGCCTCACAGCCCTTCCTCTTTCCCACAGGCAGCCAGTAGCTTCCCGCCCAGCGCACCCAAGTCTGGACTCACGCTCAAGTGGCTCTTGAGCGTCATGACAGCTGCATTCTGAGCCACGTCCACTAAATCCTCAATACGTCCTCCGAGCGCCAGCCCCGCTACCAGGGCTCCCAGGAAAGTGTCGCCCATGCCGTTCACGGACACGGGGGTCCCGACCCTCTCAATAGCCGGATACATCCGCATGTATATACCGCCAACATGAGGATGTCCTGGTGCAGCGCGCGTCAGGATGTATCGTTGATGCTCAGGGTCGAACAACCTCGGGTCATCGGGCTTGAGGATCGTAGTTAACAGCGCGCCCTTGTCGCCCATTTTGGTGACAATGGTGGACATGTACGGCAGCAGCTGGACGCTCTGCACAGGAATGCCAGCATTGGTCATTTCGGCCGACGTCAGCCACACAAAGCGGTCTCGCGCCCCGCCGTGCATCCCGAATGCGTCAATGACTTCAAACCACGGCATGCTGTCCAGGTAGCCGTGATCCTTGGCTGCGTGGTACATGGCCTCGAGTTCATACTGGTTGGGCGTTGCCAGCGTCACTGCAGCTTGAGGAAACAGAGGCAGGTTGTGTCCCTTGGCAAAGAGGCCGGCGGCCTTGATAGTGGACACGGGCTCAAAAGCCGTCTGTGCGCCGAGTTCTCGGCCAGATTTGATCCAGTGATGCACATCCCTGGGCGTCCAGTTTCCATCTACCACTAGCCACTTGGGCTTGGTTGCCTGAATGATGGATTTCCAATATGCGGGAAACGAGTGAGAGGTAAGAATAGCCATGTCCGCCATGGCGAGCATCAGGTTCTTGTCCGCGTCGTTGACGGCAACATATTGAGCTGTACGTGCTGAAGAATACTCGGGTCCCAGCTGACGGATATAAGTCGCATCCAGGCCGGTCTTCTCCATGCTGGTCAGGACTGTCGCACCAGCGCTAGTTGGATATGGTCAGCAACACATATGCTCCGTTGCATGTTGTGTGGGGCGGACATGGTGAACTCACATATCACTTCCAATCATACTGCATAGTTTGACCTTGAGGTCTCGATGTATGCTTTGAGCAGCGAGAGCAACGTTGTGTCCGACGCCACCGATGGACTGCGTTATACCTGCTGGGTTGGATGTTTTGAGGACAGGCGTTAAGGGTTTAGGGTCGTCATATCTGTCATTGTGAAAGTTACAGTTGAGATCGAGAGCCACTGAGCCGGCAACCAGGATATCTGCCTTGGAAGAACTGGACCCCCCTTGAATCGTTGGCAAGCTTTCAGCCTTGGGCTCAACAGGATCCCTTGGGGTCGGTGGCCTGAAAGAGAGAAGCTGATGTTTAGTCTCGCCACTGCACAAAATGATTTAGCCTCAACTCACTGGTAAAGTATCTTTGACCGACTCTCACGGTCTTCCTCGAGTCTGCTCAGTTCCGCTGCCACTTTTGCGGCTCGTGTGACGTTGGCTTGCACCAGACTCAAATTCGCAGGCGCGCTTCGACCCTCTGTCAATTCTCGTAGTCTTTTCAAAATGAATGGTGTGTTTGTATTGCCAGTGAAGCCCTGCTCGTCAGCTTCACGCACCGCAGTGTTGATGATTTGGTCCATGACCTGTCGAGGGATCTCGTGCTCCTTCGGAATGGGGTTGGCCAGAAGCAGGCCGCTCTCGATTCCCAACTTCTCCTGAGCTAGAATCATTGCTGCCGCCTGAGCTTCATCGTCAACGACGAACGGGCTCTTGACGCCGCTTTCACGCGCCCAAAACGCAGGCAGGTCGACGTCTCCATGTCGCCCGTCGGCAAAGGTAGCAACGAGTACACCCTGCGTTTCAAGATATTCGAGTGTGCGTGGGATGTCCAGGAACCCCTTTGGCCCGCTGCTGATGACAGCTACTCTTGTACGGCCAAGCTCGGTCAGATCCGCCGAGATGTCCATGGAGTTTTCTCCGCCTCGATGAACACCTCCCAGGCCGCCGGTGCCAAAAACTCGGATACCGGCTGCCCGTGCCAAAATCATGGTTCCAGCAATGGTAGTGCCACCATGAATCTTGCGGCCACGCATTCCCTAGGAGTCGGTCTTAGTTCCAGATACACAAGTAAAGTACGAATATAAGGTGCTCAGTTCAAGAAACATACCAGGCCAACAATGTGGGCAAAGTCTCGTCGCGAGATCTTTCTGGCCCCTTCGCTGACCATACGTTCGATCTCCTCGGGCGTCAGGCCGACCTTGGGGATACCATCTAGCACTCCAATCGTAGCTGGCACTGCTCCATGACTGCGGACCAGAGAATCAAGTACGCTGGGAAGATCTTGGCCCAGTGCTCCATGTGTGTAGATGGTAGACTCGAGAGCTACCACCGGCCTGCGGCACTCAATGGCGTCCTTGACCTCAGGGGAGACATCAATGAAACCCCGCAGCCCGTCAGTGGACACTGTGAAGCTTCTGCGGTTAATTTGACTACGTTGCAAGGCAGAAGCAAGGCGCTGTGAGGAGCATAGCATGTTGGTAGCATCGTGATGAGGCCATCGACGAGCTAGGCGCCCTGTGCGAGCGACGAGCGCCATCGGACGTAGCGCGCAGTAAAGTCTAGAAGCTTGGTAATCCTCGCCGAAGTATACAGATCGAGATAAGCTGAGGAGGTCTCTAACAGCGCGGGAAGTCGTCGGCTCAATCTGAGAGTGAGGCTGTCCTGCGTGGGTGCAGTAGAGCCAGGCGCGAGGCCAGGTGCCCCTCACAGCACCAGAATTATCAACGACACTTCCTTTTTTTGCGAGAGTCTTGGACGAGGTTTCGATCCGAGCTCTTCAGCTTGGTCTTGCACACGGCTATCCCACGGTGAGAGAGGATTGTGCTATCGTCTGTATGCTGATGGGGTGATGTGCAGCCGTCGTATCGGCCGAGGCTCAAAAGATCGTTGTCGAGCAGAAGGTACCAAGGTACTTTGGCATGTTGCTTAGCGGGATGCCGTCCCGAAATCGACTTGTGGTGTGGAGCCTGTCCTGCAACGGCCACCAATCCTGCAGTCTGGCCAACGAGCGAGCATCCACTGCATTTTCCTCCATCTGTTTCACATGCGGTTCTGATAGTCTTGGCTCCTCTCTTTGGCTCTCGACGCATCCAACCCACCGCAAGGGGTGCTGACCTGCACCATGACGATTGTTGGACAGCACAATGGTGCCCTCCAAAGGTGGCTATGCCACTCACATTTGTGCTTTTGAGAGCAGCGGCCCTTGAAATACCCGACATCTTAGTGAGCTTTTGCCAGAACCAAGATTTGGGGGATCGCCTTGGGATAATATCCGAGCCAGGGTCAAAGGCAAGCCTTCTCAACCGAATCCTACTTAATAACGCCTTAACGCCCGTCACGGATGGATACCCCCTGCAACGCAAATTTAAGCTTCTTCATTCGCATTAATGAGCAAATGCCAATCTTGGGGAGAGCTGAGAGGGTTGTCAAAACTTGGCTTGGCCCCAGTCATCCCATCTTGTAGGCTTCACCATTGATCTTCAACACTCCTTTACGCTGCTTATGTGGTGTGGTCGGCTCAGCGTGTTAATACCTATCGATCCTTTTCAACTCTCTTGGGTATATCTGCGGTCTGAACTCACGCTGTCGCTCTTGTTAACTTTGTTTGGCCCTTCCCACAATGCTGCCCCGGTTGCTGCCAGCGGCGCTGTTGCCGCTGTTCGTGGGCCAAGGTCTTGGACAGAATTTCACCATATCAAATGGCCAGATATACACACCTGGGTTTGTCATTGTGGACTCTCCACAACCAGAAACCCCCGAAGGAGGAGGTTTGTTCTCTGGACCTGAGTGGGGTCGAGCTTTCCGTTGGCATCTGACTGACAATCATGCAGCCACAATCGAAGTCGCTCTCGATGTTAGCGCCGATGGTGTCCTTCCACTAGACACGGCACCAGACAGCCCCAGCCTCATCCACAACATTACCATCTTCATGTACAGTTATGATACTGGCCGCAACTTCACCATCTCGAATGGGACGACCGCGAACGGAACCTATCCGGCGATCATGCAATCCGAGCCTGGAAGTACTGTCAAACATGTGCAGTGGACGTGGCCCTCTTGTCTTGTGGGCGATGGAGAGCCCACAACGACAGACAGCGCACGTGGCTTGTACAACATCTCCATCCGGCAGAACTTTCGTCTCAACAAAACTGACTATTACACCATCTTCGACTTGCCAATCTCGGTCACCAATAGCATCGACAACTCGACGACCCGCCCTGATTGTGATTCGTTGAACAACCCTCTGCTGTCTCCTGAGGACATCGACGCAACTGCGGCGAATAGTGTGGGAATACTGTTTGCACCGGGTGACTCGCAGATTGTACAAGTCAAATCGAATTCGACAGACTCGAGCGCAGGAGGGCAAGGTCTAGGAAGTGCGGCAACGTTGAGCTGGACGGGCAGTGCGCCATGGGCATGTGCGCTTGCTATGATTATTGTTCTTGCGGTTTAGGCCGTGAGCTCGGGATTGGATGTGCATATACGATCACCTGATGGTGACTCTATCTTCCGTGTGAAAATTGGAACCAAGTGTTTGTAGGCAATGCTCGTCGGCCCTTGCAGTGCCTGTGCAATTGCACTATAGCTTAAATCAAGCCGACGCATCCTGGTCATATATTGACATCGCAGCCTGAAAACGCTAGATGGGGAGAAGGAAAATGTAATGTCAGATGGAATCAAGGGACAGGAAAAAGTATCCTTGAACGCGAAAACGGAAAGGCAGAAGGGAAAGTCTCGTTCTGCAGGACGTTTGACATGGGCTTGATCTCATAGACGTTTCGTTATGATCGCAACAGCAAAAATAAAGATGAATAATCAGGACGCAGGTATACAAAGCAAGAATCCGTGATCTGCTGATGGGGACGAAATAGAACACAGAATGAAACAAAACATATTTCGATATTGGAACGTTTTGGGGGGAGGTGAAGACAGGGGTAATCAAAACCCGAGGTGGACAGAGAGATATATATTCGACTCAAGAAGCAGGCGCGGCTGCAGTAGCCCAAGACTGTGGGCCTGCCATTTTTCCATTGGGCCAATAGTGCACTCGCAACGCACCTCCACTCCTGCAAGGCTGGAACGTGCAGTACGTACCTGGTACATCCAGCATAGCCTAAAATTTCTGAACCCTGAAAAACTCACCTCGCCTTTGCAATCATCACCCCAACCCAATCTCTATATTCGCCATTTTCGGCAACCCAACGCTGCACCAGCATCATGTCGAAAAAGGCGCAGAAGCCAATGTCCAACTCTGACACCTCGTCAGAAGAAAGCGATCACTTCTCAGAATCCGAGAATGAGCAGATGCAAGTGACGGTCAACAGCGGCATGGACATTGATGACAAGGACTCGGATGAAGAGGAACTCGAGCGCTTGGTCTTAGGCAACAGAGCGGGCTTCCGCGCTAATTTGTTTGAGAATACCACCGGGTCAGACGATGAGGAGGCGCTGAAGGACCTGCGCATCGGCGATGACGGCCAGGCACCCGCACAGGCGAGTCTCGCAGAACTGGACGACTCAGCCCTGTTTATGCTCGATACGGGCGCTGGTGGTGCCAAACAGGCTGTAGCTCCAGTCTCGCACGTGGAAGAGGATATCTCAGGCCCCCAAAATGCTTGGGCAGACAGCGACGACGAGAGGTTAACTGTGTCGCTTGCGGGAGTGAAGCAACTGCGCAAACTGCGAGAAACGGAGGACGACGATCTGATTACAGGAGCCGAGTATGCCAAACGGCTACGCCAACAGTACCTCCGACTCAACCCTCTTCCCGCATGGGTGAAGGAAGCTACTTCAGAGGGCAAGAAGAAGCGGAGAAGACGATCGTCAGCTGCTTCCTTAGATTCTGGAGCTGGCAGCGATTCGGAAGCTAGTGAAGACAATGATGAGGACGTCTCTGCACTGCCATTGGAGAAGTTCCTCCGCGATGCGACTGTATTTGGAGTCGAAGACCGGCAACGTAAGAAGCGCAAGCTCCGCCCAGAAGTTCTGGACATCCAGCGCACGCGCGACATCCCCGACACTCACCGAGGACCCGTGGAGTCTCTTGCTTTTCATCCTCAGCACCCTGTCCTTCTTTCCAGCTCTACCGCCTCTATTTTGTACCTGCATCATATTAGTCCTGGTGCACACCCTACGCCCAATCCTCAGCTTACCTCAGTGCAAGTCAAATCCGTACCGGTCCGCCGATCCGCTTTCCTACACCCGGACGGCAAAGAAATCATCTTCGCTGGAAGGCGGCGTTTTTTTCACAGCTGGAATCTGTCCACTGGCTTGGTTAAGAAGGTCACCAAGATACAGGGCCATCAACACGAGCAGCGCACAATGGAACGCTTCCGTCTTTCACCAGATGGAAGATACATGGCGCTAATTGCAACGAGCCGAAAGGGCGGTGGCATGCTGAACATCATCTCAGTTGGCAGCATGCAATGGGTTGCCCAAGCGAGGCTCGACAGCCGTGGCGGTATAGCCGACTTCTCCTGGTGGAGGAACGGCGAGGGCATGACTATCCTAGGACGGGACGGACAGGTAGCCGAATGGTCCATTGCAGCCAAACGAACCGTTGGCCTGTGGAAAGATGAAGGATCAGTGGGCGGTACTGTCATGGCCCTTGGTGGAAAAGGTGGACCCGAGGCCCTCGGCGGGGATAGATGGGTGGCTATGGGCTCGAACAGTGGTGTGTTGAACGTTTACGATCGCAACGAGCTGATTGAGAAAGTCAGCGAGGATGGCAGCATCAAACTTAAAGTACAACCTGAGCCTGCCCGCCGATTTGAACAACTTACTACGCCCATCACTACGACGACATTCAGCAGCGACGGTCAGCTTCTTGCTTTTGCAAGTCAACACAAGAAGGATGCACTCAAGCTTGTACACCTCCCGAGCTGCACAGTGTACAGAAATTGGCCAACGGAGCAAACGCCACTGGGACGGATTACGGCTGTGGCTTTTGGGAGCGGCAGAGAAGCAGAGATGATGCTTTCGGTGGGCAACGACCTGGGGAAAGTGCGCTTGTGGGAAATTAGACCGTAAACATGAATTGGGATATCTGCTCCAGGGTCTTCGTCGGAAATCAACGTGCATACGAAATCAAACAAAAAGGAAGTCTTCCATCTGCCATCACCTATCGCGCTTCCAGTTTAACGATATGACCAACTTTGTTTCCATTCCACGATGCCAAACAAATGATGATATTTCAGCTCTCCCCATTCATTCTTTTTTTTCCCCAGAACCTCAGAGTATGTTCGCCAGCAACAGCTTCAATGGGCTTTCCTTCTCAATCTTGCTGCGCGGAAATATCTTTTGGGTCTCAAAGGTGTACCGAGCCAATGCGCCTTCGCTCTTAAAGAACTGCACCTCGACAGGCCTCGTCAGCGCCGCCAGGCGCATTCCTTCATCAGCAATCATGCTGGCTGCTGCGTCACGTTCCTGGACGGCTGCCAAAAAGTCATAGATATTGACCCATTTCTTCCTCAATACCTGTTGATGACGGAAACGGCACGATAGCCCAAATTTGTCAGTGCGTGAACCATGACCTAGAGGTACCATATCATTCATGATGAGTCTCTTATCTTACCTTTTTGCACTGTGTCTTGGACTTGAAGTCTCCCAAGCCAAGGTCGTGCAAGAACCTCTGCCAGTTTGTTTCCAAAGAGTCATCGACCATATAATTCTTCCAGGCGTTCACGATGGCCTTGTTTTTCTTTGACTTGTTGCGTGTCATGGTGTTGGCTAGTAGTAAACCGGCGTTTGCAGGAAACAAAAAAGAAGTTTGTGAGGTGGTCAACGACGAACAGATAACTGAGGCTCTAGCGATTTCAGAGGTCGGGCTCGATACGATTCTCGAGTCTAGCATACGTGCCCTTTATACAGCCTGTGATGGAGCCATGCCACAATCTCTGCATGTGGGGAACACCAACATGTTCAGTATGCGCAACTTATTCCAACCAGAAAATGCGGCTGCCTCTCCTCCCACATCTGTTGGTCGATCTGCAGGCAACTGCGCATCCAGACAGGTGCTTTACGAGACAGTCTTCGCAGCTGCAGTTCATGTGTCTGTCTACGCAATCAATAGATGCGCAGCCAATGCATCATCGGCTTTAAAAGAAGGACAAGCCTCGTTTGAAAAACGTGCGTTGGTTGGCAACGCTGCAGGCACCCACCAACCGTTTGTCTGTCTTTTGGGGGCCGGCGGCTAGTGGTTGTTGTGTATTTGTCGGCACGGACAGACCTGGAAATGTTATTGTCGCTATATACTGGCCACGTTTTGATGTGGCCATACTCATGGTTGGCTAGGAGGATCCAGTTTTGGAGATCGCCCACCAGCCCTACCTTCGATCATTAATTTGTTATGTTTGCTGTTTTCCATATCACATTGCGTGTTCCCACTGCGCCGCTTTATATTTTCTACATGTCTCTGTGTAGTTGGGTAACTTTCGGGGCTGTCATTTTCCCATCTATTGTACTGTTCTCCCTTCGAGCGGCTACATAGTAGATAGCTCTTGAATCGGGTCTGCACCCTAACCCCCTGCAGCCCCACCTTCATACAATGTTGACGACGCGGTCTCTTGAACAGGCCTCTTTCCGGAGGCCTATGCCTTTTCGAAATATCCAAGATACGGAACCCGCAATTAATACACTTAGTTGGTAGCCTTTCGAACTCAACGGAGTAATGTCGAGACTCCCACCAAAACGCAAGGGGCAAAATACCCTGATCGACAACCCACGCGCTTCCAAACAGCCCCGTGTAGACGCGTTCTTTTTCGCCGTACAGAGAGACGACGGTCAGACTCGCAAACAGGCCCAGAGTCAGAATTACAGTCAGAGTGGAAGGCATACTGGTAATCAGCATCTCAATCCAAGCCATTCTGAATCGCTGCGTTCCCCTTTCTTCAAAACAGGCCCGAACCAGAATGGAGGATCTCATCCGAGCATATCGGCCCCTGGCAACAAGAACAATGCCCCATTTCTCCATGTCAAAAAGAAGAAACCCCCAGGACCAACACTCAGTGATGAACAAAAGGCCGTTCTTAGGATGGTGGTGGACGAAGGGAGGAGTATCTTTTTCACTGGCTCGGCTGGTTTGTTTAGCTCTTCCTCCTGTCATCCCCACCTTTTTTATTTTGTTTAATGTTTTTCATGCAAATAGAATCACTCACTGATGAACTTAATCTACTGCGACACCATCGAAATAGGTACGGGCAAGTCCTTGCTCCTAAGAGCCATCATTGATGCTTTGAGGGACAAATTCGCCAAGAAGCCCGAGTGTCTGGCTGTATGTGCGAGTACCGGAATAGCAGCGCAGAATATTGGAGGTAAAGTGGCACGCTCTGTCTGTCTGACGTCCGTGTTTTTGGTTTTCTTTTCTTTTCTTTTTTTTTTTTTTTGGAAAAATAAATGAGGATGGATGTTGTATTTTGATATGCTGATTGTTATCACAGGAACCACTATACACGCATGGGGCGCCGTGACGCCGGGTATGCATGATATCGGCAAGCTCATAAGCTTTATAAAAACGTGTCGGCCGGCGCATAGACGGTGGAAGACTGTCAAAGTGCTCATTATTGACGAGGGTAAGTGGATATCTGCACATGTCATAGTACGACGTGTACATGCCTCTTTCGCCAGTTTTCCTCTTAAGAGATTGTGGTGTTCAGACTGACACTTTCATGATCGTAGTATCCATGGTGGATGGGCAATTGTTTGATACTTTGGCGGCTCTTGCAAAAGAACTGCGCAAGTCAGATAGGCCCTTTGGTGGTATTCAGGTACGCCTCACCTACTCAAACATTCTCACAACTGACCAGGGCTTGCTCATTCTGTGGAATCTTTGGAGCGAGGCTAACAGCAGTAAGCAGCTCATCGTCACAGGTGACTTTTTCCAGCTTCCACCTGTTACGCCGTCTGGAAAAGAAGTATGCTTTGCTTTCCAGAGTCTAGCGTGGCAGGAAGGCATTGGCAAGACTGTGACGCTTACGCAAGTATTTCGCCAAAAAGATGACCGTAAGTTTACCTCGTGCACCAGGGAAATTCTTCACACCGCCATGCTTTTAGAGGTTTTGGGGGGGGGGGTTCCCTCAAGAGGTGCAAAATGCATCATACCCAGTTGACACTGACCTAGATTTCATCTCCCTTCTCAATGACATACGACGAGGTCAAATCTCACTCTCGGCAACCAGGATCCTCCGCTCCCTATCCCGGCCTCTGCCCCAAGGCGAACAGGAGCTCCTCCCCACTGAGCTCTTTCCTTTGCGCGCAGATGTGGACCGCGCAAACGCCGCTCGCATGTCGCTCCTTCCAGGCCCTGCGCATCGGTTTGCGGCGCGTGACTCGGGCCAGGCGCCACTAGACAGGCGCCGCCGACTACTGGAGAACATGACGGCTGTCCAGATGCTAGAGCTTAAGCGTGACGCCCAAGTGATGCTCGTCAAGAATGTCAGCGAGACGCTCGTCAATGGGACGGTGGGGAAGGTGGTGGGCTTCTTTTCTGATCCGGATCAGGTTGCAGCGGCGGGTGGAGGAGGCGGTGGTGGAAGTGACCCTGTCGGGCAAAAGGTGGACGAGCTATTGCCGTTGATCGAGTTTAAGACGTTCAAAGGGAACGAGAGGGTGTTGGTATGCCGCGATGAGTTTCGCCACGAGGATGCAGACGGCAACCTGTTGGCGAGGCGGGTGCAGGTGAGTCCACCTTGATCGCCCTAGACCTTATTGCCTTCTTTCACATATCCTCGCGATCAAAGATGATTTTCGCAGAATTTCCATACCCGAGATGCTAATTTCGGCTCTGGAGATCCCTTTGGTTCAAGCATGGGCAATGTCCATCCACAAAGCCCAAGGCCAGACAATCCAGAGAGTCAAGGTTGACCTTAACAAGGTCTTTGAAAAAGGTGCAGTTGCAACGATTTACTGGGGTTTCCTTTCAAAGTCATGATCATTCAATGTCTCCTTTACTGACTTTACCATGCTTAGGCCAGACTTATGTGGCCTTATCGCGAGCCGCTTCTCTCGAAGGGCTACAGGTTCTCGGTTTCGACCCTCGCAAGGTTGTTGCGCACCCTCGTGTACTGGAATGGAGCAAAACCCAGACAGCGGCGGGATCAGCTCCTTCTTGCGTACATGAACGGTAGAAATTATATCTCAATATGAATATGGAAAGACCGTATATGATTACTTGTAATCATCGTGATACGCTGAGCAAAATTCGTTACACAAAAATGTGCAATCGATAGACGTCAGCGAGGATTCGGATATTTGGATATCCGGACTCGAACCTTGATCAATGACTGGTAAGTGTGCGCATCATGTCTTTCTCCCCTGATATCTTAAACGATCTTTTCGGTGAGGCCAACGATCATGGGCTGGTAGCATAAGGCAGCCACAGCTGCATATTGGACCCCTGCCCCGCCACAGGAGAGAAAGGATGACACGCGTGGGTGCTTTATTCTCGGTGTGCATTCCGCACGCGGATCCCTTGATGGCTGCGTGATTCGAAGCCTCAATCGCAGCATCATCCGCTGATTGTTCAGATCCTGATGGGCCATTCGTCGGTCTTCTCCAAACTATAAGCCTGCATATTGTGAAAATCAGCAGTTTCTGTGAGCATCAAGTCGGCAGTTGGGTAAGTAGGCAACCACGCAGCCTCAGCTTGCTTCAATTTGAACGCATGTTCGTACTCACCGTTGTCAGATTCAAAGTGCATATTTCAGCCTGATCACCCGCCGGCCAGGCATGACGAGAGTTCTCGGCCAGCGATTTTCCCGGTCTCCAGTATGGTTTGCGCCCACTCAGTGCTCTCCGCCCACTAGCCAGCTAGGAAGGGCGATTATGATGTTCCCGTGTTTATCTATTTTCGGCTGAGCTGGCTACAAAGTATAGCAGCGCATCTGCATACAGAGAGTTGTTATGCTCATATACTTTGTCGCCCTGTGGCTTGGAAAGGTTGGGGGCCTAAACTGGAGTTTGTCAATCTTTTGCCCTGGGAAACTGGTGTGCGGCTACGATCATCACCGCCGCCATGGCCGTAGTTGCCTGAACCTTTTTCTCCCAAACATCCTTTGTCACTTCGAAACCTTGTTCACCAGTTCACATTTGGGTGACTGGGCAGGTGGTTGACCTACCAGAGCCGCATAATGTGCAGCTGAAGAAGGCTGCGCAGCTTGGCCAAGGTAAGAAGGATGTGTTTCTGTTTTTCTCTCTTGCGATGTATAAATACGGTCGAGTATATCTTTTCGACATCCAACTCATTAACTCGAAATACACTACAAGATGCATTCAATTGTCCATTAGATCATATCTCTGCTTTGTTCCATCTAAACCAATACACGGAAAACGAGAGTCGGAGATCAACTCTTTTGTCCAGTACCAATATATTGCCTACATTGTTTCGAAAAAAAAAAAGAAAAGAAAAAGCCACCTCCTTCAACAGCCGAATCAAGCCATCAACAAAGCTCATCAACTATATCAATCTACCATCGACTCTTGAGTAAAAGGAATCAAAGCTATATACATATTTCTGTCTCTCTCTCTCCACATCCACAATGGCCGCCCGCGCACAACAACAACAACAACAACAACAACAACAACAACAGAACCATGGAAACGTCAACAGAGATCTAAATAGTGGTAGCGGTAGCATGTCTCTCTGCATGCCCAATTCGTACCAACTTCTTTTGCGTCTACTCTGCGTCCACATTCTCGTTCTGATCCGGGAAACGACCTTGATGCTCAAGACTGCCGAGCAACGGTGATGCTTCATTCTTCATGGCTCCGTGACTGGAAAGCAGAGCAATGGTTTCCTTATTGGTTGCTACTTTCGCTTTTTCTTTTGGGTGTTTCTTATTGCGGCTTCTAAAGCAGTTCCATTATGGACGAGTCAATATCCTTGAGATTGGTTGACACATCAGAAGAAAGCCAGACGCAAGCAAACAAATTTCATCATGGATAACAGGGAATTAATATTGCGAGGAACAACTGAGGTATTACATGCGGGTATATGTTCATGTACTGCTTTTCAAGATTATGATCGGTCTTTTGTAGATTATATCTCGGTATTGAGCAAATATAGCAGACGGGTCATGCGCTGATAACGTCAACTTTGCCAAAGAGTTTCTCATATTTCGTTGCTAAAGCCATGGCTTTGAATCGATTGCATTTGGAGATTTATTTGTTATAATGATTCGGATAATTGCAGCGTCTCAGTTGACGGTTGCAGACTCCGATCAAGAGACAGGCTGTTTAGCCATGCTCCGATATCTTGACATTGATAGCTTTGAATGCGCTTTTGCGGTGACCGAGAAACAGCCGTGTTATCCAATTACATAGTACTTACTGTCAAGCGATCATGGGTAGCTATAGTGATCATGCGCCAACACCAACCAGGTGACAATTGGGTGGCACTTTCGCGCGAGAGGGAGCAACGAACGACGGGCTCAGTGCAGCAGAGCAAGAAACATATCAAAGCGTACAAAGGTACATACAGATACATCACAATGCACAGAGCGACGACCCTCCATTCGCACATCCCATCTTTTGCCATGCGATCCTGTCAGATCTCAGGGGCTGAGAGATGACCTGCAGTCGCGTGGAAAAGAAAGAACATGGCGATGGCCTGACATTGATACATAAGAGCCAAGATGGCAGCACTTTCACATGGCTGATCGATCTATGAGGAAATGCTACCGAACCTTGCCAAGTCGTGAACCGTGAAATTACAGGCAAACAATCATACCACCGGTTCAGATATGGGAATTGGCTGTGAGCAAGTCCTCAAGGTCAGCCCAGAGTGATCCAAAATGGTGTGAGCGAAACCAAGCTTTTGACCCGCCCCCAGGTTCGATCTATCAGCGCCGAACTCCACCAAAAACACCAAGGACTTCGCAATGGGCCCTTGTGGAATTGTGCCAAAAAGTCTATTAATGTACTACGTATGTAGTAGTTCCTGGGGATATACGATACTCTCATCTTTTACGCAGAACGATGTTGTCGGATCCTCGGGCAGCAGTCCGATTTGCTGGCTGACTGTGTACCATGTACGTAGTATGTATGCGTTGCCAACAAAGCATCAACTCATACTGACGCCGATTTGGCAGCAAACGGCGTTGACTAGTAGCTACCAACACAGCGCGCAGAGCCTACTATGTATAATCTGATACTGCCGTCCGTGCTTATGTCTCAAATGAGAAGGAGGTCAACACCCACGGCTAGAGGATTGTATACTATGTGTGTATAATATGTACCAAGTACTGTGCGTTCGGGTACTACGCATCCGTACCTTGCTGTGGTTGTGAGCGTTGGCAGCTGCAGAGCAAACCACGAGTGGAGCCTAGAGAAGGAGCATTGAGAAAAAAAATAAAGAAAGAAAACCAGTGCCTGCAGCCGTCCTCTCCACCACGACGCAGGTCGCCGGGGCCGGGCAAGGGCAACGTCGAAGGAAAAAAGCCGGATTGAAAAGAATTGTGGGCTCTTGAGTTGAACAACGTGGCGCGGTGGGCAATAGCTCTCGATCTGGGCTCTGACCTGAGCTTGTTGGCAAAATTCCTCGAGAGCTTGATGCTCAATGTTGCTCGGTCGCTTGCTTCGCCATCAATGTCGAGCGCATGGAGATCCCCTGCCGTCCACCGTACGATAATACAGAGTGGCCAGTTTCGCCAGGAAAGACAGAGCCACAGAGGCGCCGGGCCGCACTTCTGAAGTAGCCCGTGTCAGTAGTCATGCCAAACGAGGCCCCTGCGCCGGCCTGCGGGAGGGGCAATGGACTGGAACACCGGCTCCAGCCATGCCACACGATGGGCTGGGGACGAGAGAAAGGTACGTATGTAGGAGGAGGAAGAAGAAGAAGAAGAAGAAGAAGAAGAAGAAGAAGAAGACGAGGTACTGCAACGAAAGAAGGAGGCAGAATCGGAGTCAAAGTACCTTGTATGGTCAGCAAGATGCACCGGCCGCAGTGCAGGAAGAGAGAGCGTCGACAGAATCCATGCGCGACGCGCCAGGTCCAGTTTTCCCTTTCCGACCTGTCCCGGTCGAGTGGAAGGCTCCGCAAGGGATGCAGTGTGGAGGGCCGCAGACGAGGTTATCGCAAGAGACTAGCCGAAGGTTGACGAAGCCGCCCAATGCATGAAAGGTGTTCGCCCGGGTGGGTACTATATACCATTCCCCGTACTCTGTACCACCTACATAGTACACGCTATGTACATAGTAGTACCGTTGTACCTGCCCGTCTCGAGCTGGCTTGGACAGTGCTCGAGTGCTCCGGTTCTGAGGCAGGGCAGGAGCGAAATTCTTTTATCCAGCCCGTGTCCATGGCCCGCTCCTGCCTCCGAGTTTGCTTTGTCTTTCTACAGTTTTGGTTGTTGCTTCGACGTCTGGCTCCTTCCTAGCGAACCGCGCTAGTACACACTGCCTCCTTCCCACCTAGTACTATGTAGTGTACTTGGTACGGCAACACCACCCGCTCGCTCACTTACACCCAACCCTGCCGACGACAGCCCAATCCAAGCCTCACTCGTAGCCGCTGCCTCGACCACTCACCAGTCAAGGACGACCCTCGCACGTTGATTTGCGCCAGACTGCCCAACCAAACCACTACTCAACCTGCAGCTACCTGCGCGTTGCTCCCGCAAGCACGACCTCAACGGCCCAAGGCGATGGCGGTTCGGCCCTCAGCTCTTGACTGTCCTTGAGTGGCTCCGCGACCGCGACTTTGTCTTTGCGCATGTTCCGCCTGTCTTGTTGCCAGTGGTGAATCCTCGGGACAAAAAGCCAGCAGCCAAAGCCAACCAAAGAGAAATGCTTGTCTGGTCGCGCGCCTAGGCGTTCTACAGTCTTCTCCGCGTAGCAGTCTTTTCTCAACCGCGATAACAAGCACCCATCGCCCAGCATGGTCTTGCACGCCTCTCGCTCGAGGGTTCTCTCGCTCGCTCACGCCTTGGGTCGCCAGTTTCACTACGTCGATGAGCTTGATATACTGAACTCCCACGCCCACGCCGACTCTCACGCCTTGAAGCCAAGCATGGACCGGCTGCCGCCTCTCGCTGAGGAAGTGTGCAACAGCGTCACTGCTGCCACGGAGACAGAACCCCCACTCGCTGCACAGGTCCTGATCACCTTCCACGATGCTGCTGTTCGCTCGGTCTACACCACGACCTATGTTAGCTCGCAGTCTTTCGTTCCCACCGACCGCATATGCCGTGGCCTACTCCGGAGAATCAGACACTGCTGTGCTGAGCTGATTACTCGCAAAGATCCCGACGCCCTGGATGCGACCCAGTGTATTCTCAAAGGCCCAAAGCAGCTCCGCTTTGAGCTGGCCTTCGAAATCAACCGCAATGGTTCTGCCGCCCCTTGGGCAAAGACGTCCTTCCAGTCCTATCAAAAGCACGCTCTCACCAGTGCCTCCGCTATGGATATCCTCCGGTCAACTCACTTCATAATTGCCATGTTCTTGAGACGTCACGATGCCGAGTACAACTGGACTCAAGAACCTGCAAGTCATTGCTTCCCTGGCAAGCCAGAGACGTTGGAGCTGCCCTACTTTCAGTCCCTCGACCTCCAGTGCGTGCCAACAGAACTGACCAAGGACGCCTTTCGAGCTTGCACTTTCACACCAGGCTATTCACTGGAGTTCACGCTCAGGACCAAGGCTCACACAGCGCATAAAATGATCATCAGGAGTGTCAAGGTAGACAGTGTGCAGGCTTCACCTCTGACACTTGACAGCAGTGAGGATCTGCTGTGGCAAGCTTATATGTTCCTCCAGGGTGCACTCGAAGACAGAAAAAGTCAAGCGCCCGAGCATGGCGTATGCAACGACGAACAGTGTGACAAGACTGCGGTCGACCTTGAGCTTCGCGTACACAACAATCTTGGACCGACTTATGAGCACTTGCATCGGACCCTCCAGAGCAATCTTAAGTACATCGGACATTCAGAAAGCCAGTACTTTGAAGACTTCTTTGCCGACATTCAGGCCCGCTTTCAGATATTCAGAGATGAGGTTGACGTGGGATTATTGCAGTTGCATGATTTCGACTTCCGCATCGCCGAGCTGAAAGGCCATGGTTGGCGTGAAAGTAATTGTGCTCGCTTCGTCATTGATGGTCGGCAGGGTCACGGTCGGCGCAGCATCTTGGCATTGCTTGACCGCATACGGACCGGGATCAATGATGTTCTTCGAGGTCATGATGTTGCGATCCGAATGGTTGCGTTCAAACGGGGCCATCTCATCTTGGACAAAGCTCTAGTGGCTCGCGGACATCGGCGAACACCTGAGTCCAATCATGCTAGCGTAGGTCACAACCAGCAGCAAGAGCTCATTGCGCGCTTGAAAGCACGCATCCAGAGAGATATCGACATGGTGTGTAGGGACACCTGCAGTCTCGACGACGTGCCCAGCGGGCCCACAACGCCAGAGCGACCACTTCGTCACTCGCGCTCTTCCTTTGCGCCCACTCGCCCGCGAACGCCTCGTTCAATAGCATCGCACCGAACCGCTCCTGGATCACCATCGAGTTTCATGTTCCATCCTGCAACGCCTCCGGATGCATCATCGTCCCCGAGATCCTCTAGGGCCTTCCCTCTTGTACCAGTTCGCTCCATGGAGAGAAACTTCGACGCTGATACCGCACCTGACATTCATGAATCACCTAGCCGTCCGGGTATTGAGGAGGGCCCCAAGACGGTTCATGGCATGCTTAAATTGGGCCCACCAATCGGTTTACCGGTGATCGATGATTCAGTCGCGCCCATGCGCCTTGCAGAGGCCATCAGCGCTCGAGAATTAAAACCGGCTGCTGAGGTTTTCCCAGTATCGCAAAGACCAGAGGTTGATACAGACTCAGTTTCCACTCACTCTTCATTGCCAGCACTCACCATAAGCGACACTTCTTCACCAGATCAGAGCATACTGATCACACCAAATGTCGGTCAAGCCACTTCGCCCAATGCGCACAGTGATCCATCTATGGATAGTCCGGATTCTCATCGACTTTCCGCTTCGTGGACAGTCCAAATCTCGGCCCCGAACGACAACAAATTCTCGGAAACTGAAGACTTCGTGGAACCGAAATCTGCTGTCGCACGAACCGACAGCATAGCCCAACGCGGTCAGGGTCCACCAGCGCCAGTGACGCCCCGCCTTGGAAACGCAGAACTTCTAGTTTCAGCGGGCACTCCCAAAGTTCCCATGGACCCTAACGGCAACGAAAAGACGCCGTTAGCTCACCGCCAGATGCAAGGGCCCACCGAACCTGAGGACAATAAATTTCCGAAAGACCAACATGAGTTTAAGAACAAATATGATGTCACGAAAGACTCTCAAGCAATGTGCAATCCCGCAAACACAGACAATAATCACGAATACAAACTCGAATGTACTGGATCTGTAGCTGTCAAAGCAGAAACCGCGTTGTCACACTCAGTGGCTGGTACTCACACTTATGTCAAAGATGATCAGCTCGAAAGTACAAGAGACTCTGACATGGCTTCAGCCAGCGCCAAATCCACAACGCCAACCGCCGCAGAACCGTTGATAGTGACCGATCGAGATCGGCAAAGTGTAATCACCGCCGTCAAAACCAAGACAAGGACAAGTACAGATAATCAGACTTCTGCCTTGCCAGGGTCCCGCTCTGCTAGTCAAGCTGGCAACGCAGCAAGTGAGGAGATCGGACTAGATTTGTTGACCAGTCCTGGCAGAATGCTTGTGCCCGCCAGAATAGAGCGCAAAGTGTCAAGAACTCGACTCGACTATGCTGACCAAGATGAGTTTGGTTTTGTCACGCACAACAAAACTAGAATCTCGGCTCCGACTGGAGACCGAAACATTCTCTGCCTTCATGAGAGGGCCCGAAGTGTGTCTGGAGGGCCCGAAAATGCCGGTCACATACCCGTGGTGAGCTCAGTTGTCGATGTTGCAACAGGTCCGGATGCCTGTGAAGATTTTGTGTCCGAACTCGAGGATAAAAACATTTTCTCTCCAATTACGGACACTGTCTTCGATTTTGGCTTTGATAATGTTGATTCAGTCTTGGAACACATGGCTGGGCTGGGTGGGTTTGTGTGGCAGACACGTCCGGAGGTCCGACAGCAAGACGTTTGCAGGCCGAGTAATGACAACAAGTCGCCAGTGGAAAACATCGCACTGAAACTCTGCCCTCATGGACCCGAAGCTGTCCAAAGTATTCCGAATTCGGTCCCGACACGTATTTGCGCCGCCGATGCTCCATCTCAAAATGCTGCTTCGGCTCCGATCACCCCATCCGCGCCGCCCCAGAACGAATCGCAGCCTTCCTCAAGCCAAGTGATTGCAGATGATGCTCAATTACTACCGCCTCTGCCTATATTGGCTGGCCTCGCGCCAGTCTATGACATACCGCAGAGCATCGGCCCCCACGCCACTGAAGATGATGTTGCAAGTGGACAACAAGCAACGGACTCCATGTATATGACTACGTCCTCGCTTAAAGCTTTAACCAAGGAAGAGCTGAAAAGTGCAAACGAGTTGCATTATGTTGCAAATCTCAGGGCCACCATCACCACCAGTAACACTAGTCTCCTCGGGTTGCAATGTTCTCGATTGAGACCATTTGAAATACTCACTGCATTGAAGGGCTCACATGCTTTTGACGGGTCATCTACAGTATCCATGCTCGAGAGAAACGTGGATGAATTGGATGACACTGACTTCAAAAACACCACAGGCAGCAGTGCAGAGCCCGATGTCCAAGAAGAAACCAGCCAGCCTAAATCACAGCGGAGGGTTATGGTCCTCAAACAGAGGAGCGTGGGCTCAACCGTTGTCGTCAACAAGATGCAACACATGAAAAACAATACGACTAGGGAGTCTGGAAAGGAGCAGAACGGGGTTTTCAAGATGCAGGACGAGATGGTCAAGGATGTGCCCAAAATTATCCTAAACGGAGACAAGACCTTTATGATGCAAGGTGGTGGAGTCTTTTCCCGATTCTCTGCAGCACTCATCGTTGTTGCTGGGCTGGCAATTGCTTCGACTGCTGTTCGTCGGTACCGTGCCTGAAGGTCTGGATTTACTGGAGCTAACTTCGCAAAGTACTGATTGAGAAGTTTGCCTTATATGATTATACGATGAAATTCGACAACAAATAGCATATCATACCATAGAGTCTATCTATATTAACGTATATGCTATTGTATAACAGAGAAACAGTCTCATCTCAGTGAATGGGTACACGGGGTGTATCTGAAATATGAGTCTAGCAGTGAATTCGCTCTCAAAATAAGTGTAATAATTGATGTTCTTGGGTTACATGATTCAAGACGTATCTCAGCATACAGTCATACATCGAAACTTTAAGGTGCAAAATCTCGGTGATACTCGGTCACTTTTACTCCCATGCTTATGAAAACCTTTTGGGAAATCGACTTACTTCCGTTGCCTCATCTATGTGCTGTGCACTTCATGCATATTATCTGGTGCGAGGGAATAAGCTGTACCTTGACCATTTAACGCCTTGCGATGTGTGCTGTCCTGTCTCGTGCTTTTAAAAAAGGGGGGGGGAGGAGAAATTACCAAGAACCTCCGAAAACAAATCTGTGCTATGCCGAGTACTAGCAACCTGTCTAGGTTGGATACATGCATGAAATTAGTCTTTGTCAAGCCAAACAAAACTGGTAGGCTGGTCATATGTAGAAATGCTGAACCTGCATTGCTCATGTCATAGAAAGGCTAAGACAAAAGCACGCAGCCACCAGAAATGCTTCGCTTGGTTGCGCAGATTGATCGAGTGGTCGCTTAGAACCTCGCAATGGTGATTCGGTTCTGCATGTCCTGACCGACAAGCCAACGCTCGCCTCCATGTATGACGCCGGCGCCCATCAACTCGAACCACATATCTTCGTCGAGTAGGCTCTCTTGTTGTTCTTTGTCCTGCACAGCAGGATCGTGATCCTCGCATTGCCATAATTTGGAGTCACCGACCCGAGGAATCCGCTTCCTGCTTTGCATGTCACTTTGGAAATCGCCACTCATGGTGTCGCTACCTGCTTGACCAAGCCGCAAGCGCAGATTGTCCTGTTGAGTGTTTGAGGTCCGAGCAGCACCTTGGATTCTATCGTTACGGTGCGTATTGACCCAGTCAGCTTGACCCCTATGAGCAGACACACCATTGCCAGCAGTATCAGCCGAGGAAAGATCATCCGATGAGGCCGGCTGAGGCGGCTGCAGCGATGACGACGAGCCGTCTCTATATCCGTCTGTTCCTCGTATGGCAAGCCAAGGACGGACGTGCACACTAAGCATTTCCAATAGGAAGCAACGGATGGCAACAATGCGAATGCCAGCGGCAAAATCGGCAGCTTCGCAAATCGTGAGGTATGGAAATTCTTCGTGGCGCCAGCAGGGGGACCAGCCAGGCCAGCGATCGATTGAGGCACGGAGAGCAGTTTGGACTTGGTGAGCAAAGGTACCACCATGCTTGGCCGAGGATTTTGAGTAGCCATTCCAGACGTCAGGCGATGTGAAGGTTCCATCAGAATGCTCCGTAGGAGTCGGAGTCAGAGACGACAGATCATCTCGCGAGCAGCAGGAGACATGTCTGTCGCTGCCCATGGCACCACACTGGTCAACCCAACGTGGACCCTCAATCTTCAAAAGTTGCTCGCTATGCTCGGGCTCGCTATTCTCTTGCTCATCAGACCCGGAATAAAATTCGCGTTGCAGATCATATGGGACCACGGGAATACCGGTGGTTCGTACAGAGTGAACACGGTCTTCTCGGTTCACATGGAATCCGTATGGAGTGGGGTGTTTCTCCTCAACAAAGTAGAGATTGTGGGCATCAAAGGCTAAACGTGCGATCCGAGGGTATAGGCCTTGGCGTATCTTGTAAAAGGCCAAGTCGCCCTCTAGCATGCGGGAAATGAGCTTGGGCGGGGATGTGGACGATGAAATGTCGTATATCATTAATGATTCAGACTCGTGCTCGTTGTACAAGAGCTGTGTGGAGCTAGACAACCAGGTGTAGACAGCATAGTGGGTGCGAGTGTGGGACGACAGGACTCGATCGTTGGAATTGAGCGGCAGATCGGCTGAGTACAGACGGAACTCAGTACGGGGAATAATGGCCCAGTCAAAGGAGGTTGACAGCTTTGGTTTTGGATTAGAGCGTACAACATCAAGAATTGACACAAAATGGGGACACTGGGCCCGACCGTCATAGTTGTCGAGATGCGGCGTGCTCTCACACCACTCAATGACCAGAACACGTTCAGCAAGGCGAACTTGTCGCACCACCCGGTCATTATCGTGAGGGAAGGGGATCTCGATGCGCTTTCCGGTGTGTAGGTCAAGAATACGCCATGGGTAGATGGATCGTCGCACTTCGTTTCCATTGTGGGTGTCGTCCAGACGACACTCGGCTTCGTCATTGGGGTGGATAGGATAGACAAGCAGTCCATCCTGCTGACCATAACACCAGCTTGTGTTCTTGAGGTCCTTATTGGGCACCGGTATCATACCACCCACACGACCCTGGGGATTTGCCCACAGATCCGCAGGGCAAAAGGAAGGGAGGGCTTCGCTGCCATCCTCCAAATGCTTCATGGAGGTGCCAATGAGTATCTTTTCCAGACTGCGGGGCTTAGCAGAATGGAGATGATAGTATCGGCTGGCTACACTGGCGAATAGCTGACTGATTCTGTGACGATGCATGCCGTTGTCAATGCCATTTTGATTGTTGTCCGCATCAGCAGCAATGAGTTCAGTGGCGAAGTCGGGGCCACACGTTTCAAATAGTGTACGAAGCTCATAGCATCGAGGATAGTGCAGCTTGAGCAACTCCAGATTGACGTTGGAGTCCGTGAAAGTTTGATGCCACGTGCGGTTGACGCGTCGGCAGACGATGGCATCGCGGGGAGACATATGGCGTGAGATGAGCACCAAGACCTCCAGTGGCAGAGTATCGATCTCCATAATGTATTATCTAGCTGCCAAGATGGTTCTTGGTTGTATCAGCAGGCCTGAGATGCAGTTGGAGGTAACCGAGACCCACCACGCTGCATCTGATAGGAGCCGTCAGGATATATCGAAGGAAGCTTGGGATGGCGAGGGAGAGGGGAGCGGCGAAGGCGACGAGGAGAATGACGGTTGCCTCATTGGGTCCTCCTAGTCAGTCAAGCAGACAGACGGATAGGAAACTGATGTGTTTTGGATGACTTTGACAGAGAATGTTGAGCCAAAGGTGTTCGGTCGCTCCATCGCAATACATTTGACTTGCTGGATGAGAAGCAAGAAGGAGTGGTGGTGGTAGTGGTGGAAAGTTGAGGGCTTGTGTAAGTGGGCGGACGATGTTGGTTGTTGTTCAAGGACCCCGGCTAGCGGGCGGTTCTTTCCCAGTTGTAAGTGTGCAGGTATCCTGGTACCTCCAGAATCCTGGGGCCTTTGGCGGAGAACTGGGAGCCCGCAGTCAGCACTGTCCTCATTGGCTTAGCGGGCACCTTTAGGGGTCTTTGTTAGCTAAGCATCTTATCGCAGCACTATCGACTGCGCTATCACCGCACCGGCATCATCTTGCATCTTCCCATCCTCTGCTCTGTTTTGCTTCTGTTATTTGCCGCAATTGTCAACTTCTTTTCACTACAAATACTCTCATTGTCGGGCCAGCCCGCTCCAACCATCACCATCTGCCAGCCTGCCAATATCGGCCTCACTGAACCGCGACCATGTCTGGCCTGTTGCCCAAGATGGATCACACCAAGACGGTGCGCTCCAAGGACTATCGCGGCTCGAGCTCCTTTGCGACGCTGCTTATAGTCGGTCGTAAGTCATATTCCACCGTCCCCCAGGCTCATCATCTCTTTCCCTCCCCCTCGGTTTTTATCCTGATGTGCGACATTGGAATTGCTAACCTCAACTCTCTCTGCGCACCCCGCCGCGCGAAACAGCCGTATGTTTCTTCCTAGGCATCATTTTTGCCCAGTTTCCCTACGACTACCCCCTCCTGTGGACCTCCGCGCCCGTCGAGCCCTCCTTCTTCGACCAGCTCGAAGCCCACCTCAAGTTCCTGCATCACTCTCCGCCCTTGATTGCGCGTCTTCTGCACATCATGGTTGCCGTCGGCTTCCTCGGCTTCTTCATTAAGCTTTTCAAGCCCTCAGAGAGCAACATGCTCTTTGACGGCGCCTCGCTTATCATGTACCTTATTGGCGTCGGTATCTATGTCGCAAACATTGTGCAGGGTCTGCGCGCCATCTCGAGCGGCATCTGGGATACCGAGGCTTTCACACGGCGCCACGAGGGACCCATCACGGGAGAGGTCATTCTTGGTCGCGACGATAGCCTCAAAGTGCTTGCAGCGAGTAACACCATTTTGGCGCTTGTGCTCGTCGGTGTGCTTGTGCTGCAGGGCGGGCAGTGGTATGCCGAGCGCAAGGAGCTGGATGACTATGAGCTTATTGAGAAGAAGCAAGAGGAGCAGCAGCCGCCTGCCAAGACTACCTCGGCTAAGAAGAAGCAGTAGTGTAGGGTGTGTGGCTGTGGGGATTTAGTACCGGGGAGTCTGACTTTTGCATGAATTCTCACACAAAGTCTGCGTCGTCAACTGTTGGTTGTATTTTGTGTTGGGTCAGATTCACGGGGTTGTCTGGGTTGTTGTGTGTATGTAGAGTACACTGGGACGTTCAAAGCATGTCGATAAAGGCAAAAAGGCGGTGGAAAAATTCAATTGTCATTTATTTGCATTTGATTCTAGCAATATGCTCAATGGAACTGCGTATAATTGGTTTCCTCTTTGTTGATTGGACTGTAGATAGAAGAGTTGGCCGGTCATTATCACGCCTAGTATACTGCGCATTAAGACTGATAATCACAAAACTCAAGTGTGTAAACAGACATCATATCATCAATACATCACAAGAATGGCACACATTCAACGTCCACACAATACAACTTTCCAAAACCCAACTAGCTACTTAACGGCTCATCAAGGGCCACATACTCCTTCCGCAGAGTGACTGTGTATACGCGTGTGTAACATTCAAGAGGGGAGTTGAAGCCATGCTATTATTCCTTGATAAGTTGCAATACACCATACATAGGACAACGAAATCTTCAAAACACCAAATCACTTTGAAAGCACATAAAGACACAAGTAGTAAGAGCAATAAATAATATTCATCATCCATCAATTGGTATTTCCTAGTCATTGTCAAGTTTCTCATGTTTGCGTCTTGCGAGCGAGGATTTGTCTTTCTTTCTGTCTTTTTCTTCCCCGTTTCTCTTTTTCTTTTGTTTTTAAAACAGCAAAATTTCATCGTGAGAAGTAGAGAAAGTAGAAAAGGGGAAAAAAAAAAAAAAAAAAAAAAAAAGACTTCAACGTGAGCGAGAAGTGGGTATAGAATGCCGGCTTCTTTTTGCACATCCGGAAGCTCTCCCCCCGTCTTCACTTAGGAAAGGGTAGACGGTGGTGAAGAAAATAACTAAGAAGAGGGAAAAAAGGAAGATAGGTATCATCGGTATCAAGTCGTATCAAACTGTGTCGTATAGAAATAAAATAGGAAAAAAAAGGGAAGAACCAAAAAATCAAAAGCAAGAATAGGAGGAAGCGAAGAGAAAAAGAGATCAAGATTAACATTGAGATCGAGAGATAGAGAAAGAGAGGGAGAGAAGAAAGAAAATGAAGTAACAGAAATGTAGCGACAGGAACGTAAAATGTGGAATGAGAGACAGACGAGATGCAAAAGGCGCCGAGACAAAATGCAAATATACCGCCCCGGGTTCGGAAAGAAAACAAGCAGATGATAAGGATCAAGAATGTGCGTTACCCTAGATCATATTGCCATTGACACTGACCTCAAATCCCTCACCCTTCTGGCGCATCGCTTTGGCCAGCATCAACTCACGCATCCAGTCGATCCGCTCATCGCGGCTGCGCACTGCAAAATGGTGTGTCTTTCCCGTGCCATTCGATGCACCAGGCGGTGGCGGCAGCGATACATCATCAAGGCTACCGTTACGACGATGGAGGCGGTGTTGCGGTGGATGCTGCACCGCTCCCCCAGCACCAGCGCCATCCTCGCCCGACGGCGAGGTCTCGCGTCTCTTCAGCTTGGACCCCTTGAGCATATCGGACTGCGGAATCAGCTGGAAACTGAACGCGGCGATATCCTCCTTGGTCATGCCCTTGTCTTTGCGGATATTCATGGCCTTGAGCGCCGCGTTGAGCTTGCTCGTCGAGGCAAGCCCCGCACAGGCAATTGCATAGTCGTCGATATCAATGTACTCGAGCGTGCGATCGACCTCGCGCCGGTCCTTGTGCATCTCCATGCGTGTGCCCTTGAGCGTCACGTACTGCTCGTGCCACTCGTGCCGCAGCATGCGCGTCTTACGCTTCTTCATGTACCCTTGGTACTGGTACCCGTCCAGGTCCTTGGGATTGCCGGCGAGCGCGGATGGGTTGCCCATCATGCTGCTGATGGCCGAGGCCGAGCCAGTGCTGCTGCTTGGCGTGTGCTGCTTGCTGCTATTTGCGCTGCTCGTTCCGCTAAGGCCGCCGCTGCTGCTACCACCACCACTGCTGCTGCTGCTGCTGCTGCTGCTGTGATTGTGGCTAAAGTAGGAAGAGGGCTCTTTGGGAATGGGTGCAATGGCTGTCTCAAACTGGCGACCGGTAGCGGGAGGGGACCAGGGCCACTGGACGCGGGGAGGAGCCTGCAGTGGGCGTGTCTGCTTGGCGCGTGGAGATGTCACGCTTGTCTCGATCGGCGAGGGCACCATGCGCTGCTGTGTCTGCATGGGAGCAGGTGCAGCCGACTCGATGGAAGGAGTAGCTCTGTTCTCATCCACGGGAGGCATGGCCATGAAAGAGGGCCTGCGGAAGGTGGAGCGTGACAGAGAGCGCGGCGGCGGATTGGTGGCTGTGTGGTAGTTCATTTCCGGAGGCACA
Source organism: Coniella vitis (assembly GCA_011317545.1). NCBI lineage: Eukaryota > Fungi > Ascomycota > Sordariomycetes > Diaporthales > Schizoparmaceae > Coniella > Coniella vitis. Next base: position 2,778,212 of record WUJK01000003.1, read on the forward strand.
GACTGGGAGACATCGCGAGCAACGGGCGCCATGGAGTAGTGTGCCGTGACAGGCACGTCCATTTCCGAGCAGGGGGTGCCGAGACGGTAGACGCCAACGGGGGTCTGGGAACGCGAATCCGACTTCGGGGAAGGCGTCCGCTGAGAGGGTGTGTACCGTTGCTGTGCGGAGAACGAGGGCTGCGAGGGGCCAAAAGTATGCGCAGAGGGCGGATACGCGGATCCGGGGCAGGCCGAGCCCGGGCAGGCTGAACCCGGCCCCTCTTCGAACGAGCGGGTGGCCTGGATTGGGATGGAGAGCTTGGAAAGGGCCTTGAGGCCGCTGTGAGGCGCGGCCCGCCTAGGCGAGAGCATCTGGAAGGGTGGGGTGGGGGGCACGTCCTCGCTCGTGGTGGTGGCCATTTGATGCTGCAGCTCGAGGAACTGCTGGATATTGTCCTTTTGCTCGCGCGCCTGGGCGGCGTTTCTCATGGTTGCCTGCTGCAGATACTGCAACGGAGGCAGCCCTTCAGTGCCGAGAATGTCAGACGAGGCCACGACCGAGGGTACCGCGTCGGAAACAGGGCGAAAGACGACTTCATCCTCGGGCTTGATGGCTCGAGCAGTGGCTGGGTTCCCCGGGTCGCCAGCAATCATGACAACGCCGCCGCCATCCAGGTTGAGAAAGGGGTGGTCATTCTTGAAGGCCTCGATCATGCGCTGCTGCTTCTTCCACTTGCGACACTTGTCGCCCTTGGAGCAATGGTGTGGCTTGGGCATGACCTGCTCAATACCCACAATCGAGACGGACTCGCCGGGCCGGATCGTGTCTTCGTTTTGCTGCCTCCGCCGGCGGCTGCTCTGGCTGCGCTTGGGGTCCCCGCCCGTCTCCTTGCGTTCCTGCCTCTTCTGCTCCCGCTTCACCTCTCTGCTGGGCTCGTCCTCGATGGGTGTCTCTGGATCTGGGGATGCGGCTCGGATATCCTTTATCTTGGCAACCTCGTTCCAGATCTTGGTGCGTACACCAAAGGAGGCGATGCCCAGCTCTTTCAGATCCTCAAACTTGAGCGTGATGAGAATTGCCCCGTTGATGTCGTTTTCGATGAATTTTTCAGCAAACTGAAGCTCAACGCCAGCATCGAGCATCCATTGCGCCACCTCTTCCGGCTCCCAGTCGGCCAGGTTGGTCGTGTCCAGCTTGGCATTCGTAAACATGACCGGCGCGTTGTAGATGGCCGTGCGGGGGGTCTGCAAATCCAAATCTAGCGAAATTGGTAGTTGAAACTCGGCTCCATAATCGGGCGCCTTGGGCGTGATGGGTGACAGCGACAGTACATTCTGGTATTCCAGCGAGTTTGTCGAGCTGATGGAACTGCGGAACAAATGAGGGCCCCGCGGGCCAAGGATCGGCTTGATTGGATCCGGGCCCATTTCGAAACGCGCAAGAGAGCGCTGCTCTGGTGTGCGCGCTTCATCGTACGTTGAGAGTGTTGTCATACTTGGTCGGCCAGACTAGACATGGCACGGTTAGTACGTGAACATGGCATGGTCGGATTGAAGTCGTTGCAAACATGCTTGACTTGACAGCAGAACACACCGGGTTGGACCACCCCGCCGCCAAAGTGCACACTCAATCGGGCAGTCTGGAGAGACAAGACCCAGGGTAAACAGATTGTATCGCACTTACAGAATCCATACTTTGGCGCCGTGAACTTCCCGTGTCCTCCATCTCACTGAGAATGTCGTCATCATCCCAATCCGTCTCCATGAACTCGGTGTGGACCGAGTCGGGTCTTGGAGGCGTAACACTCTTGAGCGAAAAGAATGTTTCGCCAAAGCGCGGCTTTTGCACCATTTCTCGATGCGGCCTCTCGGCCATCGCGTGCTGCCCCAGCATGGTTTCCTTGGAGTAAAGATGAATGTAAGCATACAGAGCTCCGTCTTCATGTACATTGCTGTTGTTCGGTGCAGAGCTTACCAGTTTGTGTCACCGCGGCCCGAGCGGATGCCGATGGGATCTTCAGGAATTATTGAGATAGTGTCCGATAAGCGTATACAAAGCCGGCGCCAGTGATGGGGGTTTCCCTCGCCCTCGAGAAACTGTGTTTGCCGTGGCAGTAAACAATGCCCCTTTTTGTTTCGGTTCAGACAATGCCTATATGCTGCCACAAAGCACGGAGGCAGTACAATGAAACAAAAGATGCCCGTGTATGCTCATGTAATCCGAGCAAGCTGCAAAAACGAGGAAAACTCAGTCAAGAGGATGCTCGATCGGGGCAGTGGGCGCCTACAGAAGGTTATGTATGGCAGAGACTAGAACCAACACCGCTGTTTGTTGTGCCGGTGATCAGAAGCAAGCCCAGACCCAGACCACTCTACACAGTAGATGGGTGGAAGAAGAAAACCAATGACAGAGGGGTAGTATATGGAGCTTTCGCAGCACCAGCACCAGCACCAGCACCTGCATGTCAAGCGTCGGTCACAAAAAGTGTGAGTGATAGTGGGTAGAAGCCTCCGCGTTGCGACCCGATGGAGGTTGCAGTGGGGTCGCTTGTCCCTGGGAATGCTTGGGCTTGGGCGAATCCGTTGGTGATAGAGAAGGGCAGCACGCGTGGCGCTGCGCCCAGTCGGTGGGCGGCCCAGGACGGTTGGAGCGAATGGCTTCGGCGACAGGCCGGGCAGGCCGTCTCATAGCACAACCAGTCTCTGGCAGGCCTGGCAAAGCGCCCCGCAGACGGTCCTGGACTCTGTATGGCGCACATGTGGTGTCTTGGGTGTGCCTGTGTGCCTGTGTGTGTGCGTGCGTGCGTGCGTGCCGTGCCTGTGGTGCGTCTCTGCGTCTGGCCCGCAATGCAAATATCGTGGTGCGTTTGCCGGGCAATTTTTAGCACTGCTCATGGGCCGTTGACAAGGCCTCGCTTCCGCACAGCGGCAAGCAGTGCCAGAGTGCCAGCTTCACCGGCTGGTTGGCTGCAGCTGGACATCCGGGAGCTCAGAAGATGGGGTGTGAGCTGCAGGACGGTCTTGCAGAAAAGGTGCCTGTTCAGCCCGTGATTGGCGCAGCGATTCACGACCGCAGCCGCCCTGATTGGCTGTGCTCAAGCGCCGGCCTTGAACAAGGATCCACCCAGGCAAGCCCGCAACGACCGGGAACAAGGGCATTAGACTTTGTGCCAGGGTCCCAGGGAGCCCAGGCAATACTATGTACAGGCAGCCCAAGATGGAGCAAATGTGTGAATGCGACGTTGAAGAAGCATGCACAGTGACTTGCAACCAGACAGCCAGCCAGGGTGCCCGTTATGCATCCTTTTCACTATCACTCTGCGGTGCATGAAATCCTTGGTTCGTCTGTGTGTGTGTGCTCTGGGCCAAGGCCCGGCCTGCTCGGTGATCGCTTCGTTGAGAGGAAGGGGGAAAAAAGGAAAAGGAAAAGAAGCTCTTTGCACATAGACGCTGCCGAGTATCCTCTCAACCTGCTATGGTCCGCTACCGTGGCGCAAGCGCGTTAGCTATGGCGTCTGTCGACATATCAAAGAGCGCGCCACGAAATGGGCACCGAACGAGGAGGTCAGCTACGACGTACATGGCATAGTACACCAAATCGTACTCTACATACTTTGTGCATACGGGGCACAGACTATTTGCATGTGTTGCCCCTCATCTTGTGCTTCCTGAACTTGCATAGGTCGCAAGCACACACAACGGCGGGTGAGTCGCAACGATTCCAGTTCCGTACATGGTACATGACGAAGGCCAGGAAGAGCAACAGGAAACGGCCGATGACCCTCTATCATCTACTACATAGTACATGGAGGGCGCCGACTCATGTCGGTCTTTGTGCAATCACTCCCCTCTCCCCTTTTCTTGGGCCCCAGGGTGCCACCATCGACCTTCCCAGCGTCTCATAGGCTGGCCCCGATTGACCGTCCTCTCATGGTCAGCTGGATGCACAATGAAAAGGTCCGTAGGTACTACTAGTACTGGCAAGACTTTTCAACTGGTATAAGAGCGGATAATTGCGGGTGCTGCTGAGTCGGGGCGTCCTACATAACACGGAACGGCAGATCTGTATAAACTCGTCTTGAGAACCCTGCTCGGGCACCGGCCAATCCACATTGCCTTTGAGCATCCATCGTGACCAGCGGAGCAAGCACCTGACTTGGGCAGGACTGGCTCTGTGGCTTGCACCTAGAGCTGGAGCCAGGCCCCTCTGGGGACAGTGGCCCGAGGCTGGCCATCCGATGCACCTGCAGGACGAGCATGGGCGCTGATTATCATTGTCTTGCCAAGGGGGCTTGCCAAAACGTCCAGACACAGTAGCTGCGGTCGATTCCCGGGCCGACAGGGCACTGTTGGACTCGAGCCTCACACACACGCTGGGATCTCACACTGGAATGCGGTCGACAGGCAATTCGTGCAGGTGCCATGGCCGGCCCGCGTCCGCCAACATCCCCACGCGGGTGCATATGCGAGAGATGGACACCCGCTTCCCATTGATCGCAACATGGTACGTTCATTTCCTTCCCGCTGCGGTCCATCGGTATGTACGGGAGGGCAGACCCGCAAATGGCAAGTCGCGATTTCGGTATGCCCAAAGCTAAATCCGCCCTATTCTGCAGGTTGAGAGCCATCGAGTTCCACAACAGGCTGTGGCTGGAGAGGGCTCGGGAGACAGCACTGTGGCCATCGAAAAGGGAGGGCGAAAGGCGCCCACTGGAGCAAACAAATGCGTATTGCAGCAGAACCAAACAGCCCCTCAAGCAAGTAAAGGGGTCATGATCTCATCATCGTGGACACGGCGAACTGGCAGAAGGAACATCTGGCGCTGAGTGGTGCTGCTGGTAGGCATGACCATGACCATGACCGCTCCAGCACGGCATGTCGGCCCAGCCACCAGCGCCCCCAAAACCAATGGCAACAATGACGACAAATTTTCCGTGCCTCACCTTGATTCGAGGCTCACCGACAATTTGACTGAATCGAAAAAACGGGCAACTCCGCCGATCCGCCGTGATACTAAAGAGGGGTGTGAGACTTTGTACTCGCCTCTTTGGCAAACATTCTGGGCTGTTCAGGCCATACATAGTATCAGCCCGAACCCACGGGAAGCTTGTCTCGGGCTTGCGCCGCAGCACACGTTTCCTTGTTTCGGTCGGCCACATGGAGGCGTCAATTGCGGTCAGTCTCAAAGACAAGGGCAGCGGAACCCCGTCTCGGCCCCATCTTGTACACATGACGCATATTTCCTTCTGAGCAACGGGACAAGAAGAAGGGAGAGCGGGCAAAATGGTCCTTCGCCGTGCACGTCCAACGAGCTAATAAACGATGAATCTTGTTGATGAGCAAAACTCCGCACACACGATCGCCAGTCTCCATGTCTTGGTGGGGACCGGTGAAGATTCCCACGAACGCTCGATTCTGTGTCCCACTCGGCCGAATACTCTGTGCCATGTACTACTGTGTCTGTATTTGTACATAGTACTATTATGTATGCAGTGGGTGACCTCTTTGCGCTAAAGCCACCCCTCCTTGCCTCAATCCAAGGTGGGCCGGAGGGGGGCATCGACGGCTCCGCCAGAGCACGGGTCTTTGACGGCCTATCGCCACACTTTGACACGAACAAGTGGTAACAGGGAATAACTCGGTGCCATACTTGATTTTGCGCCAAATTTTTTACTGGCCCATTGTGAGGCCTCTCAAATATCGAGCAAGCTAATAGTGCGTGCCAGTGTCTGGTGAGAAGAGGTGCTATGGGGCTTCTCAAGATTTTGCTCATGGCTCTCAGACACTTCACTGCTCTTTCATGGTGCCGTCTGGCAGAGTGTCTTTTATGAGCACCCACCCGTTCCGAGGTCGCTGGCCGAATCAAGCAGCGTGGACGGGGGATTGGTATACACTGCGCTAATCAAACAAAGTGGCCAGGGAATTGGTTATTGAGAGCTCAGATCCAGACCACCAGGGTTCTCAACAGTGTAGCCCTCGCAGGATTGGCCAGTTGGGCACCCTCACGCCAGGCCATGTGAGGACGGTCGGAAATGATATCTTACTACTGATACATAGTACAATCCGGACGGGCGAGCTGGGAGATAGGTGATGGATCCCAACCGGGATTTGGGTCAGATGATCGAAACCTCGTCAGAACCTTGGTGAATGGCATTGTGCCAGCTTGCAATTGGTTCCTCTGCTGGAAAACTCTGCAGTAAAGGTGACTCGACCATGTCCTGTGGGCCTCTGCTGCCAGACGGCCCGACGACAAGCAGCAGTGGCTGTTGCACAGGCATGGCCGTGGCCATGCAGGAACTGGACATGTGGCGTTGACGATATTGTTTGTGACCGTCTTGGGAGAGAGACTGTCTTGGACTGCAGACAACGACCACTCATCTGCTGGGTGCGACCCCCCTGCGAGACAAGCATATCGTGAAGAAAAGGAAATCCGGGGATGCAAGCAAGGTCACCAAAAGGTCAGTTATCTATCGGGCCTTTCTGAGTTTCCGTGTCATGACTAAGCCAAAGTGAGCAAGGTATGACCCGGCGCGTCTCGCGCTACTGTACTCATGCCGTTGAACCCTTTTCCACGAGGAAGGAGCTGACCGTTGACTAGTTGCTGCTGGACTGACAGCTCGCAGCTGCCTGGTTGCCAGGGCTGGCCAATACTCGACAGAGGTTGTGCTTGACAGGTCTGGCAGCATGAAGTGGGCACCACGCTGGGGATGCGGTCTGTCAGAAACTCACGTGAACCAGCCTCGGTGCGTGCTCTGTGAACGTATGTGTCCTTTGTGCCGCTGTTGCTATCGTTACATTCGGCACACTCAGCAGGCCGGCTGCCATCGCTCGAATGGATACTCACCAAGCACACCGTAATCATCTGGTCGACCTTTTTTTGCGGTGTGACGTTGAGGTAGTGCTTTGTTTTCTGTGAGACTTTTTGTCTCACTCTCCCGGCTCATGAGTCAGCCTATCCAGCCTCCAGACAAGTTGCCGTTCGGCAAAGCCAGCAAGGTAGTCGGTTCAGCAAGTTCAGAAGTGCCAACATCGTGTTGACTGGCGTCGGCTAATAGCGCTAGCGCATAGTAGTATTGCAGCGCGGCAATGAGCTTCACGACAGCGGCGCCTGCTGTTGGTGATGGATTCTCGGTGACCGGTACCTGACTGACGCTCGGCTCTCTGTAAACGCGGCCCAGCGAGCTGCGATTGCAGAGTATGACGCCGATTGCTTGTGAAATCTGACGGCACCGGCACGGACCAAAATAGCCTTCGCGGGTAATGCGCAGAACAGGGTTGCATCGAGGGTTCAATAGTACACATGCAAGCGCTCAAGGTGGGCGGGGTCAAGGTCTGGGAGGTGCAGATGCTGAGCAATGGCCGACATGCCGTGCCATATTTAGCACTTCTTCCGACTGTCTGTTTGTAAAGGTCCCATATAGGGCAGGTGCAGAGGTCGTAGACGCTTTGCTTCTTAGCGCGCATCTTGCTTTTTTGCTCTCTGTGTACGGCAGGTACATTGACAGAGTCCTGAGTATCCATGTACCCGCTACTACTACTATCCATGCACTGCACTTGGTTGTTGTATAAGTCAGGCCGAAAAGGCCGACTATTAACAGTATGTTGTGCAAGTGGTTCTTAATTCGTGGCGGTCATTTCTTGTATATGAGAAACAATGATCAGAATTTGATTATGGATGCGTTCGTCGTGGTCTACTGGACAATTACTTTTGCCCAGGAGATTGATGTTTTCGTCTACGTACACGTCGTCCCCGATATGTGTCCATACATTATCATACCCAGGCAGTCAGGGCCAGTCTAAATTGTAGATAGTTTAATAGTACACTCGGTACATAGTATGATCTGCATGATGGGACAAGTACTTGAACTTCTGCAACAGGGATACTGCCCGCGAAGCCACGGGGAGGACCCGAGACCAGGAAGTACCGGTACAGTTTTAGACCTGGCGTCAAAACCAGAGAAGATGGCTTGATCCCCGGTCCCTGCCTAGTGCTCTTATCCCAGCAAGTTTTCTTCCCGTCTGTCAGGCATGTCTATGCTTCTATTGGCTCCCGCTAGCGTTACACCGCTTCCTCCCGCTCTCTACTAATGCACGGCCCCACCTTGGTCACTTCAACGCCATCGAATCATTCAACAACTAACAACTCCCGACGCTGGCTGGCTGGCTGGCTATCAGGCATCCTGGACGAAGGACAAATTGCAACGTCAACCACGCCCTTGCGAGACGACTGTCTGGCTGACTGTACAGAGCATACTTTTGCCTCCCTGGACCTGCAGCGTGGCTGCTTTGTCATTTCTTTTCCCTCTTTTGCAGTGTCACGTTGTGGGTTGCATTTGCATTTCCCCTCTGACCATGGCAACGCAAAGACACTGCATGGCCGTGGTGAAAGCGGAAGCGAGGGCCATCTCACCGTCTCTATGGGCCCATGATCAAAGCAAAATGTCTTTTTTTGCGAAATTATGTGCAGCAGAACAAAAGACGTTGAACAGCATGCTTCTCCGTTGCACTCGTCATACGCAGCCTTGGAGAGCAAGGACCGTTTCGTTCGTGTGAATGGAGCCGTTGGCATGTGGTTTTCCTAGACTTTTTTTTTTGCGAGGCTGCACCAAGTGAGGAGACGATTCTCACTCCGCACCAGGCAAGGGGCGGGCAGATCGCCTTGGGCTACGAAATGTATACTATGTGCACCAAAGCCCTATCTCTCGCTCGGTCATACTTTTGGTATAGCGCAGACCCTCCTACACTTTTACGTATACAGAGTTTGCCGAGAGACTCATTGCATCTTTGAGGGAAGCGACGAGTCGCTGAAGACCAAGTGGCTGCGCTTTCTCAAGAGGAAGATTCAAGTTCATAGGACATTCGTCAACCAAATTGACACGATGGGAAATGATGCCTCGGCAAGGATGATTAATCCACCAAACGCAATCCCTCGATGAAAATCTAACCAGTCGTTCAGCCAAGATGAGGCAAATCACACTGTGAGCTCATCACCAACGAGATCCTGCCTCGAACAGCACAGCAGATGCGTGGCCTGCCCGCCTGCCTGTCTCTCTGCGCCGTGCATACATAGTACGCAGATGGCAGGCATTCCAGCCTGAGTGGATACAACCATGCCATGTACTGCCGCCCGTACATGCATACACAGCAGTTGGGTGCTGGTATTGGATCCTTTCTCCGTGCGTCGTACCAAGCACTCTTTTCTTGGAGGGGTGGTAGATGAAGCCATGCAACGGCAGCTGCGCGAAGCCCAACAGAGTACCCAAGCAATCCCCAGGAAAAGGTGGCATCAGCGTTCTGGGTTGTAATGCTGTGCACGTCTTTGCGTATGGTTACGTCGTTGAGCCTTCCACGACACCTTGTTTCCGCCAAGTCTTGCTGAACTCTTTTGGTGCAAGGCCTGGCTAATGCAGACCCATAATCACCATTTCATGGCTTTTCGGGTGTCTCCCGCGTGCCGTCTCTACTGCCATCGCTACTATGTATGCACATCGCCATCCGGCTATTGACTTCCGGCTAATCGCCGCAACCTGTCGATGCATTCCTGCCAGCTACTCATGACATCCAATTACTGTGCATTGCACTCGTCGGATCCAAAGGGGCCCCCGAAGCTGATATGCTGTGGATATTCCGGTCTCGCCCCTATAGATTTGACTTTTCTAGGCGAGACCAGCAGCCGGCCCCTGGTTGGGGATCTTGGCTTGCTACTATGTAGCTACCAAGAATGGACAGAGCTATCAATTGTCCTGCATGTCGACTGCATGCTGGGTGGATGGTCGCGTCAATAGCTCTGCGACCTGCCGTCCCTTTGGTCAGGGGCTGGTACGACGGTACCACTGCACTTTGTCGGATGGAGAGGTCGCTCAGCAGCGTAACTAAGTACTTAGTAATGCACTACAATCACGGCAGGTCGAAGGCCAGCAGTGGGTGGCATGGAGACCCCAGCGTCGATAAGCCTACCAGAGCTCAACAATGGCCTTTGTGTGGGTTGGGTTGCATGCTGGCTTCCTCCTCCGAATGAGCCCTCCACACGCCCGTTTATTGGTACCAATAAGCGCAGGCTCGAAGCCCATTGTGGTCACAGTCCCTCTTGAAGTGCCTGTCCACCAATCATAGAGCGGGAAGTTACAAGGCTTCGGCTTCAACAAGGCGCTCTCTCTGTCCGACAAGTGCCCGTCAGTGGGTCGCTTGTCTGTGTTGGACGGGTCATTACATAGTACATAGTACTATCAATGTACCATGCACACATGCACACGCGCACACACACACACACACAGAGAGAGGGCATCCAGCTTTTGCGCTTGTCCTCTTTGGGCCCTTTCCCCCCCACACCATCATTCTCTGCTGCTGCTGTTGGCAGTTCCAAAATTAGAACACAAATAGACTGGGCGACTGGGGCGGATCGAGCAGCCAGCTGGCTCGAGGCCTGGAGAGCGGCCACGATATAAGGCTTTTGATCCATCCAATGTCTTGCCTGTGTGATGGGTTCTTTTTGATATTCTTTCTCTAACCATCCAAGTGTCCAGGGTTGTTCGTTTCCGGTGTCGTCTAGTCGGAGTCGTTGTCTCTTCTTTTTAATTTACCTCTCTTACATCCGTGGCCCGTCGATACACGACTGTCGCTTCCAGACAGCTCTTTTGCATCCCACGCCTTATCAACCTCAACCACAAAAACCAATTAATACAGCAAGCTGGCCTTGCTCTTTTGAACCCGGTCACCAAAGTCATTTCGCGAGCGGACGAAAAGCACCGGCAGTATCGTAATCTTATTAGTCTTGTTTGGGCCGCAACTTGGGACGAGAACAGACTGGGGACTGCTGAACCGACAGTGCAACCTCAGCCCAGAGCGAGAAATTGGCCCAGGACGCCAGTTCGTCGAGCGTTGCGTTGAGAGGCGAAGAGCGAGTAGGGGCAGAAAAATTCATCCCAGCTGAAGAGGGCTTCTGGACCCCGACCCGGCCTTGACCTGGTGCTGGAAAAAGACCCCTGCTTCAGTGGCACCCTCGTTCCAGCACAGCAGGTCCATTGTTCACTGGGATCTACTGGGATACAGCGCCTTTCGCCCACCCCTCCCCCCACCCAGGCTCTTTCAGCGCCCACACCCCTCTCCACTCTGCTGCCTACCACCCAGTTGACCACCCGCCACCCTCGACCAACCACCCCCCCACCCTTGCTCACAGCAACCCGAGCCAGGGCTTCATCAACCGGGCATTTCCCTGCACCTTTTCTGTCGAGTGTGCAGGCAGGTACCCCCTCGTACATTCACCAGGCTGGAATAGGACTGAGGATACAAATGTCAAGTCTACCCCCCAACCGCCATCACAACCACCACCATCACCACCAGAGCGACCTCATGAGAGCCTCGCAAGTCAACATGGCCGTCGCTCAGCCAGCAAAGGCCAAGCCGGCCCCAAAGACTTCCACAAATGCCGCCTCCAAGCAAAAGACGCAGATGCACCGTCGCTCCAGAACAGGTTCGTGAGACCGTCGTCCTTTTTATTTCATGTCGCTTTTTTGTTGGTGACGGTGTTGCTCTTTTCAATGGCTTTCTGCTTGTAGTTCTGTTTCTTGCCATGTTCTGACCTCGATGCATTATCGATGGGCCCGGCGTCAATTCCCTCTCACGGCATTTGCTAACCTTAGTCTTCGCAACACGTTAGGATGCTACACTTGCAGACTGCGACGAAAGAAGTGCGACGAAGGCACACCCATGTGCAGCGCGTGCAAGCACCTCGGCCTCGTCTGTGAATACAAGCGCCCCGTATGGTGGAGCAACAACGACGCGCGCAGAAAGCACAAGGACGACATCAAGATGATCATCAAGCGCAAGAAACTGTCCGAAAAGGCATCGCACTCTCACTCGCACTCGCATGCCCACTCCATCCAGACCGCGTCGATGCCCTCACCGCCAGGCCTGTCTCACTCGCTGCCGACCTCGGCCACCTTCTCCGACCCGCTCGATCGCACAAGGTCTCAGTCCGTCGACTCGCAATACTCTTTCAACTTCAACAACCCTCCCGCCGTCACCGAGGGTTTCCCATATGGTGCGCAAATACACCCCGACTTTATGTTTAACGGCATACCGTCCTACACACCGTATGAGATCGACGTCAAGACGGAAAGGCAGATGTTTGTGGACGATGTCCCCACCCTGCGCGAATCTACAACCTCGACCTTTAGCACCTACACAGCTCCACCGCCAGCAGGCACTCTACTGTCCTCGTCGTTCCCCATTGAGGGCGGCGAGTGGACGGAGCAGACGTACACGGAGCGGCGCGAGTCGCTGAGCGAGGAGGCCCTCAACTGCAACTTCTTTGACTTTGCCCACGGGCCCTCGGCTGACTCGAGGCAAGTTGTTATTGAGCTGGACGAGGGTGACCAGCGATTGTTGGATCATTTCATTCAGTTCGTGCTGCCCACCATCTTCCCCATCTTGGAGACGAACCAACACGGTTCTGTCGGCTCCGATCTCATCCTGCCCGCATTGCAGAGCAACAAGGGCTATCTGCACTGTTGTCTCAGCATCGCAGCGCAACACTACAAGGCTATGATTGTGGCTCAGGGGGGCGAGCTCGACAACGACTTGATGTCACAAGTCGACGGCGACATCATGCGTCACCGTTACTCGACCATTTCCTCCTTGTGCGATGCTCTCAACCGTGATGAAGACCACCAGCAGATTCTGGATGCTGCTCTTGGCCTCATCTTCTTCCAATGCTGTGTGGGCCGCTTCGATGATGCGCTGCCCGACATCGCATGGCACCAGCACTTTCAGGCTGCCATTTCACTCGTACAGAAGTTAGACCTCCCACATCTCGTCTCGGATGAGCACCATCCCCTCATCCAGACTCCCTTTAACATGACGCTCACCTCGTGGATCGACATTCTGGGTGCAACAATGATGGGCCGCGCCCCAACCTTTGCACACACATACCGTGAGAAGCATCTCTCACAGGTCAACCACTCGCTTGGCCTGCGTGAACTCATGGGATGTGAGGACCGTGTCATGTACCTCATTAGTGAGATTGCCTGCCTTGAAGCTCTTAAGCGCGATGGCATGGACGACATTACTCTTTGCCAGCACGTGCACGTTCTTGGCGATCAGATTGGCTTGACAGAGATGGGCGAAACGGGCCCCAAAATTCCCTTCAATGCGAACGGAACTTTGAGCCCCAAGCAGCTGTCCAAGAACATTACCCAGGCCTTCCGCCTGACTGCACGCATTTACCTGTGCAGCCTTGTGCCTGGCTTCTCCCCTTCACAGCCCTCGTGCATTGATCTTGTCCAACGCCTCACCACGGTCCTCCAGCACATCCCGTCGGGTCCAGGCGGCTTTGACCGCTGCCTGGTGTGGGTGTACCTGCTGGGCGGTTCTATGAGCGGAGTGGGCTCAAGCTTCCGCACCTTTTTCGAGGACCGCGTGTCGCAGTTGGGCGAACAAGCCGACTACGGCTCCTTTGGCCGCGTTGCCTCCCTCCTCCGCGAGGTCTGGGCGCGCAACGACGGACTCGTTTGCTCTCCGAGCAGCGCCACGAGCGCGGCAGCGGGCATCAAGCCCGACGCTGAGTCTGTGCAGCAGCAAGAGGGACAGCAGCAGTACGTCCCCTGGCGGGATGTGATGCAGATGAAGGGCTGGGACTTCCTACTCATCTAGATGATGATTTCGCGCGCAGGAAACCCTGAGACTCTGCATCAGAACTCTGCTTTCTCTTGTGCTTGCTGTTGGCAGTCGGCCCCCACACCCCTCCCCCCCCCCAAAGGGCCGGGGGCGGTTTCCACGCCCATACCCCGATTCTTCTCGGCGTGGTACCCTTGGAGACTCACTTTTTGATTCTTATACACTTTTTGTTACCAATTATACCTAGATGGCAGCCGCAAGGCACACTTTTTATTATCATGAGACGAAGAGTAACGGTTGATACCTGACACACGCAAACGACTTTGGACACCTGGACACCACCCCGATTTGTTTGGGACGATGACGAAACCTACTTTTCTTTGCAGCTGGGCTGATAACAAGCTGCGATATAACCGACAATATTCTCCTTGTCATATCCCAAACCAAATGCATTGGCAGGAGTTTGTTGATTTCGCTTAGGATATGGCTTTGGGTCGTGGATTTTATTTTATACCATACTGTTTTTCTCCTTTTTTTTTCCCTTGTTGATATGGATATTGGATTTGGAAAGGCTGAACCAAGAAAGAAGTATGATATTGTTATTCCTGTGGCATTCTCATCTCTCAAGACGGACGAGTGTGAGCGAGCGGACGATGCGCTTGTATATAAGTGCATGGCATAGGATGGCATAGGATAGGCGCCGTCGCCGTTGCCGTCGCAGTCTCTGTTGTTGTCGCTCGGCTTTCGCCATGGTGGCTTCTTTGAGGACGCCAGCGTCTAAAACAAATAAACAAATACGAAATGGAAGCAAAAAATAAATCAATTACAAAAAAAGTGAATTTCCCGCCAAAAACGTTACTGGCCACTCGTTCGCTTTGATTGAGAGTTTTGGGATTCAAGGTGAAACTTGGCATTCTGCATTCTTGTGTGCTTGTATTGTAATGAAGCGCTAGAGGACAAAAGTAAGTACATGTTGTTTTGGAACTACATTCGAACACAGGGTGTGTTGTCGTGTTTAGACGCGCGCAAGGGGGAACATGGAAAGAATTTCTTTTGGGGCGGATTTGGTGTTTGGAGAAGTCGTCGTGGCCGTTGAGGAGTGGCTCTGGAGGAGCCGCCGAGCGGTAGGTAGGCAGGTGGTGGCTTGGCTGGCCGGCGGCAAGGAAGGGGGAATTGGAGCTCAGTGGCGAATGTTTTCGATCCTTCTTTTCTGTCTCTTTCTCTCGCAGGTGGTGGGCTGGCACTGGGCTTTCTGCTTGGTATTGCGCGTGTTTACCAAGGGTTGTTTGATTAAATGGGCTGATACGTGTTGTTTTCTATGCAATCACTTATGTGTCGATGTATGTTTTCTAGTTTGCAGATGGCCATATGATTAGATACTAGGTGCTTGGTTGCACTTAATCCTACTTTGTATTCAAGTGCATGTGTTACTATGATCGCGCTCTTGACTTACACCAACCCTAACCCTCAACTCCGTCACCACAAAAGGTGCCCTGAGACCCCGAACGGCAATGGAGTGGTTGAGACGTCTGGTTTTGATGTCGGAGCAAATTGGTTCACAAAGTGTTGATCCATAATGTTTTGCTTTTCAAGGCGTCTCGTGTGAACCAATATAAATAGTATACAGTCAGCTTTCTTCGCCTTGCGCATAGGTGATTCCCAGTCGGCGAGTGCCAACACCAAGCGCCTGCTTCGAACATCTAGAAACTACTCGGACAATTTTAATCTATCTGCTTCAGACAATTACCGCCGCGGTGCCTGAATAGGGGTAGGGAGAAGAAAGAAGAAGAAAAAAATTACAAATTGAAGCGAATCGCTCATGCTTCTGTTGCCTTGAACAAGAGAAGCCGAATAAGCTAGCTGGATTTTCGTTTTCGCCAGCCGCTTTCTCAAGATTTGGGAGGTCTCTTGGAAGGCGTCATTGTTGACCTGGGCTGAGTACTCTACGGGTATGGTGACGTGAGGAATGGTAAAGAGAAGGCTATTTATCAGGAATCTTGTGATGATTAGGTTCTGGAGGGCGATTCCCAGTATCTGGTTCATCAACTTATAGTGTTAAATAATGAAGGTTGAAGACTAGCTCTTTGCAGGTCTTTTGCACGATGAGTTCTTGATAGGTAGGCTGTTTCTCTTCTTTTTCATGGCCCTTTTTTTCTGGTGGAGAGGTTGATGGTTGCAATATGCAAGTAAGTCTATCTCAAAGCAGGGGGCAGTTCGTGAAAGAAGGCCTTGTCTGTTTCGAAGGGTAAAAATCCGTGCTCTGATAAGGACACGCTTTTTACTTATTGAGGCAGTTGAGAAAACATCTGGCAAGTGGGCAGTTGATTACCAGCCCTGTTTACGCTGGATAGATCAACACATGGTTCTTGTGCCCTAGAAACTTGCACATCATCATATCATGGCAAAAGGTGACCATAGACCTTGGAAATTCGTTTTCTATAAATATACTACGTACTATGTACTTGTGTACTGCGTTCAAAAAGCAACAACGGCCTTTTCCATCATGATAGCTGTTGAATACGAAGACAATAGCCGCACATCGCAACTCAGACACCAAACGGCGGCAAGGGAAATGAGGCGTTGCCCACTTAGACCGTATACATAGTACTATGCACACAGTATTGTCTGGGTATACCTAAAAATACTGGGCATGTACATAGCATTACATACTGTACTATGCAGTAGTAGCCTGCAGGCTAGTATCTGCATTGACAGATCACTGTACTATGGTTACATGGGTAATTAGTCTGCGCCCCGCTTGTACCGGCTGCGAGTACGAGGGTTCGGGTTATCGGAAATCAGGGATTAGCACGTAAGTTTGCTGCAAATTTCAGGGTTAGGGCAAGAGAGCCTCTGATAAAAGCGCGTAAGTTTGCGATAAAGCCAGTACGTACGTATAAAATACGCATTGCCCCACTTATGCAGTACCTGACATGGGTTTAATATTTCGGCCTCCAACCATAGTATGCCCCGATGGGCAAGCGATATTCTGATTGGTCTGGTCTGGGCGGTGGCGGCCCAACATTTGCGGTGGGAGATATGGTTATCGGTCAGCTATTTCATATTCAGTATGAGACGATAAGCCCAGTTGACTGGAGTCTGCACGTTGGCATAAGGTGGGCAGCGCAGGGCTAGATATGCTTTCAGCGTTGGCAACAGACTTGCAAGGGCAGAGAAAGGCCTGGCCTTCTGGACTTTCAGAGCACGGCCAGGATTGATGATGGGGCTGGCCCGGCCGGCTCACTGCTGACTAGGACCTGGCAGACGTAGCCTACGTACATAGTAGTACTGCCTAACTACCCGACTAAGACCCTACAAGAGCCATGAGAAGCGCTGCCAGCCAATCGTTTGGTTTGGTTTCAGCGTCCTTGCGACAGGCCCCAGGACCCAAACAGCGAGCGGCGCCCCTGTCCGTTCGAGTACTGTGTACCTTGTACCATTTGTACATAGCATAGTAGTAAGCCACAACCCAAGCCCAGCGCTTGCCGACAGCCACTCGTTTCTTGTTTGCTCGCCTAGCTGCTGCTGCTGCATCACCC
Source organism: Coniella vitis (assembly GCA_011317545.1). Lineage (NCBI taxonomy): Eukaryota > Fungi > Ascomycota > Sordariomycetes > Diaporthales > Schizoparmaceae > Coniella > Coniella vitis. The sequence continues at coordinate 2,795,346 of WUJK01000003.1, forward strand.
GACGACAACGCTTTGGCCGTCCCGCTCCATCCTCTGCCGCGCCCCCCATACATACCATGTAATTACACGCACACACGCGCCGGGACTGTGGGGACGAGAGCACTGTGTCATTGCCACAATCTTGGTCTGCTCATTCGCTTGGGTGGCAGCGACAGCAGCAGCGAGCGGCTAGCCCCAGAAACTGGCACGGGTGCAACGACGGCCAGTCATCGCGACTCGTCCGGGCGGCCCTGGCGCCGCGCACCCTGGCGATGCATGCGCCTTGGTTGGCTCTGGGCGGGCCGGACAATATGGTCTCTCGCCGTCGTTTCCCTCGCGGCACTTGCGAGCAGGGCCGCCGAGAAACAGTTCCAAGCGTCTTGGACTGGCCAGACGCTGTCATCGATGTCATGGACATGGCAAAGTGAAGGGAGGTGAGGTTGAGGCTTGGATATCTCTGCCTGGCCTGGCCCTCCTTCGGCTCTCTCGCCCAGTTTCCTCCATCTTCTCCCTCTTCCCACTATCCTCCCACACCACCCATTTCTGTTTCTCTCCAAGCCAAAGAAGCCGTGCTTTGTTGGTCTCTTGTCTAGATTCTTTGTATCCCTTTTGACTCTCACCCCAAGAGTGTTTGCCCAACTGGGACAATTCCATTGTCGATCGTCTTCCTTTATACAATCCCGTCTGTGGCAAAGCGACCCAGACTTGCGCCGACTGACCATTCTTTATCAATATTTATTAATCCCTCTTGACTCCACTCACCGATCTCCTGGAGAGACTCGCAACAAATTCGAACTAGAGAAGGAAGAAAAGGAGAAGAAAGAAAACGTGGCAGCTGGATAGGACCTTCTATCGTTGGACAGCAACTGAAAAAACAAACGCATCATCACATCCGATTAGGTGCCACGCTGCTTCCCAGCACCCAGAACAGCCCAGCAAAAAAAAAAAAAAAAAAAAAAAAAAAAAACACCAAAATCATCCCCCCCCCCCTTCACATAGACACGGATGAAGAGGCGAATGGCACGCCTCCCACCGCCTGCGGGCACCATGGCCTTTGCTGTTCTTCTCACCCTGCCTGCCCTTGCATCCGCATTTACCATTCCGAATCCATTAATATCATCACGCCAAGTCGACCTCGGCGCCCGCAGCTCAACATGCGGTGACTCTTCCTACGTCCAATGTGGCGACTCCTTCCCTTCAGACTTCTGCTGCCCTTCGACCTCGACATGCGAGTCCCTCGCCGGCGGCACAACAGTGTTGTGCTGTCCCACCGGCAGCAACTGCACCCAGATCGAGCCCATCCCATGTGAGCTGTCGTTGGAGGATAAGAGCCAGCACCCAGCCGCCGTGGTCATGACGACCGCTCTGACAGGAACCCTCGAGTCCTGCGGTTCCAAGTGCTGCCCATTTGGCTACTCGTGCAACAGCGATGACGTCTGTCAGGAGAATTCCGATCAGAGTACCAAGCCAAGCACAAGCGCCGTTGCCTCTTCGAGCACCGCCACGACGGCTTCATCTAGCAGCGGCTCCCAGAGCACAACAACTGGTACTGTCTCGGCAGCCGTGAGCCCCACGACAGTGTCTGGAGCTACTGTGACCAGCACAGCGACATCCGGATCAGGGTCCAGTTCAGATGCCTCATCCACGGTGTCATCGTCAGCCACAGGCTCATTGACCACGGCCGGAGCCAGCAGCACTGGAGATTCGAGCCCTGAGGCTGACACGGGCAGCCACGACTCAACTTCGCATGCTGGTGTCGTCGCCGGCGGCGTGATTGGTGGCATCGCAGGTGCCATTTGCCTGGGTCTCCTCATCATGTGGCTCGTCAAGCGTGAGCTGCAGCGCAAGAAGCTGTCCGAAAAGGACGCTGCTGGCGCAAGCAGCGATGACGGCAGCAGCAACACCAATAAAAGCGGCAACCTCAGCCGGGGCACATCCACGCGGGGACCCATCTCCAAGCCTATACCACACGACGTGGATACGCTGCGCAGCGACTTCAGTCGCAGAATTGCACCTTACCCGGTGGATCATTACAATGTTCCCGCTACGTACGCTAATCACGAGGGTGGTAGCGAGGACGGTAGTGGAGTGTCTGGGCTGGGCTTGGGCGCAACACCGTACATGAATCACGATGGCATCGGTGGCAGACCCAGTCGAAGTGTCACCTCCAGCCCCGGACGCAAGCTCAGTGCCGACCGCCAATTCGACGACGACACCGACCATGATGGTGAGAATTGGACTACCGAGGTTGAAGAGCATGACACCATGGGCGAAATGCGGTCTCCGCCGGCTGGGACGAGTCGCGGCCGCGCCGCAAGCTCCCTCTATGGCGAACTGTACCGCGACACAACACGCGGGTCAACGTATCCGGATGGAGCCCCACGGTTGAAGATGCCCGGTGCCCATCACTATGGCGGTTTTGACCGGTACGATGGGTTCAACCCCGTCAGCGAATATGCTGGCAACAACGGCGGCCGCAGTGATAACAGTCCACAGGACCCCAACGCTGCGTACATTAATGTGTTTGCGGATGAGAATGCCCTATCCCCGCATAGCTTGGGGCCCCCGGGTGCGAACCGCTTTGGCGGCGTGGATGGGATGCCAGGAGATCGCGAGACGCGCTTTTCGGATTTCAGGAGGGGAATATAATAATATATAAAGAATAGCAGGGCAGAGAAAGAAAATTGACAAGAGGATTCGCGGCATGAATCCTTGTATCGACTGCATTACATGGGCGTTTTTTGTGTTTTTCATTCTAAAAGGGAAACCGGAGGAAAGAAGGGGGTGTTTAATGACATTCAAGATACCTAACTTGCGCAAAACTGACATTTTGTTTTCCTTCTGGAAGAAAGAGCTAGAAATACCAATTCTTGCTGTCGAGGAGCTTTACTTTCGCCATGAAATATAATAAAACTTTTTATGGTTCTTATTTGTGTTTTACTTGTTCTAGTCTGCATTGCTTGTGTGTGTGGCATAAAACTTCCATGAGATTTGTAATCTGCTCAAGTATGTTTGTCAGATATTTTGACTTTTATGAGCACCAGCACGATTAGATTGCTTTCCACATTGCGGTGCCAAGTCTCTAGGCCTACTATTGCAATCGTCTCTTTCTTTTGTTGCGCGACCTCAAGGTGAACTTGTGGACGGTCCAATCTCATTGTTTTTACTTGTATGTTATTTTGAATGTGTATTCGTATCGATGCTCACACTCAGACTGCCACCAACACGCGCTCTGCAGCACCCGGTCAAGTTTGAATGACCAATCTTGTTGGGCCTTTTTAAGGAGCTTTCTCTCTTTCTCTCTCGTTTGCTGCTTCTCCCCTTTTCGGACGATATAGTACATAAAACGCTCCCCGTATCACCTAGCCCTCTATGAGCGTGACCCTTGCTCTTAATTCCCTTTCATTTTCAACCTCAACGCTTCCGTCATTGTTACCTCATACAGCGGTGGCCGCTGCGGGCTGTGAAAGCTGCGGATTCGCTGACATCTTCTTGTCGCCCACCAGCGCCGCGCGTTCCGCTACTTTGCCCCAGTTGATAATGCGCCACCATGATGCCAAGTATCGGAGCTTGTCGGACACACCATAGTCGTAAAGGTATGCGTGCTGCCACGTGTTGACACACAACAGAGGCACGAAGTCGGCGCCGCCGGGGGCCTTGAGCGTTTCACTGTTCAAAGCGCTACTGCTACCGTCGAGAGATGTGCCGTCTTGACCGATTGTTTGTGACGGGAGAGTGGAGGGGAACCCGCCGGTGCTGCTTCCATGAAGAGGTGTGCGCTTGTTGCTGCGGGCCTGTAGGTCAAAGTAGTGACGAACGGTTTCGCCGGCGCGATCCGTGATGCCGCCCTGAGAGTTCATGTCGGTGCCCTGGCGGCGCCAGTGGGCTGCTGGGAAGGGGCTGCCGGCAAGGTAAGTGGCGAGGACGCGGTAGGGGAAGCGCTGAGGTCCGCCAGACTGGTCACGCAAGCGGACGAGCCAAACAAAGCCCGGGCCAAACATGGCATTGGCGGTAATAATGAGCTCGCGCTGTAGCGTCTCGAGGCTGCCAAAGGACTGCTCAAGATCTTCCTTGAGCGTGAGCGGCATGTGCTCTGCTGGGTCTTGGCCGCCGGTTGCCGAGAGTGTCTCGAAGAAGAAGTGATTGTTGAAGGCCATGGAGGCGTAGTTGAAGATGGAAGCCAGTTCGGGTTCGCGCGACGTGATGTTGGCAAGATCCAGCGTGGAAATACCCTCGTATGTGGTTCCTGATGACAAGGCGCGTAGAGAGTCAGTAATGTGACTTGACACAGTCCATCTATCGTCCTGCCCGATTGACTGACTGACTGACACCAATTCCGCGTCAGGTACTATGAAACATACCTTCAATCAACCTGTTGAGCTCATCGATGCACCATGCTTGGTACTGGGTCCACGCCTGGTTGAAGCCTCCATTCGAATACAATCCGGGCACACCGTCCTTTGAGAATGCCTCATTATGGGCCAAGAGAGGCACTGTATGCGCGTTGACCGCCGCCACCTCGGAAGAGTAGGCTGCCCGTTGTGCAGCGAGCGAGAAGGGGGAGATGGACGAGGCGCTGCCTGGGAAGACGGCCGAGCGAGCAGGCGCCGCGAGGGTTGTCCGCCTTGGGAGGCGTAATCTGGGCTTGAACATGGTGGTTTGTGTGTATATACCGGCGTTGCGGTCGTAATGGTGGTGTTGGTGGTGGCGACGATAACAACAGGCGATCCAACGTCGCGTTGTCGGTCGTGTCAATGAATGGAGCTGTAACTTTTTTCCTGGCGGCTGTGCACGGGCCATCCCGACTACTATGTATCGTGGGGAAGTTTAGGATAGGCAGGGGTGATACAGCTACGCTCCATCCCGCTGCCGCAGTGCGACTTCCTTACCATCTACCAGGTCTCTACTATGTACGTACCAGTCATGGCAGGTGGTCCATGTACCCGGTCATAATTCCATGGTGGACGTAACACACGCGCAGCAACTGGCTGAAAAAGACATTAGAGGTACCCCGGTATACATAGTATCCTCAAGTACAGATCGTTCTTGCCCACAGTAACGCCAAATGCTTTTTGATGAACAAACTCGTACCCAAAGCCCTGCCAACGCCGCTCGCTAATAATTCCGATAGATATGTCGATGTCTCGGGAAACCACCATCAAGCAAAAACACAAGGTCTGTAGCTCAAGTGCTACTGGAAGTAGGTTGCACCAAAAGAACGACGACTCTAGTTTTCAAAATGATATTGTTAGTCTTCAAATATCTACCATCTGTCGCCGCTGCTTATCAGGAAATGAAAGACAGAAACATGCAGAACAAGTGACCACTTACAGTGATATAATCATCAGGCACATGGCAACCAATGATACCAAGATGACAGTTCCTCTGCTGGCAGGGAACTTGCCTTTGATAATCCATTGCTGCGCTTGGAAGTAGCGATGATAGCCCAGGAACAACATCAGTATGCTAATGCCCAAAAATACACCTCCCAGCGGCTTTCCCAAGTGGCGAAGCGTGTGAGCGCTGTTTGAGTCGTCATCACCGGAAATTGTCGTGTTGAGTCGAAAGAGCTGCGTGACCGCAATACCAATCGATGCGAACGAGAGCGACGTTCTCAGCCACGCAAGAAAGGTTCGTTCTGGCAAAAGGAAATCAGTCTCAACAACTTTGACCAAATGGCACTGACAGTCCATCAGACATACCTAAAGCTAAATGGTCTCGTGCCACAGAACCCTTGTTCTCGAGCTCAATGGACCCAAACTTTGCCAGTTGCGTCTTCCACCAAGCCTCTGCCTCCTTGTTCCGCTCGACCTCAGTATTACCGCCGCTGTCGTCGTGACCATCCAGTGCAACGCTTGCGCTTTCCCTCCGCCGCCCAGTATTGCTTGTTGGCGTGGGGGCGGAGCCAATCTTCCTTGCTCGCGTGCCGTTGCTCTCGACTGGCGCCATGCTTTGGTAGTTCATGCCAGGTGCGCTGTTGTTGGGACCGCGCATGATAATGCCAGTGGTCTCATTGGGCTCCGGAGTGCCGGGCACGCTGTTGAGATCGTGCTCGTGAAAATACGCCGAGTAGCTAGTCGGTGGTGTGCCACTACCACCCCGAAATATTGGACTCCGGAATACTGGTGGGCTTTGGCCCGGGCTCATACTCTCGGCGCGCTGTCTGCCGAGCTGAAATTGCGAGTCATGAATTGGTTAGTGAAAAAAAGCCACCAGCCAACGTTGGAGATGAAAAGGAGAACGGTCGTGGAGCGATAGGATTAGAGAAACCAAATGTCTGTTGTTGGTCGGTCACATTGGGGCGCGGAATGAAGTGCGTAGTGAAACGAACGCTTGCGTGCTGTCACGCTACTAGCACCTCGAGACTCCGTTACAATTTGACGCTAGGACCGACGTTCAACAGGAAGATATCCATGACATGGGGAGGCCGATGCACATACGGGATTCATGGGGAAGCAACTGGGATTGCATAATTACCTCTAAAATCCCGTCTAGTCTCTCCTGTGTGGTGACACGCCTCGTCAGCCTCGAACCTGGAAGCGTATGCGCAGTAACGCCGCTACTTGGTCTCCGCAGCTGCAAAGTCTGAGGGTGAGGCGTGGGCGTAGATCCTGTCGTCGTTGGAAGAACAGGCGCAGATGCCGTCATACGAGGGGAACCGCGAGCAGCAGCAGTAGTAGAACCAGGCGCGAGGTCGTCACGAGCCGAAGCGCTATGATCGCGGGCAGCCAGTACAGCATCAGTGGGCGTGGGCGTAGGCAAGGATGAAGAGGTGGAGTGAGAAGGCGGCTGGTTGCCGTCGAGAAAGCCTGGACTGGCCATGACTGCGACACATAAATACGTCGACAACGGACAACGGCAGCGCAGCCAAGACCCAGCCAAGCGGATGCGACTGAGGGGTTCTGAACGCAGTCCAGGATGACCCAGACGTTGACAATGCGACTCTCTGTGAGTTCCAGGCCCTTCGAAGAGAATGGCTGGGAGCGCTGAATGCCTGATGAGTGCCAGGTGACGACCAGCGAGCCCGGAAGCTAAACCAGAAGAGAAGAAGAGCAGACCGGGGACCGGGGGGACGTGGAGCCCGGGAAAGACCCTGATGCACGTTAAAAGACAGTACTATGTGATGCGTTCTGTGTTCGTTCAGGTGAGGCGGAGAATTCCCTCTCCACTTTGATTGCTGCTCTGTCAAGGTGTTGTACAATGTTTTTTTTTTATTTTTTATTAACGAGTAGATCGTTGTTATTTTGCCGTGTACTACTATTTCTATGGACCCTCGCTGTTTCTGAGAAGCGAGTGTAAAACACTGGAGGTCCGTTTATTCAACATTGCGGTTGACTGTTCCTTCCGGAGCGGCGTCTGCTCTTGCTTGTCATGGTGAGCCACCGCTAGCTTTGCCGCTCGCTTGCTCATTCCTTTTGCCGACCAGCCGCTGGGCTTTGCACACCGTGAGAGTCCACTGCAAGCGCAGCCAACTTCCCCGAGCCGGGCCCGAGCCGGATACTACTTGCTTCTAACAGCCATCAACTCCGCGACTGCCTGCTTCCTATGCATTGCCCGCTTTATGCACATAGCATCATAGGTATAGGATTACACAGGTAATTCCTGGTGCCTTCCGAGACTTGCTCGAAAAGGTAGCAAAAGGGCTATCGAAAGTATACCAGAAATCCATACTATGTACTTGCCTAGAATTTTTTCCATCAAAAGAGAATCTGTTTTCTGGCAGTCCATATCAAGTAAATACCTGGGCAGACAGACGCTCAACTTTTCGCTACCATCTATATATATATATATAGATACCTACTCAAGTAGCGACTCAAGTAGATATCAACAAAGGAGAGAATACGGCACACGCTTCGCCAGACTTGAATAATATCAACAAATTCGCCACCCTGTACACATCGTCCAGGGACAAACCCATTCCACACATCACTACGTCGCCATGGTCAACACGTAACTCGTAATCGAGCTCATGCGCTCGCTCGTCAGCTTGAGCGAAATTCGCAATAATTCCTGAGCGACTTCGGGCTCCTTGCGCTGCAGCGCATCCCACGCCTCCCAGCTCATCAACCACACAACCGAGTCCCTCTCGGCGCTGACGGTTGCCGTCCGGGGCGTCTCGCTAAAGAAGGGCAACTCTCCGCATGTTGTGCCTGCCGCAATGCTCTCGTGTAACAGGCCTTGCGGAAGGTGATACTCAGACCGCAGGATACCACTCTCAACCAAATAGAACCCTGTCGCGGGCTCACCCGCCCGAAAGAGCACGTCACCCTGTGAGACTTCAAGCCGCTTGAATGAGTCCTTGGCTCGGATCCAAAAGTCTTCGTTCTTGTCCGACAAATCCTCAAAAATTTGTAGCATCAGCCGCAGCGGCTCCTTAAAGTTTTGCCATCGCGAAAGTCGCGCCATTCCTGGCCGGTTGAGCGCCTCGCGCGCTGCCTGGTGCAAGTGGCTGCGACGCGGAGAGCTCCCCAGCAGCGAAAAGTGGTCGCCACCCGCATGATGGGAGTTGTTGTTGTTGTTGTTGTTGTGGGCATCTGGCACATCAAGACTAGACGAGACGACATTGTGTGGCAGTCTTGCAGCTTCTTGGCTGACATACAGTGTTCGTAGCAGTTCGTTCTCGCAGCTTTCCAGCGCCATATTGAGGCTGGGCCAAAAATGGACTTCAGTATCCTTGGAGCTAGCGCCCAGGCCTACGGCAAGGAGATCACGCCCCAGCGGACCGTCGAGGTCTACTCCGCTAAGCACAAGGGAGACATTTTTAGCTGCGAGCAGCCGACTGACAGTGCTAAAGGCCTCGCCTGCCGAATAATCCAGTCCTGTGACGTGACTCAGATCCAGAATGAGAAAGCGGATGGGTTGGCGCGAAAACTCCTCGTCGGCAATGATGTGACGGATTTTCTCCTCGACACTGACAATTGTGCCAAAGAAAAGAAAGCCAGCCAGTTTGACGAGACAGACTTGATTTCCAACTTTTTGTAAGTAGTGTTGTTGGGATGGGTTCCTCCGCACGGTCGAGCCGACAACCTCTCCGGAATAGGTTGCCCGTATAGCAGAAACTCTCGAGGCCTGGAAGATCAGCGACACGAATGCAAGCATAACTCCCACGCCAATACCAACGACGAAATCGTACATGCCCATAACGAGGACAATAACGACGACCTGCGATGACCATTACATCAGTAAATACGTGGTACCATTTGAGATTTGGTATCTTGACGAAGGGGACTCACCGTCCAGTATTCCAGCCAATTCAATTTCTTCCGGGGATCCCATAATGCATTCATTAACAACTCAAATCCAAGCACAAAAATGAGGGTGCCAACCATCATAACTGGTATGAAACCAATAATGACGGGTCCAATGATCATGACTGTAGCTGTCGCAGCTGCCAGCAAATAGCCTGCCATCCGGCTGTTGCCCCCTGACTTGATGAAAAATTGACTGTTTGCATAGACAAGGTAGTTCTGAATGCTACCCAAGCATCCAGAGAGAAAATTGGACAGGCCGTGCAGCTTAAGCTCACGGTCAAGGTTTGCGTGATCTTCGCCCGTCTGAAGTGCAAGTGCTGGCACGTTGATGGGAACATGAAGGACACCGAAAAAGGTCAGTGCCAGCATTGCCGGTATACACTCAGCGACGGCCTCCCAGCTGATCAACTTGAATTCTGTGTCGGGGGTCAGAAATTTTGGAGTGATTAATGGTTGCTCAACGACTTTGAACTTACTGAATAACGTATAAAAGAACCACCATGTCTCGCCAGCAGGAGGTGCTTCAAAAATCCATCCCGATTGGCGTAGAGGTTCCGGCTGGAGCGAATCAAGCGCAACGACGAAGAACCAAAAGATGGCAGGTTCCAGACAAATAAAGGTGGGAAGAACATAATGATTATCCTTGAATTTGTTGGACTGAGTCAGCACAAACAGCGTAATGGCAAGGCCCAGAGGGATGGTCCAGAGAGGTAACGTTGCTGGTCTAAAGAGCAGGCGGAGCGTCGCCAGATCATAATGAAAGCTCCCCTCCAGCCTCGCCGAAACTTCAAAGCCAGTCTGTACCAAGAACCAGCCCACACCTCCTATACAGCCAATCAAGATGTGTCGCGGAATAAAGCCGACCAGGTATCCAAATTTCAGAGCGCCCATGGCGAAGAAGACAGCGCCTGTGATCAACGCACTGAAACTGAAGCAAAAAATGGTCGTGGCAATCACTGCTTCCGGATTCTCTTCGCCAACCAATGAGGTAATAGTTGAGGCCATGTTGTGGAAAAAGGGGACAACTTCAATCAACTCTGAGCCCACACCTCCTTTGAATATACTGCCAGTTGAGAAGACCAATTGCGATGTGATGGTGCTCACGTAGAAGATGGATATTCCAGCAGGGCCCAGGTTGGCAAATATGGGATTGCCAAGAGGGAATAAAATCATACCATAAGACAAAGCATCCAGAATATTCAAAATCAATCCCACAAAGACAGCTGGAAGAGTTTGAATGGGTTCGAGAACAACTTTTTGCACCAGCGCCTGGCTGTCCCAAGCTTTGGGGTTACAAGTCGTGGTTGCAACATGGTGTAAATTTTTGGCTCGTTCTGAGAACCATCTTCGCGTTCTTGTTGGCTTCTGACGCTCGACGTCAACACTATCCGCACCAAGAAGATAGCACTGACCGTTCTGCTGGAGAGAGCTAGAGCGAGATTTCGACCTCAATAACGGAGTGGTTTCGCCAGGGTGCTCATACGTGATATCTTCATCTGCCGGCCAGAGGGCGCTTGCATCAAGCCCATTGCTCCTTGACCGCTCTCCCGGGTTCAGCGGTTGATGCTTACCAAGCTGCGCTGTCAATTGATCTCGGTAGCTTTCTGGTGGTGATCGTCGAAGCATGTTGGAAAGAACGGACGGCCCCTGTAGGATCTCCTCGTCATCACCAGGCGAAGGTGGTTCTGACACCTCGACGATGGTATCTGAAGACCCGCCGGCATGGCCGAGATCGTCTTCATCATCAGAGACGGGCGAACGCAGCGAGCTTTCCCTTCTCCGGTTGGATGACTGGGATCTGGGACGTGTCAAGAAACTAGAGCCCTTGGGCTTCTTGTTGTCGGAAAGAAAATAGGATGCTAGCTCTGCCGTGTCCTCACGGACACTGGCAGCATATTGAACGCTATCGGCAGGGACTATAACCGCATGATGGGCGTCAGTGTGATGAGCCTTGCGTATCATGGACGTCGAACAAGAACTGGCTCTTCGGCCTTGATAATTGTATGATGACAGCTATTGAAGGTTCGAGCCAAGAGTTTTTAATCGAAGGATATACGTACCGTGAGTATCACGAACACTTCCAGAAACGAAAGAGCGAATGGGTTCTCGGTGCGCCGCAGGTGTGGAGGAGGCCCCAAGATCTGCGATGTTCTGTGGAATGGCCGTTGCGCGGGCTGGACTTGTAGCTCCAAGCAAAGGTGAGGAGGCACCAGTATCATGGCTGTTGTCGCGGCTGCTAGCCGAATGACGGCGGGCCCAGGAGAAGCCTAGACCCGGCGAGGCCATGGTGATGAAATTGATGAGCGCAGACTTTAACGTATTATAGTAAGAATGTTGGGGATTCGCGTGAGGGTGAGTGATTGTGTTGGCAGATATATCGCTCAGTCGCCGGTTCGCCCGCTGCGCATCCCAATTTCCAAGATGGCGCGATGTCGCCCAGAGATACTTATTTCGCAGATGACAATGCAATGGATAATGCACAATAACAATGATAACAGCGGTGATAACAGCGGCTGCTGACTTGTAAGGAATGCGTCTTTTGTGTCAAACTGTCAAGACAAAGTACCTATGTCTTTGCTTGCGGAGAGCATACAGTTATAGCCTCTCACTCGAAGTGTCAGTACTATGTATGCGACTTGGTTTGAGGGCCAGCACGAAAAGGTAACAGCGCCCTCAGACCCTGTTGATTAGCTCCGGCAAATGACGAAATGCACAGCACAGGCGCAGCAAGCGTGCGTTGCCAGTCTGTTGTGATGTCGAGATGTGTTATAAAGCTGCCAGCAACTCGCATCGGCTCTTACCGAGCGGTCGTTGGTGGGTGCCCTTTGGGCGACGGGTTGAGACCGGAGAGAGAGAGAGAGAGAGAGAGAGAGAGAGAGCTATTTTCTTGTGTCGGTTTTGATGGACTGCAAAAGAATGTTGGAGTTTTTGCCGTCCAAGTGCTACTTGTGAGAACCAGGCCAGGCCAATGCTGGACACCCGGCGTACCTGAGTACTTCTGTGGAACGTAGCTTGTGCTTTCCGCGCCAGTCTGGACAGGCCATCCCAGCCGAAGTTAGAGATTTCTCTGCTTTCTAGAGATTGCAGGGATTTAGGGGCGACAGCACTGCTATCCTGTCCCCGCAATAACAAACATACTTCTAGCTACGCTGCTAGGTTGGGTGAGTGGATCTAGGCCCTAGATAATCTGCTCTTCTTTTCTTCGTGTCCTCTTACCGCAAAGCGCGGAGGCTGGTAGTACAGGATTCTGGCATGGCAAACGGCTCTTCACCAGCCAAAGGTTCTCGTCAAAAGGTTTCGACAGCGACCTACAGAAAGCCAAAGAAAAAGACCACTGCAACTTTTCCAGTGGTATGCAGAGCTACCATGTACCGTATACAGGGCCTCGTCCCAATTCTTGGTCGCCGCCTTATGTCGTGCGACAATGCGGAGAAATCACAGGGCCATTTTTTATTGTGTACAGGTGTACCCAGGCAAGCTACTATGTAGGTTCGATTTTGAAGTACCATCTACGTACGTAGTCATGGATCCTTAAGAGCTTCGATGGCCCCATCCAAAGATACACAATGTCTCTTCAACCGCGGGTGAAGCGCCATTAGCACCTCGATTTATCGTCCAACGTTCTTCTATGACTGGCTGATGCGGAACCTCTCGCCAATGACTATGGCCACGATGCACTTCAATGATGGGTGAGCCCGGTCTATCATAGTAAATTGTCCATTTGAGAGGTATCTTTGTCCGTTCACATTGGGACACCCGTGATACCAATGCAACGTGCAATGCGGGCGGGAGCTAAGATGACAAGGTCGCATTCTTTACGTAATGGCACGTAGGCTTCATGCGTTGGGGCTTCCGAATTTTATAGAAGAGCGCATTCGGAAACCAACCGTCATGTGAGCCTCGCGTACTGCAAGCGCCAAGGAGCAGAGCCTGATCACGGCATGCTCCGTACTGTACTATGTAGTGTGTTCCCCTGCTCCGTACGCCTTTGCTCCGAGTATCCATTGCAACGCAGTGCGACATTCTTTTCCTCGATTTGCATATTCCGATCCCCTGTCCTCTGCCAAATCAGAATTGCAATGGCTTGAGCCAATCGCTTGAGGCTCTTTCAGGAAGGTCAAAAGGTGCAACGTCAAGGCCCTGTCATCGACCTGAGCTTGATACAGGCGGGAGGCAATCCTACTTCGACCCGGTGATTCCCCGATATTGCTATTCATGTGTGCCTGGCTCGACGCATCTTGCGCCATCCTTCAATGTCTCCCAAGAGGGTCAAAGTATCAGGATATGCCGGTGGCTGGCGCACACTAGCACTTCCTACATATGCTCCGAGACATATAGCATGTAAAACCACAGAATCCGTGCTGTGACGTCCGGGCCGTACAAAGTAAAATGCAACGTTGATTGGCCAGGACTCTTCTTTGCGTGAAGTTACTTTAGCTCAGCTTCTGCAGATATCCCTGAGCAATCAGTCTTTCGACATCTCCCTGTCTGACGTAAAACTGGCTATTCTTGGTCAGGGTTATTGCACTGTCATTTCACGAGAGTTCGTGTCAGTCGCAGAGATCGAGTAGGACATCACCACAAAGGGACTATCTGCTTACCCATATTCTGTTTGTATCTCACCCGCATCCTTCAACACCCGCACATCAATAAAAAGATCTCTTGGGGGCTCCAACGCGCCCGTCAAATCGATGTCTGTCCATTGGCCTTTGTATGCAGCGAGTAGATCGCCATACTGACGCACATAATCTTCCTCTTGAGGACTCAGACTGCTCGTGGCACCGTCCTGGGAGCGACCTCCACTTGCAGGCGCATTTCCATTTTCAGTTGCGTCCCTGAGCTGTTGCCCAGATAGGTCAACCACGTCCGCACCGCGCCACACCAATTGCTCAAGTTTATCTGTTCTCGTCTTGTGGTATGCCAGCAGGCAGCGCTTGTTCCGTCGCATGGAAAGGTGGTTCGTCAAGAGTGTTCCAGCCACGTTCTGGTGTTGGCTCGGGTCGAAGGAGCCCTGGAACGGTTCCAGTAGATTGGCGACATCACGGTCTAAATCGCGCACCTCACGTGCCGTTTCGCGGACCAGTTCAGTCTCGTAGGGCGGCAGATGTGCCAGATTCTGGGCTCTTTTGGCTTGAACAACCTGTCACCGTCAGAGGACTGGCGCGAAACGCGTTGGTCGAACGTGACTTGATAGGCAGGCATACCAGTTTCAGGCCGTGGTCACCGTACATTGGCATGGTGTAGGTCGAATTGTTCCAAGAACCGTTTTGTCCAGTAGTATATGATTAGCAGATCGGTAGTGCAAAGTGGGATATTTTATGTGGATGGCCGACGAAGTAATTTCGCGTTGAAAAGTGATCACGTCGGCAGACTGGTCTCGCGTCTTTCACAAATCGATTGAAACCCAGGCCCGCGGGGCTGGGACAGGGTGCTTGTGCTATACATAGTACGTAATAACAGCCGCCTGGTGCTCGCCTTCCCCTTCTGGACTTGTATTGGGGTTCTGCCCAATGGCAGTGCTGTTTTTGGATTCCAGCACAACGTCACAGGCCTGACCGCCCCGATTCCGGCAGGACGGCGGGACAGCGGGACAAGCTCCCCCAAATTTTTGATCTCAGCACAGAACCCCGCGATTTCTCAAGCCGGGAATTAGTTTTTTTTGACTTTTTCCCACAGGACCCCGCGCTTGCAGAGATTCTTACCCAAGCTCTCCAGTTGCTTCCAGCTTCACTTCGTCCACCTAACGAGCTGCCCGTAACCCACTTCCTCTCCCTTCTCTCGATATCACAGTCCTACCGCAACACTCCGACTGAAGATGTCCAGCCAGGTAACCCAAGGGCAGCGCATTGCCATCGTCTCTGTCTACGACAAGACCGGCCTGCTTGACCTGGCCAAGGGTCTCGTCCAGCAGAATGTCCGCATTTTGGCTTCTGGAGGCACGGCCAAGATGATCCGAGAGTCTGGCTTCCCCGTTGAGTATGTTAACCCCATGGTTAGCGCCGTAAAACCGCTGCACTTCACGTCAATCGCTCACAAGTGGACCTGTGCAGGGACATTTCCGCCATCACAAAGGCTCCCGAGATGCTGGCGGGCCGCGTCAAGACCCTCCACCCTGCCGTCCACGCGGGCATTCTCGCGCGCAACCTTGCTTCCGACGAGAAGGACCTGGCTGAACAGAGCATTGACAAAGTTGACTATGTCATTTGCAACCTCTACCCCTTCAAGGACACTGTCGCTAAGATTAATGTCACTGTTCCTGAAGCTGTCGAGGAGATTGACATTGGCGGCGTGACCCTGATTCGTGCGGCTGCCAAGAACCACTCGCGTGTCACAATTCTTAGCGACCCGGCCGACTACGCCGAGTTCCTTAAGGAGCTCGAAGCTGGCGAGGTCAAGGAGGCCAGCCGTCAGCTGTACGCCCTCAAGGCTTTTGAGCACACTGCTGACTACGACGCTGCCATTTCTGACTTTTTCCGCAAGAAGTATGCTGCCGATGGCAAGCAGTTCCAGGCCCTGCGTTACGGTGCTAACCCCCACCAGAAGCCCGCTGAGGCATACGTCAAGGAAGGCAACCTTCCTTTCAAGGTCCTTTGTGGCTCGCCTGGTTACATCAACCTGCTGGACGCTCTCAACAGCTGGCCTTTGGTCAAGGAGCTCAAGCAGGCTCTGGACAAGCCCGCCGCCGCTAGCTTCAAGCACGTCTCGCCCGCTGGAGCCGCTATTGGCCTCCCCTTGAGTGCGGAAGAGAAGAAGGTCTTTTTTGTTGAGGACATCCCTGGCATTGACGAGTCCGGGTTGGCCCAGGCCTACGCCCGTGCTCGCGGGGCTGACCGTATGAGCAGCTTCGGTGACTTCATTGCGTTGAGTGACATTGTTGACGTTGCCACGGCTAGCATCATCTCAAAGGAGGTTTCGGACGGCGTAATTGCTCCAGGCTACGAGGCTGCTGCTCTTGACATCCTCAAGAAGAAGAAGGGAGGAAAATACCTCGTCCTGCAGATGGACCCAGAGTACGAGCCCGCCAAGAGGGAGTCACGCACCGTGTACGGCGTGACCCTTGCTCAATCGCGCAACGACGCTGCCATCTCGCCTGCCTCCTTTGGCACCATCATCACGCCCAAGGAGAATGCCAATGTCCCCGAGAGTGCCCTGCGTGATCTGACTGTTGCCACTATTGCGCTCAAGTACACTCAGAGCAACTCTGTCTGCTACGCTACCCGTGGTCAAGTTATTGGTCTGGGTGCTGGTCAGCAGTCTCGCATTCACTGCACCCGCTTGGCCGGCGACAAGGCTGATAACTGGTGGCTTCGCTTTAACCCCCGCGTTCTGGGTCTCAAGTGGAAGAAGGGCACCAAGCGCGCCGACAAGAGCAATGCCATTGACCTCCTGGTCAGCGGCGAGCTGCCCAAGGACGGTCCTGAGCGCGAGGCTTTTGAGGCGACGTTCGAGGAGTCTCCCAAACCATTCACTGAAGAGGAGCGTGAGGAATGGTTGCGCAAGTTGACCGACGTTGCTGTGTCTAGCGATGCTTTCGTGAGTTTTCCCTCAGGTTAGAATCTATCCTACCAAGTATCTATACTAATGTTGTACCTAGTTTCCCTTCACGGACAATGTTTACCGGGTTGCCAAGTCGGGCGTTAAGTACATTGCTGCGCCTGGCGGCAGCCAGAACGACCAGCCCGTCTTTGAGACGGCGGAGAAGCTCGGCATCACTTTCATTGAGCAAAACATCCGTCTGTTCCACCACTAAGCCGGTTCTCGGAGGGGCAGATGGTGGAGATACCCTTTTTCTTTATAGCTCGGTTCATTGATTGAGCATTGCTTGCATGTACGATATTTATGATGTGACGGAATGGGTATGAGGATAGGAGAATGGCAATTCAGCAATAAGTTCGTTCAACACTTGAGCACGGATTCTTCAACAATTGATCATCGCGAAAAACAGTACTGTTAGATATTCGGGCAGCCCCAGTACCTAAAATGTAGAGAGAGTATTTGTTTATATCAAAAGTTCATGAGGGCAATACGTTGAGTTTATTAATTTGATTTTGACAATACTATGTACATTGATCCTGGAAAGCTGTTAAGGCTTGGACCAATACGAGTGGCATCCGCGGAACTGTAGATCGATGTGCTGCAAATAAACGCCGATTTCGCACTGTCCCGCGTATAGCCAGTCGTCTGGCCCAATCCTATCTCCCATCATAAAACATGAGGTGTTCTAGCGTGATCTGTTGAATTCTGGTGCTGCTCAATGCAACGACTGAGGCCAAGCTGGGCGGGCGTGAATGTCTTCCCAAGAATCTGATGGAATCGAAAGCTACCTAGGTACTTGTACTTACTCAGTACATAGCAGTACTATAGTATATACATAGTAGTGCTATAGCGGGCAGGGATAGAGCTTTATCGATAAGTGCGGGACAGGGATCATAAAGCTTTTGTACTACTATGTATGGTACCAGCACGTTTCCAGAAGCATCTCGAGCAATCACCCCAACCGAACGGGTCTCGCCATCATCATTGCTTCGCGCCGATAAATTCCATTGAACCCACCCACGTCGTGCTATATCTTTCTCAACGCGGTAAATGACCTTCTTCTCTTTCTATCTCCTTTTCTTTCTCCTCTTTCCCCTTTAAAGCGTTTAATTCTGCAACACACACAATCAACCATGTTGTCAAGACGACAAATCCTCACGTCGACCCGGCGCATATCCACCTCGCCGGCGACAAGACTTACACCACGAACAGCTACGCTTCGGCCACTCACGGCTGGAGCGCTTTATACTTCGACATTGCAATCTTCAATACCACGCACACAAGCGACAGTAACACCTTCTATTTCCTCTGTCCGCCACTATGCCAACGGCCGCCCACACCCACCAGGTGGCACCCACCGGATGAACATGAGTGGCGAAGAAGAGAAGCCCGCTCTAGAACAGTACGGTATCGACCTGACAGCCAAGGCAAAAGAAGGCAAACTCGACCCTGTGATTGGGCGAGATTCAGAAATTCAACGGACTATCCAGGTCCTCTCGCGACGGACGAAGAACAACCCTGTCCTGATTGGCCAGGCCGGAACGGGCAAAACTGCAATCCTAGAGGGTTTGGCACTGCGCATCGTGCGCGGAGACGTGCCAGAGAGTATCAAGAACAAGCGCGTCATTTCTTTGGATCTGGGCTCGCTCATTGCGGGCGCAAAGTTCCGCGGAGATTTTGAAGAGAGGCTGAAGAAGGTACTACAAGAGGTGGAGCAGGCCGAAGGCCAGGTGATTCTATTCATTGATGAGCTGCACACGCTCCTTGGTCTCGGCAAGGCCGAGGGCAGTATCGACGCTTCAAATCTGTTGAAGCCGGCTCTTTCGCGTGGAGAGCTGCAATGCTGCGGCGCTACCACCCTCAACGAGTATCGTCTGATTGAGAAGGATGTTGCATTAGCAAGACGGTTCCAGCCAATTCTTGTTAACGAGCCCACGGTTGAGGATACCATCAGCATTCTACGTGGAATTAAGGATAAATACGAGGTGCACCACGGTGTACGCATTACAGATGGTGCGTTGGTAGCCGCCGCGACGCTGAGCAACCGCTACATCACGGATCGTTTCCTGCCGGACAAGGCGATTGATCTGATGGATGAAGCAGCTAGTTCACTCCGGCTACAGCAAGAAAGCAAGCCTGAAGATATCATGAAATTGGACCAAAGAATCATGACAATTCAGATTGAGCTTGAGAGTCTGAGAAAGGAGTCCGACGTCGCAAGCCGAGAACGAAGAGAAAAGTTAGAGAAAGATCTCGAGAGGCTCCAAAATGAAGTCAAGGAGCTTACCGAACGGTGGGACAAGGAGCGTGGAGAAATCGAGGCCATCAAGCAGACACAAGCGGACCTCGACCGGGCCAAGATTGAGCTGGATGTCGCTCAGAGAGAAGGCAATTTCGCGCGGGCTTCGGAGCTGCGCTACAGCGTCATCCCAGCTCTGGAGCAAAAGCTGCCCAAGGAAGGAGAGCAGCCCTCGACGACCAGTTCTGGTGACACGCTCATTCACGATTCTGTCACACCCGATGATATTGCGACTGTGGTTGCCAGGATTACTGGCATCCCAGTGTCCAAGCTTACAAGCGGCCATATTGAGAAACTCGTCCACATGGAAGACAATCTACGACAATCTGTCAAGGGCCAAGACGAGGCCCTCAAGGCTGTTGCCAACGCCGTGCGGATGCAGCGCGCAGGCCTCTCGGGAGACAATCGCCCGCTCGCTTCCTTCTTTTTCCTCGGCCCCACTGGTGTCGGTAAGACGGAGCTCTGCAAGAAGCTCGCCGGTTTCCTCTTCTCCACTGAGTCGGCCGTCGTGCGGTTCGACATGAGCGAATTTCAGGAAAAGCACACTATTTCTCGCCTCATTGGTGCGCCTTCCGGCTACGTCGGATACGAAGATGCCGGCCAACTCACCGAACAAGTCCGCCGCAAACCATACGCAGTCCTCCTCTTTGACGAGTTTGAAAAGGCCCACCGCGATATTTCAGCTCTGCTTCTACAGGTTCTCGACGAGGGCTACCTGACGGACGCGCAGGGCCACAAGGTTGACTTCAAAAACACAATTATTGTCCTGACTTCCAACCTTGGGGCCGACATACTCGTTGGGGCCGACCCCATTCACCCATACACTGAGACAGAGAACGGCGATATCAGCCCAGACGTGAAAAAGGCCGTCCTCGACGTCGTCGCCTCCAATTATCCGCCCGAGTTCCTCAACCGTCTTGACGAGTTCATCATCTTTAAGCGCTTATCCCGTGAAGCACTGCGCGACATTGTCGACATTCGCCTGCGTGAGCTCCAGACGCGTCTCAACGACCGGCGCATTACGCTCGATGTGCCTGATGAGTCGAGAAAGTGGCTTGCGGACAAAGGCTACGACCCCAAGTTTGGTGCGCGGCCGCTCAATCGGTTGATTACGCATGAGATTGGCAACAAGCTCGCTGATAAAATTATCCGCGGAGAGATGAAGATGAATGACACGGCGGTGGTAACTATATCTGCCGACGGCTCAGGCCTGGAGATCACTACCAAGTCAAAGGGGGAGTGATTGAGCTTTGGCGGTCCTTGTAACAACATGAATAACCTGACGGGGGAATTCTTGCATCAACTTTGTCCTGGCGTTCGTTTAATTTGAGGTGGGAGGTCTGATTTTGGTTTATGTTGCATCGTGTCACATTGAAAAGGGAACAGCATGTCATTGGCGCTGATTGGGATTGTTATTTCTTCTTCTTCTCTTATGTGGGGTTGTTGTTTCTATCTTGTATATGTATTTTTGAGGTCGAGTAGCTTGGTATAGTTTTTTTTTGTTTTCTTAATGAGAGGAGAAATCAAAGACGCAGAATGTTGCTTCAGATTACCAAGGTGTACGAATTTTGGTACTCTATATGTAGAGATTTACTCAATCTACTATCTATCCAAGCTCAAGTCTGTTGTTTCTGTTCACTCACGCGTGCGTGATACAATGACCAGATGACCAGACAGCGTGATCAAGCACACCAGAGAACATCATAAACATCACCTGTAGCAGGAGGAATAAAGGCAATACATACTTCAATTACTCCAAGTTCTTGCTGTCGACTGGAGAGTTGAAGCAAGAGATTACAAGCACCCTTGCAGAGTTGGCACATTAACCAATGAAGGAACAAAGACATATTCGCAAGATTTGAACATACCAAAGACTGTGGCATAATCGGATCGCCTTCACAATTTTATTCACTTCAACGGTGCATATCTTCTCCGTTTGCTGCCAGTAGTCAGACCGAAGAGCGAGCTCATCTCATGTACATAACACGGTAATCAAGAGTGGCAAAAAGTGCCCGCCATCAAATGAAATGTACTACGTACAACTCGTCGTGGCCTGTTCTTTCAGCCGAATAGAGCCTTGGCCAGCCGGATCTAATCAACAAAGTCAGCCAATCTAGTAGGTCAAGTACTTAGTCAGTTAGCTCTATCGGTCACGCTGGCCTCAATTTAGACTAACTAACCAACAAAACGGGGTATCAACTGTTTGACGGTGCTTCGGCTTACTTGACCCTCCTGAAAATCATTATCACTTCGGGGCGCATAGGTGTCGTATATAAAAAGGACGTGACACAAGGATGGTGGTGCTTGAATGGTCTCAGACAATGTATTCCGCAAGGCAAAACCTTTTCATCGTCCAACAGGCAGAAAATATTAAGATTCTGACCAACCCCCGTGAAAGCATACGTCTCCAAGAGGCAATTCTCTATACCAGACAGAAAGGGGTTCGGGAGATAACAATATAGAAAGAAGCAATTAACCAGTCTATGTAGAGTTTGACAACGAACATGAAATGACTCCTGCTTTGCGACGGGAGTTAGAGAAATGGTGTTATGGACGAACTTCCCTAATCTTCCTCTGCGCGCCAGCGTAAAGCCCTGAAAGGAGGACGAGGTGTATATAGAGAAGGGCTGAAATGCCGCGAGGCAGCTCAGCCCAAATTCGTGTCGTCCTCCCTCCCCATCTCAGATGCTGTCGATAAGGTGAAGGGGCCCACGACATTCTTGCAGCGCAAAGGTCAGAACCATTCCACAGATTGTACAAAGATTCCGAGAGCCCCCCATTGCGCCCCTTCCCGCCCGTCATGCCGCAAGTAAAAACTGAAAAACCAAGCACGCGCAACAACGTTTGACTGCTCCCATAAGCCGTCTCCCTACCATGATTCGCTCATGATCCATCACTAGTAGATGCAAAGTTCATGGTATTGGTATCCATGTCTCATGTCATTCGATCGTCGTAAGATTACCCTGTGGATTACAACCGAATTGGCCCCGGCGGATTGTGTCCCTCAACCATAATCGCTTAGTTCTTGTTCTTGACAACGTTGGAGAGCCACTCGAGACCTTCGTAGAGACCGTCACCGCTGGTGGCGCAAGTGGATTGGATGTACTAATAAATTGTCAGGACGTGTGCCAAGCGCAATGACGGGAGGTAATCGAGTCTATACGTACCCACTGGCGCGACCGCAAGCTGTGGAGGCCAAGCTTGTCTGTGATCTCGGCAGCGTTCATGGCATTCTAGAAGAAATTGTCAGCTCAAGCACCGCAAATATTGTCGACTTGAAAGGCGGTGTCGTCGGGCAGACTACTTACAGGAAGATCTTGCTTGTTGGCAAAGACCAGGAGGGCAGCCTCGCGGAGCTCATCCTCATTCAGCATGCGCTGAAGCTCCTCACGAGCCTCAACAACACGGTCACGGTCATTGCTGTCAACGACGAAGATGATACCTTGGGTGTTCTGGAAGTAGTGCCTCCACAGGGGACGGATCTTGTCCTGACCACCGACATCCCATACGGTGAACGAGATGTTCTTGTACTCGACCGTCTCGACGTTGAAACCTGTATCCCAGAACAGTCAGAGTTAAAGCCTTGTAAGGAAAAGATGGCCCAGGGAAAGTCATCAATGCGCCAAGATGACCGAACAGGATAAAGAAACGTACCGATGGTTGGGATCGTGGTCACGATCTCACCGAGCTTCAGCTTGTACAGAATAGTGGTCTTTCCGGCGGCGTCGAGACCGACCATGAGAATTCTCATCTCCTTCTTGCCGATCCATTTCTGGAAGATGCCGGCGAAGGACGAAAGTGCCATACCCATCTTGGCGGTTGTTTGGGAGTTCAACTAGGGATGAAGGATGTTGTTAAAGCGACGAGCGCGTGACCTGAAGCAAGTGTGATCGGGTCAGTAAATTGACTGGCTCAAGAGGTTGATTGCACACGACTAAGGCGCGATGATGACAGCAAAAAGTGTGAGGGCGGCGGGCGGCGGTATTGGCAGCAGGGGGCGATGGCGACAATGAGCTCCAGGCGACGTTGTGGGTGTCGAAGACTAAATAGACGCCACGCAAGTTGATACTCGAGGTTGTGCAGATGACAACTATGGCAGGAAAAGAGGATTGGACACGTTTGGCAAGACGAGAGGTCGACAAAGCCAGCGGTTGGCCGCGGTAAGGGGTGCCTGATCCTGGCTAGGCTGGAAGGCAGGCCAGGTCCTTGCCAGAGCAAAGATGGGCCTCAAGATGTGTCCAGAGACTGGCGTGCCGAGAGCAGCTCAACGATGTCGATGTCGTATAGCCAGGCAGCGACGGCGAGGGTGCGATGACGGCGATGGGGTGGTGGCTGGTGCTGGCGATGGTGCCGTGCCAATGCCAATGCCAGGAGAGCAGTAACGTGGTGGAAGTGGCAAGCCCAGACCCAGTGCGAACGTGTCACGATGGGCCGCCCGCAAGACAAGGACAGATAGACAGCAGCAGTGGGATGCGAAGCGCAACAAAACGGCGTGACTCACCTGGTGATGGACGTCTCGCTTGGGATTGCGAGCCGGGACTGGTTGTGTGATGGCGAGGGCAAGCAGATGGTGATGGCACAGCGCGATGCTTCGACTTTGGTCGTGGTGCAAGGTACGATTGTCGGTGTGAAGGGAGTAAGTAGGGTAGGAGGAGGGCAGAGGCAGAGGCAAGGTCAGAAAAATAAACGGGCCTGGCCGCCTGGCTTCTGCTGCCGCGGGCGGGATCAATCAGAACAGAACAGGTTGGTTCTTCCTGGTGCTACATAGTACATAATAGTCCCATAAGCCCCCCGAGCCCTCGGCTGTGGCCAATCCAACGTGCCCTGAAGGCCCTGCGAGCCCACGCTTCCGCGCTGACTTCAGCGGAGCCCAACAGCGCTAGAGTACGCTTCAAGTGCCCCCAGGACCAAGAAAGGCATAACTGGACATGGGAGCAGGCTGGCAGGGAAGCCGGGTGGAGTCCCTGTTTTTCCCTGCCCGGCCCGTGCGCCGCCGCCGCCGCCGCCCTTCAGCGCTTCGCCAGCAGTTCTGTCCAGGGAAGGTCTCCTGAAGGTCACTGCATTCAAGACCACAAGCCTGCCAAGTTGCTGCTTGGTTTACGGCAAGCCCCCTGGGTCTACCTTATCTACTCGCCTAGCTGCGATTATCTACTCGCGTACCTCCACCGGGAGTTAGGGGTTATCCAGCCTGCACAGTCAGGCCAGCCACTGCACTTGTAACAGTATCCGGCAGGAATAATTCACCGTCCGGGGGTCCCTGCCGAGGCGGGCTTGCGCGTGTCAGCCTTCCCAGAGCTTGTGAAGCAGCAAGCTGTCCTCGAATTGGCAGCCTTTCTCCACGAACGCGCACCGCCACCACTACCACCACCACTACCATATCACCGTCGTCGTCGTCACACGTACGCCCGCCTAATCGCATTCGCGGGGAGAGCCAGACACGATGCAGTTCCTGTCAGCCTCGTCGCTGCTCCTGGCAGCAGCAGGTCTCTTCTCCTCCACCGTCGTAGCCCACAACATCCAGCTGCCCGCCCACGGCCGCGAGTGCTTCCACGAGCAGCTGCACAAGGATGACAAGATGACCGTGTCATTCCAGGTTGGCGACAGAGAATTCGGGTCTGCAGGCAACCTGGATATCGACTTCTGGGTATGGAAACCTCACACGCTCCGATTCCGGTGTCCCTCTCATGGAAAATGAATAGGGCGCAAAAAGAAGTAGTGCAGACACTAACATAGGCACACGTATTGTGTGGTTTATATAGATTTCCAACCCTACGGGCCAGTACGAGGTCTATGAAAAATCCGTCTCCAACGGCGATCACTCCTTCACCGCCATGCACGACGGCAAGTTCATCTACTGCTTTGGCAACGATCACTGGGGCGCTTCAAGCAAGGAGGTATCATTCAACGTCCACGGCATAGTCTACGTCTCTGAGTCGGATACGCCTTCCGACCCATTGGAAGCTGAGGGTATATTTGCTGCAAGATGCTCCCTCCATGGCTTTAGAGCATGCATACTAATTCAAGGAAACAACAGTCAAGAAACTCTCGGACCTTCTCGCCCAGGTCAAGGACGAGCAATCCTACATTGTCGTACGCGAGCGCACCCACCGCAACACCGCAGAGAGCACAAACAGCCGTGTCAAGTGGTGGAATGTTTTTATTCTTGGTGTCGTTATCGGCGAGTCCTTGTTTCAGGTCTGGTGGCTCAGAAGGTTCTTTGAGGTCAAGAGAGTGGTATAAAAAGCAAGAGTATAAAAAGGGCGGGCCTCAAAGTCTCAAAGAGACGACATGTACGGACTGTGGTATCAGAATGCTGTTACGGGGATATCTGTAACCTCCAATTGCATATCCTACTATCCACAACATTTGCAACTTTAGTGACAGTAATGATGAACGGATTCCTGTACATGGCGGCGAAGATGTTCTCAAGGAAATGCAAACGGGGAACATTTTTGACTGCGCCAAGGTTGCATGTGAGGTTAGATCTTTTCGTCATTGTTCGTGCTCCCATTGTAGTGGAAGCTGTATACATATATGCGAAGCATCGCATCTTTCATCTCCATGTTCATATAGCCAATAAACCGCCAGGTTGAAGAAGCTCCCACAGCAGGGTATCGAGTCGTCCTCCTCTACCTCGCGGTCACAGCCCGGTCTCTTAACATGGAATTATTGGGCTTGCCAGCCAATCAAATATCTCACCGAGAAAATACCACGGACAATTACCCTCCCATTCATTTCTTGTGAGATGAAGAGAATATTCCCATAGTCTATAGCAGTCAGATTAACTGTACTCGCCAGTGGAACGGACTTCGTTGTTCTTCTGTCTGGGGCACCAAAGTGCCTCACTTTGCAATGTTTCCAAGTATGTAAGTTGCAACCTGTTCCTTTAGTCGCAATGCCTTTAGATATACAGTAGGAGCGTCGTTTGTACATAGTATTGCTCGTTCATATCGTAGTATCCTGCCTTCTATCCGAAGGTCTGTTGCTTCTATATTGTGGCTTTGCCTTGCTTTCAACTGTTAGTCAAGAGTGACTAGAATAAGATTTTGTACATCTCCTCCTTCATGGTGTACCGGAGAAACACTATAACTTTCATTTACTTACAGTCATGAAGGAGCGTAATATCCTACCGGATGGCATTATTATGACAATAGTAGTAATAATAATAATACTCCACCTTCGAAAAGAAAATGCCCGAGTTCAATGTCCTGCCTCAGCTCAAGATCATAACTGACCAAGGAAATCAAACACCATCACGCGTTTACTAAACAGCCAAGGTCGCTGTTCTCTTCTTCTATTCTTCTTCTTTTTTCTTCTTCTCCAAATGACAGGTGCCTTGTGTCCAGTCCTGCACCCTTCTTCCTGCTCTTTGCCTGCCGATCACATCCCCTCGCGTTGGCTCTTTTGCTGATAGCACATGTGTGCTCTCAAGACAGCTGATGAGTTTGTGCGACACCTCTGTGATTGAGCTTCATACTGCTGGACTCTGCGAGCGTCAAATTTTTCCTTTATACGAGAATATGAACCACTATATAGAGCTTGAACCATCGATAACTTATACAGGTTGATGATATTTCTGAAATCTAAGCACAAGTCATGCAAGCCTTGGGCCAATTGCAATCCTAAGACAGACAAGAACAAGACAGATAAATACATAAACCAAGTCTATTTATGCACCTCCATTCTATACAGTCCTCCGACCAGAGCAAGTCTTTCAAACCCGGCCTTCCCCTCCTATTCATCCAAAGACACAATCATCAAAACAATGAACCAGTAAGGCTTCGAAAAGGGATATCACGCTGATGCATTTTGCAAACATGGAAAATTCACACAAGTGCAGCAGAAGGGCAAACCGCAAGACCGTCAGCGGCCAATAATAACAACAATAGAAAAAATTGCCTTGAGTGTATCAATGGTATATTTCCCGCTCATCATCGCATCCCAGTAAAAGAATTGAGACCATACAATCAAGATTTCTCTCTAAAGAAAAGGAAGAAAAGGCCAAGGCAAGGAATAATCTGCCCCCCCCCATCCCTTGATGCAAGTCGCAATCCATGAAAAAAAAGAAAAAAAAAAGAAGAAGAAAGGAATAAAAATATGAGCCCATCATCCAGCTTTCCTGAATGTTGACGCCTAAAACTCCACTGCGCCTCCGTTTGATGTGTCTGTGTGTTGATGTATATGCAACATTGGTTCAAATAACCAACAAAACACTTTATGAGCCAAAACACTTCTTGCCGGCGCTGCGTACTTGCTCCATGCTGAGGACTCCCGGTCGACGGGCGGCCGCTTTTTATAAGACAGGTTTCGGAACCTCGCAACCACCAACGGTCCTTTTCCCCCTTTCAAGTTCATTTGTGAGACTCAGCCTCTTCCTTCCTGGGTCGTGCTGTATCCAGTCGCTCAACCATTATATATGTCCTTGAAGGTAGTACCATGTATAAACACGTCTTTATCTTCCCCTTTGTATTTTTCACAAGTTCGTGACTCATGCGCCTGGATCAGATTCAACCACCTCGATCTCAGAGGCCTCATCGTTCAACTGCTCGACCGGGAGATCCACACCCTTGATGGGATGAATCAGCATGGGCGGAAGGCACATGCGACCCTCCCCGCCTTTCATTTCGCCGACAGAGTTGTCATTCTTAGTGGCATCGCGCATCAATTCGAACTCTTCGCCGCCGTCATTATTAACCTTCATGCCCAGCCAGCGTCGATAAAGGTTTGGTGCAAAGCCAGAGTTATAAAACCACGTTAGGCCTTGCAGGTTGTGTTCACGCTGTCCAAAGACGCTCGTCCGCGCACCACCCGTTGCACCATTCTTGCCGCCGTTGTATACGGCAGCCATGTACTGAGTTGGCCACTCACGGTCCGTATACAAGGGATGGGGTACGAAAACACCCTTGTATCCATGTTGGAGTGTGACAGTCGCGGGCCACATTTCCGGAAACGCGTGGTGCTTCTTGAAGGCCGTCTCGCGGTGCATTGTTAGCAGGAGCTTGCGAGACATGCGGCTGGCTGTGATGATTTGAGCACGGCGCGGTGGCTTGCCCAGCTCTTCGGTGTCGTTGTAGCCGGTGATATCATCGGCCAGGAGCCATGTGGTGCCCTCGGGGTCGAACATAGGGTTTAGTGTAATCAAGTCGGCCTCCTCGCCTACACCCCACTCGTACTTGTCGTGCTCGTACGACGTAGGAGGCATCGGGTCGTTTTCGGGCTCGAACCAGTCGTTTGGATCGGCCGCTCGCACGGGGCCCCAGACCATCTTCTCGCCGCGGGTCAGCTCTTGTGGCTTCTTCTTCTTCTTGCCGTCGATGCCATTCCAGATGTTGTCGGCGCTGGTCGTCCCCATCTCGGCCTGCACCCGCGCCATCTGGCCAAAATCTTCCCAGGTGCCATGTTCGGTGGGAATATAGAAACGTGCATTGCGCTCCCAAAGACCCTTGCGCGGCTGCTCCTTGGCCCAGTTCTCCATCTTGGTGAAGAGATCGAGGTAGTGGCCGGTGTACCGAATGTCCATTTCCCATTGCCAAAAGTAGTCGTATTCGGGGTGGTTGTAGGCAAAGTATTGCATGGCCATTTGTAGACCGCGATACACACCATGTACGGGCAGGTCCATGCCTCTAGTCCACAAGTCGTGAATGCCTTGGTACAGCGACAGCATCTGCGTCTCTGTCCAAAGAGTGACAATGCTCTGCAACTCTTTCGGAACGGTATCCTTGATTCGCTGCTGGTACACCTCATCATCGGCCCAGATGGGGTAGAGAGCATCGTTCTTGACCTGTACCAAAAGGTGGACGTCATAGCGGCCGCCTGACGCAAGGGATAGTTCCGTGATGATGGAGCGCAAGTACAAAATGTCGTCTTCGCGCCATTCGTACTCATCCCAGCAACGAATGACAATGGCGGTACGAGAGATGTTGCCTGTGGGCGCGGCCAAAGCTGTTCCAGGACCCGGCAGCGCCGCGGCAGCAGAGGTGTCAGTGCTTGGAACACCTCCGCTCATATCTGGCAGAGGTGAGGTTAGCACATCGGGACTGGTGGCGGCGGCGGCGGCGGCGGCTGGCGGGAGGGCCTCCACTACGGTCGGCAGACCATCGTCTCTTCTGAAAAGAGTTACATTTTCCAGCTTCTCATTGATATAGAAGCCCCGCGGTGGGTGAGCTCGGTGAACGAGTGGCTTGTAGATGGCAGCATTGGATTGGTAGCATTGACGCTGAATATCTGACCAGTCAATGTTGCGCCAGTCGACCTGGTGTGTGGTGTTCCATACAAGGTCGGCGCCCTCGCGGTCTCCGTGCTCACCCACACCTAAACCGCCAGAACGTACCGAGTAGCCGAATCCATATGGACCCAGCCTCCCGTGTCGCTCAAAGCAAATGTCCTCGGGTAGAGACAAGAGATCATAGGAGCCCAGGACGTTCTCGGGGAAGCCAGCGGGGCGCCCCTCATAGTACCGGATATGGGGAACCTGGACATTGTGCTGGGCATCGAGGAAACAATCGTTGATCTTGAGGTCTTCGAAGATTGTGTCTTGGTACTCGGCGGGAAAGGATTTGCTTGGTGGCAAATCCCCAGCACTGGGCTCGATGGAGCTGGTGAAGAACTCGGGACCTGCCTCCTCTCCACTGAAGGGCTGCTCGTCTTCGGTCCTGGGGTATTGCGGGATGTTGTCCTTGTACGGTACCAGGGTTTTGATGCCGCCATAGTAACGGGTGAGGAAGTTGAAGGCCTCCCAGGCGTTGGGGCCGGTCGGCCTCGGTGGTAGCTCGCCCTTTAATATTCTGTGATTTTCTGCGACACCAGCATGCACCAATGCAGAAATGAATAATATTATGCTCATCAAGAGACCAATACAGAGGAATCGGGTGATCTTGTTGGGCAGCCTGTAGAGTCCAGCGCTGGGGCCGCGGCGAGAGAGGGTGAAGGTCTGCTTTCGGGGCGTGAGCATGGGGCTCAGCAGGATTGGGGTGGTTGATGGAGGGGCGAGGGTGGCGTTGACATTGAGTTTCCTCTTGAGCATGGCGTTCTTGGAGGTGAGTGAGGGCGCAGTCCGTCTCGAGTCTCGGCTGGGGGTCGAGGTGGTCGAGGAGTCGTCGCGGTCGTCATCCGTCAGGTCGTAGTCGTCATCTTCTTGTGACGAGAGCTGGTCCTTTGGTATCTTTTCGTAGGTTGGTAGTGTTTGCCCCTGGCGCTGGCGGAGGGGATTGAGCAGACCCATGATGAAAGGCGGGTGGGATGCGACGGCCGTGATAGGGTCGGAGAGAGGAAGGGTAGAAGGAGGACGGGAGGTGGTCGGGGCGCTGGGACGAGAAACTAAACCACAGCGTGCGAGAACATGTGAATGCTTTGACTGTGCGTCTCTCTTTCTCTGTGTGTGCGTGCGTGTCCTGCTGTCTTTTCGTCTGTCTGTCTGCTCAAAGATGAGCCGCGACGCTGGTTCCCTAGCCGCAGCCTGATCCCACTGGCGGACCCCGGTTGTTCAGCAAGCGGAATTGGGACGACTGTTTAATTGAGCGAGCCGTCCACCGCGCTTGGTCTCATGTAAAGAGCCCGGTAAGGCAAAGTTGCAGCAACGGCAGCGGATAGTCGTGGTGCGGGCGGGTCGCCTTCGTTGGCGTTGCGATTGTTCAACGACGACGGTATGAGGGGAGACTTTTCTTAGTTGGGGGAAAAAGGAAGGAGAAAAAGGGCGGTTGGGTTATTGGATTTTGGGAATGGGGAGCATCGGGCGCGCAGGTGTGAAAGCGGGAGGTTGGCGAAATATGGATGGAGTTTGCTGGTTGCGTGCGATCGAGGGGAACGGGGGATCTGCGGGCAAATACGCAGTGGCGGCTAGGGGTGAGTATCGAGTACTCAGCACGTAACAGGTAGAAGTTGCCTGTACTTTAGGGTGTGGTGTGGCCTCTCCCACTGGCCCTGACTTATTAGGCGGCAGTGCAGCAGGGCCCAGCTACGGAGGGCCTCTCAGGCATCTATGCTTGCTTCTCGAGTATCTTGCTGGGGCGCCACCTCCTGCTTGATAACAGCGTTCGACACGCTCAAGCAAGCATATCATCATCAATTTGTATACTGTCTCGAATAAAAAGTATCACAAAAAGTTCAACGCAACGCACGCGCGAGGGAATTCCTGGGGAGGTAGCGAGTACAGGATCAAAGATATTGTGGTCGACAGAGTACATTGTGCACTGAGCCGCGTACTGTACACTGTACATAGGTAGTAATCAATGTTGATGCAAGTGGGGTTGGGGGGGGGGTGAAGGCCTGAAGATCAAAAGGGCTCAGGGCAGCATGGTAGGCTAGCAGCCACTCGCGGGCAGTGGGCAGCCGGCACTAGTAGCACTTTGCTGCTACATAGTATGTGATACTGGTAGCAACCCTTGGAAATTCCCAATGTAGAGGCTGGAAGCCCCCCAAGGCGGGCCCGCCACAGGGTGCCTTGGAAATTGACAGGGCCCAGGCCCTGAGGGGCGGAGAAGCCAGCAGCAGGGAATGGAGATTGGACTTTGATGAGAGTTGATGGATTTGATGGTATGTGCAGACGTACTGTAATGGTGTATAATAAATGAAGGAAAATGATGCTTGTACTTGGACCATCTTTTGATTCAGCAACTGGCAGAGGGTTTACTATGGTGGGTATATATTGCTTGTCTTCATAGGTCGCAGTACAATGGGTTTGGATGGCTGCAAGCCCGGTAAACTCTCGGGATACAGCAGATATCCTCAAGAACACGAACAGTATTACACATTGCCAGAATTCACCACCATGACCTACTGTTGCAAGGAAAACAAAGAGGATCCAAACGTCATTCATCAGCCAGCACGCCCAGAAACGAGATTTCGCAAGTTGCCGAGCAACGCAATCGGGCAGTCAAGTGAGAATTATTAGGTGGCAGTTGTGAGTATGCATGATTGCAACTGAGTGTGCCGCCCATGTACTATACTACTATACTATGTAGTATAGTAGAAGTAGTTTATAGTGGGCAGCATGCACGAGTATGCAGTAGCGCACCTTAGCGGCCCCCATCACCCTGTGCCCGTGGCCCACTTGACCGCAGCGAGCCTGCGAGGTCTCCACTAGGCATCCCTACCACCCACACCCCTGAAAGCTAAACGGTGGCTGGGGGCCTCGATTCTTTTGCTTCTCATGTCTTGCTCCCCAATGCAACTGCGTCCGTACGCTGGACTCTGCCTTTTGGTGCTTGAGGGGGGAAGCTAAATGCGCACCCAACACCAGTTATCTCTATTAAATCTTCTTGCGACCGAAAAGAAGCGGGACAACTGGCTGTACTATGTACATAGTATACCAGGTGTAGAAGATGGGACGGGACGATATGGGCGAGGGGGCGCTGCCAGGGGAGAGACTTGGGACTCGACTCGCCACGAGACGAGACGAGACGAGAGAAGAACGCGAGGCGAATCCGAGGCGACAGAGTTCGACGTCCAACTCTCCTTTCTTCTTTTGGCTGTCTTGATACATACCTGCTGGGTAGGCATCCAACGGCCAGAGGCCAAAATACATGGACGCAGTTCCTGTGTTGTTGAATAACAAACTTTGACTAGGACAATTTCGACTAGGAGACATTGTTTTCTCTTCCCTTGTGTGGCCCCAGCACAAGACTCTTGTTTTACAAGAATTACCTCCCCCACCAGAGATCGACAAAAGAGCACCAGGAGCGAGCGTCCAAGGAGAAATCCGCCGAGTTGCTCTCCCATTTGCCTGCATCATGCAACAACGGTCCTTGCGCGGTTCCTGAAGATGCTTGGAAGCGGTGTACCGACTGCTCGGCCTGGATATTCAGGGCAGTTCTTAGCCTAGTGTAAAATACTCTGCATACTATGTACTAGTATGTATGTACCTAAGTATTGATGCTTCATTAAAGTATCGAGGTAAGCATGTTATTACGCCTTTTTCTTTTCTCTCACGCGCAGTCTTTCAGCACTACGCAGGCACAAACACATAAGCTTCCTTCATCATCTATTTCAGATGGCCCATATCAGCGTGCGAATACCATAATCACTCTTCAAATATTCTTCTCGCCTAGTGCTTTTTGAGTAAATACTATGTTTCGTCCGTAGATGCTTGATCTTCTTGGCAGCCGCAACGAAGCAAGAGATCCATCCATAGCCTGGCTGTCACCATGAGATTATCAAGTCATGACAAAGAATGAGACCAAACGACCCAGACGATGTTCATATACACAATCTTGGTGGATGATGCTAGCCAGGTCTGCCATACCAGAGAACGCATGCGCTTGGCGGGTATATTGGACAAGCAATACAATACTGCGCCGTGAGTTGGAGTCTGTCATTTGTCTTGTCGAATGAGTACAACGTCTATATAACCGTCCACTCTACCCGTACTTTGCCATGCACAATACGAAGCAGATGCGCCACTCCCAGCACCATCTACCCGAGACAAAGGCTGGAGAAGGCTTGCATACATTGTTCATACGATGTCGCTACGAGACATGGTGCCTCTGTTTTCATGAGGTATTGTGCTTTTCGACAGGTCCATATTCTTATTAGTATGCACGTAAATTGTGGCCGGACCCTTTTCCATGTGGTGGTTTCCGGCAGCGACGGGGTCGTGTCCACTTCGAAGCGAAAACACCCTGAATAACTCAAAAGGGCCTTAAAAAGAGCGCGAGTCCACCCGCCGGAGATGCCCTTTCACGGCACAAATCCCCCCTTTGGATGGCGACCCCCGTTCTCCCTGGATCAAAACGGACATCAGATCCATGAAATTGTACCACGTAATTTAGGAATAGGCCAAGAATAGACCTCCTTTGTTGTCGGGGCCATCCGAATATCGATGAAATGTTTGGTCCGTCTTTTCTTTTTTTTTCTCCTCGGTGTTGTTGCTGGTGGTATATTGCAACAGCCTTGGTGCGCCGGCTCACCGTAACCTGGTAACTTTGGACTTGAGCGGATTCAATGTCGGTTATTGGTTCCACCCACTCTTTGGAATGATTTTACGACATCCTTGCCATGACACTATATATATCATGAATCGAAATCCATTCCGTCGTACTATGCACACTCCATAGACCATGAAATGGTGCGCTACACAAACCAAAAAAAAAAAGGATAATTATATATTGAGGTGAGTATGCAAAACATGGGGCTCATGACGCATGCTTTATGGACTATTTCACCCTCCCATCCACCCCTCAGGTACCATGTGGTCACTCAGAACGTATGTTTTTCTACTGTAGAGTCAGGCGAGTCCATGAACACCTCCATCTTGTAGAGTTGTGTTGCACCCGCCGCGTGGTAAATCTTGGTCATGAACCGGGAGATTGCTTTACCTTTGCTTTTGAACGGGCAGCTAGATATGGTTCTAAGCTCTTATCATGTATCTATTTATCCTTTCCCATCAGTTCTCGTGTTGCTACCGTTGAGCATATCAGCGACCGGAAATACTCGTAGAACCCAGTCAATCACGCCCACTTTACTCTTGTCCCGATTGGATGCCAAGATAGATACGACGTGTACATAATACATAAATGTGCAAGGACAGAGCGCCGCAAATCTAGAAGCCGTCACTCGATCGACCAATTCCATGCCATAACCATGTGCATAGTAAATACACTTTTCAGCTTTTCTTGTGTGTACTATTATGTAAAGAGTACATTCTACTTATCAGTAACAGTTGGCGAAAACCCACTGCACTGTTTCCCCAGTGGATTGCTTCGAAACCGCTAGGTGTTGCAAAAACTTTGTTATGACGTGCCAGGCGTGCTACTATCTATGTAAGCCTAACACTGTCCTAACCTCCGCGGGTCGGCTCCGTTCCTTCCCAAACCCCCCCCTGCGACAAGCACAAGGCGACGTCATTCTTTAGTCACACCTCGTCCAACTGCTGTATTGTCGTTATCGTGCGGTCTTTGGGGTCAGTCACACCGCACAGAATGCCCCTCGTTATGTTATGGGAGGCTGGAAGGACTTCGCCCGTTCAATTCAAACATGGGTGAATCAACTTGGGCAGCTGGAAAACTGGGATGTGAGACGAGTCCTCCGAAGAAGGAGCTGGACTGGTGGGCACGAGACACAGATCTCAACGAGGCGTCCATCACGAGCCTCTGCAAGGCAGCGAACTCGCTGGCGCAAAGGGCGTACATCGTAAATGGCTACGCAGCCGACTGGCTCCCAGGCAAGAATCCCGGCTCACTGGTCGGCGCATTCGGCTTCGGCTCACACAAGCAGCAAGCCGTGACAGGCCTGTGTTGTTAGCGCGGCCGTTGTCGTTGTCGTGGCCGCACGGGAGGGTGCTTCGAACCGGGACGGGCCACTTCTTTTCGAGGCTATCCGTTATGTAAATAAGATGGGTTTTCGTCCTGCCCTCCCTCCTGGGACGTGCTGGCCTACATGGCTGCTACCGATGGCGGGCGCGCGGTTGGTTGCAGCTGTGCCGCATCTCTCGCCAAGCTTCATGAATTTTCCCACCTCTTCAACACCCAAGGCCATCAGCCTTGCAATCTGCCTTTCGCCCGCGCCAGCCCATTGTCATCTTCGATGGATGGGAAACAGAGAAACGAAAATGGTTGCTGCGCTACTATGTAAGCGACAGCTACTACTTATGTATGTAGAGCCGCAAAGCATCGCCGCAACATTCTCCTACCGCTCGTGCTCCAATTGTCCAATGGAAAGCAGGAGAAGGAGAGGCTTGTGTGCGTGTGATCGACGCGCTGTCAGCCGCAAGCATCACTCACTCCCTAGTCCCGTCCGGACGTAAAGCACCGGCTGTCTTGTCGCACGTCTCTATTCGCCCTCGGGAGGCACCGAGCCCTTTGACGTACCAGTGACCTACATCCCAAAAATCTTGTGACCCAAACTGCCAATCTCTCCCCACATGCTTGCTACCGCTTCATACGAACTGTATCCTGGCTGCTTCCTCTCTTGCTTCACCCAGTCGAATTCTGACGTCCAAGCGACCCAGCTACCCGCGGAATGGATGCCGGTATATAACATTCTCACTGTCCTTGTTGGCTCCGGAATCTGTGTGTCACCGTGACCCGAACGAAACCTCCAAGTCTCGCGTTGGCTTGCAAGGAAACAAGAAGAACAGCAGCGAAAGGACTCTCGGCAACCTGGAAATATCAGTTATCAGACTGTCCCTTGCCTAGTATTCTGTCTTGTCCTGGACGAGATATCTGTGCGTGGCATTGTCCAACAAAAAGCGGCCCAACGCCTACCGGCCACTCACTTTGACAACACGCCCACCTCGCCTGTCTTACAAATTCTCCTGACATATATTGCCCAAGTCAATACATCTTGTCACACAGAGACTGATAATCCTCCAACCTCCACAACCATGGCCCTCTCGTCTGGTTCCCAGACAAAAGCCGTGTCCCTTCGCGAGCCCATATGGACTTCGCCCTCTCTCACGGGAGTCTCAACATCCCAGGACCTCGCCAGCCCCGATGAGCTGGCGCCACGGCACCACGGCAGCCTTGTCGTAGGCTCCCATGAAGCCGCAGCAAATGCAGCGTCAGAAGAAGAAGAAGCAGCAGCAGCAGCAGCAGCAGCAGCATCACCAGACAACCTCAAGGCCCTCAATATGCTCATCCGCCAAGACCCCTTCAGCATGACCCTCGATGCCAACGCGCTCCTCGCCGGCTCCCTCTTCCTCCTCATGGGGATGCACTTTGTCCCACGCTTCCTGCTCGAGTCCTTCATTCTCGCCGTGCCGCTCTTTCTCCTCGTTCGCAACGACTACCAGAATTTCCTCCGTCTTGGACCAGGCGGCACCCCGCCCACCCTCTCCGGCTACGCCCGCCTTGCCTGGTTTCGCCTCTTTGTCCTCCGCGATCCCTTCACCCCACCGACTCGCTCCCCCTCTTGCCCATCCTCTTCTTCCTCTTCTTCGTCTTCTTCCTCCCCCTCCTCCTTCTCCCGTCCACCCTTCGGCATCCTCCCCAGTCAAAACCTCCCCTACCGTCCCGGCCCACGCCCAACCGTCGCAGGCATCGCGCCGCAGCGCCAACTGAATCAGCACGGCTCCATGGCAGCCTTCACGGCCCTCCGCACAACCCTCTCCCACCTGGCCGCCACGCAGCCGCACAAATTCGGCACAGCCACAAGCTGCCTGGAAAAGCACGGCTTCGCCCTCTTTGCGCGCCACCCCGTCAGCGAACACGTCTGCGGAAACGGCGAGGTCTGCCATATCCACAACTCGGACCGCAGCATGCACATGAATCTGCACCCGGACGATATCGCAGAGGTGCTGGCCAAGGGGTGGGCGCAGCGTCATCCGCTGGCGTTTGCCACGGCGCATAAGTGGTGGTTGCCGAGGAGTCCGTTGCCGGAGACGTTTGTGTTGGTGTATTCGCCGAGGGGTGAGTGATGATCCCTCTTTCTGTGTTCTTGTTTTCTTCTTCTTCTTCTCCCCGCCCCCCCCCCCCACTTTTCTTTTTCTTTTTTTCAAAATTCGTGTTTTATTTTTGCTTTTCTCGAGTTGGTGTTTCTGTCCGCATCAAATGCGAGTGGGATTGTATGCTCCGAGTCCAGGAAACATACAGAGGGTATGATTGCAGCAAAGAAAAGACAAAAACAGCAATACTAACCAAGAATTTGGGAATACCCTCACAGATGAGAGCGACCTCCGCGTCGTGTGCAAAATCGTTGAAGCAGCCATCTGGTACACTATGGAAGAGCGCGTTGATATCGAATCTCTCATGTTCGAACCCCAGTCCCAGTGCTGATTGGCGCCAGTTGTACGGGTTAAAGGAGAGAGAGAGAGAGAGAAAAAATTGGGGGGGGGGGGGAAGGGGATCAACGCGCTGAATTCGAACGCAAATTCGAACACGACCAAATCGGTTCATACTTACCAAGCACGTCACGTACACCTAAAAGCATACAGTTGTTGGGTCCCAACCAGTTGAAAAGTGCCATTTTGCCCGGTGCTGGACGGAGCTCGAGGTGAAGTGAAACTGCATTACAACCTCCCATTACCACAAGTTCCGTTATCATTGCAACCTGATCCCTGAAAAAGTAATAAAATTAGGCATTATTGATTTTTTTCATAGTGCTATTTCTCTTCTTTTCTTCTCATATATCGGACCTTTCTTTTCTTTTCACGGTCAATCTGGGATACATTAGCAATGGAGTCAAGAGAGGCGTTGTGTCTTGTCGCTATTCTGCATAACTCACAAATTAGGGGGAAAAGGTTGATAGTGGGCGGAGAAAGTACCACAGAGACTCAACACATTCTGAATTGTCCATCTAGTTAAAAGAAACGGCTTTCTTCTAATATGTTGAGAGCAATGTCAAGCATGCGAAACACGCAATATGATTAATTCCATGGTAAGCGTAGATGGAACCCATGCAAGCTCTTGCATACTCACCTACTTAGTCCTCCTCATCACCAGCCTCGTCATTGTTGTCCTTGGATTTCCTAAACTTCAACCTGCCAGTAGGTATGTACGCCTCGACCCGCTGGCCGCCAAAGGCACGTCCATCCATCAACTCGACGCAGGCAGCCGCCGATTCAGGCTTTCGGAACTTGATGCTTACAACACCGTCGGGCTCGAGGTCGTACAACACTACGTTTGTAACCTCGCCCAGCTTCTCACACTCGTCACGTATGTCCTCTTTGATCTCGAGCAGCGCTGCAGGGTCCTCTTTCAGTTCTTGCTGGGTGAACATGTGCTTGAGAATCACCATCTTGTCACGCTTGCCTGTGCGGTGTTCTGGAGGGATAAAGGCCGGCTCGTCGTCGGACCAGTCGGCCAGCTTGGCGTCCAGTTTCTGCGTCTTCTTGATGACCTTTTCCCGGTCTTTGTTGTTGCCGTTGCCAGCTGTGCCGCTTCTGGCGCCATTGTTTGCTGAAGCGTTGGCGCCTTGCTGGTTCTCGGTGCCGTCAGCGTCTCCTGGATTCTGCTGTGTTTTCTTGTAGCTGGCGTCGGCGGCCTGTACCCGCATCTTGCCGGATCCAAGCCCAGAATCGCTGTACCGAAAGTGCGTGTCGTCCAGCAGCATGATAGCCATATCCACACTCTGTGGCTTGAAAAAGACGACAAGTGCGTCGCCCTTGAAATTTCCCTCTGCATCCGTGTACAGCTTGATGCGTGGGCGCCCACTGTCAATTTCCTCGGCAATGACGCCGCACTTGCGGCTAAAGACCTCGGCGACCTCGTCCACGGTCACGTCGAGAGGCAGGCCAGTTACGTAGACAGCTCTGTTTTGCGGAGGCTGCTTCTTGTGAGTAGTTTGCTTCTTATTCTGGCGCCTATCGTGGGGAATGGTGGAGGTGGAAGGCCCATCATTGCCTTGGTCCTGGAATAGCGCGGGGCTTGTGTTAGTGTGTCACCTTTTTTTTTTTTCTCTGCTTCTTTGTCTGGCGATGATCGAGGTCAATTCTCCCCAGCGAGAACTATTGTCATGAATGGACTCAACCGCCGCCGCATGCAGTGGGTACGCAGTCGACCTCCCTCGGGAGCAGGGACAATAACAGCAGCCGGCAAAAGTGACACAGAAGCAAGAGGCGGCCCCGTGCTAAACAAAGGGACTATGCGGCAAGTAGCCCATTTCAGGTTCTGTATGCGGAGCTTACCTCGCGTTGATATTGCTTCCTCTTTCTGCTGCTGCCCGGGTGAGAATCAGCAGCACTGCTGGACTGCGCATTGTCGTCTGGTGGTGGAGCAATGCTGTCGTTGCCGTATGCACTTTGCTGCTGTTGAATGAGCGCAATCTCCTCGTCGTCCATGACGGGAATCCATCGCCTCAGCTGAGCGTCGAATTCGAACTCGGTGCCATCCGACTCTTGGACGGCAATGTATTTGTTGTCTAGCCTGGAGAAGGAAATGCGGTCGTCGCTGTCAAATTGAGCCGGGTCCGTTGGGAAAGTGAGAACCTCTGCTGCGGGTGGCTCCGCCATCGTATCGGTTATGAGAGCGTCGGCAGGCTATTTGCATAGAAGCTCAGCCAGGATGTAGAGGTTGGCGATTTTCAAGGGAGGGTTTGGTGTCAGTGGCTTTGTTGCTTGATTTGGAGGGAGGGCTGACGAAAGATGACATTGGGAAGTGAGTGAAAACAGGCAGAACCGAATTGTCCACAATACTACCGCAAAGGCCCGTGCACAAGTCGAGTGGCTTCGTCCCTGGTACTTGAACCTGTGCGGGGCCACAGGTGAGACACAGGGTACATGGTACTCAGGGCATTGGCTTCCCACAAGGCTTACATGAACACACAGTCTTATTGCGCTCTGCGATTGACAAAGTCATCAGTACTGATGTATGTGGCATGACTATCTCCTGACCGTCAAAAACATACTTGCTTGGATTGCTACACATGAATATTGTCACAACCTTGCTGTCCCAACTTGTGCGTGCTTCAAGACTCACAATAATATGATTGATATAAAATCAAGTTCATAAGAACAGCGCAACTGCAATGCCACTACTTGCAATTTCAAACCGGACAACTTTACAATACTTAACCCCCCGCCCCTTTCCCCTCAAAAAATACCATGCTTTGACCCAACCAATCACTCCCAGACCATGTGATTGCTTCACTTCTGGGCAGCAGGCGGTGCACCACCTGTTGTAGGGAAGCCCATGACAATCTTGAAGTAGTCCTGTGGTTGGAGACGTGTCAGCAACCTATATCCACAACTCATAAAGCAAGCCGAAGATGTCTAGAGACGCAAACTTACGTAGATCATCCATTGCAGACCAGTCAGTGTGCCAATCATGACAATTCTCACAGGCAGACCGTTCCAGAGACCAGCGAAGCCAATGTCCTTGTAAATTCTCGAGGTCACGGTGCCAAAGGCCTCGCCAGGCTTGCGGTAGGCGTTCAATTTGGACACCATCACATCGGCAGGGTGAGAGACAATTGCGCAGAGGATACCGGCCAGGTACCCAGCGGCGAAGGAGACTCCGGTCTGGGCAGCCTTGGAGTAATCGCTCTTGTTACCGGGCAGACGGGCGTACATCATCTCAATAATGGTTTCAAACGAGGCAAACCTGATCGGTTGGAAACGGGGGAGGGGCAGAGATTAGCACATCTTGGGCAGGTCATTATCACTCGTTGGGGATGACGAACTTCATCATGGTGTAGGGAATCTGGCGACCCCAGAGCGGGTACAAGCCCTTGTATAGGCCACCGAACCCTTCCTTGGCAATAATGGTGCTGATTCCGTTGACGGTGCCCGAGTAAGGGCTGGGAATAGTCGCCTGCATCCGAACCTTGACGGCCTCGAAGGGACACAGGGCAACATCGGCCAGCAACTCGGCCGAGGCCGAGGCAGCGAGGTACAGGCCGGTCTTGTACTTGTCAGCAGCCTGGGGACCGGCGAGGTCTGCATATGTCTTCTTGAAGTACTCATACCAGCCGTACTTGAAGGCACCCTGGGCGCAATAACCGACAAGAGTGGGGCTCCATCCGGTGAAGATGCCGCGCAGGCCTTCGGTCCGGTAGATCTTGCCCCACGCCTGGAAGTTGCTCGTGTACAATTTTGAGTCCACTTGACGCCGCACCTTGACCACGTCAAGGGGTGTGACGGCCGTGTGCGTCAAGCCCTGAAGAGGAGTATGATGGTTAGTGAACGAGGAGACTACTTAACCATAAAGACTGCTTGAATCAACAGTAATAGTATTGGGATATAGGGGAAAGAATGTATATAGAAGCCTCAGCTTACACAAGCCAGCAATCCGCCAACGGTACACGCAGCGTAGAACTTGCCTGAGTAGAGCTCAATCTTGCCAGACTCACCCTTTGCAGCAGCAGAGGCCTTGTTGAATTCGGCCGCAGCTTCAGCAGAGAGTTTCTTGGCCTTGTCCTCTACGGTCGAGTAGGCAGAGTAAAGATCAGTCCGCGCCTGGTAAGGTGTAGCTCCACTATTCCGTGCCATGTGTCCATCCTGGGATGGGCTGGTGAAGGTCTTTTGGAGGACCTCGTAGCGAGGGTAGAGGTGCGACATGTCGTCCAGGCTGTCGCTCTACGAACAGAGAGCTGACCACAACGTTAATGAGTGAATCGAGGCTTTTTCCCAATGCATCCAAGCCAGCCCAAGGTGCTTCACGAGGGTATAAATAGCCATTAGGAGATACGCGTTCCGGTATGACCCGTTGCAGAGTAAGACGGCGCAAGGGTGAAGACCGGGTTTAACGGAGTCACGCAGCCACCGAAAGAGCCCATCTTTGGGAAACGAGCTTCATCAATGCCAACTCACCTCAAGGAAAGGGAAGTGCCTTGCACAGATAGCTGTGGACCGTGAGGGCAAGTGGAGATTAGTGTTGATGGAATGGAAGAATACGGATGAGGACAGAGGTAACACACAATGGAAGGGGGTTGCTTATTCAAACCTGAGATGCTTATCAAGTTACTTTCTACTACCGGCGTGACTACTTACCTTCTGTTCCAATCATTGGCTTATCGGCCCGTCGCACGCAGAATGGCTGGCAGCCACTGAGTTTCCATCTCACCAGTGCGAATGACATCACTGCATTTCAATTCCCCGCGGTCCATTTGAATAGATCAAATATGTTTTGCCCTGTTTAAACACAAGTATTTACTGAAAAACCATGGACTATAATTTATTGTAGTATTTTGCATATTTGGAGCTAATACGATATCGTCAAATAGTTGTAACTCGACGTCCGTGTTGGACCTAGTGAACAGAGGGTCGCTCGCGATGACCTATGGCGCTAATTCACGGGGCTTCTTTGGTGGTTTCGGCCGAATGACTGCTGCTGCTGTTTTATGTATACATAGTACTTACATAGTATGTACCTACCATGATAAGCGCTTATCGCAGCAACTAGCCCCACGGTATGAGTACCCGTCCCTTGTGAAATGTTGTGGTGCCTGCTCTCCTTTCTTCTATGTACAACAA
Source organism: Coniella vitis (assembly GCA_011317545.1). Lineage (NCBI taxonomy): Eukaryota > Fungi > Ascomycota > Sordariomycetes > Diaporthales > Schizoparmaceae > Coniella > Coniella vitis. The sequence goes on from WUJK01000003.1 coordinate 2,838,253, forward strand.
GAGGGCAAACTGGTGTGACAATCTGGCATAGACGTTATCCAAAGACACCGACGCTCCTCTGCAACCCCCGAAAACCCGAGCCTACCATGGCCACCACAACAGCAACCGCCAGCGAGGCAAACAGCTCGGCGCCTTTTGTCTCAAAGTGGGCGTCCCGATACCGTGGAGTATGTCTGACTCCCTCACAAGCCTTCTCATGACGAGTCCGAAAGCCAAGCATGAGCAAAGCAAAGCGGCTCAGTCACTCCAGTGCCCATGCCAAAAGAAAAGAGCATCACTGACACGTTACAACCCCGCGGGAAATAGGCCGCAGTAGAAGACTTGCAACCTCCGGCTGCCCTTTCCCTCACCCCGTCAGACCCCATCGCCCTCGCACTCACACTCGCTTTCGAGCGCGAATACACGCACCTCACCATCGTCGACAGCGAAACGCGCTCCCTCCTCGGTTATATTGCCATCCCTCAGTTGCAAACCTTGCTCGATACCGGGCGCGCCAAGCCCGAGGATCACATTTCGAGCGCCATGACGCGGTTCCAACGAAAAGGAAAGAAATACAAGGTGATTACCATGGATACCCCGCTTGAGGAGCTCGAGGCGTTCTTCGAGGGCACAGAGACAGGTGGGCAAAAGCAAGAGTTTGCGGTTGTTACAGACGATGATCGGAGGTTTGTGTTGGGCGTGGCGACCAGGAGCGATCTGGAGGAGTTTGTTAAGAGGAGGCCGGCTTAAGGTGCGGTGAACGTTGGAAGACAAGCATTAGGAAAGGCGGCACCGGGAATCTTCAGTAGATACAGGTGATTGGGCCTGGTCATGATGGAAGTATACCATCGGATTGTCCGGGAACGGGACATTCTTAGATCTCGTTGGGTGGTGTGGTTTACCAGCCGTGAAAGGATAGAAGATTCACCGTCCTGGCACAGAAGGGGCACAAGAGCTGCTATGCGTATGTGGACGGGACAGCCTGATTGTGTTATATTGAAGATTGGGAGCATGCTGTCTTGTTAGCATGATGTAGCTGAGAAATGACGGCTGGTATTGTATGCGCATTCTGAACCGTGTCTGATTTGGCTGAAAAAGCGAGCTGGTCTTTAATCTATAATGAACCCTGCATCAATGGTCATCATATGAAGTCACCTGCAGTCCTGTTTTCGAATCCTTTGCGAACTGTTCTGACAGTAGCAAGTCAAGGAAAAGTCTCAGAGGAAATGAAAGCCCAAACGTGCAAGCACACCAAAATACACCTTAGTGAGAATTCCAGTCATAGACCAGGCGAGTTTCGGACTTCTTCTTGCCCTTTTCAACAACCACGTTACGGGCATATCGCCTCTCCCCGTTGATCAACTGAAACCCCCACGTCTGCTTGGCTGTCCAGCCACTATCGAGGCTCTCGACATAGCTGTAGACCCATTCGGTGGTGCCCTCCTCCCAGTTGGTCTTGAGAAATGCAGCCGCATCGCCGCTGTCCTCGGGAATCTCGGAGACAAACTCGGTGCGGCCGCGTGCCCGTCCAAAGAGCCAATCCTTATGTTCGCGCCATGTATTGTCGAGGGTACGCTCCTCAGTCGTGCCCTTGAGCCCGCCCGTAGCCGTCTGCTCAATGTCAATGTGCTGCTTGCCGTCCTCGTCCTCGTATTGTTTGATGTGCAGGTTGACAGACGCCAGGCCAATGGCTTTGCGCGTGAGCCAGCTGATACCCTGGAGCTCGAGGGTTGGGTTGACATCATCTGACAGCGTCTTGTTCTGTTCGCAAGGTTAGCGGGACGAGACATTACGTTCTGTATTAAGGGTTCATGTTAAGTAGATATCTCTAGGTACTAAGGAGCGACAGTCATTTTTATGTGACTCTACTCTCCCCAAGTTTGGTTACTAGGTTCGAGGATAGGCTGGAAAGGCAGATCGCAGCGAATAGGTCACAGGTGGGGGGAGGGGGGTTGAGGCTTTACCATGACCCAGCTGCCATTCAGGTCGCGGATAGTCTTGGATGCCGGGGCAGCCATCTTGCGATGAATCAGATGTAGTGTAGCCTCTGCTGCTTTCTCCCTGCGTCTCGCACGGCTCTGTCGATGTCTTCTTGTTCTATTTCAAATTGTAAGTGAGCTTGAATGGGATACACTATGACGATATCTATCCTGCCCAGACATACCTAGAAGCTCACGGATGCTGGATGCTTATTATTCGGTTGCTACTATGTACTATAGTATATCCCACAGGAGGCTCCACAATTGACAAGCATCGATCGGTAAAGAAGCTTTTGATAATATGCTGGAAGAGAAGAAAATTGGAAAGCGCTTCCCAATAGAGACGTGAGGGAGAAGATATTTAGCAAATGAGCTTGGAATTCCTGAGGAAGGGGACCTAGAAAAGGGCGAGAACAAGAAGATGACGAAAACAGAACTCGCGGCACAGTGTGTCGTATCGAGCCCCTAAGTAGTCGAATATCTGTCAACACTTTTGCGTCTCTTGGGGCAGGGGCGCGGAACGGACGTGCCTGGGTCTTCTTATCACAAGGGAGGCCGAGGCCCTGCACTCACTGCTCGAGAGAGGGGCTGTCTAAACTAGGGGCAGAGCCACGTTCGTGCGTTCTTTGCAATGAGGGGCTCCTGCAGTCCATGATGAATGGTCTAGGGTACTGAGAATCTAGCGCCTGTCACCTGGAGAGGTGGCACTGGAGGGCATACCGAGTGAGGTAAGTGCAACGTCTCGAATGCGGAAGTAGCAACACTGTGGATTGCCATTTGCCATGTGAACCAGAAATCGGTGGCCCATTTACTAACAAAACCCAGTCCTGGACGCTTCTCCTCTGAGGGGACGATGCTGGACCGAGGCAAAAACTTTCGTCCAGTAAGTAAGTACCTAGTCAACAAAAGAGCATTATCCTATCGAAGTACCTTTTGCCTCCAACGTACATGTATCCCGAGACTAGACTTCAGACCCAAAGAAAATTACATGAAGTCTAGGTGAGACATGCAACAAACGCGCGATTGTCCTATCCGACTGCTAGTGTTTCCTTGCGTTGTGAAACACATCCGAGGTCATGTCAAACTGAGACTTTCAAACAGCCCTGTTTGCAGCCTCCTCGCTAACATAGGGGGGGCTTCTGTACCACAGAATATGTAAGTACATTGTGCGGACGATTGTCTCCCATAGTTCACCCAAGCCTAGCTGGAAGAAGCCATTACTCACTTGCAAGAGAGCGACCTTGCTCTATCTAGGGGAGCAGTCATGGATCTTCCCAACGCAATTCATTATACTCGGACATTTCTTTTCACCGACACTTACTTAACTGCTCCATTGCTAAAAGGGTGTGATATTGGGCGGTAGAAACAGTATACATAGTACTACTTGCTGTAGGAGCCATCACGGCACATCACACCTCGTGCATCGCATACGCACCTGTGCGTCCAATCAGACAGTTCCACAGCCAAAATGGCGGCAGCAAATGAAGATGCAACATGCAGACTGGCAAGCCTCGCTGTACAAAAGTTAAGATTTTCTCCTGGGCACCAGAAAAGAAAGGAACCCAAAACAAGAAATCTTGGTCGTAAAAGAATATATAGACATGTTGATATATGCATTCATTTCTCCTCCAAAACTTCGTGATTGCTGTTTCTTCATTGCAAGAATTTCAGCCGACCACATAATCCATGAGAACGAGACCATTATCCCCGTCGTCCCATTTTTGCACCTCTCTGCCCTCTTTCTCTCCCGGACTAGCTCAAGCATGACGTGTAGTCATCAAGTCGCTAGGTGACACGGCGAGAGAATCGGCAGGAAACCCAGACGTCTTGTTTTCCAGGAAACAAGACAAGTGCGGGATTGCCAAATAGGCAAGTCGGAGGAGCTTGGCAGTCTTGGGACGTTCCATATCCGAATGGGCATCCTCATCCCGTGGTGTTCATTGTCCATATTCCTTGGTGTGGTTGTACAATTACCACTGACATTGGCGGTCGGGTGGAACAAGCCTTGCGACTGTTGAAACGTGAGATGGTTGATGTTCGAATCGCATGGCCTCCATTGTACCTCGTTCTTGAGTGAGGCCACGCTATCGATCTAACCCTTTGACAATGAGCGAGGCTATGGCCACCATTTCATCTTCTTGTAACTTTCAATGACCTCCTCTAGCAACTCCTTGTTGATCTGAGGCTTCGAGTATCGAAAGCCCACGACGCTTTCTAACCTGCTGCCATCCATGCTCAGGTCGGTGTCTTTCAACAATTCTTTTTCCATGTACGGCGTCAAGGGACCCGGTCGCGTGATGCCTGCTGACTCTAGCAGTTCCGCCCATGGGCCCAGAAGCTCGTCGTTGACGTCTTCGACGACCGAGTCCATGTTGAGCTTGGCAAAGTGGCTGATCAGTGTTCCTTGGAAGCCCGTCTTGATACCAAAAATCTCACCAATTACATTGGCCATGGTGCCCTGCGTGGTCATGCCATTGTCGACCACGTTGAAAATGGGTACAGGGCCACCCATCGTCTTGTCGTCCCAGTTCTTCTTGCCTGTGGAATACCATTCTGCTACCGCCCATATTGCTCGCACGACGTCGTCAATGTGTACTGTGTTTGTTCGCAGATCCTTGGTCCACAGCCACTTCATCTCCTCGTTCTGTGCCTTGTAGACACGAGCCATGCACAGTGCTGTTGCGACCCATTGTGAAGCATATGGTCCATACACGTGAGCAAGGCGGATAATGGCGAGGTTCAGCCTGTTGCAGGAGTGTGTGAGCACAACTTGTTCATCAAAGCATTCAAATCGCCACGTACCCTTCAATCTTGGCGAGCTCTTCCTCAGCCTGCAACTTGAACGTTGCAATCTTGCTCCAAGGCTTCAACTTGTCAGTCTCCTTGCTTGCTGTTGAGTCTGACTTGTATACCATGCCGGTACTGAGCTCGACAAAGGCCTTCACGCCTCGCTTGGCTGCCTCCTTGCCCACAGCAAGGGAAAGTCCTAATGATCGCAGTTTGTAAACCTCATCTTCCTGTGAGTATCTGGTTTCGCCGCCGCAGTTGAAAACAAAATCGAATTGCTTGCCGTCCTTTCGGTCAAAGATCCTGGATAATGCTTCTTTAAAGGGGAAAAGACAAGACACTGATTAGCTCAGTCTGCTTACGAGAAAGTAGGCAGCAAACTCACGTTCTCGGCTGGCGTCTGCTTGCACGAATCTTTCACCGGCACAAGCCTCGTCGAATTCGGGAGCCAGCCATGCCAGCTGTGGGAGGACCTTGTCCACGACGCGGACCTCGGAGGCCAAGTTGTTTCTGTGGATGTGGAGGGCGAGGAAGCGGCCAATGTACCCCAGCCCTCCGACGATGAGAACCGAGGGCTTCTCCGCCATCACGGGTCAACGCAAGTTTAGCAGTTTGTATAAATCGAGGACGACGGCGCAAAAATTGGCTCTCGACAAAGTGGTGTCGATCACTCCAACAAGCGCTCGGTGCAGGCTGTAGGTTGTTCGTGTCGAGGGGCGACGAGGGGCACGGGAGGCCAGGGACCCGAATGACAGCCGTTAGGTGGGCAGTGCGGAGGCTGCCTTTTGATAATGGGACTCGTGCGAGGGTCCAGGTGCCAGGGTCAATTTAAATAACCGTCGTGGCGGTCGTATCTGCTAGTTGCTGCGCAGCCAAGGACGAGAGATGGAGTCGCGGACCGGTAGCAACGAGATACGAGCGGAAAGTCCTGAATAATAAAGCCGTACGCACACACAGACTGCCAGCTTGCAAGGCTGAGTGTATGTATGTATATATGTATGTACAGTATGCCTGTGCTCCAGCGGGACGTTGTGACAGACAGCCAGTCCGATGTCCAAAGGCGAGGGAAAACCGGGGGTGCTTATAAGCCCAAAAGGCTCAAGCCAGCATAGGCGAGATTAAAGCTATAATATCTGATGGATGCAATGCCGTTGACTTGAGCTTGGCGAGGCAAAGATCGGCTCTGGGTAGCTGCTCGGGATGACGCGGTGCCCTAAGCTCAGCGGTGATCTAGGGTTGCAAGTAGAGGCAGGAGTGACCACAGTCTAAGCGGTTGGCGATGTCGACCTCCGTAAAGATGGCTTTTCTTGTCGAGCAAAGTTCGCGCATGGAAGTGAGGGCAGTGGGTTAAAGGCGAGGACAGGTGCGAGGACAGGTGCGAGGGCACTGGCAGGTGGCAGAGCTGAAGTAAGCTTGGAGAGAACGAGGGGGGGTGGTGGCTGCCGCTTGGGAAGGTTAGGTGCTGCGAGGGTTGGATTGCTGGAATTGCTAGCTTGCTAGGGCAGCTGGGCAGATCCACGGGTCCACGGGCGCTAAGTGGGCCCAAGCCTTTTCATGCGTTCCTGTCCAGTCTTTAGCGGTGGTCGACAACAAAGCTCGACTTGGGTGGCCGCTGGCATGGAGCTCGACAAGGAACAGGCCCCGTTATTTCAGTCGCATAGGGGACTTTGGCACTCTCAAACTCGGCAGTCGTGGTAACGGCGCACACACACACAGACAAGATATCCAGCAGTCAGCAAGGGGCAGGTATGTCGTTGCAGGAGATAGCAGATGGCCAGAGAGCTGCATCGAGTTGTTGTCTACTGTGCAATGGTACTTGTGTTGTTACTTGCAGCTCATCACTCACATAATAGCAACTGGAGCCCCGTCGTCAATGCTCGCTTGTACCACGCAGGGCCTGCGGACTCACTGACGATGGATCGGTGCCCACCACCACCGCCGAAGTAGGCAAGAGTTGGCAGTATATGGAAAAGTACTGTGTGAACTCCGTACATGGTACATAGGAAGTGAATCGAAATCTCTCTCTCCGCATTCGCCTGTCAGGAGTGTGTCAGCATCGCATTGCAGGCATGCTGAATAGGGAAGACTGTAATCTCTCACCCGCGTCTCTCGACTGCTGCGTTGTGACACAGCAGCAGCTGAGATATGACGAGACAGGTCTGACTCTATGAGACTTTGACATGTTCGTTTAATGACCAGCCATCCCTACTTTGGTATTTGGCACTGCAGGGGCATCGTTACAGCCACACAGCCAATCTGGCGCCGACTCTTCTGGCATACAAGATGGGCCGCTCACGACGCGTCGTACCAAAAACTGCCCTGGTGCCTTGCGCACGACTCAGTTGCATCCTCTCTTCCGTAACCTGAGGTAAATTGGCGCAGTGCCCCCTACATTCGCTGACCAATGCTACTCGAAACACGATTCCGTGGCTGGGTATCTGCACGGGAAAGGATAATAGTCCTGGATTATCTGTGCCGCTGTGCTTTACAGAGTCCGTCGATCCTGCAGTCCAAAAGACGCAACGGTGCCGCAGGATACCGAAGTACTTGGTATATAGTTCGGTAACATTTTCCCCTTGGCGCACCGCAGCACCGCCGCTAATCCTCATGGATATCGTATTAAGCTGCCTAGGAAGAACTGACCGAGAGGCAGGCCTGCGTCGATGTATATCCCTCAGTGTCATATCATAAATAAATATATATATATATATATATATCTGTCAGCTTGCGGCAAGTCCGTTGTAGAAAGGACATACAGCACCTTTTTGCAGCCAAATATGGCGAAGCTCTTGGGGGTTTTGATTTTATGCAGGCTACACGGTCCAATACAACCCCAGGACCATGCGTCGAACAAGCGGGAGAAGACGGTAGCGAACGATGCGAAGCATCCGTGGCCTTTCAGGGGTGCAGCCAGCAAAGAGTCAAGAATACTACCCACACCTTTCTAGCGTGCCGGCTGAACCCCGCCGCAATTTTCGCCCGTCCCGCCGGCCGCTCTTCCAAAAAGCTTCTGGAAGCCTTCTACGCCACTGCCCAAACAAAAAGTCTCGTTGTGCCAGTGCTAGGTGCCTTTCGCTCCGGCCGCCTGAAACAAGATCAACAGCTGCCTATCTTCCATCGGATGTTTTTCCACTGGCGAACATGGCCTCGGTGTCACGGCAGGCGCCGCACTTGCTCGCACCTGCTGTAACGGAACACTGCGACGGGAGCACCGAAACTGCACATCACCAACCGTGATTTGGCATCGACGTGTCGGCCCCTTTCGCAACATGACAGACATGCCACGCTCCAAAAGGCCTCAGCGACAAAGAGGGGTCACTATTCGCAATTGGGCAGCTGTACTTGTCTGCGCGCAATGCGCCTTAGACCCCAATCAAATGGAGGCATGCAGGTATTTGTCCACCGTGCAATTTCCCTATGCAGGAGTCTGCAGTAGACGCCTCCATCCGGGAGGCGCTCATGCGAACGAGATTCGAGAAGGTCGACCAACGCCAGGACATTTCATCGCCAGGCAGACGCGAGATGGCCAGCATCAGCGCCAGTTCCTCGTGTGGAATTCTGCATTCCACATTTGTCCTGTCCAATTTTGCGTGCATGGCTAAAATGATCGCAGGGCGTGCACATCCCGACAATAGCTTTGATCCTGACGGGACGACGTGTCCCAGGCCCACCGTCCAGCGAGCCCCCTCGGCGCCTGTGGACAAGTGTCATGATGACTGTGACAGCGATGACGGTCTTCGCCGTGGTATCGTCAACGTGAGCTCGTGGTTGGACAGCCGCGAGCTGCTCGGTTGCTCTTCATGGCAATATACCGAACTCGGACTCTCCGAGGGCTCGCTCCAACAATCAAAAGCTGGCTTCACGGGGCCACAATCCGACAGATTTCGTCGAACGGCCAGGTCGAGCAGGAGGCCAAGCATTACTGCTACTTTGTATCCATAGTTGTCATCACTCGGCATCAGCGCGCTAACGAAGACAGTAACACGCACAATGTACACTTTGCGGCTGCCGGAATTCGTCAGGCCGACGTCAGAGAGCCTTGTCGAGGCGGCTTGAGCAATTTCAATTCAGAAGCTGGAAAGCAGACGCCACGACGACGGCTCACGAAACACTGCTCCATCTCAAGGCCATTCCCACCCCGTGACCCTGAATTTGTGTGGCACTTAATCAACGGTAGGCTAATGTGACACGTCGTGTCCGAGATTTGCATACACAGAACGAGCGAATCGGTAGATGCAATGACAGGATAGTCCGCCCCAGCATCAGATGCAATTTCTTCAAGACACTCGTTGGATTTGAACCTTAACGCCACAAACTGCTATAGAATGCAACTACAACTGTGCATACTATGCACGAGCATTGATTCAAACAGATACTTCCACAAATCGTATTGTTTGGCGAGGCTCCTTGTTCTTCGAGATGGCAATTCCGTGCATCGAACTGCTACTCCCACCTTAGGGCCTCTCTTTCCCTTTTAGATGGTTTCGCAGTGTCGCAGTGTTTCAATTGAGGCCGATCTTGCAAGCACGTGAAAAACATGGGAAACGGCATTGGGCTGTCCTCTTTCAGAATGAGGTTACTATACGAGTCCATGTTGATTTTGAAGGACGAGGGCCCTAATGTTAGCTGACTGCATAGCTTATACTGTGACCAGGTCATGAGCATCGTAATCATTGCTTACTCACTTATCGCATTGGCACCTAGGAAGCAAATTACCACCCACAAGCAAATGCAAGCCGTGAGGCGCCAAAGAGAACTGAATGCCAATAGGACGCACCACAGAAGTGTCGTGCTTTGCATGGCTTGGACCGGTCCAGCTCAATTGCTCAGAAGATACATGGATATGTGAGGTTCCTTGAAAGTCCTAAGCGATGGATATATGCACATCGCTCATCTTACGATAGACATTGTGGATGAGCTTGCCAGCGGACTCTCCGATAATCTTGGGGGCATGGCAATCTCACAAGATCGAGATATCGATCTTGAGACTATCAGACTCAGCACGTCTTCCCGACCCTTGTGACATTGTTCAATGGACAAGAGCGAATGGGACGATTCCAGCTCATAGAAGGCCATATGCTCACACAAGGCCCTTTTGAGAATCACAAAGGGCGTAATTCCCGCTGGTCGCACCAGACCGCAAATTGGATAGAATACTGACACGCCGGAAATCCACTAGCTGGCTGACTGATTGTCTACCTCCGCATGCTCCCGATAATTTCCCTCTGCGCATCTCGGTCTTTTTGGCCTTCGCTCAAACTGCCTACACTCCGCAGGTCACCCACAACGTCCTTGGCTTTCCCAAAATACACCTCTTGCAGTAGATTGCGCATCTTGAGCTCCATGTCCTCGACCAGGCGTCCAATATTGGCAATGTGGCTTTCGTCTGTGTCGACAGGTAGCTCCTGCTCAATCTGGCGTGTCATGTTGCCGCTCAAGTCCATTTCGCCGAGAGTCGAAGTCGCGGATCCGGCCGCGGCCAGCGACAGCATTACCGTCGAAGTCATTCTGTAGTTTGTCGTTCGGCCACGCTCGCTCGCTTCAAAGACGTGGATTGAGTCCCAAACGCCGGTGCTACTACCACCAGACGGAGAAGCTGTTTTTAATGGACCAGATTAGCGCGAGCTTGCATATTCAGGCCATTGACGTCAGCCTGTAAAGGGGAAAGAGTCGAGACCGAGACTTACACTTCTTGAGCAACACGACACCGGCAAACCCATCGTCCAGGTTCCACAAGTACACCGAAGACACGCCTCCTTCGTAGTACAACTCGCGGTAGACGTCGAACGCCTCGTTGGCTTTGATCTCCATCTTCCTCACCCGCTCACCGGGAACGGCGCCCTCGCCTGCGCCATCATTACCTCCCGCGCCGACACCACCGAGACCTGCCTCGTCGAGCGGGGGATCGAATTGGTTGGACCAAGGGGAGCGGTACGAGTCACCGTCGCGGTTGTAGTCGCAGAGGAGGTAATCTCGTCCCGACTGTTTGCAGCGCTTGACGACGAGGGGCTGGTCGACAGATGAAAGGAGGTCTTCGGTTAAGTCGGGCGCGAGGCGAATAATGTAGTCTAAGTTGCGCTGGGTGTTCTTTGGGTTCAATCGGCGGAGGAGATCACTGAACAGAGTTGAAAGGCTGGTATTAGCTTCACATTCTGTAATATCAAGCATGCATAGTGCAGGTATGGATGGTGTATGTGCATCCAGGGGCTCATACAGTGCCGAGTCAAAGGGGTCGGCGGCGGCCATCTTTGGTGTTTGCGTGTGATCGGGTGATGGTTGCGTATGTTGACAAGTCTGGCAATGGAGGGGAAAAGTTGCAAGGGTTCAGGAAATGCAATAGCCTTGGTGATGGTGTTGTGGCGAGGGCCTGCAGGTGCCAAGTTGGCGATGTCGTTGTTAACTTCACTGGCCACAAAGCACGAGCCTCAGTTGCCCCTCCCATACCTGGGCAGCCAGAGCAGCCTAGGGGATGGCGTTAACCCCTGTCAGGTACGGGCCGCAGCGTCTGTGGCCGCCTTATTCAGACGCGTACTATGTAGCGATCTGACGCAGTCCGTACTGCACCTAATACTATGTAGAGGAGGAGTACTGTTGACGCGCTGTCGTCATACAGTAGTGAGCTTTGTAGCGGTCTCCGCTGCAGCCTCAGCCAGATGTTTTTGCATTGACTTTTGTTTGATCCATTGGCATACTATATAGTCGGAGTGATTTCGCCTGAGGAATGCCTCCTGTTAAGGTCTACGTTGGCGTGACTAGCTACCGTGCGGCTAGTGACGGTACAGTGCTAACAGGTGATCTGAGAGCAGTCCCCAGCACCCCACGACCCCGCGCGACCTGCCTATCTGAGCTGCAATAGCGGCTAGGCGGCAGATTCGGGCGCTGTGCAAGCTGCGAGAAATACCCTTGCTCCGCATAAAGACTCCACGGAGGGGAAAGTCATACAGTTGCTGACTGCTGATGAAGCCAGAGTTGGAGAAACCGGGAGGAAGTCCGCAGCCAAACAAAAAGAGAGGAGACGTAGCCGCGAGTTTAAATGTATCGACTTCCCTCCACGCTGCGCCAGATAACAGCTCGCAGACTTGTCTCGAGACCTCTTGTGCTCAAGTTGAAAGCATCCTTTTCAGCTTCACCAGTCATTTCCTCGACTCTTCCAGCCAACGCCACGCCTGTTCCTTTTGCCTTGGACATTTCCGGCCGACGCCATCTCACCATGGACGCGCAGGAGCTCAAGTCGTACCTGGCCGACGCCCCGCCAAGCGTCGTGAGACTCGAAATTGCAAAGCATTTTGACGCACTGACGGACAAGCAGAAGCGTTACGCCCATTATATCTCAAAGTGAGTTAGCTGAGAGTCCTGTGTGTTTGGCTGCTCGCTCTTTTATTAGGCAGCCATATCTAACATGGCGTCCTCATCGACACACCTCACAGAGCCTCATTTGCTGGAACGCGCATTCAGATGAGGCAGGTATCGCCAGAGTCTGAGCCCATATTCGACTTGATTCTTGCTCTGCACAAGTCCTGCAATGGAGACTGGAAAGCTCTCGGTGAGAAGGCTAGCGTCGCTGAAGAGGATGTCACTTCGTTCCTCCAGTGGGCCGTCCAATTTCTTGGAAATGGTGGCAACTATCGCAGCTTTGGTGACTCCAAGTTCATCCCGCGTTGCAGGGAGACCGATGTGGCCAAGCTGGCTGCAACGTCTCCCGAAGCGGAAAAATTCTACAAGGCCACCAACGGCGCCATCTTCTCGTCAAGCAATCCGGGTCTCATGCATCTTGGTTACCCGGACGAGGGCCACCTGACGACCTATTACGTCGACTCGCCTGATGTTACCAAAGCGGAGGTGAATGGAATTGCCAAATTCATGGAGAGCAAGGGCCTATTGCCAGAGAACACTCGTCTGCGAAAGACCAGCAACGAAGTCTTTGAAATTCTGATTGCTTCCGCCCAGACGAGCGTTCCAAGTGAAGGCGGTGATATTGGCAAGGAGACCGAATTCAAGGTCGGCGAGGGTGTGCTGGCTGGGAAGACTGTCAAATTGGTGTACGGTGACCACTCCAAAGAGATGGCTTCTGCGGCTGCCTATATTGCCAAGGCGGCTGAACATGCCGACAACGAAACCCAACAAAAGATGCACACTGCATACGCTAAGTCATTCGATAATGGATCACTCCTTGCATTCAAAGATAGCCAACGTTTCTGGATCAGAGACAAGGGGCCGGATGTCGAGTGTAATGTTGGCTTCATCGAAACGTACAGAGACCCTGCTGGTGTACGTGGCGAGTGGGAAGGTTTCGCGGCTATGGTCAACAAAGAGCGGACTCGGGCCTTTGGCGAGCTCGTATCTGCATCTCCAAGCCTGATTCCGCTCCTACCATGGAGTGCTGATTTCGAAAAGGACAACTTCCTGGCACCTGATTTCACATCTCTTGAGGTACTCACATTTGCGGGCTCGGGCATCCCCGCAGGTATCAACATTCCGAACGTAGGTCAAAACCCTTTTTTTTTTTTTTTTTTGGATAATTTGGCAAAAGCGCTAACAGGTCCGGAAAGTACGATGACATACGACAATCGGAGGGTTTCAAGAATGTGTCCCTCGGTAATGTTCTTAGTGCTAAAGCCCCTAACGAGAAGATCCCATTCATCAGGGAAGAGGACCTTGATGTTTACACAAAGTACCGAGACGCTGCTTTCGAAGTACAAGTTGGCCTTCACGAGTACGTCTCAACCCTAAGCCCCGAATCTACTCGGTCATAGATGTGTGGGACTCTCTGGCTCACATTCTTTCCATAGGCTTACCGGACATGGCTGCGGAAAGCTGTTGCAAGAAACTGCACCAGGAGTGTTCAACTTTGACCACACAAACCCACCGACCAATCCCATAACGAACAAGCCCGTTACCAGCTGGTACAAGCCTGGTCAAACCTGGGGTGGCGTTTTCGGTGGCCTGGCTGGCGCCTATGAAGAGTGCCGTGCCGAGCTGGTGGCCATGTACTTGAGCTGTGAGTTTCCGGTGCTCAAGATTTTTGGCTTCGGTGACGGCTCGCAGAACATTGACGGCGAGGCTGGTGATGTGCTCTACGCTTCGTACCTGTCCATGGCGCGTGCTGGTCTCGCTGCTCTTGAATTCTGGGACCCCAAGAGCCAGAAGTGGGGCCAGCCGCACTGTCAGGCACGCTTTGCGATCCTCAAGTCTTTTCTGCAAGCAGGTCAGGATTTCTGCAAATTGGAGTCTTCTAAAGACGACTTGTCCGACCTCACGATCAAGCTTGACCGAGGTCTTATCCTGACCAAGGGTCGTCAAGGTAACTGCTCTTCTCCTATGACAAGAACTGACCTTCTTGCGTCGCCACTGTCAAAGGATGCGATGACGCTAATTACTTTGTTTTGTAGCTGTTGGCGATTTCCTGCAAAAAATCCACATCTACAAGTCCACTGCCGATGTTGAGACGGGTACTAGGTTCTTTGGAGATGAGATGTCTGGAGTTGGCTTGGAGTATTGGGGCACAAAGGTGCGTCAGGTTGTTCTGGCCAACAGGCAGCCTCGCAAGGTCTTTGTGCAAGCCAACACTTATCTCGACGAGAGTTCGGGCAAGGTGACTTGCAAGCAGTACGAGCCTACGCTTGAGGGTGTAATTCAAAGTTGGGCGGAGAGGCAAGTATAGTTCATAAGTCACCTAGAGAAAGCAATTACTTGGTCCCGTTCCCGTACCTGCTCTCTGCCTCAAAATTCCGATTCTATGTGTCATATGTCGGTGGTGCATGCTTCGAGCGTGCAATTTTGCACAGCAATTTGTCGCCAGTGGAAACTCATCACTTAGTGCACCATCGTGCACACGCCATTGTCACGAGACGTAGTCGCCATACTGCTTGTCCGTCCTCGGTCAGAACGACCGGCATCGCCACTTGAGGGATTTAGACCCAGGAGAATCCTTTGACCGTCTTTTGGTTTCTCTTGTTTCTTTTTTCATGATCACTGGTGAAAGATAACCCTCATTACAGACGCCGCAAACGTGAAGATGCAATTGGCCAAGCCGTCCCTAATATCCGAGAGCCCCCTCAAGTGCCGCTCTTGTTAAACCCCTTCCCAAAAGCAAAAAGTTTCATCTTCTTTTTGTCTGCCCGAGAGTAGGGGGAAGTTTTTTTGTTTGTGTCGTCTCGGTACGCCGCATCCTCCGAGCCACGCTGACTCCAAGACAGACCATCCAGTTCACCACCAACCAATCAACCTTTTGCAAATCCGGGTGAAGATTTACCACTTCATCTCGTGGGGCTTGTCGCCCTTGCGCAGGCTGAAGGTAGAGGCCAAGTAGCTGGCAAGGAACTCCACCTTCTTGATGTTGGCCAACAGAGCCTTGTCGATCGCCTTCTGGTCCGCTGCTCGGGTAGAGGAGACCTCCTTCTTCTATTTGATTCAAGTCATGTTAGCATTTGCTCGTTGACCAGATATGTTCCAGCTCAACTCATCCACTGGTGACCAGGCTTTTTTCGTTTAAATCGCCCAGGTGTTCTCTGAACGTTTCGGGAGGATCGGATCGTACCTGTGGCTTCTCTCCCTGCTTGAAGAAAGCCTCCTCGCCGGCCTTCTCCTTGGCCTTCTCGCCAACAAAGTACTTGGGCTGGGCGACCTCGTCAATCTTGGCGGTGTCGACACCGGCCAGGTCGATCTTCTGGGAGGTGGCGATGACGTAGCGGGCGTTGACTCTGCGCAGAGGCACACCGTTGATCTTGAAGGGGCCGGTGACGAGGAGGACACCCTGGTCGAGGGTCTTCAGGAGGACAACGCGCTTGCCACGGAAGCGACCGGCGAGCAGAATCAGGACGGTACCAGGCTGCAGGGTCTTGCGGGGTTGCCAGGCGCGGATGGCCTTGCGGACCTGTAGTTGTAGAAACTCCCACGTCAGTTTTCCTGTGCTCCTCTTTTGGTGTTGATGAGACGACGCAATCGCCGATTCCAATGTTTTTCTTCCAGAAATCACCCTGGTCCGTCGCATCGCATTCGAGCTTGTCAATCGTCGAGCTTATCTTCTTCGCTGCCGGCGTCGATATTCTTTCGTGTCGATTCGGTCTGGTGCCGTGTCTTCTGGGGCCACTTGACCCTCGTAGGCTGACTCTCGAATGCGTGATAGCGACTCGTCCCCATCGATGATTCCGTCTCTTGCTGGCGATGCGTTCGCCCCTCAATCTTCGTCCCGCTCCGAACCAAATAGAAAAGTCTCGAGATTCCAGGTGTGCAATCGAAACATACCTTGCGAGGCTGGGCATCATCCTCAGCAGGGTACCACTTCTGAGCCTTCTCGGAGTGGTGAGGGACCGACCGCTCGCCCTTGCCGAACTTCTTGGTCTCAACCTTGGCCGACATTTTGGTGCTGGATGATTTGCAAAAAGGAAGGTCAGTTGCCAATGTAAAATGTCAAAGAGAGAGACCAAGCAAGGGGAAAATACGAACAAGTTCGTTTGGTAGTATGTTGTCGTTGACTGATTGAACTGGCGGGCGATACCGCTTAGAAAATGGCTACACTGCTTCAAGTGGACTGAAAATTGGGTGTGGGTTGGTCAAGTGGCGCACGTGATTTTTTCGCTCGCCGGCGAACATGAACATGACAGGGGAGTGAGAAATCTTATGTAAGTAGAATGCGGGAGAAAAAATTGCGGGCCGCTCACGTCTATCCCCAGTAAGCGCTAGCCACAGCCAGCTGGCTGCCAGCTCTACCACCTGGTAGATCCAACGGTAGCCAAGCGCGCTAGATCCCTGTCCGCAACACGTCAGGGACGAAGCAGCCTACTGTTGCTATTACGAGCTTCTTATGCTACAAGCTACCATCATCAAACAACGACTTTGATTCGACAAAACACATTTCGCATCCGCGACTTTCTGTCAACCCGTATCCTCTCTTATCACATACTCATAAGCAGTTGGTGGTCACACGCGATTTCCGCCATGTCGATCCAACCTCTGCTCACCTTCAAGGCCGGCATCTGCGAGGTCGACGTGAGTGTCCTGGCTTCCCGGCTTGAACGCCCCTCTACTGACAACTTGCTATAGCAATCTTCGAAACCATACAAAGTGAAACCGTCACCACGACCGGGTTACATCTATCTTTACCAAGGCTCCGACGATGGTATGCAGATACGCTTTGCATTCTCAAGCTGTGTTTATTCCCGACCTGTTTTCGCCTAATGTCTCTAACCGCTCCGTAGATCTCACGCACTTCTGCTGGCGCGAACGCAGCGCCCCCGTCGACCAGCCCGAGCTCGACCTCACAATGATTCCTACCGATGGCTCCTTCCTACCCGTAGAGCCCCCATCATCAGCACCGTCCACAGCCAAGACTCAGGGCCGCATTTTTGTTCTCAAGTTCGAATCCTCGTCTACACGTCACCTTTTTTGGTTGCAGTCGCATCCCCAACATTCCGGCGGTGATCCCACGTGGTTGAGCCCCCGTGACCGCAAGATTGGCGAGATTGTCAACCAGCTACTACAAGGCGAGGATGTCGACATTAACGCGGAGCTAGCCTCGCTGCGAAGTTCCGGTGGTGGTGATTCGGGTCGCCGAGATAACGATGGCGATGAAGCCATGGATGATGCAGACACTCATGGCGGTGCTGAACACCTTGAGCCTGGTAGTGGTGGTGCCGGCGCAGATGCTACCGGAGGTGACGTCAGGGAAGAGGGCGAGGAATCGAGAGAGGGGGGTGCAGACGGCGCAAGAGCGTAGGTTTCATTTTCCCTCCATGTCGGTTGCCTACCAGACCCCGTCTGTAGGCTGCAATTTTCACGAGTGCACAAGCCAGAAGCAATCTCGAAGACAAAGCCCTTAATCAGCGAGAGGACGAATACCTGCTTAGGCATCTTGGGCGTGATGCCAGAGGCCAATCAAAAAGGGAAACGGGCATGTGGATACGGCGTATGATTGGTGTACCATTAGATATGATTCATGAAGAAAGAATGGACTTGACGGCAGCAGACATCAGCATCACTTTTCGCTTGTCCAATGGCAATGACACCCCTTGTTTTCGAAGCCTTGCTCTGAATCGTTTCACCTCGATGCAACATATGTGCTGACAATTCTCATTCCCAGAGCAAGTGCCATGCCTGCCGATGCCCAAGAAGCAGTACGGAATTTCCTAGCCTCGCTACAAGGCGGCCCAGGCGGTCAACACGAAGATCCTCAGGGCAAGCTCTACCCTGTCCTCAATGACCTCCTTGAGACATCTACCACCGTGCCCATGCTGGCTGCAGCCGACGAGGCCTACGTTGACAACCTCCTTTCCTTCCTTCCACCCGTCGTCCTCGTTCTCGCGCAGCAAGGCGCTTCCTCTGGTGACACAATCGAGAACGAGCCGTCAGCGGAGTCCACAGCAGCCGCCCTGGCGACCATGAGCATTGCGCAAAAGAAGTCGCTTGTGGAAAAGGTTCTACGCAGCCCGCAATTTCACCAGAGTCTTGCAAGTTTGAGCGTGGCGTTGCGCGAGGGTGGATTGCCGAGTATCTCTGAGGCGCTCAGGGTCAAGGTGCAGAATGGTGGGCTTGTGAGAGGGGGGAGTATGCCGCTTGGTGGAGGGGATGCTATTGAGGCTTTCGTAGAGGGGATTAAGAAGGGTGTACAGGAGAAGCAGCAGCAGCAGTAGGAGGAGTGGCAGTGTGAATGTGCGTAGTCTTGTTAGCTGTTGGGAAGATTAGATTCCAGAACTTTTGCAGGTTGGTAAGTGGGCTTCCCTGAAGAGACGGCCATTCCACCAAATGCGCAGAATATATAAACAGTGCTTTAGATGTTGGAGACTCTTCATGTAAAAGCATCTTGACTGCGAATGGGAAGTTGATCAGCTCCTCTCCACAGCGCAGACGCCGTCGAAGGGAATTTTGAGGTGAGTCAAGGTTTATTGAGCTGAGGTATGGAGCAGCCCTTGACGACTTGCACCAAGACTTGAAGTCATGAAAGACAGTTCAGCTTCTATGTGCCCTACTCCCCGATTCAATGTCACCGACCAAACGCAGAGAGCGAGGCCTCGGCGTACACACCCTAGCTGCTCGTAGGATATGAATGAGGGGCGCTCCGGGGGCATTGACACCATACCAGGTCTAGACTACATATTTCAGTCATAACGACAATTAATCATTCATCAAAAGAATATCACCAGTATCGGCTGCCTAAGTGTGATGCCCCCGAAATTGGTAAGAACCTGGTAGCAACCTCTTCTCATTCTAGATCACTTAACCGCCATGATATCTCCAAAATTCTCGTCTTCCAGCTTCTCATCAAAGTCGAGCGCCCAGGTCTCGTGTGTTCTGAGAGCGAGACAGGCCACGCGAAGCGAATCGGGGTTCTTGGAGGGATTGATGTTGCATGGACGTAAGCAACTAGACTTGCAGAAAAGGGCTTGGCTTTACGCAGCCTGTCCGCTCATGGTACTCTTGTTGTGACACACTTGGCGCTTTGCTCGGTTGATTTGATGGCTGATGGACGGAAAAGAAATCGCTCCAGACCATTTGTTGCCGCCTTTGAAGGTTCAAACGTTTTGCGCAACAAGCGGGCGAAAACTGCAGCTGCTAGGTCAGGGCAATGATCGCCTACCGTCCAATTCAAGCCTTTATTATTGGTCATTCAGTGAGTGAGGGGGCAAGTACCTGTGACAGTGCCCAGGAAAAGGCCACCCACACCCACACCCCGTGGGACTTGACGGGCGTACCTACGTTACATAGTACAGCAAGTATGCACTCTGATGTACAGCACAGGCGGGCAAGAGTTGCGGTACCTCGGGAGCACGACAGCAAGCTGACCAGAGACTGGAGAACCCGGCAGGATCACACGCGCACACACGTCCACACGCCCACACGCCCACACGCCCACAGCCCTATGGTCCAACACTACCGGAGAAATCGTCACGTAGTATCCATCACCTGCAGCCGGGGCTTCTTCGGTGCTCCTCACCATTCTTTTTTGGAGATTGGAGATTGTTTTATTGAGAGCAAGATGGAAGTTGGAAAACGCTGGTGGGGGTCCAACAGAATCGCGCCGTAACGCACCGTAACGCACGGCAAATGCTAGATATGTACTATATACACAAGATGAGGTGGTTGTACACAGAGTACTTAGAGTCTTGTCAAGCAGATCATCTGGGCGGGGCTGGGGTCGCTGTTACTTGTCGCAAAATAAGCATAGCCATTTCAGGAGAACCTGTATGCCAAGGCTAGCCCGCCAAGCGACGGACGGACAAGTACATGGAGAGTCGAGGTAGCCTGTAGCCAACAAGACAGTCTAGACCAAGGTGGATCGGATATATGTCTTTTCTACATAGTTCTATGGCAACTTTAGTACGGCTTTGACATCTATGCGGACGGGTCGTCACTCGGGAGAAGAAGTCGCGGAAGGAAAAGCTAGATATGCTGGGCAACCAGGAGAATCAGTACCATGTAGCGGAATAGTCTGAGGCCATCCTGGCAGCCTAGGCACTGCTTATTATGAATACCTACTATTTAAGTCTGTGCCGTTGGGGTACTACCTGGTATAGTAGTGCCCAGCCTGCCGCCCTGCCAGGGTACTATGTACCTCACTGATTAGGCTGGAACAGCCAACGCTTGTAATGGTGTGATGACCGTTATGGCGCAGGGAAAGAGGAAAGAAGAACAACAAGAAGAAGCAACATGAGCATGTTGGCGTGCTATTGTGTTCTCATGCATCCAACGGCTCGAGCAATGTAACGCAATTGAAACATCAGCGCGACCCACCGAGGTGGATTCTGTGCAACATACCAGGAGACCCAACGAATGAATGGTAACAGGCCGTCTAGCGGTAGCTTTGTCTTTCGGATTCCATATGCACATATCCTATTGTAGAAGATGAACAGGTTGTCAGCTTGCAGTCGTCGCCTGGAAGGCCACTGTATATGCCGTTAATAGTTCCAGGGGTGGTTGGCTGCCACTGGCCGTAGAAGGTCGGCTAGAAGGAATTCGTGGTGGTGGTACAGTACTAAGTATGAATTTTTTTAGTGCTGCAAGTCAGATAAGATGCGCCCCAAAGAACCAAACCCAAACCCTGGCTTGGCCATGTGGTTCTGTCTCGTGGCTGTCGGACGCACTGTAAGTACCATGTACCCCATACTCGAGCGCAGAAGCACAGCGCGAGACGTCGTGTCTAATTGGACCCGGCATTCTGGACTCGAGTAACCACAAAGAGAGGGGAGAGTCATGGGTCATGCAACCCTGCGGCCACTCAACTCTATGTGCGAATACTGTATCATACTGTGCTGCGTTCTTGGCAGCCTGGTGCTTTCGACGATGAGTCGAGATCTCCCGCAGGGCTTTTAACATGCATACTAGTATGTAGCTTGGTAGGGTACCAAGGTGGTCGCTCTAGATTTTTGGCCTTCGGAAT
Organism: Coniella vitis; assembly: GCA_011317545.1. Lineage (NCBI taxonomy): Eukaryota > Fungi > Ascomycota > Sordariomycetes > Diaporthales > Schizoparmaceae > Coniella > Coniella vitis. The sequence continues at coordinate 2,859,370 of WUJK01000003.1, forward strand.
TGGGGCGCGGCACGCTTACAGGGACACTATATTATACGCAGCACTCCTTCATAGCTGGACTGATCTCGCCAGCAGGAAGGCGAGCCGTCCTATTGCAGAGTGATACAGTGGATGATATAGCACTTTGACACCTGCAGCGGCTGGCCTGCGTGTGCTCAGCTAACTATAAGTATAATATAATAAACAAACTTATCTTTTTGGCAGAAAGGGAAACAGCATTGGAACAAATTAGGGTTTGACAGGAGCCCCTTCCTGGATACGTGTCTACAACACCGTGTACAGAGCATGTACAAAGCAGATCGGCCGGGCTAGGCGCACGTCTTGGCTACCCCGGCAACCTGGCTACTATTGTAGAAAGGGTCGAATGCCGTCCAATATTGTTGAATCTGCTGGGTCCCGAGGTCGACAAAAGCATCTTGTTCTTTAGCCATGTTCCAGTAGCACGTGCAGAGCCTGCGGTGCCTTGCGCCTTCCCGTCCGAAACAACAACAATACTATGTAATGATAACAACACAGGGGCTCATTCCAGCAAGAGCGGCTCCCCGTCACCTGCGTCGTCATTTCTTTCGTTTTTGCGATCGAGTCGCTCCTGCCTCCGAATCCCGCGAGCCTTCTCTGCAGCGCACACAGTGCTCAGTACCTAGGTACCTACTGCCCTTCTCTGCTTATTTGCAGGTGGCCGCTCAGCCTAACGACGTAAACGGTTACGCCCAGCCTGCCCACCGGAGGGCATGCCCGCCCCACTGTCCCCCATGTTCCTTGGGGAACAGTGGGAATTAGGCAAACTGCCCCGGCTCTGCAGCCGCCACTGCGCCGCCGTCTCTCATGTTGTGCCAGACCCCGTGAGCGCCCCCAAATGAGCCAAATGGCGCAGACCCCTCTACGCCACCTGCTTGCTGCTGCTGCCCTGGAATTGCATGTCGAGGATGAGGAACGCGGAACGAAGCGGCAACCCAAAGACTCCAGGCTTAGCATAGCAATTCCCAGCACTGTGTTGCGCATATTTCGCTCGCTTGGTCTTCAGATACTGTACTTCTGTTGGTGCTGCTGCTGCGCCGCTTGGCAAGCATCGTTCCAAGTCGCTGATCCCAACCAACGCTGCTCCTTTACTTTGCTATACTACTATGTACTAGCCTCCGCACATCTGGCAGCTTCTTTCCGCCGGATCTCGCCAAGTCGCCAGGCACCGCTTCGACCTCGTCGCTTTTCTGCTCCTCTCCTTCTCCCTACCCACTCGCTGATTCGTCTCCATCGTCTCCATCGTCTCGCCGTCCCATCCGGCCTTCTTCATCCTCTCTCCCAACCTTCCTTCCATAAATCCGAGCTGCTCCCGGGATAAACGGCTACAGCTGTATCGGCGATATCCAATCAAGGCGATTTCGACGGTTCCAACCCTTCCTGCGCGTTCTAAACTTGTCCTTGACAGACACCCGTCTTGCGTCCCACCGTCCGCCAGTCTCGCGACGGCTGCTCCGGCTCTGTAACCGTACCGATTTTCCATTTTCGCCAAGCGGGTTCAACCCCGAGAACTGCACATTCCGAATGTTGAGACCTCAAGTATCAGCGTCTCCCTGAGCTCCTGGGTTCGACAGGCTAGCCGGCCCGGCTCTCGCCCGCCCGACCTCCACCCTCACAGGCACTTTACTGCCTCAACGCCCGCGCCATGTCTGGTTTCATGAAGAAGTTGCGAAGCGCCAGCACAGTAAGTCGACCTTGAACATATGATCGGCACGTTACAAGCTACCGCGCGGCAGAGGAGGCCGCGCTCTTTTTGCGCCTTGTACAGAATACCGATAAAAGACGCACCATTGAGACGTTGCTGACCAGGAATTGAAGGGCGCTTCCACGATCCCTAAGGATGCCACTCTCAAATCGAAAAAGGACGAACCACCCCAGGAGAAGACCCCCTTGGAAAAGATGCTGCAAAATGCTGGCCCACTACGGGAAGACGGCAGTGATAAATTCTTTGGACTCGAAAATGTGAGTTCCGTCTGTTCTGAGACTTTGATAATGCTGAAGGTTACTGTTGCTGATGCACTGATTTAGTTCGGAAACACTTGGTATGGGCCTGACTCTGGTTCCTGGTACTTCTGTTTCGCATACTGACAGTTGCACAGTTATTGTAATTCGATCGTACAAGCGCTCTACTACTGCGACACATTCCGGGATAACGTTGTTAACTACCCACCGCCCTCTTCTCTTCAACACCCCAGCGGGAAGACACGCAAAGTCAACGTTACAATCAGACCACCCATTGCTGCCAACGCGGCCTCGGCGAATAAGCAAAAGCCCCTGACTGCCAGTCAAGCCTTGAAACAGAGGCAACAAATAAATTCGGGTCAGTTGCCGCCTGGGCAGCAGAGACCAGAGGATAAACCAGACTCCCCAGAGTATAAGAAGAAGCAGGCCATGATCAAGGGGCCAGTCCTAGAATTGGGACAAGAAAACAGCGGTCTTTATGGGATGGAGGAAAGCACGTTTACAGGTCTTAAGGACATCTTCACTGCATTGATTGAGAGCGATACTCGAACCGGCGTGCTGAGTCCTCAGCGATTTCTGGAGATCTTCAAGAGGGACAACGAAGCTTTTCGAAACCAAAATCACCAGGATGCGCACGAGTTCTACGGCTTGGTCCTCAACGACGTCATTTCCAACGTCGAGGCGAGCGCAAAATTGCTACAGGAAGCCGAAGCGTCCTCTCCGAACGGACTAACACAATCCCTCGATAACGCACTTGGCGCATCGGCGGCGTTGATGAAGGCCCAGCAGACTGCAGCGGGATTATCATCAGGTACCGGCTGGGTACATGACATATTCGAGGGTCTCTTGACTTCGGAAACGAAATGTCTGGCATGTGAAACCACTTCTCAAAGGGATGAAACCTTTCTGGACCTCTCCATCGACCTGGAGGAGCATTCGTCGGTGACCTCATGCCTGAGGAAGTTCTCGGATGACGAGGTGCTATGTGAAAGGAACAAATTCCACTGTGACCACTGTGGCGGTTTACAGGAGGCTGAGAAGCGGATGAAGATCAAGAAACTGCCTAAAGTGCTCGCCCTGCATCTGAAACGGTTCAAATATACTGAAGATTTCACGCGGTTACAGAAACTCTTCCACCGCGTCGTCTACCCATACCACTTGCGCATGTTCAACACGACGGACGAGGCAGAGGACCCTGACCGGATGTACGAACTGTATGCCGTAGTCATACATATTGGAGGCAACGCCTACCATGGTCACTATGTTTCTGTCATCAAAACTCCAGACAGAGGCTGGCTTTTGTTCGATGACGAGATGGTGGAGCCCGTCGACAAGCACTTTGTGCGCAACTTTTTTGGAGACAAGCCAGGTATGGCTTGCGCTTACGTCTTGTTTTACCAAGAAACAACACACGAAAAGGTCGTGGCTGAGCAAGAAGAAGAAGGTCTAGAAGACGTCAGGATCGAACGCGAAAAAGCAGACCTTGCTCTAGATCGGCTCAAGACCAATGGGAATGCGGACTTCAGATCTCCGCTGACTAGGCAGTTCACAACACCCACCACTCCAACAGACGATAAGGATAGCTTTGCTATACTCGATCATGCCGAGACCGCTCCGGGGATCCTGGATATACCACCTATCCCACCAATCCCTGATAATATCAACCAGGACATCCAGAACTCACCTTTGAGTGCTGCATCTCTATCGTCGCCTGTAGCAGTTGAACCTTCTACTCCAATCACAGCATTCAAGGTGAATGCCGTGCTATCACCCAGGTCGATCAAGGAAGATAAGAAGGCTGAGAAGAAGGAGCAGAAAGCTGCAGAAAAGGAACAAAAGGCTGCAGAAAAGGCACGCAAGATACAGGAGAAAGAAGCGGCGAAAGAAGAAGACAAACGTCGCAAGGAAAGTGCCAAACAACGACAACAAGTTTACAAAAAGAACGACGAAGACTTGCAAAAAGCATTAGCCGAGAGCCAGGCCATGTCAATTGTGGAGGAGAAGCAACGCAAGAAGAGCATGGCTGCGGACGCAGTCCCAGCTAGCCCCTCAACACCTAGTACTTTCAGCCCTCTCTTGAACCGCACAAACAGAGGAAGCAGGTCAATCAGTCGCAAATCTTTGAGCATTAGCTGGCTTGGGGGTTCCAACAAAGACAAAAGCAAGGACAAGGACAAGGATGATATGCACGCCATTAATGAGAATGGCAAAGAGTACGAGCCTGATGCAGAACCACAGGCTGAACGCGAGAGCGAGCCTTCTGAATCGGCCGTGACTTTTAACGCGGTTGAGTATAACGGGAGCGAGGGTGCGCGCACCTCGTCAAATGTAGACAGGGCCCAGGAGAGACCAGACTCTTCAAAGCAGGCACTTAAAGAGCGCTTCAGCTTCAGCCTTGGAAAGAAGAAGAGCAGTGTATTCTCCTGAGACAGCCGACTGTCTTGCACCCTACAGATCAGCCAATTTATTGCGGGTACCGAGTCACCGTTGATGGCGTTCCTGGATGGGGTTTTATGTTTTCTTTCATGGATTTAGTGCTTGGGATACCATGGCGGATTTGTTATTTTTCTTCGGAAGCCAATGGAACTATGGCTAAAAAGCAAGACAGGTTAAGGCTTGGACTGATAGGGAGTTTCATGTTATGGCACGTTTGGTCACCTATCTGTTGGGTCTCGTATTGCTGCCATGTGGTATTCCCGGACAAAAACGCGCGCGTACTCGCATCAACCGGGAGTTTTGTCTGCCACAGGAAAAGACATACTGGATGCTGTATGTATTTGGCTAGCCAGAGCCGGTGCTTGGTTGAGTTTTGTGATTACTACGTACATACATACAGTACAGGTTGTGTAGGATACAGCTGACGCCGAACACTGGTAGTTGTACATATTTATGTATCTTGTCACAATACGCTTCTTCGATCAATACGGACTGCTCTGCACACATACACATACACACACACACACACATATATATATATATATATATATGACACATATATCATGGTCAAGGAATCGACTCAATTACGTGGGGGGAAAAGGATATCTGGTTTCGTTGCTTCAACGCGGCTCATGGACTGCAACATTACCATGAGCCGTCAATATGGCGGACGACTTAGTACCGTGGAAATTTGAAATGGATCGTGCATCCAGAGTCGTCACAACCTCGTTCATGACGACCTTGCGCCATGCAAATGCCCATTCCTCGTCCCATATACCTGCAAATACGAGTTCCAACTCAATGTCCAGCAAAATTTGGGCGCCAGCCATACTTGTCCCAGCATATTGTAACTGAGTTTGGCCACATTCTGTTCTGCCACGGGTGTGAGCCCAACGGGAACCCAACCACAGATACCTCCTGGTTTGAGCAAGGTGTGGCCTAGATATCACCCGGATAGCTAAACACAACGGATGGCCCATCGGATACCAGTCCGCCGAAATTCGATGGGAACGCAAAACGTGTCTTGATTCTAATATTTAATTCTCTTTTGTCTCGTATCCTTAAGGCGGATGGTGGTAGCAGCCCTTGTGAATTGCAATTGTTATCGACCTGTTTCTTGGTAGTAGTTGCTCCTCTGTTATGCTAGCCAAGAATCAACTCGTAGATTATTATCAGAGTGTTGGTAAAGATCAACGGTACTTGTAAAACGCATTTCTGTCAGTCGCCCAAATGCAAGCAAAAAGCATCCTCATACACAGGGTGGGAGACAGGAATTCATTTCTCCTTTTTTCTTCTTTTCGACATACCTCTCATAATCATGCGCACACTTGCTATTAGTCTTATAATCTTTCCCTTGACGCTCTGATCGGGTCCAGATTGGCCAAAGGCTGGATCGTGGGATTTTGCGGAGAACCCGACTATTAAGAGTGGAAGTATCAGCCCTTCTGTTCGTCCCCTTAAGTTCCCATTGCGCACCTCATGGGCAATAGAACGATCGGCGAGGCTCGCAATGGGCGGCTTAGATATGTGTACGTACTTCGCGCCAGAAAGCGGTCCTCGGAGAGTACTGCGACAGCATTGATGAGGAGGACGATTACTGGACATGCTAGTTGTCAGCGTGCTGGTCTGGGGCACACCATGAGGTGCGAACTTGGTGAAGGGCTTGCTACAGACGTACCGTAGATGAGACTGCCGAGCGCTGCCATATTGTGTCGCTTCCTGTGTATGTACGGCTTTCTCTTGTTTGCTCGAGATTGTAGTTGCCGTTCATGAATTATTAAACGAGGTGCTGTAGAGGACTTGTCACGAGCTTATCGGACTATCGTGAATGACGCTGCCTATGAAAGCTGGCCTTGGGGGGGGGGGCTTGTCGCGCCTACCGTAAGAATCGCTACATACTATGTAGTACAGTGAGTGCATGCACCCCCGGACAATGCACGGACCAGGTCGCAAACAGTCCCTTGGACGCTGGTCTTACTCCCGGCTGGCAGGGGCGAACGCGCATTGCTCAGAGCTGCCTTGAGCTCTGATGGGCGGCCTGACTTGGCGTATCTCCCAGTACAACGACAATCCGACCATTTGACATCAACGATACTGCTCTCTGCCCTCCACCTCTTTCCATCCTTCTTCCACTCGACAGAACGGCACATACTGCACGTAATTCATTTTGAAATCATCGCCTTCTTGTTGCGCAAAATTACGAATCTCTCAAAAGAGGAAGAGCTTCCAAAACTACGTCACGATGGACACTCTTGTCGCGAGATACAGCCGACCCGCCTACGCCCAGAACGAGGGCCTCACCGAGCAAGATGAGTTGGATCTCGACGATGCTGTCCCCGGCCCATCTCTGAAGTTCGCCATGCCCCCAGTAGCCCAGGTATGACTGAACGATCTCGCCCATCTTCCCTTTACGCCTCTTCACCTCCCGGCCGTACTTGCCTTGAGTTGTTGTACGAGCGCCGAGACTAACACAAGCCTCCTTCGCTACCTAGCCCTCGTCCTGGCTCCGCGCAGCAACCGACGACCGCTCGAATCCGCAATGCCCTATCAAGATTGCTCACGGCACAACCACACTCGCCTTCCGCTTTCAAGGTGGCATTATTGTTGCCACCGATTCGCGTGCAACGGCCGGTAACTGGATCGCCTCTCAAACGGTCAAGAAGGTGATCGAGATCAACAGCCAGCTGCTCGGTACCATGGCCGGTGGTGCCGCAGACTGTCAGTACTGGCTCGCCTGGCTAGGCATGCAGTGCCGCCTGCACGAGCTGCGGCACAAGCAGCGCATCAGCGTCGCCGCCGCTTCCAAGATCCTTGCCAACCTCGTTTACCAGTACAAGGGCATGGGTCTATCAATGGGAACCATGTGTGCGGGCGTTACCAAGGAGGAGGGTCCAGCACTGTACTACATCGACTCGGACGGCACACGGCTGGCGGGCAACCTGTTCTGTGTGGGATCTGGACAAACATTCGCCTACGGTGTGCTGGATGCCGAGTACCGATACGATTTGACAGAGGAGGAGGCGCTCGAGCTCGGCAGCCGAAGTATTCTGGCTGCCACGCACCGTGATGCGTACAGCGGTGGTTTTATCAACCTCTACCACGTAAAGGAAGAAGGCTGGGTCAGGCACGGCTTTAGCGACACGAATCCCATCTTCTGGAAGACAAAGTTGGAGAAGGGCGAGTTTACAAATGTCACGAGCAACCTTGACTAGAAGGGCTGTCTGGTATGTGATGGCGTGGTGAGGAGAGTTGCCTTTCCAAAGCGAGCGACTGAGTAGCTTTGAGCACAAGGCGAGGCCGTTGGGCAAGAAAACCCAGGACGGTGCCCAAGACAGTCCGACAAGTCCTGACTTACAGCCGCTCAACAATTTCTAGTCTAGAAGCGAAATGACCCTGTACTTGTACAATAAATAACGACACTATGCATCTATTCCTGTGCCTATACATGCTGGCCGTGATATGCCCTCTCTCGTATAATATCAAGTCCACTTTCATTAGTCAAGACCTCCTCGTTTGTTATTCAACTTCACCTGCCTTCGCCCTACAAGCGAAAACAAAGACGACTAAACACTGGGTGAGCGGTCTCTGCTCTTTGTTCTGTGCTCTCGTCTCAATCTTATATGACATTTGGATTTCAGTTACTGCTGAAGAAGCTTGATAGCCTACCCATGAGGGTCGCAGGCCGTGACTCCTTCTTTTCTGTTTTCGCCTGTTTCGCCTTCTTCTTCGCCTTTGTCTTCTTCACCTTTGTCTTCGTCTTAGCCCCCCGTTGCAGTCTCTGATTCATCTTCTGTTCCAATTTCATTTGCTTCTTCCCCTTTCTCTTATTCTTCTTTTCATTTTCTTGTTTCTGTTGCTGTGCCTTTTCCTTGTTTTCATTGTTCTTTGTCTCAACATCCGGCCCATCCAGCTCCCCAATGAGCTTGATCGTATTATCTTTATTTACACTGGCAGGTGTACGCTTCTTCAAGATAGTGGGAATCGCGGCGGTAAGGCCACCGATGGGTTGGCCTCGGACGGATGCTTTACGCTGTAGCTGTGAAAGGGAGACGAAGAGAAATTAGTGGTTAGTTGGCTTTGATATTATGTACAAGCTGGTTCAATAAGGACGGCCGACGTGGTTTGTGAGCCGCATGAGTAAGGACGCGAATATTTGAACTGCAATTCTGGAGGAAGTTTTTTTTTGGGGGGGGGGGGTCAACAAATAAGAAGTAGGAGATAGGGAAGGGGTCCAAGGCAAAGAGAACGAGAGAATCGATAATAAAATGGGAATAACCTACGCCGCGTGTTTTTCTAATCGCCCTGGCAAGCCTTGGCTGACTTCTGTTGTAGGGCCATTGCGAGAGATGCTCTCTGATCACTTGCTCGTGCTCTTTGGGTGGTGTTTCGAGCTGCCGCGCAATTTTTGCTCGTACGCCGGCTGAAGGGTCCTCGGGTACGATGCGGCGGATAGTGGTATCTACCACTATGGCCGAGCTTTGTTCCTTCAGTCTCTTGCCAGCAGCAGCAGCAGCAGTGGACTTTTTATTCGCTTGCAGCTTCCTTGTGTCCTTCAACTTTGCTTTTCGGGTCAACAACTTTGTCCTTCTGTTCTTTGCTCTTCTAGCTTTGGCGTTACTCTTAGCTGTAGATTCAAATTGCTTCCCACCCGGTTCGATTTCTGTATCGTCGCCATCCTGCTCTGAATCTAGGGTTGTTATTTTACTGATGTTTGCTTCGTCTTGTTTACCTGGTGATTCATCAAGATGCTCGTCTACATCCGCGAATGAAGCGGCCGTGTCAAGACCTGCGATCTTAGCAGGATGTGAGTGTACACTGGACAGCGGGATATGGTAGTTCTCGGGCCACTGTTCTTGCTGGGCCAGGCTGACGGCGCCAGAAGAAGGCTTCTTTTTTGAGCCAACACTCTCCTGCTCCGTCACACCTCTCTTCTCGCGAATCGCGCGGTCGGTTGCCGCGTCTGTCCCGGCAGGTGCAGAAATACCCGGTCGCACAGTCCAGTTGGGCACATCCATGAGGATGTTTTCGATGCTCCAGCGGGGCATCGCCGAAAAACCGAGGTCCGAGAGGCGACCGGAGCGGTACATTTCTGCGCCTGTGTAGGCAACCATGGCGGCGTTGTCGGTGCAGAATCTCATGTCGGGCGCGATGACTTTGATGTCGGGGAAGCCGCGGGCGATGAGTGTTTCTTGCGCGACGTGGCGGAGGAATTGGCTGCTTGCCACACCACCTGAAAGGACGAGGGTTTTAGGAGGGTTGGCACGAAGTTCATGGTCCTCATTGAGGGCCAAAATTACTCGACTCACTGTCATGGCGGTGGTATTCTTTCATCAGTATCTGGACTAAAGGGTAGTATCATGTTGCTATTTGGCAAGAGGCGACGTTTATGTGCCAAATGCCGGTACATTCTTGAAGGGTCTCTCACTTACTAACATGCTCAAAGCCTATACGCATAGAATGGAGTGCCAGAGATCGCCTCTCGTCGTCAGGCATGTCGGGCTTGTCAGATAGAATGCGTAACACGAGCCCGTTGAGCCCACTGAGCTGATAACTCATATGCTTGACATCCGCAAGCGGCGGCCCAATACTCCACCCATAAGCCGACTTATAGGTTGTGATCTCATTCTCGCGCGATCGAGGAGCGCGGTAATTTTCGAGAGGTTTGAGCGGTGCAATAAATTCCTCCATAACCTTCGCATAGACAATAGTGCTGCCACTTGCCTGAATAAGCTTTGTGGGCACAAGATCGCGAGCAACCTTATCCAAGAAATCACCGAGTGCAATATTCGCTGCTGTAGCCAGAATTCGGTGGTTGGTAGGCGATGTCGTGTGCACAAGCTGCGTATGCTTGCCAGATACGAGGACTGTGAGAAGTGGATATCGAGGAGGTTTCTCCTTTGGCGATGTTGAATTTTGCTGAGACAGTGGCCAATATCGGGTTGGCTTAAGGGCCGCCTCCCTAGTACACGTCAGTATGTTCATCTCTAGCTCAGAATCCCTGCATTGAACCTCAGTTCAGCCGAGAATACATTGTGATTTCACAGAGAGGCTGAAGAGAGCATGTTGCTGGCTTGAAGTCGAGCAAGAGAATCACGAACATAAATGGAGTCAGGGCATGTGCCTGCATATGCTGTAAAGGCAGTGTGTTAGATATGGTACATTGCTTCATCAGCCCAGGTAGTGACATACATGAACACCCACGATTGGCACAGTCCAGGCCACAGAGCTGCGAAAAGCCACCAAGAGTCAGCGTGGGCAGGAATATGTTTGGGGTTGTGGCAGAAGAAACAAGGCGAAGTAGCCGCCAGGGATCAAAGGATGAAGAACAGGGGATGCGCACAGTGCCTCTGTGTGTGTGTAGCGTCAGTGTTTTGTATATTCGGAATCAGATGCCGCCCAGTTCAGCAACGTGGTGCCGTGCAGTTCGCTTGGGATTCAGCAAGGAGCATCACGTACTAGCTGTAGATATACCAGTATTGAGACATGTTCCCATGCCAGGTCCTCGAGTAACGGCTATAAGGTCTGGCTTTCGAATGTCGTAACGGTTTCCGGGAAGGGGAAGATAGTGGTTGTACGGTAAGCCACGCATTGCAGACCAGGCAGTTTCTTCCTGGTCTAGCGTGAGATATGCTGCATTGCCCTTGTTAAGCCCCAAGTGCAGCATAGCTTTGTGAACGAGTTGAGGAAGCCTATAACCTCAAATTAACACTCCCGCTGGTGAACTGCAGACTGAGGTGTGCTCACCAGGCACCATGGTGCGTGACGGCGGTAGCGGGATGGATGCCCCTATCAGCCTTGTTTTCAACAGTCGCCCTTTCGTTGAAGAGTATGCGCACAGCGCCCTTTGGTTCATCCAGCTCCAGCACTGCTACACAGGTGTCGTCTGCGGATGTTTCGATGCCCATGACCGTAAAACTCCTCGACCGCAACGAGAACGCGGCTTTGAAAGGCTTGCAGCGGCAAAGCATGGGCCTAGCTGCCCGCCGCAGTAAGGTCGCCTGGCCTGCCATTTTACAACGGACAGAATGGCCGTGTTGCCTTTTGGAATCATGCCATATGATGGTTGGGCTGGGCGACTTCGACGTGTTGCGCAGCGCGCGTCAAGGGCGAGAAAGAAGAGAATGTGTGGTTTGCGACTGCATCGACTGTATCGGTTGTATTGATTGCTGCGGGTTCCGCACCCCGCTAGGTTCTCTGTACAGTGGCTGTACAGATGGCACCAATGCCCCCGACAATACGTGTTTGGGTTGGTCTGGAGAAGCAAGGTGACGGGAGCATTGGGAGATATCAACAGTGAGGCGCATATGGAGAGGAAAAGATTCACATTCAAAGTGAAATCGCATGCAATTCACATCCCTGTCGATTGACCAGGGTGCGGTCTACATAGTACATAGTAATATGACGCGCTCCTAGACCACCAGGAAGGCGTACCCTGAAGACGGCACCTTCCCTGTGCTTGCAACTTGTTCCTGCTCTTATAGATTATTCCTTAATAATATTGTATATATATATATATATATATATATATATATCTAGATCCAGGCGCTATTCTGTACCTGAGTACGGTCATTGGTGCTGAGGCATATATCCACCGTAGTTACCATGAAGATACATAGTATGGGCGGTTTACATGGTACACATGTACCCAGGATACATGCAGGTACTCCACTACTTATGCAGATTCAGAGGTACCTAATAAGTATTCTAAAGTTTTTCGTAGACTCTCGCATCGCCGGTTGCTGAGCGGTTCTCTTGCCTGTTCCAGAACATCTGAAGTACTATAACTAGGCAGCTAGGTAAGTATAAGGCCGCTCATAACCCCTCATCCTTTAGAGCCGGTGTCTCTTACAGCCCTTGAGCCCTCATCCGCAGTGGCAAAAAGGCGCTGCAGTTCTAGTTCTAGCTAGGTATGCAGGTACGCTGTAGCACCTACATACATAGTAGTCGTAGTACAGATATGGACCAAGTACTCCGTACCTGGCCAGCTAGCAAAAAAGTGCTAGGTATGCTGCATGACTGCAACGCGCCCCATCCAAGATCATAGTGACTCACTTCTACTTGCTGACTGCGACTTTGCCTTCATCAGCAACCTCGACGTACAGTATGATGGCCGAGACCAAAACAAAATCTGCTCTTCTCGGCACCCGATAAATAGAGCTTTGCCGCTTGGTTGACCTCGTGTCTCTTTTTTTAAGCATACATATTATCTTCGGTCCCGCCTTCGTCTGCCTGCATCTGGCTCTGGAGGGTTATTACTTATTTTGCGCAAACAACGTCTCGTTGTTAACCGTCACGTTCAACGCTGAGCTTGACAGCTACCCACCTGCCAAAGTTTATACTGCCATTACAATACAAAGTCGCTGTATTTCAAAAAGCGCACCGTAAACATCGCCGTTGACATCGACAGCATCCTGGCTTACCAAGGCTCAAAGCCAGATCGCCACCAAACCACGCCACCACACACCATGGCCGACGCTGAGGCTTCACCCTCGACAGCCTCACAAGCACCTCAGCAGCGGGGCACCAACCAAAGCTCACGACGAGGCCGGGCCAACCGTCCAAGAGGTCGGAGTGCACACAGCAGAGGCTCGGCTCGCGGACGAGGAAGCCATGCCCCTCCACGCGGCCCGGCCACGGCTCAGGAGCCGGAACAGGACCCCTCTGCCCAGGTCACTGACCAAACTACTACTGCCTCTCGAGATACTGCAGCCCCAAACACCAGAGGTACTAGAGGTGGAAGAGGCGGAAGAAGCGGACGAGGGCGTAGTCGAGGCGGAGCTTCTGGCCAAGAGACTCACATTGCTCCTCGCCGAGCATTCGGAGGACAGCTCACCTTGACAGCAGCCCAAGACGAAGCACAGGACTCGCAGGGTTTGAGTGGAGATGCGCCCGAATTTGTTCCTGGTCAGGCGGTCCAGCAAAGACAACGGCAACCACCAAAGGCCAAGCAGATCCCTCAATCAAGGACGCGGAGAGCCTCCAAGTCAGAAGCCCCCGATTTGCCGACAAGAATACACGACGACATCGATAACGGCCAATACGAGTGCGTAATCTGCTCCAGTGAGGTTCTACGCTCGTCGAGGATATGGACTTGTACTGTGTGCTGGACCGTAACTCATCACCATTGCACCAAGAAATGGTTCAAAAGCCAGATGGAGAATGACAAGCAGCCCCAGGGTGCCGATCCTACCTGGCGTTGCCCTGGATGTAATTCCAAACTGACAGAAGACCCAGGCTCTTATCACTGTTGGTGCGGTAAAGAGATCAATCCGCATTCGACGCCAGGACTGCCACCGCATTCTTGCGGCCAGACTTGTTCAAAGCCTCGAGGTACTTGTCCGCACCCGTGTGGTTTGATGTGTCACTCAGGGCCCTGCCCTCCTTGCACGCTGATGGGACCCATTCAACCCTGTTACTGCGGCAAAAATACGTCTCAAAAGCGTTGCATTGACACGGATTACACCAAAGGATTTAGCTGCAACGAAATTTGTGCTGATCTTTTGCCATGCGGAGAACATGTCTGTCCGCAGAAGTGTCATTCTGGGGTATGCGGCGCCTGCGAGGTCTTAGTTCTTGCAACATGCTACTGTGGCAAAGAGACCAAGGAGATACCTTGTGAGCAGCGCGACGACGTGCTCGAGTCCTTCAACTACAGCCAGGTTCCAACCTCGGAAAGTCCGAACTGGTTCGAAGGCTGCTTCACATGCCAGACACCTTGCAAGAGAAAATTTGACTGCGATGTTCATGAGTGCCAGAAAGGGTGTCACCCACACGACGAGGAAGCGGCACATTGCCCGCTTTCACCAGACGTTGTTACGCACTGTCCTTGCGGCAAAACGCCCTTAGCGGAGATTATGCCAGAGCCTCGACGATCCTGTTCGGACAAAGTTGAGCACTGCTCGAAGAAATGCGGCAAAACACTTGTCTGCGGACACGAGTGCCCGGATGTCTGCCATACTGGGCCCTGCAGGCCTTGCTGGCAAAAGACGGAGATAAATTGTCGTTGCAGCAGGACCACAGTGCCCACGATCTGCCATGGAGTGCCTGCAGAGGAAGTTGTGCGACCAGAATGTCCTCGCGTCTGTCGAGCAATCCTCAACTGCGGAAGGCATCAATGTGATGCTCGCTGCTGCCCCGGAGAGAAGAGAGCTGCTAAACGGCAAGCAAACAGACGCCGAGCAGGCGGTCCGGCACAGGAAGATTTCGAGGACGAGCACATTTGCACCAGAACTTGTAACCGGCTCCTGAAATGCGGCAAACACTTTTGCCAGCAGCTGTGCCACAAAGGACCATGCCCTAGCTGTTTAGAGGCTATCTTCGAAGAGATCACTTGTTCTTGTGGACACACCACCTTGTATCCACCTCTACCGGTAAGTGCTGCGACTCTTGGCCATGAACGAGTATATTCAGAATTCCCCAAATACTAATTTTGATCTAGTGTGGCACTCGAGCACCACAGTGCCGATTTCCCTGCACGCGCTCGCGTGCGTGTGGGCACCCCCAGGTAGAGCATCAATGCCACCCTGACGACGTGGAATGCCCCAAATGTCCCTTTTTAGTCGAAAAAGTCTGCATCTGCGGCAAGGAAACCTTGCGGAATCAGCCCTGCTGGTTCGCAGAGGCACGATGTGGTCGACCCTGCGGCAAGCGTCTCAAGTGCGGGTAAGCTCTTCCATCCCGCCTTTATCAACTCGAACATAGCCAAGAAACTTGACTAACAACTACTTCAGCACGCATTATTGCAAGCTGCTCTGTCACCGAGGCGATTGTGAAGATGCAGGAGTTCCAGGGTCACGCTGTACCCAACCCTGTGGCAAACCTCGCGAATCTTGTGGTCACGAAGATCTCGACCAGTGCCACGCTCCCTTCGCATGCAGAGAAGAGAAACCTTGCCAGTCCGAAACGTTCATTACGTGCGACTGCCAGCGACGCAGGCAAAAAGTCAAGTGCCTCTCCACGCAGCTCGAACCAAAAGGCCCTCCACGCGAACCCCTCAAATGTGACGACGAGTGTCTCCGACAGAAACGCAATCGTCAGCTTGCCGAAGCACTCAACGTTGACCCGGACCACACCGACGATCACATCCCCTACCAGGACTCGACGCTCAAGTTCTTCCGTGATAATTTAGAGTGGGCACAGCAGCAAGAGCGTGAGTTCCGTGTCTTTGCAGACTCGCCAAGCGCCAAAAACATGCGCTTTAAGCCCATGAAGCCACACCAGCGGCAATTTCTCCACACATTGGCCGAGGACTATGGCTTTGATAGCGAGAGTCAAGATCCAGAGCCGCACCGGCACGTCAGTATCTTCAAGGGCCCGCGCTTTGTCTCGGCGCCGCGCAAAACGCTCATGCAATGTCTGCGCATCCTCAAGGCTGCCGTCCCCGCGAGTCGGACGACAGCACCACTATCTGCGAGCGCTTCAGGAAGTAACAAACCTCCATTACAGCTCTTCAATGCCTTTTTACTCACGAAACCACGGTTTGGTCTTACACTCGACGAGGTCGACGCTGTGCTCAAATCAGACCTGTCAGCGGTGACAGCCTTGAACCCAGGCCTCACTTTCACCACAAGCTTTCTGCCTAGTGAAGAGATCCTCGTCAAATCTGTCACCAAGACAACCGTCGCAAACATCGCCTCTGGCACGCTCAACCCGACGCAGCTCGAGTCACTGCTCACAACACTCAAGCCAAAATTGGCCAAGGCGGTCGCAGCCCACGGGCTCGCAGCAGGTGTGATTCTATGTGCGGCGGATGCAGCGTCGGCTGTGACGCGGCGCGAGGGCGGTGATGGCGGGAATGGCTCTGCGGGTGGTTGGAGCACGGTTGCTAGTCGAGGCGCTGCCCGGCCAAGGCAGTGGGTGCCTGCTGCGGCTGTTGTCCAACCAAAACAAACGGGGTTTTTGGCATTGAGAAAGTTGGGGGCTAAGAAGGTGTCGCAACCCGAGCCGGAGCGGGAACCGACGACGAAGACGCAGACACATGGTCAGCCTCAGGCCCAGCAGTCGGAGGTGGAGGATACCACGGCTCAAAATGGACAAGAAGGACCGTCTGCTTCTGCTCCTGCTACCCAGGAAGACACCGGCCCTGCGCAGAGTTCTGATGGACAAGGCTCGGATACTGACTCTGCAGAGGTTGCGTGGGATTGAGTGCTTTCAGTTCATAGTATGAGATTACAAGAATTATTTATAATCCTGTCTTTTTTTTTTCCTTAAGAAATGTGAGGAACAGAGGTGATTCAACCTAGAAGAACACCCGATTCTTCTGCATGTGATCTGAAATAATATAGCTTGTTGGGTCGAAATCAGTTGCTATCTGTATGTTTGAGGGCATGAAGTCTCAGTGGACTAACCTACTGTACATGTCTTATGAGCTTCAGGATGACTAGTGAAAAGAAAATCAACACGAGGAAACAGTATAAGAAAATAGTAAGTGAATTCTTCTTTTTTAACCCCTGCCCTCACGAAGAATACACACACCAGCATACTAACTCCAATCAAGGAAATGCGCCAACATTGTGACTGCTCAGGTGATTAACGATATTGCAGCCTACGAGTACCTAGTCATCTGTAGAAACCTACTTATCAAGTACAAATGGGATACCTGGTGTCCAAGGGACATTGATCCTATGCAAATCAATCCCATAGACTTTCCATCTGAGCATATTACTCTGCGTCTGCAGTGTGTATCTCGAACCCGTTCTCTGAAAGCACCGCATGTCTTATATCGACAAGCGTCGTATTAGCAAAAATACTACGAACGCTGGCCATGGAATGAGAACATCTGGAAAGTATGAAATACAAACAACAAAAATGTTAATAAGTGCATTCATATGGAGCTATCACTGTACAATGCAAGCTTATCACAGGGGGTATCTCTAACAATAATCACGCCATCAGTCTCGTGCATGCTGCAAATGCTGCCGTAGTTCAAACTTCCTCTCGCGGCAGTATCCCTATCTTGGTCTGAGGTATGCATTAGATCTCTTGTAGCATCACGGACTTCTCAAGTGGCCACCATCAGATGATGGAAGGACACAAGTGATGCAGCCACCAACCTTCACGGGACCGCTCTGCCGGCCCACGCCAGTTTTTCTCTTTAACTCGCCGCAAGAGCGGCACTCTAGACCCAGGCTTGCCTAATATTGGAATTTCTCGGGTGGTGTAGACGGGTATTCTTGGGTGACCGACGCGATGAATTCAGCAATCGACTCAAAGTAGCCGTCCTCTAGGACACTCGAGTTGTGGTCGCCATTAGGAAGGGGCTTGAATATCTTGTTTGGTGCTTGCGAAAGCTCGTACAGACGGCGCATGTGGTCCGGACTGCGTCAAGGAAGGGTTAGCGTACAGTTCCTTAACGAGACATGCATGGGCTGCATGGGGGGTTGCAGACATAGCAAATGTGCATGCAGCATGATTAGAATCTGACGCAGGGTGGCTAGGGGAATTTCGCTCTGAATGAGGGAAGGCTGGCAGTATCGTTGTTTCATGGATGGGGGGGGGGGGGATATTCCGAAAACAGAAGATCAAATACTCACGGCACAATTTCATCTTGCAGACCCGACAGGAAAAGTATAGGCACCTTTGTGATTTGTGGGATCATCGAGTCACTGGGCCAGACTTGGTGACACAACAGCGACAGGTACCGCGCAGGTGGAAGGACAGACGGGATGAGCTTCCTCATTGACAGGAATGTATTTTCCAGCACCAGACCAACCACATGTTTCTGGTTTTCCGCGACGAGTTTGATGCTAACAGCGCCGCCGAGACTTTGACCGTAGACGACAATTTTATGATCGCTCGTTTCAGCTCTATCACGAAGATAGTCGAGAGCAGTTTGCGCATCGTGGCAGATGCCCGACTCGCCCGGCTCGCCGGTGGACAGGCCGTAGCCTCGATATTCAAGCATGAAGACATTGCATCCAGTCAGATTAATGAGCATGCGAGCGATGGGGACCCGGTGGCCGATGTTGCCTGCGTTTCCGTGGAACATCAAAACGGTGACCTTGGAGTTGCGACTGTGGCGTGGCCCGCGAATGTAGAATGCCGACAATTTCTCGCCATCGCTTGTTGGTATAAAGAGCTCCTCGAAGTCCTGGATGCCGAATTGAGAAGGTTTCGGGACGTCCGTTCGAGCATTCGGGGGCATCTGGGAGGGGTATATTAGGGCCCTTGCGGTGGGGGTTGTCATGTGTTAGTACAGCGAGGCCATTATTGTGGGTTATTTTGGGCGGGAAGACGTGTTGAAGGACATGGGCGATGTCTGGAGACAAGAAAGAGTGGGAAACAAAGAACTTACTTTTGCTTGAAGTAGAGCAAAGAGGTGAGAACGGCAGCGACACCCTTTGAAGTGACGACATTAGCAAAGTGCCTCAGGTCGCGCCCCAGGTCATCTGCGATAGGACAGCGCATTCGGAGAGGTAAGGGGGCCTGCTGCGGCGGCGGCGAGGAGAAGGCGCGGCGACGGGAGTGGAGGGCGACATAGAAAGACAGCGACTCGCAGAGCAACGACAGAAGGAGGCCGGGCAGAAAAAGATTGAGCACGCCCGTGTGTGAGTGGTAGGGCAGCAAGCTGACGAGCAAGGAGGAGCAAGAGGAGGAGGAGGAGCAAGAGTGATCAGGGCATGGCGAGAAAGGTAGCAAGCCTTACGGTGGAGGCCAAGGCCGGGAGTCGCATCCACGAGGCAGCAGTGCCGAGGAGCGAAGCGGTCGACTCGAGCAGAGTCGGGTCGGGAGAGTCGGAGGACATGGTACGTAAATAGGCAAATTAAAGAAGAAGAGAGTCGAAGGGTCGAGAGAGGCGGGGTGAGAAATAGGAGGGAGACACCAAAGAACGCGGGCGGAGAAAGACAGGCAGTGCCAGCGCTTTGGGCTCGGATCCGAATGCGGTCCTGTGGTCTTTGCGGCCTGTGCTCTGTGCCGAGCGCGGCGGGGGGGATGGAGTTGAAGTGGTGAGCGCGATGACTGTGGTGTGTTTAGGATATGATGATTTTCTAGGTCAGTGTACTATGTAAATAGAGTGGTGTTAACGCCAAATGGCGGCAGCCTCAGCACCACACTGCGGCAGGGCAGGGTGCAACGCCAGGGTCAGGGCTTCGAGTAAGGGACAGGGGCCCTGTGGGAACCTCCCAACGGCTTAGGCGGGCAGGGTACTATGTACTGCAGATGTGCTTCGTAACGGACGATACTATGTACAGGGTAGACAGATGCAGACAAGCGCAGACAGGGTACAGAGCTCCAAGCAAAAAGGACAACCGAGCAGCTGTGGTTTGCGTTCCCTCAGCACCGCCCAACAAGCCAAAGTGTGCAAAGTGTGGACTGCGAGATGAGATGAGATGAGCTCCGTCTTCAGCCAAAGCCTCGTTGTTGGCGGTCGGTCGTAATACCAACATAGTGTGTATGCTCTGCATAGTAGCAGAGCCATATTGCTTGGCCTTGCCTGGCCCAAGCCTTGCCCAAGCCAAAAACAGCCTGGCGCGGGATTCGCCAAGTGGGGACTTTTCATCACCCAGGAAGCTGCTGCATGGTACTTAACATAGTACCGTGTTACCATGTACAGTAAGCAGCTAGCAAGCACCGCCGTTGTACTAATTCTGTGTACTTTGTAGCTTTCGCTGTCTCAGAATCATACCTAGGTACCTAGGTATGTACTGTGAGAGCCCGTACCGCACCTGCGCACCTGCCCGAGCGCGCTCATCAGGCTTGCTTCTGGTCGCGGCTTCTGCTTCTGCTTCTTCATATGTTCGAATCATCTCCGGTCTTCACAACTGCTTCGGGCAGCTGTTGAATTACCGCATCTCGTCCCAATCACCCACCCTGACCGACACTCGCATCGACAGTAATCACGTCCAGAAGGGGAAACTGGCTGCAACGACCCCGTCGCGCCGATGCTATGCCCCGGCACCGCAATTGTGGATCTCGCTGCGCCGTTTTTTCGTCCTTTTGCCTTCTGGAACGGCCAGAGACCCCGCTGCCGATCCCCCAGGCAGTTCAACCTGTCACAAAGTCGTGACATGGGCACGGGGAGCAGAGAGTACTACTATGTATGTAGAAAGACCTGCTGGCCCCTGTCTGGCACTCGTCGAGCAAATATCCACAAGAGCGCCTGTTCGAAAGTGCAACACGCAACAAAGCGCTGGGGAGACTGGGCCAGTTCGTTACACCCAGAGCACTACAGCAGAAAACAATGCATCTTGGACCTCGATCCCGCCAAAACCAGCGCATCAAACAACAGAATGGCCCTCTGCTCTCTCGAAACCCCGGCTTCGAATCAACCCCCGAAGGAGCAGATGGATGACTGGATCGAGCAGATCGTTGCCTTGCTCGGGCGGCATGCTGCACGTCCCGGGCTTCAAGGTACGGGCTGAACGAAGGAAGGCTTATGTCACCTGAGCCCCCGCTTGCTGTCCGCTTCTCAGATGGCTTGAGGCATGCGGCTGACCAAGAAGAACAGTAAGGCTGAGAGCGGAAGAGCTGATCACGGGACTTGTTTTTTTGTTTTCTCTTTTGGCCTCGAGACAATAGACTTGAACTGCGCACAACAAGAACCAAAACCTTGAAGCAATATCCGAGATGCGGTAGCGAGAAACGAGATGCGCCAAGAGATTACGTGGACATTGATACAATCTCTACATAGTAGTGCCGATGGAGGCGATGTCAAAAGGAACCCAAATCGGCTTCATGGAATTGCACTGCCGGTCATGGGCCATGGCCCAGCTTCGATGCCGGAGTGTCTCCTAGCGCACGCAACCTGAAACACAATCCCTGTTCATCTCGGCGCCCTGCTTCGCTCCTGCGGTAAGAAAATGGGCGGTTTTCCTTTGGAAGCAGACACAATGCAGCTAGAAATTCCGAGAAACGCCACGCCATGATACACTTCTATAAGTCCGCAGTTCCCCAAGGATCCGGCTCGCAACACCAGCCGAGTCTGGAGCGGGTACGCGGTCAGTGAGGGTTCAGAAACTACCATTGATGAATTGGGCGTGAAGACAATCATGGACCCATTTGGCGAGATTCCTTCGTTTCGCGGCTGGGTTGCGACGAGATCAGACCCGCATCATAGTACACACAAGTCATCCGTTCGCTGCTACGCTGGTAGCGAGACGGACAGCATCAAGTTGTGCGCAAGATACCGTCTTGTTGTGATTGCGCCAGGTCATTAGCCCTTGTGACAATGATAGGATGCGAACACCTGGAGCAATCTCGCGGAGGTTGTGCCGGGTTGAAAAGGCGAGGTGAGACAATTTATATGGATGGTTCGGGAACGCTGCGACCCCCTTGCAAAGGGAGAGAGCAACAAGACCATTGGAAAGAAGGGATGGCGAAGCAGAGCAATTTGATTGCTTCACCCATGGATGAGATCGAGGTATTTTCAGCAGAGCCAATGCACAAGTTCTTGCTTAGGGCAATAGTGGTGAGCGGACTCCGAATGAAATGCTGGTCGCTCTTCACTCGCGGAGAGCATCTGATAGCTCAATCACTGATCTGATACGATGGTGGCAGCGATTTACAAGCGATTGGGCAGGTACAATCCTTTATGGAGCTAGATGGATCGAGTCTCGATGAATATATATATATATATATATATATATATATCCCTTTCTCTTTCTCTCTGTCTCCTTCGCACGTCAACAGTATACGGTACAGTATCCAAACGTGTACCTACAAAGTATTTATATATATAAGCAACAGGTTGGCTAAGGGTTGTGGATACTAGACTCACGCCCTCCCTTTAGCACCTAGACAAACTGAAAAGAGGCGCGCGCGCAGAGTCTTTTATAATTAGACACGCTGGGGAACCAATCGACAACGCGTTTTCAAGCAGGTTTGGGCCTAGGCTCAAAGACGCTGAAAAGAGAGCGAAACACAAAAAGTCAGGAAGCGCCGCCCATGCAGGCACACAGCGCATGAAATTCTCTCAATAACCGCCGGCGACTATTGCCAGATGCAGTTGCAGTATCTGTCAAGCAGGCTGATGCTATGACCTTGTAAATGCTACTACTATGTATATGAGGATCTGTGAAGGCGATTGATGGTTGCTACATGTTCCTGGTTCGAGGATGGCAAAAATCAGAAACCACCACTACACACGACTGCTGGGACTACTGGGACTTGGCGAGTCGCGAGGAATTCCGTTTCCTGATGATTGCATTGTCTCGACAGGTTGCAGCTGGGGGCTGTCAGAGTGAGCCACGTCAATCTTGCAGATTCCCACACTATCGACTACCTAGATACTTCTTTGGTGACGAGCGCACAATATGGCGATGGGTCCATGGATGGCGGGTCTGTTGGCGCATAAACCTACGAGAATCATACCAACAGACAGAACAGCCGCAGTGTTGTGAGGGCACCGAATTGTTGGACTTGTCCGCTTGACGGGATAAGTTATGACCGTGAGTTGTTAGTGCTGCTCATGGGTCGGAGAGGACCCTTGATATACTTGGTACTTCGTACAATACTATACACGGCAAGTATATGATGCGCGTGCTATTACCCATGTGATCGATACATAGTACGCATTGGTCCCGCAGCTGGCCTGGCCCGGAGCGAGTTTGACGTGCATAATTATCCTCTTTCCGCTATCTGCTGGGACGCTTCCTTAATCGATCGACCCAGCTGACATTGGCCAGGCAGCCAGGATAGGCTTTATTTTGGTATTCGCCTTCATGTATGATGCATCAGGTTTGCACGTCATTATACAATACTTGTAGTGTCGGCAGAGAAGTCAAGAGCGAAAATAGAAAAAAAAAAAAAAAAGAGGGGAAAAAAGGGCAAATAATATGTGAAGAAAGTGCCAACAACCCCCATCGCTCACACTAGTGCTGGGTGGTGGTGGTTTCCTTTTTGGCGTTCATCACTTTCCCTCTGCTTCGCAAATGCCCCACTTCTTTGTCTCTCATGGATCTGATTTTTTTCCCCACCTAATCGTAAGGTCACCGTCTCCTCCTTCAGATCGCATGGAAAAGTGAGAAGTTGCATCGTGACTTTTGTTGCTCTCGTCAAGTCTGCTCTCCAAGAACGGGCTAACACGACCCAATACTCAGAGGCGCATACGTGCATAGCAAAACTCTGCTGCTCGCTCCACCGCCAGTCATTGTGCAGCACAGCCAGAATTATCTCGCCAGCCTGCAGCGTCGCCCACAATTCTGTCTGACGCTTTTGGCTTGCCTGACCAAAAACCATTTTCGTCGACTTCAGCAGTCAGTCCGCAGCTTCCACGCTCATCTGCCGTAGCCACACGACACTGTTGCCATTGGGGACCCCGCATCTTGACCCTATCTCTCTGTGTTGTGTTGCACAGCATTGTTTGTGGCAAAGGAAGAAGCCTGTCTGTCGCGAGTGGACGATCCAGTGCACGAGATCTGGATCAATACGCAATCCCTTCGATCGTCTGTTTTTCTGTCTCGTCGGACCGCTGCAGCCCAACAACAAATCCCAAGTGCAAAGGGGAACAAGAGAACAATAACAGCGCGTCCAGTCAGACATCAACACGCCTCGTCCGTCATTTTGCTGCATAGCTCTGCGCCGCGTGCCAATCACCTGGGCCGCCTGCCCCCCCCCCAAAACCTGCACGACAGCACCAGCACAACAAATACCACGACACACCCCACACCCCCGATTTGACTCTCATCGCTCCATCATCCTACTGCCATCATGGTCAGCTTTCAGTGCGAAGGTATGTTGGGTCTTGTTTGATTGCCAGTTCTGCTTGCCGAAGTTCACGAGACACGCCATATTTCTGGGTGTTTCCGCGACACACATCACAGTACAAACATCATGAGACCAGCGGGCGAAAAGCACACTTGAGAGACCATGACTTGATCCCGTGTGGCATGGTGGTGGCCCTTTCCTCTGCGCTCTGTCTTGCGCTACTCAAGCGCATTCATCTCATCCTCCATCCTCTACCCGGGCAACCCAACCTGCGGCCTTCCTACGCCCACCCCCCCCCAAATCTCCTCCACCTCCCTCCCTCAGCCCGTCTTGGAGTGTGCATCATCTTGCCTGACGGTCCAATGTCATGCCTATTTCATGTCACACATCCTCTGTTGCATTCCCGTCGCCCCAGCTTCCCTTGCCCGTCATGCCCTCCAGCTGCCCCTTTCCGTCAGAGGCCGTCTGCGTCTGTCTCTGCGCGGCCGGCTTGTACTGGCAATCCCAATTCCAATATACATATCCTTAGTCCAGATGCACCCTTCCCCGGAATTCACTCTCGGGCTTCATGCCACTCGTTTCGCCTCCCCCTCCGTCATTTGTATAATCCTTGTTCTGGCTCTCCCTTTTTAATGCCCTTTTTCTTTCATACTCTACCAAAGAACCCTCGCAAGCTAACACTATTCTTCGGTCTCTGCCCAACTCAGCCTGCGGCGATGTCCTGACCAAGAAGAAACTCGATCCCCACCGGAACCGTTGTCGAGGAGCCACCTTTACCTGCATTGATTGCATGGTCCATTTCTACGGCACAGAGTACCGCTCACACACGGTATGATATGCCCGACCATTACGCCCGAGCACACGGGGACCCTACATTGGATGCCGCCAAGCTGGGACCACGATACTAACAAGCAGTGCCTAAAGAGTTGCATGACCGAAGAACAAAAGTATCAGGGCGCTCTGTACAAAGCCAAGAAACAAAAGACTGGTCCAAACAATAACAACCACAACCCCAACAAGAACAACAAACACAATAACAGCAACGACGATATGGCGCACAGAGCCTACGTAGAAGAGGTCCCCGACTTCGAAGGATGGAACGGCAACGACAACGCGAACCCACCACCGGCTGCTCCCAGCCCGCCGAGGGCTGACGATATCAACGTCTTCGAATACATGGTCAACGCGACGCCGGCCGCTTCCACTGTAGCTTTGCCCGTGGCCAACGGTCCTTCCGAAGCTGAGCCCAGCGAGCACACGCAACTTGTTCGTTTCGAGGACATCAAGAACTATGACGACATGGACCAAGAAATGATGGCGGATGATGAAGCCTTGGTTTCTTACGGCTCGGGCCCCATTCCTGTTGATGACACCGTCGGAAAGCCAGCCACCAGAGTGTCAAAGGAACGCAAGAAGTCCGACAGAGATAGCAAGAAAGACAAGAAGAGGAAGCGCTTGCACGTCGAAACTCACGACCTTGACATGCCTGATGCTCCTTCCCTTCACTCTGGGCTGACAGGCGGCCTGTCTCGCATGATGAACCGGCCGCAAACGTTTCCACCGTCGCCAGACTACTCGGGATCCGGGGGCGAGTTTGCTGAAACGCCTGCTAGCCCTTTGAAAAAGTCCAAGTCGTCCAAGCATCACCGGTCTAGCCGACCAGTAAGCAACATTGGCAACAATCTGATATCCATGATCACTGGTTCGAATCAGACAAGCAAGTCGAATAAGCGCAAGTCCACGGCCAGCACCAGCAAGAAGCGCTCTTCAACACACCGGTCGAAGCGTCTTGAAGGAGCCAAAGAGCCCAAGCTACTGGAGTACAAAAGCGATCGTAATCACGCGAGAGACAACCAGAATGGAGCAGGTGCCATGGTCATGTTTGGGCAGCGCGCCGACTTGTTCTTCAGCATGGTCGACAAAGGCCCGGAAAGCGAGCGCGGATGCAGCGTCAACAAGGCCTTGAAGCGGTTCCACCGCGAACGCGGCTGCGCAACCGATGCCCTGCCTAAGCCGTTGGAGGAGAAGGAATTGTTCAAGTCGCTGCGATTGAGGAAGAACGACAGGGGCGAGATTGTCTTGTTTTCCATTTGACTGACACGAATTGCACCTGGGCTTCCAACACTACCCATCCAGCAAATCAGCCATGGTTCTTCAGTCTTTTCAAGCGTTTGGGGGGGGGGGGTGGTTTTGCATAGATATCTTTGAGGCAGGCGTTTTCGGGATACCAACATTTTCCTATCCACATGTGATTCGGAGTTCGTTTGAGGTGTTGAGTGGGTAAGGGACACACACACGCACACAATATCATGATACGTCTTAGCTTCGGCTGTGCTTTGGGGGGTTTTGCCTCCAAAGACTTGTGAGTACATAGTTGACAGGTTATCTGCAGTTGGAGATATAACAGCAGCAACAAGGAAAAAAAAGAAAGGGTTATATATGGAGCCGCTGCTGGTTAACTTGAATCTCTTTCCCATCTTTACTGGAGCTTCGCACTTCTCTTTGGTCAGTCAAGATGGTGGGTGGTAGAGGGCTTTCAGAGATTTCCGAGGCTACTCTCCTTTTACTAATATCCCATTGTTGACTGAGACGAAAGACGGTGAATGTGTTTGTTGCCCATCAACATTATCTTCATACCATCACTTCCTTCAACTGGATTTCCATTGACTTTACTGTGCTATTTGGAAATGAAGGAGGGCTTAATCGTCAACTTTTTCTTCTTGGTCTGCTCCTTGGTCTTCTTGTTCGGACTACACTTGTATTGTTACAGACATGGATCAGACCATATTCGACTGGATTGGGTTTATGGAAGAGGGGGAAAGAATGAGGAAGTAGGCTACGAGATGCCCTGTTGTGGGAGAGCGACGGGGCGAGTATAAATGAGAAATTCTCAACTCAAAAGAAGAATCAAGTGCTGTTCTGATTAATGTTGGCTTTGTTATATCATTGGTTGCCTTGCCATGTCTTTTCCTCGAGTACGCTATGTAGCAAGGAGTCGAATGATATTCGGGCCACCAACGTCACGGCCTTAACGGCAAAATATGTTGCACCATGACCTCCCTCCGACAGAGCGGACATTCTGGTTTCTCACGCACCCAATCTCCGATACACGTCCAGCAAAACACGTGTCCGCACCCCGTAGCCGAAGGGTCCTTGAGCTCCTCAAGACACAACGTGCATTTCCGCTGCGATTGGCCTTTGATCCATCCCAGAACCGAATCATGACGCAAGTCGTACCGTGCTGCGTCGGCATCCACGGCCATGGGTTGACCATTTGCTGACGGCAGAGGCGTGTGTGCCATTCGTGCAGTCGCCTCTTTACTCCTTTGCTGGCCGGTGCCATTTGTCCCCCCGCCGCCGAGGAGCGTTCCCGTGCCGGGGCTGAGAAGTAAATCATTGTTACCGCTGTAGCTGTTTCCGTGGTCGAGGCTGACATTGCCCGCCAGGGCGTACGTGCCAGCCGCGGGCCCAAACGCGCGCTCGCGAATCGCAGCCTCGACGCTCGCTTCGTCGCCTGCTGTGGTAAGCGTAGCGCGAATGTGCATGTAGGCCTGCACAGCGAGCTGGACGACGAGCAACACGCCTAGGACTTCGTAGCCTGCGCGGCCATCTGCACCTGTGCCGGCCACACCAGACGGGTGTTCGGGTAAGCGGCGGGTAAAGACGTAGCGGAGGCCTGTGAGACGCTTGGAGAGGGAGTAGTAGGCGCCGGTGAAGTAGAAGGTAGCGAGGACGAGGGCGTGGATGTGGGCGCCTGAGGTGAGGCTTGAGAGGTGTGTGAGGAGGTAGCGCTTGATGCGGTACTCTAGGGAGCGGGTGGAGAAGTGGGGGTGGGTGCGTTTGAGGGCTGCTAGGCGGGTCTCGAGACGGGCGCGGAGGCGGGCGCGTAAGGCTGGCAGGGTCCGGGAGAGGGCGTAGGGAGCGAGGATGGAGAGGGTGATGTAGGCTGAACGGCGGCCGAGGGAAGGGAGGCGGGGGCCTTCTGTTGCTGCTGCTGGAATGGATGATGATGGTGCTTTGGAAGACCGTGATGCTGGCGAGAGTGATGCTGCTGGTTGAGGAGCTTCGACTTGAATGAGGTCGCAGTATTCCTCGCCGAGGGTGCGGTTGCCGAGAAGGGTCGTTAGGCACAGGTAGAGCAGATCGGCGGCGGTTCGGGATTCGGCAGCCCAGGCGTGGGAGGAGCGGGCGCCAAAGAGACGACGATGTAGGTCGACGAGATGGGTTGTGAGGAGACCTTGGAAATAGGCGTCTTTTTGATGGGCGCGGATGATATCGGGAGCTGTTGCAAATGGAAATGGTGACAAGGAGGAGGAGGAGGAGCGGAGGGGTGCTGTGGATTCAGGCGCTGCTGGCGCTGATGGGGGAGGCATTGCTGTCGCCATGGCCGCTATATAGTCAAGGCGATGAATGTGTGCATGCTGTCAGCGTTGGAGAACCAAGATTCGAATGGTCCGGGGCTATAGAGCTGTGATGAGGTCGCAGTCGAAGAAATGGTCCAAGAGGAGGTGAAGAGAAAAAGACAGAGCCCTATCTCTAGCCTTGCCTCGGTTGCCGCTGATCGGTGGGATAAGAAGCTGGGGTAGCAGGTCTGGCAGGGTGCCAGTACGTAGGTAGTATCCAGAAGTACAAGGCTACTATGTACAAGGCTACACAGTACTTCGGTACTTCTCCTACAGGGGTCTACCTTCAAGGGACGGCTAGTGCCAGGGTGGGTCCTGGCTCGACCGCTACCGGGGCATGACGTGCGCTCTAAAATTAATCCCATGTGGCCCTCTGAGCGTGTTCATTCTCGACTCTTCAAGTACCTTTTTCGCATCCCTTAGCCGCGCCAACCACTTGGACCACCACCATCAGGAGGGCAACGAAGACCTCCACTGTCATTTGTCGACCGGATACACCAACAAGGGCTGCGGGACAAGCCCACTCGTCTTAATGATTCACTCTATATTTTGCCCAAAGACACAGACGACGACTTGCTTGGACGATTATCGCTTGTTAGGCTCCCGCCATGGACGGCGATCCTGCTGTTGAGCCGCAGCTCGACTCCTTCAGCCTGACCTTCCCCCTTCCGTATCGCGTTGCCTTCATTGTCGTCCTCGGTGAGTTTGTGTGACGCGGATTGCCCGTTGTGTCGCGCCGCCCTTGAGCTCAAGCATCGGTTTTGCTAACGTGGCTCATCAACCACTCTCCAGCTGTTTGGGGATGGGGCAGCAACCTACACTACCTGTACGACCGCAAGATCGATGTGCCATCGCTCATCCGCTACCCATCAAGGCCGTCTGCCTCGCATCCGCCGCACCATCTCTCCACTTACCGCCTCGCAACCGTTCTGACCACGACTTTTCTCCTCTCGATTGTCGCGTTCTGGCTTTGTGCCCACCGCAACCCGACTCTTGTTGTCTACTATGACTGGATGCCCATGAGCTACCTTCTCGTTCTCGCCATCCTCTTCGTGCTCCCGTTGCGATCCTTTTCTCTCAGCCATAGCGGCCGCAGTCGCCTGGTCTCGACCCTCAAGCGTGTCAGCATTGGCGGGCTGGCACAAGCAAGCGATGGCAAATTCGGCGATGTTCTCCTGGCCGATGTCCTGACTTCATATGCAAAGGTCATGGGCGACTTGTTTGTCTGCATCTGCATGATGTTCTTCCACGGCACCGCGGGGAGCGCAACCGACCGACCGGACCGAAACTGCGGCGGCCGCGTGCTCGTGCCCCTCATCATGGCAATACCCTACCTAATCCGCTTCCGCCAGTGTTTGATCGAGTACTTTCGCGTGCGCCGCGCGCCGTACAAGGAGAGCGCCGGCTGGGGCGGCCAGCACCTTGCCAACGCAGCCAAATACGCGACTGCCTTCCCCGTCATCATCTTTAGCGCCCTGCAGCGGAACCTGCCCAACACGACCGACTACGACGCTCAGCGGGCGGGGCTGTACCGCGCGTGGGTGTTTGCCTGTCTGGTCAATAGTCTCTACAGCTTCTACTGGGACGTGACCAAAGATTGGGACCTGACGCTCTTTGCAGGAGCCAGAGAGCGCAACGCGCCGGATCATGCCTTTGGCTTACGGCGGAGGCTCATGGTAGGCAATGGCCCGCCCACGTACTACATGGTCATTGTCATGGACCTCATGCTCCGATGCACATGGTCGCTCAAGCTCAGCCCGCACCTGGACCACATTACCGATTTTGAGAGCTCCATTTTTGTCATTGAGTTTCTCGAAGTCTTTCGGCGATGGGTCTGGATTTTTTTCCGAGTCGAGACGGAGTGGTTGCGCAATTCGCATACACCGGGCGTCGAGGTCGACGATATCCTTCTTGGCGATTACCAGGGCAAGTACGAGGACGAGGAATAGAGATTCTCGACTCTGCCGGTCTGCGCCGCTGAAGGGTGCTACCAGTTTCGGAAATGCCGGTAGACTCTGGACTTGGACTGGAACCTCACATTTTCTTGCTATATACTGCTCTTTACAAATAAATCCTGTGGGGAGAAAAATGCATATCTACAAACCAGTACACCACTTCTCGCTCGTATTGCAAAGCCAGAGGATCTCCAATCTATATAGAGAACTGTAGCTAACGAATAGCGCGCTGGACCAGTTCAGGACACAAAGGCTGGACCGACACATTACAGTCCTGGCAGCGGCGTATCCTCTCCAAATGCTCTCTGGAAGGCTACGATACTCGTCTTCATTTATTACTTCTATATGAGTGTATATGTATGTCTAGGACCCGCGGCTTTCTCTTGACAGGTTAATTTTCCACAACGCCGAACGTGCAATGCTAAAAAAAAAAGGAGAAGAAGAATATCAAAAGGGTATCAAAACAGCAAAGAGACTTTGAAGTGGAAACCCCCACCCAAAATCATGAAGAGGGATTCGGATATCCCAACGGGGCTTTCCTCCCATTGCCCCATCTTTTTTCTTTCTTCCCTTTCACAAGAGCCACGTCATCCACGGGCGATCCGGACGGGTAGGCTGCTTCAACTTGTTGGTACAGTAGCCCGGGAAGTTGATCGCTTTGCTCGAGTCGCAGGTACACCGACAGCCGACACCGCCGTCCTTTTCGTCGCTGTACAGGGCATCGCCCAGCGCCAGGGAGCCCCGGAGTTGCCCTCCCGGCGCGTTGGCCGGGCAGGTTTGAAAGGACCCGTGGCGGTAGGCAAAGTCGCTAAAGTGGTGGACTTGGTCGGGTCGGGCGAGCATGCCGACGGCTAGGGAGTGTACGGCTGCGTCTCCCCACTTGTGGATCAAAGAACTGTCAGCTTAGGGTTCTTTGTTGGGGGGGGGGGGGAGAGTTCCCATGGTCTATCTGCCTGGTGTTCTGGTACGGGGCAAGATGGAGGCACGAGAAGGGGAAGAAGCCCGGTGGAGGGGAGAACAAAAGGATGACGGAAGAAGACTGAGGGACCACGACAACAAGCAAGAAAAAAGAAGAAGAAAAACACAAAAAGGCTCACCCTCTCCTTATAGAAGCCGCCCTTTGCATCCAGATACTCAAACAAGCCCTGATACTGGCGACTCCGAAAGAAATCCAAGTCGGCAATCTCAAAATTACTCCAGTAATGGCACAGGCTCCACACGTCGCCATACCGATCATGCAGCGGACTCCAGCGCATCCAGCGGCGGAAAGGGTAAGGCAGCCAGCTGGCCTGCATCATGGCCGTCCACAGGCCGCCTCCGGCCGCCGTGGGGATCATCTGGCTCTCCTTCCAGTCGGAGACGTGGCGGAACAGCGTGGGGCACGTGTCGGGCTCCTCCCAGAGGCTGATGGTCCAGCCGTAGACCTTGCCGCGGCGGGCCATTTCGGCAAAGGGGTCGTAGGTGATGGAGCAGGAGAAGTCGACGCCTGGTTCGAGGCGCCAGTACCATTTGTATGGTGCGAGGGCGTCGTGGGTGTAGAATTTTCTAGCAGAGGGGTTAATTGGGTTCGTTGAAGCGGTTCGTCTTTCTCTCTTTCTCACATCCCTTCCAGCCACACGCACATATAGACAGCTTATGAACTTGGAGGCTGAACAGCAGAGCCAGCTTATATGCCAACCAAGGAAGGGGTGGTTGGGGGTTCCTTGGATAAGGAAAGGCAAGGGGAGCAGAACCAGCAAAATCAAAAAGAAAGAAATACATACCCTGAAAAGAATCGACACATGTGGTGATAGCTCTCGAGCCCGCCATAGTGCACCCCTCGCTCACCCTGGTCCAGGATGCTCTGTCGCGCCGCCTCCTCGTCCACGCCCGGTGGATAGGACCAGTCGTCGCGGGCCACGACCTCGAAGCGCGCATTCCCGCGGGCCGTCTGGTTCAGGACGCGCACAAACTCGGGGTCCCAGGGCTGGTCGTTGAGAAAGACGTAGGGGTAGTGGAACCAGCGGTTGAACTTGTCCTCGACCGAGGCGACGGTGTGGCGCGCGTCGTCGAGGTCCGAGTTGCGGGCGAGCATGACGAGGGCGGCATCCTGGCGGCCCGTCGCGTTGGTCAGGGCGAGGGGTTCCTGGCAGCCGGTGGCAAAGGGCGGGTCGAGGTCGTGCGCGGGTCGGGGAATGTCGAAGCGGCGCCAGTGGAGAAAGACTTCAATGGCAAAGGGGAGGATGATGGAGGCGCAAATGAGCATGAGGCGCCGCGAGGGCGGCGGAAGGGACTGGAACATTGTTTTCGTTTGTGTGTTGTGGTGCGGGCGTGGGTGTCAGCATGGGCGTGGATTTGCTGTCGCATAGGAGATGACAATAAGGAGAAGGAAGTTTTTTTTTTTGGTGATCTGTGGCGGCACGGTTGGCTTGGGAAGTCGGTCACGGACACGAGCCCAGAACCTCTAGACTATTTCGATATGCCGTTTCTTTTTCTGTTTCCTCTTTCTGCCTCTTCGTTTTTCGTTTTCCCCCTTTCTTTGGGTATTAAGGTTTGTCGTCTTGTCGGTGTGTTGGTGGAGAGTCGAGCATCAACAGCCTCCAAACAGCGACAAACAAGGGCAATCCTTGGGAAAGGGTCTCCCCTAGACGACAGAGTTGTGTCTGTGTCTGTGTGTCTGTGTTTGCAATCAAAGCACCGCAGCACAGCACAGCACAGCACAGCACGTGGAAAAGAGGGCACAGTCCCTTGCTGGGGTGGTCGAGGTCACGGATGCCACGGAGACGGAGGTAAAACGAACGGCGAAAAGGAGATGGGATGGGCCGAGCACATAGTAGTCCGAGCAGGGCAGACTGCTTCTGTTCTCTGTCTCGAGCGAGAGTGGTGGCATCAAGAGTATGTGGCGGGCACGAGGGGGCCGCAAGGTTGAGGAGACGCTACCACAGAGTAGTAATAAGACGAGTTTAGGTTCCGTTGACTCGGATCGTCTACGGATCTGACAACTCCACCGGCCAAAGCATGCGAAGGCCGACGAATCAAGGACGGCCGCCAGGAGCAATCGGCACAGGAGGATTGGCCAGGTGTGAGATGGAGCATCAGAACAGCCCGAGAAAAGAAGAGACGCCGCGCTTCATGAGGTTATGATGACAGGCTCAAAGCAGGCGTGGGCCGCCTCGCAGCGTAGGATTCCGTCGGCAAGGCTGCGTCACGTCCGGGTGACGCCACAGACGTTGCGGATTTGGTGACAGTGCCATGCTCTACAATGCCAATGCCAATGCCAGTGCCAGTTGCCAGTGCCAGTGCCAGTGCCAGGTAGCCATGGGC
The DNA here is from genome assembly GCA_011317545.1 of Coniella vitis. Taxonomy (NCBI): domain Eukaryota; kingdom Fungi; phylum Ascomycota; class Sordariomycetes; order Diaporthales; family Schizoparmaceae; genus Coniella; species Coniella vitis. The sequence goes on from WUJK01000003.1 coordinate 2,893,091, forward strand.
CCCCATCCCATTGTGGGACACTGGAGACGCGGACCCACTGGCTTGGTGGCCCTGCCTCCATCTTGATGGACTCTTGGCTGTGGACGGTGAGAATCCCAGAGCCTCTTTTCTCCCTCTTCTTCGCTCCCTCTGGCTCCCTCCTTCTCTCTCGTTTCATCTTCCGACGGCCAAAAACAAACACGCCGTTTACCTTTCTACCACGCACATTGGCATGGCGCCGTCGTCTTGCTCCAAGGGCTGTGCTGCAGAGGGGGCTGAGCCTCAGACGCTGAAACTATATATGGCACAGACACACAGGCCTCATCGTAGTATTGTTGCATTGCCGTGCAAAAGCCGCGTCATATCCCCATGAACCCATGACCCGTTTCCGCCCAGGCAGCAGCGGGATATATTAGCACTATGTACTATGAGCTGGCCGCCAAAAGAACCCGCAAGAAAAAAAAGAAAAGAAAAGAACAGCAAGCGCATCGGCAGCGTCTCCTTCTCTTCTCTCGGCCCCATATTGTGGAGCAGTGGCTGTGCCACCGTAAGCTTAAACCACTGAAATGCCCACTCTTTCTCCACTAGAAACACCCAGCCATGCTGGTGGTGGTCAGATTGTTTTACTAGGGTACATAGTATGTGTGCCTGAATACCCGTTTGGCCCCCATCTGGATGCCAGGTACCACACCGGAAATCTTCTGGTCATGCAATAGCAGCTGCTCTGGGACGCGGCTGCTCGTCTTGGCGATTGGGGTCGATACTGTTTCAGTGTTTTTTTTAAGTTTTTTTTTTTTTGAGTTTCCTGTTTATCTATTACCTATTTTATTCTCTTACTTATTGCCTGGGAAGGCACGACATGTCCCCCCCCCCCCTTAAACTAGTCACGTGGCCCTGTGAATCTACCGCCTTAAGTACAAGTAGCTTCCCAGCTTCACTGGCAGCTGGCAGACTGGTTGCCGCCAAGCCTGCGGAACATTTACCCGCCCCCTCGTCCACGGCGATTGACCAATGACGCCGCGCCCAGTCCGCCAGCTTACTACTATGTACATAGCATGACTTTACCATAGCAAGGCAGCAGTGGAAGGCAGTCAGCCATTTCTCGGACTCGTCCCTCGGATCCCATTTACATGTCTGAGGGCTCGACTCGTGAATGCACACCATCCGTGCCAATCACAGACCGCCCTGTTCATACCAACCCTTTGCCTCCACGGAAACTCAATTGGCTGACGCTCTAAGTTCAGACCCGGGTGGGCACAAGGTCGAATCCTTGCATAGCTATTACTATATAGCCATCAACATGGGCAGCGACTCTTGCGCCAGCCACCATCAAACCTCTTGCGCGACTGACACCAACGCAGGGCACGCCAACCTGACTTGCGTCTGCTCTCATCCGCTGGTGTTGGCGCAATGGCCTGTCTCGTCGCTATCAGAAGCCATCAGCGCAAGCAGAGCGAGAATCGACCCCGCCCCCGCCAACCAGAAAGAAAACAATCCTGTGCCGTCGGAATTTCCTACAACAAGCGGAACAAGGTTCTCTGTTCAAGAGCGGGTGCTGAAGCAAGACACTGGAATGCACTTGGCCTTCCGTCTCTGGCTCGCGACCCTCCAAAAGCCGATATGAGGGCATTTTTGCTGCACAAGCGTTGCCCCGGCTTGTGTGCTTTGAGCGTAGCCCGCGGGAGGCGGGAGGGATAGTCTTGCACAGCTCTTTGGTTAACCAGTGTTAACCCAAAAATAGAGGCTCCAGACGTGAATCGTGCACATGTTGATCGCTGCAAGCGGACTTTTGCGAACCGCTTCTTTGTTGCTGCCAAAGGTCTGATGACGCGCACTCATCGCCGCAGAGAACGCACCGTGAAAGCCTAATTCCCTGGCTTTTTACAAAGACAATGGCCCGTCTTTGCTGCCATGCCGTGCTCCTTCTCCTCCTGGGCTAACGAGCGAAGGGAGAAAATGAAAAAGAACGAAAAAGGCCGCTCAATACGGTTCTCCTCGTTTGGTGCCAGAGACGAAGCTTGAAGCTCAACACTCAAAGCAACGAGTTGTGACTCTTGTAACCCACCACGGATACACTGATACTACCAACACACAAGCCAGCAGAGGAAATGGCGGCGTGCGAGCTGGCACTAGCATTGTCACCCAGTTTGCAAGAGGCTACTCACGCACATCTCTTCGCGCCGCCTTTGAACCGCACGGGCTACGAGATTAAGGCTTTGCCTCCGCTTCCGCTCCAGCAAAGATCCTACACCGCGTCCCTCACTTCGAGCTGCACGCATTCCCTGCCTACAAAGTACGCCGACGCTGCCGAGAATATACCCTTTTTCTTTGAGTGGGAGAGAGAAGAGAGTCCTGGAAACACAGTCAGGTTGTTTCAAAAGCCCCAATCACTCGAATCAAGCCACTTCAAGCTCCAGCCGAGACCACACTCGGCTGGCCTGTTGGAAGACACACACCGACCCGACTATTTGCTCTTGGACGAGGTGACAAGGCTGCCTCGTTTGCGGCTCATACCAAAGCCTAGCCCGACTGTCCCTCACACCGCGCCCCTTGACGTGCCGACAGCTGCGCACGCCTTTCTCGAGCCCACTATCGATGCAGCCACCCTCCAACAGCTGCCGCACCCAAGAGACCGCTTTCTCTCTCAGCCCAGAGCAAGCATTCCAAAGATCCTGCAGTTGACAGGCAACACCAGCGCGCCAGCAAGTTTCTCGGTAGACACGCCCACTTTGCATGATTCTCCCCAAAAGATCCAACAGCTCACTGGTCTGGATGTGCGCGACATGCGCTCCAGTCAGGACCACATACCCACTATGGGCCGAGACAAGGCATCTCTTTGCTCCGAGGCGAGCTCGGCCTTTTCTGGCGAAGACGCCTACTCGGATAGCGTGCCCTACGAGCTGGCAGAGTCGGATCATGCGCTCTCGTACGTAGACAGCATAGATGCTGTAAGGACGCCTCTTGCGCCTCCCAGATTCAACATGTTCAAGCCTGGACCTGATCGGCAATTCCCAGACGAACATCACAAGGGCATAAATAGCCCAGCCTCTGCCTCTTCCATGTCCATCTTCCGCCCCAATCGATTGATTCCTGATGCATACGCGCCTGAGGAGCGAGTTGGCGCGGCACCATCAGCATCAGCATCAGCATCAGCATCAGCATCAGCATCAGCATCAGCATCAGCATCAGCACCAGCACCAGCACCAGCACCAGCACCAGCACCAGCACCAGCACCAGCCACCCCATCAGATGTACCTCAGAGCGACAGAGCCTCCATCATGACTTCGCTATCCAGCGAAATAAGCGACTCGGAATGGGAACTTGAACCTACAGTTGCAGAACTTTACCATGACACGGCCGCCTCCATAGCCAAGAGCGACTGTGTCTTGGTGGGAGATCAATACCAGGCCCCAACTCTCCGCCACATCGCCTGGGACAGCGACTCTCCCAACTTCGCCACTAACAATATTCCCTCGGCGTATCTATGTACAACCACAGCCCCTACGACTACCACAGAGATGACCAACCCTCCCAGCAGTGGCAGCGAGTCGCCTGAGCCAACAGGCCATTCTCCCTTTGGCTCGCTTCACCTCTTCCAGAATCCCTTTCGCCGTAAGGGCCGCAGCATTTCGGAGCGACGAGGCCGGAGTCCCGCCCCACTGTTCGGTTCCGTCTCCTCCTCGGCCTCTGCCACAGGGCCGCCACCCTCATTGTCTCCGACGCTAACAGCAACGGCCTGCTCGCTGTCACCGTCGATGCGCACACCCTCATTCTCACAAGCCAAGCGATTGAGCAGCCCCTATCCGCCCGTATCAAGCTCCATCCGGACAGCCGTCGATGAAGCAGAAAACAACGGCCGCCGCTCCTCGTTGCTAGCGCGCATCATGGCTAGTACAAGCGGAAGCACCAATACTAGCAATGGTGCCTGTTGTGAAGGTCAATTGACAGTCGACGCAGCAGCCGCAGCGGCGGCGGCGGCGGCGGCAGCAGAACAGCAGCAAGACTACTACCGACGGCACAGCTCCAAGGTCTCGACGGGCAGTAGCAGTGCCTTTGGCGGTAGAACACGGACTTCATCTGTTGTTTCATCGCAAGCTGATACCATACTGTTTGTTCCGACTTTGACATCTGCCACAAGCGCATCCACGGCCACCAACACGACGTCGACTACTACTGCTGCTGGTGGTGCAGAATTATCCGCAGACACGCCTAGAATATCCTGGCCAATGAGGAAACTATCCCATGCTCTTACCTCGTCCGTAACACCAGGACCTGCCGCCACGGCCAACGGGGCAGAAGATGAACCGCCCGGCTTGCTGTCGCGAACCCTCAACCACGCCAAACACGCTGCTACATGGCGAATCAAAGCGGACAAGGCTGAAAAGCGGCGAGGCAGTCTCAAGGAGCGCATCAAAGTGCTTCGGTGATTGATGCAAAGGCCGGCCGGCTGTTTGTGCTGTGTTGTAAAAAAAGGAAGGATGAAAAGGGGGGGGGGGGGTGTATGCATTGTAGAGTGAGTGCACACATACGTAATAGAATCTTTCTTGTTTCCCTTTTTTCTTTTTCTTTTCTTTTCTTTGCTACCCCTCCTCCAAAAGACACACCACGTTGTTTGTGTGTGTGTGTGTGTGTGTGTGTGTGTGTGTGTGAAAGAGCGAGAAAAACCATTATATACCTAGGTGGATACCCTATATAGCAGGCCAGGGCGCGCAACATACAAACTTCAGAAGCGCGCTATCCTTATCAATATATACTTGGAAACCAATCTTTTCAGTCATTGCCTTTTTTTAAGAAAAAGAAATAATCAAAAAACCTGCACAAACCTATTACAGTCTTGATCTGCGGGCTACTATTTACCATGTATAATGAGAATACATCACTGAAGAAGCAGCGGCATCGTAGTATGTTGATTCGTTGTCATTACTCGACATGTCATCGAGATTGTGGTATCTAAACTTCTTCCTATTTCTATTACAGACCTCCATCTCGGGCCCCTCTTATTGATGTGTGCAAATGATTCCATAGTCTCCTCGCCATGAGTACAAATGCAACGTACAAGACAGGTCATATAACGTATGAATTGCCATTATCCGCAAAGGTCGTGCACCCATCTCATAATACTTTCAACTTATCTACATTTTCCTTAAATCCCTTAGACTGGCACAGCGCAGCCAAATGATGTGGCAACGGTACCGCCGGGTCCAAACAGCGCTTGCAGAGACGTGATAGCTGCCCAGGCGCCCAGTCCACAGCAAGCCATACCTCCAAGGCCGTAGAACAGGGAGAGAAGGTTCATGGGCCAGCTGACGGTGAATCCACGCCACCACCGCTTCCAGCCGTCGTCGTGGCGGGTAGTAATGCGCGTGACAGGGTCGAAGCCCTCACCAGGAAGCTTGGCATCAACCTTGATGCGGTAGCCCAGGTAGAGGAATGCAGGGAAGGTGTAGGTGAAGTTCAGAATCATGAGCGAGCCGACCAGGTTCGAGATACCCGATAGGTTGGGAACGGCGGCAGCAACAACAAATGCAAGGATCCAGTAAATGGGGCCAAGCGCGTACCACAGAAGCTTGCCCTTCTTGGTAGTCAGGGGAGGCAGTTTGAAAATCTCCTGGCCAACCTCGAGGTAGACCGTCTTCAAGCCGATGTTGAAGTAAAGGAAACAGGCTATAAAGGCTGTCAATAGACCAAAGACATTGCCGGCAACCTGGAGACCCTTCATAGCAGTAACCTGCGTGATGCTGGAGGACGCATATTGGCCCTATAGGATTAAGACGTCAGTTTCCTGTCGGGCTACACAACAACAAGAATAGTACGTGAGAAATAACTTACGTAGAATCCGTAGACAAAGGCACCAAAGAAGATGTAGACAATGCAAATGAAGCTCTGGGCAGCCAGCATTCCCTTCCAGAAGTCCCAAGGGTGGCGCATCTCAGCAAGGAAGGCAACAAACAGGAGGGCACCACCGTACGAGTACACCATCGAGTTCACACCAGACATAGTGGCAGCAGTACCGTATGCAGATTGCTGGTACATGTCTGGGGGAGGGCCGGCAAAGGTCTTGACGGGCATGACGGTCTTGAGCAGAGTGGAGTTGAAGATGAACTCGTAGTCGACGCCATAGTTGGCGGCGGCTACCATGACGATAATGAAGCTGACAATGTTCAGCCAAACGGAAGCGTTGCAAAGCCAACCAAGACGTTGCAAGCTACGAATGGAGCCCAAGGCGCAACCAATGATCATAGAGATGAGCATACAAACAATGTAGCAGATGTTGGGGTTGAGCTGAGCAATGATCTGGGCGTTGCCGACAATAATGACTCTATTTGTTTGCAGGGAGGTTAGCCACCAGGCATCCTTGCCTATTTGCTTTTGACTCGGTTCTTTCTTTTGATCTGGAAAGATGAGCGCCGCCACCCTGGCTACGCCACCTTCATCGCTCTTCTTCCCAAACCAAACAGAATGCACAAAGAAGAAGAAGAAGAAAAAAATAACGACGGGGAAGTACTTACGCAACGGTCATGAATTGCTGGAGGGCCTGGAAGACGTTGATAAAGTGACGCCAGAAGGGGCCATAGACTCGGAAGTAGGTGTCGCCAAAGGAGGACATGGGGTAGTGCAGCGAATCGAGACCGAGGAAGACCTTCCAAATCATCCAGCCGGAGAGGGCAGCAGCGACGCCAAAGAGGACATACATGCTGACACCCAGGCCCCAACCGACGTTGGCAAAGACATACGGGGTGCTACCCCAGCCGAGAATGTCGGTGGTGATGATGTAGAAGATGGTGCCCCAACTGGCAGTGCGCATGCCGCGGGCGGCTTGTTTCCACTCCTCCTCCGAGGTGACGCTGTCGCTGCTGGGGCTGACGACGCCAGCCTCGGTCTCCTTGTTGTAACCGACGACGGCGGCATTATTGCGCTCCTCGCGAGCTTGCTTCTCAGCGCGCTCTTTGTGGACACCCTTGGAGAAACGGGCCTTGATGAGCTTGCTGAAGGTCATGGGGCCGCGCTCCTCGATGTAGCGCCTATTATCCTCGTGCTCGGCAGCGCGCTGGATTTCGGCATAGTATCTGTGCAGCAAAGCAAGAAAAGAATGAGTTTCTTGTCACGTTTGCCAATGATGAGCAAGCAAAACAGCAGCAAAAGAACTCACTGGTACTCCTCAAAGGTGACGGTGGGGTCGACACGGGCAGCGAGGCCAAAGACACGCTGACCCTCAACGGGAGGCTTGTGCGGCATGTCGACGTTGAGGGAGGCCCGTGGGTCGGCCACGGGCTCGATCATCGTTCCAACGGCCATCTTTGTCTTGGATTGCAGGGCGCAAGACAATCTGGGGGAGGAGGGGGGGGTTGGAATGGGAGAAAAAGGAAGCAGCAAGGAGGCTTGTCGGGATGGGAGGGCCGAGCAGAGACAGGCGAGAGAAGCGAGGGTAGGTCGCGGCGTCAACTGGCGAGGGCTTCAGGTCTTCTTGTAGGCCAATGTGTCTCTCGTGCGAGTGTTGCAACCCAGTCGACCATTTGCGGATCGGGCCAATCAAGATAGCCATTGTCTCTCGTAGCAAAGAAGTGCATGTAGCAATTACAAGGCCCCGGAGCAGAGCAACGCATCCTGCACAAGAGCCAGGAGGGACCCTGCCCTGGCATCGTCCTCCACCTTCCCTTCTCTTCTTACGCCTGCTCCTTCCTCGTGTGCGGCAGCGGCAGGAGGAGGAGCAGCAATGCATGTACTACATAGTATGTACTCGCATACTAAGCAGTACATAGTATGGCTCCGCGCCATGCCCCTGCACGACGGCCTATGGTGGCATCCCTAGCAGCCAACCACAGTTGCTGGCAGGGGCTCGCGAATGCTTCGAGAATGTCTGTCTCATTGCGCTTATCAGTACGGCCTGGGCTGGAGTATCGCGCATCCCACCTCTCGCCAGACCACCTTCCCTTTACGGCCGTCCACCCGCAGGCCTCGGCCCACCCTCTTCTCGGCCCCAGCGCCATCCAAGGTATGCCCTTGTAGAGCGGGGCCCATCAGGACTGACCGGCCAATGAAGTCGATATCGCTTTCGCCTATGCAGCACCTGGGAATTGGGGCATGTTTTCTTCACTAGAGCCAGGCTGCTTACCCGCTGCACAATACTATGTACTATGATTCTCCTACCTGCTGAAGACTACCTGGGTAATAGCTTCCCAGGCTGGAAGGAACACTTGTGAGTAGAACACCAGCCAGCCGAGTCTGCGTTATAGCACAAGGATCAATCTCAGCGCTAGAATTTGTAAAAGTAGAGCAGCCGAATTCCGTGCATTGCGGATGGCAATCAACGATAGACAGGCTGACGTTGCGAGAAGCCATTGGAAACAGAGCCCCGGCCCCAAAGCGCGACGGAAGGGCGGAGCCCTGTTGCCGTTGTCCCGCTCCCTCTTGTCCGTCTGTCTTCCTGCCCTGCTGCGATGATCTTGGCTGGGCAAAAGGACGAAAAACCTTAACTGAGCTTGCGCTTGCGTTGGCACGTCCAGACGTAGTATTTGGACTGCTAGGGGGCGTGAGATTACGAGCTCGTTCTGCAGCGAGCTCCCAAAAAGTGGTGTAGCATTGCAGACGGCGTAGCACATTGTCGCGCTGGGTGGCGTTGTTGGCTTCAAGGACTTATCAGCAGCAGCACTGGTGAATGGATCTGACCTGCTTGAAAGGCGCTGTCCGACCGACCCGACCAGCCAATCCACAGGGCGTCATCTCGCCTCCTGCGCCTTTTCAGCGCAGACAGGGTGGGCACTCCCAAACACGTCTGCTTTGATTGGTGTAGATATTCGGTAGCGTGCATGTTTCTGGAAGCTGCCGACCCAACCCAAACCTCAGCGAAACACATCCCATCGAAGGGGGGGGGGGGAATCGCCGGCACGTCAGCACTTGGGATAAAGCAGACTTGTTGGGGCGTGCGTCTTTCTGCTTTTGTCGATCCTTCTGTCTTTGTTATTTGACGAAACCTTGGGGCCGCTCGTGAAAACAAAGTGGCGCCGCCCAGACGTGGGTGTGCCGCGTCAAACAACGTTTGTTTGATTGGCGACGAGCCGATCAGGACCGCTCTCCGGCACCTAGAGCGCCATCAGGATCGTGCTCCCGCTTATTGCAGTGCTGAGTTGTTAGGTCTTTGGCCAAGACATTTTCGGAGAATAGGGCTACCGGGGCCCTGTTCCCAGTGGCCAGCAGCTGAACCTTGAGCCCCCAGCCAGCAGCAAGGCTGGCCGAGTGCTACATAGTATATATTGCGCACACAAGCAAGCGCTTCCTCCAGGGCGGGCAGCTCCCCTTTAGGAAGTCGAGATGGCTCGCCAGAAGGATTTCCAGTGGTCTGGGACAGGGTGGAGGCCGCGGAGCCAACGTCTGGTCCAAGCCCCGACGGCCTCAAGGTTGCGCGTAAGAATGGGCTGTGGAGACTGACTCGGCTGCTCGTTACCGACACGATCACAACAAGACACCACCGGCCCGATTACCAGCGCGGAACAGCATCTCTGCTCACGAGCATGGGCGCGACAACAAATGGCAACAATCTCGTGTCCTAACACACAGTAGTACATGGTGCGGACGCCGGTGATTGAGCGGCGAGTGGAGCCTGGGTGGATGCGGTGGATTGCTGCGGACAGAGACCCTTTGCCGTTCCAAAAGCTTATAATCGTTTTGACAATTAGATTCTCGAGACATCAACTCAGGCTGTTCTGGCTGCTGGGACTACTATAGTACTCAGTAACCATAGTGTACTATGCACGTGCGACGTTGCAAGCGTGGATCACCACCAACGGGGGTGAACCCAGTCGATGTGCGCCATGCCCCAAAGTCAATCCGAACCAAGCAATGGCCAAGCGATGGCAGGAACGAGCCAAGAGGGCAGCGCACGAGGGCCTCGGCAGCTCCCGAAGGCCTCCTGCCTCAGTGCCTGCATTTGCTTGCAGGTGGGCAGGCAGGCACAAATGTCCCTGCCGCGTCCTTCTGACTGATTGAGTCTTTCTGATTGCCATGATGTTCTGGGGCTGCACGCAAGTCCTGGCGAACGGCCATCTTGCGTCCTGCATATTCTGGGTGCTTATTCTTTGGAGTTGTGCCATACCCCTTTTGGGTTCTTCTCCTATGCTACTAGGTGCATAGTCAATAGTACGGTTGGGACAGGGTGCGCACCAATTCCATAAGCGGCGGCCACCGACGGCGCAGCGAGGCTGCATCGCGCTTGTTGCGTGTGTGCCCTGCCACCTGCCAGCGCTGCCCACTTGCAGCAAAACAACGACGCCAGATCGAGTCATCCACGCTCCACTGGGTCCGTCATGGAAGCAAGGAAAAGGGCTAAGCCATTGCGAGCAAGTCATCCGGCGCCTGGCTTCCCATCTCTATCTGCCTTCTATGTACATAGTAGTCCAGCCACCGAACCTTTTTAGGTCTTGCACGGGGCTGTTGACCACCGTCTCACACCAGCCGGGTTAGTCCTAGCACTGGCACCGTTGGAGGTGGCCTTTTTTGCCCTCCTTCCGCGCACACGTCCCTTCTGCTTCAAAAAAAAAAAAAAAGAAACCAAAAAAAAAAAACCCGCATAAGGCGTAATAATTGTCCTATCAACAGACCCACCCTGCCACCGCAGAGAGGGGAAATAAGCAGCGGATATATGGGACCGCCTTGGCTTTCTGGCTAACCAATAACCGTGGCTTAGTGGCAAACTGCAACATCCGCCCGCCCTCTTATCATTCCACTCCACTTGGCTGGTGTCCAGGTGTCTTAGTGCCTCGCCTCTCCCTGCCCCCGGCGCGGGGCCCAAATGACCGGGGCAGCGGGGCCAGCCAGCCCATGAACCAACATGGCAATATCAAGCCACTCAGCATCTTTAGCAACCACAACCACAAACCACCACCACCACCACCACCTGAGCAGCGAATCCTCTATCAATCAGCTTCCTCAGTGACAATGGCAACCCCAACTCTGATATCACTATTCCCTTTTGTGTTTTCTGCCGCCCACTAGCGCCGACTGGGATATCGACGAGATCCGACTCGATGCTCCAGAGTGCTACATAGCATTACTACGACACGGCCCCCGAGTACTACTTACTCGGCATGTAGCCGAGGCAAAAGCCGTCCTGTCAAGTCGAAGAGGCTGCCTTCCATGGTGCAACCCATGGCCACAGACCGTTCCGAACTATCCAGGCTGCCAGCTTCGAACACGAATCATAGTACTATGTACATGCATCATGCATGCATGCATGCACGCAGCCCACTGTTGGTCCTCTCGAAATGCCACTGCGTTCCCCCAACTTGGCCGCCTGGTCACTGATAACGATCGGATTCGCCGTTGCGAGGCACAGAGTAGATACAGCGCACAAAGCTCGCACTTTGACATTCTCGGTGCCGATTCAAACGCATCCCTTGCGTCACTCTTCGCCCAAAGCGGACGCGTGAGCTGACGGTGGCCCAACTCTTATCAGTTCCAGACTACACACACAGCTCCGTCCGGAAAAGCCTTCGCTCATGTTGGGGATCCAGAACAACGAACCTATTGGAGAGACAAAGAGCCTGCCATCCCATTCAGTGGGCGATTCAAAGAGTACTACTGCGACTACTATGTATGTATGTATATCTATCCATCTGTACGCGACAAGGTCAAGGTTTCTGTCCATAGTAGCCCTCGCACACTACACCACCACCATCTCGGTGCAGTCGCATACTAGGCATGTATATACATGAACCCATGATAACAAGAGCTCCTATGGCGTCTCCCATGCAGCCCCATTCAGCCCTGTGTTGTCCCACTCCCCTCACTGCTAGCGTAGCATCTGGAAAGGAACAACTGCCAAATCTATGTATCCATGCCGAGATACTGGGCTCCGAACCGTCCACTGCTACTATGTATGTACAGTGTACTACCATGTTCGCACATCATGTACGACACGCGTCGCAGCTTGACCACGTGGAGGGGATACTGTAGGGCGCGGCAAGCGTATTCGCCCTTGCAAAAGAGACAGCCGAATTATTTGGCATTCGGCCCCCTCCAAAGTCCATGGTACATATAGTAGCATCCAGTCCAGACACCCTTGCCTTTTTTTTCCCATCTCTTCTCTGTCGATGCAGCTGCAAAGATCTGCAGGCCCAAGAAAAAGGCTTGTTTACCTTTGAGTGATTCCACAGCACCCCGGCTTCCCGTCTTGAACCTCCTGCACGGCGGCGGGACCATTCATTCAAAGTGGATTTTGGTTTCTCCTCGAGAGGCGTCGGGGAGGGGGGGGGTGAAGGGGGTAGCGTTGGTAGATCAACCCCCGGATGGTCTTGGGCCAGTAGTAAAAACCCCGCGCCAGGGCTCATTTTATAATTGTTAAAACTTCTCGTCCGCGTTCGAGCTCTTTCTCATGACCCTGTTTGTAGGCGAATCCATCATGAAATGGCTGCTTCATCTTCACCACTTAATGCAGCGGGTTGTACTGAAATCCATCGAGACCAGCCCACGATAACCCTATACTATGACGTCTTGGATTCATGACTCTATCTCTCCAGGCACTCAAGCAAGCAAGACAGCCCGACAGCTCCAAGTCACCGCCGTCATCCGCTTTCCGGGTGCGTCTGTTGTTGTTGTTGTTGTTGCTATTGTCTTCGCTGTCGCCATCGTCACTGGCAATGTCACTCAGATACGAGCCAGTCATCAGGTAGGGCATAGCACCACTGGTAGCAGCAACCGTAGTAGTACGAGTAGGAGTAGCACTGGCTCTTCTTCTTCTGCTCATCTCCTCTGCCTCCCTGCTGCTAGCAGCAGCAGCGACCTTCATGGCCAGTGGTGGTTGCATCTCCATTCTGCCCGAGCATATCGCAGCAGGGCCTAGCTACGGCCCGTCCCGCTCCATCTCGTAGAACAGCAGATATACCTCTCGCTGCATACCGAGCAACTCCCGTGTGCTCGCCTCCTTGATCCGATCATCGCTAATGCGCCACCACTTGTCAGACACTTTGCGCTTCTTGGATGCCTTGGGTGCCTTGTCCTTGCCCTTGTCCTTGCTGCTTTCCTTGGAGGGTGGCACAGGGGTGCCTGCCTGGCTGCTGCCACCGCTGTTGCTGCCGTGCCGAGAGGGTGAGATTTTGGAGATAACGGAGCGAGCAGACGCTGCTATGGACCGAATGCTATCGCTATCCGTGTCCTTGTCCTTTTTCGTCGACCCGAGCCTGTCTCGGGACGACTTGCGCGTTGCGCTCGGGGTGCTGCCGCCGTTGAGCGCTGGTGAGCCGCAACAGCTGGCGCTGCCATGGGCGGTGGCTTCCAGGGATCGGGTCGAAGCAGATGCAGATACAGATGCTGGCGAGAGCACATCTGGCGTGGCGCTCCGCGGTGTGCCTTCCGCAGACGTTTGTGCCGTTGGCTGGAGTTGAGGTGTAGATTGGGGGCTCGCTGTCTTGCTGTTGTAGATGCCTAGAGGTTGGAAGGTGGTTGGATTCGAGTATGGGGGATAGACGTTTTGCCGCCTAAAGGACTCATAATGCCCGCTCTGGTGGCCGCCTTTGTGGGCTACCATGCCAAGCAGTTTGTAGTTCTTGCGAAGGAGTAGGCCACCTAGTGGTAACCTCTCTGGGAACGCGACCTTGGCTGAATTTTTGAGCGCTTGGCCCGAGTAGATGGACCGGCTGAGGTGGATGGCTAATATCTTTGGGAAGCGCGTGACTCTGGTATGTCTTGCGATTCTCCTCCTCGGTGCCAGTTTCGAGTCTGGCAACACAATATCTTCAGGCAGCTTCTCTGGGTCTGTTTTGATGACATGCTCAAGCCTTTCGAGCCAGTCTTGCAGGCGGACTTTGGATTCTTGCGATGTGGATGCCTTTCTCAAGTCCGCCGCAAAAGTCTGTTGCGCGTGGACCAACCTGCACTTGTCGCACTTGTAGTCATCAATGTGCTCGATCTTGAACATTGCGTCAAAGCATGCATTCAGAGTAGTGGAGCTAGCATCGTAGGGGACCGATAATGTCAGCGTACAGAATCTCGATCTGCTCGGCCTTGGCTTGAAGCTGCAGGTCAGACATTCAATCTGCGACTCAGTGATGCCCTCCAAAGGAAAGCCGTCCTCTTCCTCGTCGTCCGGAAGGCTAACGATGAATCCAGTTGCTGCCACGGCCGGCGGTCCACGGGTGGTGGTGTTCGTCACGTTGCGCCCCAACTCGTCGTTCGCTGATGCGGCTAGACTCGCCTTTGCAGCATCTTCTTGTTCTTCACTTTCGTCACCATTCTCGTTTTCCGGCTCCCCAGCAACCGCACAGCTAGCCTCCTCTTCCTCTTCTTGCGCTCTATCCTGTTCGGCCTTCCACAGAGCATACTTGCGAGCTCTGTGCCCAGCGTGATACTCGTCGCACAGTCTCTCGACAATAATCTGCAGAAACTCTTGCGCATCGTGTTGTTGCCTGCTTATATTCTGCCGAAACGCATCCTCGAGAACGGCAACAAACGGGGCAGCGGATATCGTCTTTTTGTAGATTGGCCGCTCGTTGAGCTGGTCAAGCATATCCTTGAGCCCCTGTGTCACAAGCCCCTTCTGCTGCCCAGCGACCAAGTGTTTTTTCACCGGCGCCGCCACACGCGCACTATCCTTGCTGTTCTTGTGACTGTTTTCGGTCCATTCTTCGGGCACTGTAATGGCGTAAATGGCCTGGTCGCTGACGCTGCGGCGGTGCATTTCGCGAATCAGATATACGCGCAGGTCGCCCAGGCCCGCAAGTGCCTGCAGAATCGAGTTGATGAAGCAGTCGTTCGCCGGGTTGACGAGCCCGATGACGCCCCTTTTCCGGCTGCTGCTGCCGCCGCGCAGAAAGCTGCTGGCTGAGGACGAGGAAAGGGACGAGGACCCCTCGAGGCCGGTTGGCTCGCCATCGAGGAAGTAAGTTGGCGCGAAGACGTAGATGAGGGTGGCGGCTGCAAGCGAGGCGCCCGCAGCGTAGGCAGCTACGGTGAGAGGTTTTTCGGGCATGGCTCTTTTGGATATCTTTTGATCTGTCCAACCCCTTCTTTTTTTTGTGCGATTATTTTGTACTGTTTCGGGCGGACTGGCTGGACAAGGCGGTCCCGTGTTGTTGTCTTTTGTTTCCAACGTCTTCTGTCTGTAGCGGAGGTTGTCGTTTCGGGCGCGCCACGTAGGAAATTGATGGCTTGGTTCCACTGTTCGAGTGACTGGCAGCAACGCCAACCTGGTCGGTCGTTGTTAAGAGTGAATGAGTGCTAGAGAATGACGAATTCTCGCAATGTCGCTCCCGCTGTCTCGTTGTCGCTAGTAGATCGGTGGACGGGCAAAGTGCTTGTTCGCTCCTCGCTGTTGCTGCCGCTGCTACTGGCCGGGTCGTGTCCCGTTCAAGAAGGAGATTGTGCCTCCTGCTCCCCTTTCCTGAGGCGTCATGCGGCCATACGTACCCACGAGTCAGTCAAGATCGCTTCTCGGTGGATTTGAGGGCAGAGAACCACAACGGCACGGGCAGAGCAGGAGTGAGGGCTTCAATAGTTGGGTGAGAGAGTCAGAGAGAGAGGCGCGGCACGGTACTGTGGGAAAAAAAAAAAGCGACTAATCAAGCTAGACACGGGAATAATGTCGTGGGCAAAATTGCCTAGAGAGCAAACACAAGCAACAGCCAAGAAGACAGAAAAAGCAAGAGTTTGGAAAGCTTGTGCACGAGTCGGATGACCCGGAGAGGACCTTTGTGACGGAAGGCTGCATCAATTGGCAAACAACCACATTGCGAGCAAGACTTGGCAGCCCAGCCGAGGATGTCCGGTTGGTGGAGCAGAGCGCGCGCCTGAACTGTAGAAGGAGCCATACAGCCAGAGTCCTATGTAATGGTTTGATGAATGGGGATGCAGGGCCCATACGTACTTCAGGTACAGCAAGCTCGTGGTGGGGATGTCACTTGAATAGCAGTGGGGCTGTTGTGCATATACCATGTACTATGCACTGTACTATATACTATGTAGGTGATGTGGCTGCGGTTAGGGGCATATATGGTATATAATGAATTAAGAAAAGATACTAGCTATTCGAAACAACTTGTGCTCTGTCAAAATAGCTAAGAACTGCTTGCTAGAAGAAAAGGCAATACATCAACCTCACTACAAGTACTTTATGTTGTTATATACATAGTACTTACTATGTACATAGTAGAATATAGACCGCGGGGCTGGGATAGTCCCATCAAGTACCATGGTACATAGGAGCTGTGCAGAATATTCTTCGGGAAATTGCAAACGTGGTGCATTACCTAAAACATCATTTACATACCCCGCAGTATCGTGATTTTTACCCATCGCACTGTATATAGTACTGCAACTGCATCTTGGGGTTGTTATGCTACACCCCAGAAAATTATCGGCTCTCGGCCGCGGTATCTATCGTCTACTGTATACCTATACTATGTAATACGCAAAACCCAAGATAGTGCTATAGTCGAACAGAACATATATAAGTTGTTCCCTTCCCAGTCTCGCGGCTTCGACGTTTTATTCTGCCATTCGGCAAAAAGACTCATTCAAGGAAAGAGCAGCCGAGCCAAGAGCCGAGCCTGCTCACCGTTTAGTATGCTGTACACAGCCGGCAAAAGGAGCGAGACATCACGTGAGTACCCAGGGGGATAACAACGAGCAAATGCGACTCCCTGCAGACGCACCCACCCAGAACCTCAACAAGCCGATCCATAACATCTCCTGATCGCTCTCTCATAAACACATGTTCATCTCACGTAGCATCTCCAAAAACTAGCCCTGCCGCGGCCTGACTTCCAAATTGGTACCATCGTCCAACACGCGGACGCCGCTGCTGGAAGTGTTCACGAAGTAGATGTCCCCTTTTTACAAAGGACCGGCTGATACAGAGTTCTGAAAGTGTGACGGAACGGTTTGTAGCAGATTGAGTGAATCTTTTTTTTTTTGGTGGGAAGGACAGCCGAAGGATAGATTAAGATGACTGAGAGCTTGGAGAACGACCTGCATAGCCTTGTTGAGCCTCAAGGTCTGCCTAATTGCTCTCAGGCCACACTCGACATTCTTTTCCGATTACCTGAGGGTGCATAAGAATCTCTCTAGGCAAAAGCTCAACCAAACAGGACAAAGCATAAACAAGTCTAGAGAGAACACCTACGAATGGATAACTCAAGAAGCATAATAACGTTACCTTAGAACCCCATTTAGCTTTAACAACTACAATAAGGGACCTCACAGCATCTAATAAACAACTTTTGAGAAGAACATTACTTCCTACCGCACTGGGTTTGCAACTAATACACAAAATAACATAACAGTGAGCGCGAAGAAGCGCTGGGAATCGAGTTGCTGCATACCACCACCAGCAACAAAACATGCGCTATTCCTGATGTCTTGTTTCCCTCGCCTTTTCTGGTTATAGGTGTCGACAATAATCTGTGACTGTATTCCTGAACTCATCCAGATACCCAACAAATTTCGTCAAGCCTGCCTCTTCACAGGGTCGTTGTCTCTCCAAACGCGGTAAAGACCTTTGCATCCGACCTTCATCCAATACGCTGCTTTCTTTATAGCATTGCTGCCGCCACATGCTAGTGGAAATACTCCGCTTGCGCTTGTGCCACTTCTCAGCAACGCCATCTTTCCATCTTGATGGCGACTTTGGCGCTAAAGGTGTTGCAAACCCAGAAGGACAAGTGATTGGATGCAGGTCCATACTGTCTTTGTTCTTCATAAAGTCAAAGGAACAGTCAAATAGCATGTCTGCTGAACTCCGAAAATCAATACAAATACTGTCTTCGCATCTTTCGGCCAACGGTCGCCTCTTGACCGCTGTTCTTGTTCTTGTGGGTTCTGTTTGCTTGAGACCCATTGGCACTGCCCCCCACATGTGTGCCACAGGCTGCTGCTG
Source organism: Coniella vitis (assembly GCA_011317545.1). Lineage (NCBI taxonomy): Eukaryota > Fungi > Ascomycota > Sordariomycetes > Diaporthales > Schizoparmaceae > Coniella > Coniella vitis. Next base: position 2,910,933 of record WUJK01000003.1, read on the forward strand.
ATTCTTCTAGTCAAGTTGCGGAGCATCAGAGACATCGGGGGCAATCAGGTAGAAGTTGAAGCCGCTGGGATTGGTCAACCTGATTTGTGGACCAGAGTTGGTTGCGTCTGGCTTCACAGAACGCTGTGATTCATACCGACGCAGGCGTCTGCGTTTAGAAAAGAATGCATGGCGAGGATCGCGAAGATATTGGTTTTCTTCTTCAGTCTCTTGCTGAGGCTGTTGTTGTTGGTTGTGACCAGTGGATTCGAGCAATGTATTGCTGCTTTCTTTGGATACTTTGTCAGTTATATCTTCTAGCTTTCGTTTCCTTCCCATCGGCATTCCCTGTAAGATTGGCAGTATGGAAATTTGTTGCATACTTTGTCTGAGTGAAGCTGTGTGAACAGAAGGCTCTACTGCAAGAGGTCTAAACCAGATGTCGAGTGTGAGCATGTTGATGATAACTTCGTTGTTGTGGGTAATTAAAAGCCAGGAATCGGAGAAACGTGAACTAGTCTGCGAAGTGCTACTTGACGCGGCATCAAGGGAAGCAGAATCTTGGACTAGTTAAAAATATATTAGCTGAGGTATGGTCATCGACGAGATAAAAAAGCAGTATAGCGAAATTCGAGTATCGAAGTCTTGGGTCGGGGATACTTACGAATCCATTTAGCAACCCATTCTCGAACGAAGCGAGGTAGCAGGTCACTTTGGATAGCGATCCAGTGCTGGGCCTCAGTAAGAGATGAGACTCTATACTGTTCATTTTCTTCTGAAATGCAGAAAAGAGAGACAATGCAGGCAGGGAAGTTGCGGAATAACTGCCTAATAGCAAGCTGGCTTTCACTACTGGTTCCAGCCGATAAAGAAGAAGGATTCTTGGTAACACCTTGACCATTGCTGGTCCTGACAAGATCCTCCTCATCACTAGTGTTAAAGAATGACTGGCAAGGGGTGTTCTCATCGACCTCCATGCACTGAGTCTTAGCATCAGCTTTGGGGTCACTCAAGACTTTGTGCTGCTCAGGAGTATCGCCGCAATCCTTGCTGCCTGAAATGGCATTGCTATCACTGTCAGTCGTCAAGGTCGAGCGACCAAGTCTTGGGCGCCGCTGGGCAGGTCGAGTGACCTTGAGCTCCAGGATCTCATCACCATCAGAGTCGTAGAAAGGGGTCTCATCAGACCATTCGCCGTGGATCTCGTAGCCTTTCTTGTATAGCATACGCTGAAGTTCCAGTGAAAGCACAACACGACTGGAGGCAACAAGGCCTTCGTGCTCAGTGGCGTATTTGTCTGCAATGTATTGCTCCCACTTACCACCAGCGTCGGCGTCGGCCTCGGTAAAGACGTCTTCGACCTGGTAGCGATCTTCACTGCTGATCTTTTCGATGACTTCAAAAATGCGAGGCATTTCAGTCTGTACGGCGGAGCGCCAGTGGGCTGGTTTGAAGCTGATAACATCGTCACGCTCGTGTCGAAGGACTGCAGAGCGGAATGCGGCAAGTTGCGTGTCGACGGGAGAGCGGCTGTACCGCCGTCGCCAGGAGGGACCCATGGTTGGATCGGAGAGGGCGAGTGTTGGAAGGACGCGTGGTCTGCCAAGTGTTTTGTCCGGTTAACCCGCCTGTGGCAACGAGAAACGTTGCGAATAATCAAAGAATGGGATCATATACCGTCTTAATTCGCGAGGTGTGCGAGTTTGAACGTCTAGAAGGAGACTTGGTGACGGTAGGCGGTTCAAAGTGGACGGAACTGTCAAGAAGGGCGACAGACTCGTGGCTCTGGATGTCAAGATGAACGAGTCAAGAGCGGAACGATGGTGGCAGTTGGATGTGCGTTGCAGAGAGCAGTGATGCCGTTCGGGATGCAGTCAAAGAATGTTTGCATTGCCTCTGTACAACAGACCAAAAGATTGACTATGAGAATGCGTGCGATTGAATAAGGTGAATGAATGTTGCTGTAGACGGACCCGAGACGACAGGGACGAATGGGGATGGGAGGAAAGGTGGTAGAAGATGGTTTCCGCGCAGGGGCTGGATGGTTTTGGTCAGTCAGCCGAGTAGAGAAAGGCTGCGTGGATAGCGGCAAGTTTGGCGCGTGTCGGAAGGAGCTACGTGTCGGCTACTGGGAACGGCCAGGTACTAGCAGAGACTCATGGCGCTGTTCCTATCTGGCTGCGTTCAAGTATGCACACAGGAGCATCTGCTCAACCGTACATACAGGCAATTATCGCCTTGCTCCCCACGGACGCCCCCCAGAAGAAGGCTAGGTCGGGCCGGGCAAGCAGTGTGAAGGGCAGGGTATCCCGATTATTGTGATTAAATACAAGGTGGCAGCAAGCACCATACCCAAATCTCTTTGCAATATTTTGCATAGTGCAAGATGGCTACCTACTTCTAGCGACAACCATCAACACTATAGACAACATGCTGTGGCGGGCTATGCGCGTAGATATCCTGTAGCAAGAGCACCCTGTGAGCCGCTTTGAGATTAACAAGCTCCTCGAGAAGCCGCTGGTGTTCTAGGCTTGGCTGCTGTAACCATGAGGTCCAGTACCAGCCGAACGTCAAATTCACAGGCAGAAAATATGCTTGGTAAAAGGCCACGGATGCAGCAAACGCTTGGTCCAGGGCTTCAAATTTGCCTGACATGCCTCCCTCTGACACACATACAAAGCAGGTATCGTCCAGAAGCCCTTGCGTACCTCGGACCACACCATCAAGGATGACATGAGCACGGCCGGGACTGCCCTTAAGAAAGCCCACGTGCCAGCCGGGCCTGGAAATATTTGGACAAGCAAAAAGCCAAAGGCTTTCACTCCGCTAGCGGTCTGGAAACTTTGTCAATGCATATTTCCCAGCAAGGAGCAGGATGGTAAGCGTACCCTAGGTAGTCTTCGTTCATCGTACCAACCGCCCACATCTCGGTCACTTCCGTTCGAATACCGATCAGCTTGAGACGGATATGTGTACCAGGCTCGATTGTCAGGCCTTCATGGTCCGTAAACTGGGGTGGTGTGGCATTGGCGTCGTAGACGCAGTTTTTGGGGATAGACTATGTAATAGTCAATATTCAACTTGACCTTATGAACCCCTGTGTTATTGAGCTTACGTGATTAGATGTAAAGATCATCAGAGGTCCAGCTTGTGCAAAAAAGCCGTGTGTGTTGATGGAGTTACCAACAACAGCATCGACCTTGAGCTATGTCAGTAAATGCAATAGCGAGCGAGCCCTATAAACATCATACCGTCTCGCCCCTGAAGGGTCGCCACACCACTGCTCGGTAGCCCACAGTGAACTCGGCCAAGCCACTGCCCGGAAGTATACGGCCTTCAGATATGTCGAACGTGTCCATGATGGTAATAATGAAGTAATTGCCTGCGCAGGTGCCCTCAACATCCTTCAATAACTTTGTGGTAACCAGCTCGTGCATGTTGCGACCAAAGTAGGACGGGTGCAGCGTCACATGACGCGTTAAATTGTAGAGGAAGAACATCTCGGTCGCAGTAAAGCTGCAGCTGGAAGCACAGCGGTCGTGGAAGGCTCGTGGCCGAGACTCGGGCAGACTCGAGGATTGTGGTGTTTGCTGGACTCGCCTGTTGTTGCTGTTCAGACGTGCAATCGTCGGTTAGGGACGTGGAGGAGGGCCGTCGGTCTATGCTGAAGTAGTGCAAAGGATTGCAAGAGACGAATTCGACAAAAGCGAAGCGCACACCGGCAGAAACGGCGAGGCGAGGGTCTGCGCGCCGGCTGGAGACGGACAGGAGGATGTTGTCTTGCTGCGCGACCACCTTCGGAGTGGGGACGACCACCTTTGTGCAAGGAAGAGGGCCGCGGTCCGACGCTGCAGATGGTCCGACAGGGAGGGAGCTACAACATCAGACCGTGCAGAGCGAGAGGGTTGTCCGTGTGGGCCGCAGGCGCAAGTCGTCGAGCTGGCTGGGTGAGAGTGAAGGTGAGGGTGAGGGCGAGTGCGAGGTTGACGTTGGAGGTTGCAACAACAGAAATGCGACCAGGTCCAGGCCCTGGCTTTGGAGTGGACAGCCGACGGCAACCTTGCAAGCACAGCAAGGATCCATGATACATGCGCTGTTCCTTTTTGGGACTAGGGCCAGCTTCAAGTACTCGGCGCGTTGTCGCGTTTTGGGTGTCCTGTCAATCTAACAGGACGCGTCAGGCTTCTAGGCAGATTTCGTTAACGCGTCTCAACACTTTAAGTACCTTATTTTCCTTGGTCCTTGCACCCCAGTGCTTGCTCCATCATTTACAATATGCTCCAGAACAGCATAACAGTCTCTATAGGCTTGAACAGCAGACATTTTTAAGTGTCTTGGTGCTAAAGGAAAGATTATATTTGCCAAATGTTATATAATTCACGGATCAGTGGTTTACTGGATATCTACTATGTGCCTAGGTGTTAATGCTCAAGGGTTTCCTAGAGATTAATTCAAGTACTGCATCTATAACAACCATAGGACTGGTAAGAAGGGGGTGGAATGATGGACGAACCGTTGTCATATGTATCGTATACATAGAGTACATCTCTGGGCAGTGATACCGGGGCCCTCTCTTCGAACATATCATGTACTGGGTACATAGTAGGGCTGCTGGACCCGCTTTCTCTCACTGCCAAACCCCTGCAACAAGAACTGCCAGGGTCTGTGGCACCTGCTGGCCCCGCTTCCCCTGCTGCCCCTAGCTAATGCAACTGTGAAGACACATTTATGGGGGGCTTGTCCGGCTCTGCATCCCGAGGCTCGCACACCTTACAAGTAGCAGCAGCCTCCTCCAGTAACCACCTTTCTTTAGCTGTACCAAGGTACAACTCGACCTCACAATCAATGGCAATGATGCACTGATCTTCAGCAGACCTTACCTGACAACCTGGTGCCCCCTTTTACATGCCTGATCACCGAGTCGAGAAGAAGGAAATCGACCCATCACCATCTCCGCAACCTCCCTCTGCGCAACACCTGCACCGCCATTTCTCTGCCATCTCGACCTTGCCACAACGATCGTCCTGTCCGATGCACGCGAACTCGGGCGCAAGGACTTGAGAAGTGCCCAGGTTGATTGAGAAGCAAGCACCAGACGAGCACGACCATGTCTCTCGATCTGGAAAAGCATCTTGTCTTCTATGGCTCCTACCACAGCAATGGCGTCAACATTGGCATACACATGGTCTGCGTGCCAATAATACTCATGACGAGCTTTATGCTGGTGCGTTTACTCCTCTGAAAGGCATATTGCACGATCCCGCAGCTTCCGGTTGACACGTATATCCGCCTCGAAGGCTGCAAACTCAGGTGTGCTATGCGACCTGCCCGACTGGCTCACGCCCAAGTATCTACCTCTCAATATGTGTACGATCGGTTCCATCGTCTGGGGCGGTTTCTACGTTTTGATGGAGCCTGTGGCCGGCGGCCTTTTGTGTGCCCTCTGCCTGGGCATGGCTGCTATCGACAACTACTTATACTCCGTGGACCCCAAGACAGCAACGCTTGCTGCTGGAGCCGTATTTGCTGTGGCCTGGATCCTGCAATTCGTCGGGCATGGAAAATTTGAGGGACGAGCTCCGGCTTTACTCGATAACCTGACGCAAGCCCTGCTTCTAGCTCCGCTTTTTGTTTGGCTTGAGTTCTTGTTCGCCTTGGGTTACCGGAAGGAGCTCCAGCAGCGCGTGGGTGAGCAGGTTGCGAAGAATATTGCGCAATACAGGGAAGAGAAGGCACAGAAAACGACCAAGGCGCAATGAAGCCATCCGTATCCTCATTGCATACACATTCGAGCGCCTGCGAGCCGGCAGGTCTAGAGCCTCGTTATAGTCCGGGTCCTGGCCCACGATTATGCTCAACCATTAGTCGACGTGTTGCTGTCCGGAAGTTTTCTCCTTTTCAAATCCCCTTGATGTTTACGGCAAGAATGCACCCATTCTGGATGAAGAATCAGACGAATAACACCTGTTCAGCGTATGATATCGCAGGTGGTGGATGGATACGTTAAGCAATCAAAGGTGATGAATCTTTCCAAGGAGGCGACTTTCGCAAGCACTCAGAAGGAATGTCCTTTGACTCGAAAGCACAAACACCAAAGTCCAATGTGAGACCACTACGAAAGCAACATCGATTTCACTTTGAGCAGTCAATTACCAGTCTCTTTCTCCAGCTAGTCTTCGCGATCATTACTAGTCTGCTGTCCGGAAAAGGCAAGGTGGTGACGTGAGTATTCTCATCACTATTGCCCCTCATCTGGACTTCGAGATGCTGCTTTTTTCAGACCGCTTTCGGCTAGGAATTCGTCTCCACGTGGCCCTGTGGCCTAATGTCAATTTATCGATCCATTTCTCAAGTATCACCGCTCAGGAGACCCCCTTGCCCCCCCTGTTCGTCGCAGAGGCGAACAGTCATGTGAAAATGAAGGGATCGATCGTAGATGTATAGTATTACTGGACTACTGACAATTCCGGAACGGCCACGGGAGCTAGGCGATGAAAAATGGCGCCTTCTGTTACTTTGAAGCTCGCTAGGCGCCTTTCAAGATTGCTATCCACGGCATGGTCACAGGGACTCGATATTTATGCTAGATCCGGCCGCTCGAATCAAACCATTCGATGATGTGAGGGATTGTCCTGCTAACTTAATATCGACGTAGCTACGTACGCAGCGATTCATCGGCATATGGAAACTAAATGTGATTGTCTGAATGGTACTAGGCTTACTTCCATTTCTGCAGATCATCTCTGCTGAATGGAAATGGAAATTCATAGGACGAAATGGTGCCTTGCTTTCTTTGACCGCCAACGGCATTCGTTTGATTCCACCTACTGAACTTAAGCTCTTACATCCACTCCTTTGCTCTGATTCTGGCACCTTCAAGCCACTCCTCAGCACATAGTCCTGGCACCATGACTGTGCCTTCACACAGCGACGAAGGCAGACCGATATCTGCAGTCGAAAGCGCTCGCAACGGAGATTTCTGGTAAGAGCTAGCTACTACGGGGGAGAGTAGCACAAACAACAAAAAAGGGCCCATATCATTCTCGCACAAGGGCGGCCCCAGCGGTAGGGAATCTCATCAAAACCAAACCTGGCTAGCAAATGACATGAACAAACGATTTTCAGAGTGCTTGAAACGCAAGTGCTCGTCCCATCAAGGCCAAATTGGTTGCCATGCTGCTCCCGGAACGCCAAATAGTTCCTCGTCCATTCTTCAGCTACAAGGCAATGGCGTACAGTGCATATGTTCTCCTGGAACTTGCGGAGGAGATGCAGGCTACTTTGCTATGCAGCCTCTTAGTCACGCTCATATTCCAGGGCCCAATATGGGCTGCGTGTTTAGAATCTCAGATGACGCGTACATGCCTCCACGAGGTCGAATGGCGCCTGTTGTTATAGCGACAGGCACATCCAGTGAGTTCAAGACAGCTCCTGCAACGGCTGTTGCCGTTTTCCATTCCATCACTACATTCTGATGACTCGATTAGTGGCAAGCCATGAAGCCGAACTTCCTGGAGTGGTTACCGCCAACTCAAGGTTTAGGAGACAAACACTTTGTATTGCCAAGGAACCTGTGGAGGTTCACACTGGACGATGTCGAAATCTAACGACTGCCTCACCGGGAGCGAGCAGCGGAAATAATGGAGTCAGCCAGGTTCAGAAAGATGGATGCATGCCGTCCAATCCAGTAGCAGATGGATTTGGCGAGGCTGAGCTGCTCGTATCCTTACCGCAGGAAGATGGCCTTGGACCCATACTCGACTGTCACACAGCTCGAGAAAACATCCTGTTAGAGCCCAGACCATCTCATGATGGGAGCGGAGAAGCATTTTGTTCCCAGACATGCCCTCATCCCGATAGATTGGGTTCTACAGATCAGAGCTGCCGCTTCGAACGACAATCCATACCGCGACCAGCTGTAAGCACCTGTTTCGACATTTGTGGGACAGCCCCTCGGCAACGGCCTGTCGCCCATGACAAGTACTGCCACTGCCACCGCAACTCCGCTTATTGAGAAAACATTGAGCCATGACTTGGAAGCTGAATGGTGCGCTCATGGTACTTGCCAGCATCCACGGCGGCTACCGTGGCATGAACGAACGGCTGGAGACATCGCTCAAAGCATCAGATCACATCAAGGCCGGCATTTGTACCTTTTGAAGCTGTGTCGTGCTTTGATGATTTACGGCGCGCCGACACACCGTCTTGGAGCGTAAGTGTATTCAGTGTGCAAAAATATTGTTCTGGCTACCGCTGGAATTTGGGCTTCAACAAGAGTTGCACACATCGATCACAATGAGCTATCGTGGCTATAGCAAGTGAGACTTGGTTCATCCAGAACGCAGCCATTGCTCGAGACTCGATATGTAAAGCTCATCGAAAAAAAGAAGAGATAGAAAGAAATCAACCACTGATTGATACCAGATACTTGTCGACATCTGCTTGTGCTTTGGGAATCAACGCTCAATTCTTGTACATGCCCAACTGCATGATTATTTCCTTTACAGTGAGTATACCGTACCATTGCGATAGCTCATCACTATATCGTCAACCCTGTGATCGTTCATGATGACAATAGCAGTAGATGATAACAGCGTTCTCTCAGGACAACATAACGCAGACGACCAAAGTCTCGATGGTGGCGGCCCCCTCAAGTATTGATTTAGGTCGCATGCGTGATGTCCACGAGCTATATCTACATGTGGTACACAAGCACTTGACCGTCGACGAAGCCATGGCCCAGTTGGAACAAATTATGAGTCAGCCACCCAAGTTCAAGCCTTGGTTGCGAGTCTTGATGTGTACGTTTCTGTCCCTCGCCTCTTGACTCCTTTTCTCTTGATTCTGCTTGCAACTCATAAAGTACCATAGATGGCTTTTGCTGCGCCTCGGTGGCTCTGTTTGGTTTTCAAGGACGCTTGATGGATGTACCCATCGCCTATGTCCTCGGGTGCGTGCTTGGGATACTGCATCTGATTCTGGTGCCGTCCAATCCACTCTTCTTGGCCATCTTTGAAGTGGTTGCCTCTATTGTCATGTCCTTCCTGGCGCGATTGTTTGGATCTCTCAACCAAGGAACGCTGTTTTGCTTTTCGTCCTTGGCACAATCCGGAACCGCACTTATTCTGCCCGGTTGTAAGTGATACCCAACTCAGCCCCAGTCGTTCTAAAGGCAAGCATTGGGGGACACATTCGATATAAGACAGCAATACTGCAGATATCATGTTCCTGGTACTAAGTCAAAGTCAACAGATGTGGTACTTTGCGCCAGTCTCGAGCTTCAGACACGGCACATGATAGCTGGGGCAGCAAGGCTGCTCTTTGCAATCTTTTATACTCTGCTGCTAGGTTATGGAATCACGATAGGATCCGTGCTGTAAGTACATTGCTATTTCGTCACCACTCCATTTCTCCACCGCTTCTGAGCAAGGTGCCGTTGGCACGTTCGTGGCTCGCCATGCACATCAGAAGCTCTGTACTACAATTCAAATAGCGTTGATGACTTGGCCCTTTGGACAATATCAGCCAAGAACCAACCAAAAGTGTGAGACTCCTTATTGACTGACAATCTGCATCCGCCCTAACTCAGGTATGGTTACATGAACAGGCAAGCTACGAGCGAGATGAAGTGTGCCGACCCGCTCATCAAGGAGTGGACCACCGTCAGCGTCACGGTCTTCACTCTGTGCATCTGCATTATCAACCAGGCCAAGTGGAAACAGATGCCGCTCATGCTGTTCATTTCACTGGCGGGTTACGTTGTCAATATGCGCGCCGCTGCGCATTTCAAGGGCGCGTCAACCCTTTCCAACACTATCGGTGCTCTATCAGTTGGTATGTGAACCATCGTGTACCAAATGCGAGCTGATGAGATGTTTTCCCTACATACACCCTCACACACCTTTTTCTCCCTCTCACTCACAAGGCAGTATTTACCGCCCATAGCCCCTATCATACTATTTTGCTGAAAAGAAAACAACGTCCTTTACTTCAGGAATCATGGGCAACCTGTACGCCCGTCTAGGCCAATATCCATCCATCACAGAACGCCACATCCTTCCTCTTATCGAGCGCATGCGCAGAAGGCATAAACCTCGAGCCAAAGACCTCGAAAGCGGGAGATGCAATGCCAGGCCGCCGTCGATATCATCACACCGGGCAAGCCCACCAGCGGGGCAATCAGCTCGTGGTAGCTGTCAGGGCATGGCGGGGAAGATTGTCAAGGTACAGCTCGGCTATGGTCTTGCGGCTGCGGCTATGCTGCCAGCTGTTCTGTGAGTTATTGGTTGTTCATCTTGCCCCCGTTATCCTTGCTACTTGTGTCGTCAAAACTCCTGGGGTCATGGTCTTTTCCATTTCCTTTTCTCCCCCCACCGCCTTTCCGCTTTTTAACATCTCGAGTACTTACAAAATGCTCCTCGTCTCCTCTCAACAACAGCGTACAGGTCCCCAGTGGCATTGCCGTCGGCGGCTCGCTCATTTCAGGCGTCACAAGCGCGGACTGGATCATATCAGACAACATTGGCGAGACGGACATCGACGACCTGAATGCGGCCTCGGGTATTGCACTCAATGTTACGATTGCGGTTATTCAGGTCGCTATTAGCATCTCCATGGGCTTGTCGCTGGGTGCCTTCTTAGTCTATCCCATGGAGTGGACGAGAAAGCGCAAGACGGGGTTGTCTGCACTGTGAGAGCATTTGTCATGGGGAAAAAGAAGAGAGAAAAACAGGAGGAGAAAGGGGGGGGGTCGTTTTATAGATGCGACTGGGCTGGGAAAAGGAAAAAATAATAAGACTGAACCTGTAGTGATTACATTTATTGTGCGGCGTTTAACAATTAGTATTCATTTGAAGCACAATCGTCAATGTCTATTTCCTACTTGGACAGATATCGAGTAATCAATCATGCAGCTTTCAATGTCACTTGCACACGCAATGGTAAAGGGACAACAATTAAAATGAGATATATGTGGACTGACATATTATTTTTATGGATTTGATAAGTTACACACCCAGGTATAATGTTGTCAATCCCACAAACCGTTATATCTTGAACAAAGGAACCAATATCAATGAATGACTGCCTGCACACGGAAACCTAACCACTTTTAAGATTTCCGCCGCGGCCATGTTGGAAACTATAACGTTTCCCATGTTTCTTTTTTTCCCCTTCTTTCTGTCGCAACAATTCGCAGCAAACGGGTAAAGTAATACTCAGAGAACATCACCCACCGCGCACATACACGAAACCTCAAATCCACTCTGGGTATTTTCTAGCTTGGCCCCGCTGTTTGTTGATGTTCAGCGGAGCAGGGACAAGTTCTGGGTGGAACGTACGAGTGTCGCCCGCAGTCTGCAAATGCTTCAAGGCGCGCAGCTCAGAATCCGGGATGAGATGGCGGTAAGGCGCAACAGGAGGAGTAGGAGGAGGAGAAGAAGAAGAAGAAGGAGGAGGAGGAGAAGGGAGTCTTACCTTCTGGGAAGAAGAAGAAGAAGAAGACGGTTTTTGCAATGGTGCAGGGGCAACTGGGATAGGAGCAAGAGGAGCGTGGCGGCTACTACTACCCGCATGAGGCAAGCGGTGCTGAGAAGACGATGGGTGAGCAGGATGAGGAGGAGCAGGAGCCGACGTTACCTGTGGTGGTGGCGGCGGTGTTGGTAGTGCTGATGGCAGCACCGGGCCCGGGTCAGCGCGACGACTTGTCTTGCTCGTGGCAGTAATGGCTGCAGATCCGTGGTGGGAGCGCTGCTTCCTGGCGTCTTCCAGAGCCCACGCGCGAATGGCTTCATTGTGTTTCGACTGGACCATCCTGTCGCGCTCGTCTCGCTTGCGTTCGCGCTCGAGCTTCGCTGCTGCGTAGAGAGCTTGTTGCGCGCGCTGATGGGAGGCCCAGTCCGCGTCTTCGCGAGCCGATGTTGGGCCGGGGACGATTCTTTGGTTTGGAGGCATTGGTGCTGTTCGCTGCTGCTGGGCGGCACCAGCGGGGTGCTTGACATTTTTTCCGCTGCCGTTATCGTTGCCATTGCGCCGGCGCGTGGTGGCTTTGGTGTAGCCTGCCTCGTATTCTTCCCGGCTGCTAGCATGGTGCTGCCAAAGGGTCCTAAAAGCCTCTTGTTGGGAAGCATCAAGTGAGGAGGAGGAGGAAGACGAGAGGCGTTCATCCCGCCTATGCTGCTGCTGCTGCTGCTGCTGACGACGACGATGCCCTTCCTTGGCCTCATGCTGCCGCCGCTGGTCACGGTGATGTTTCTCCATCTCGCGGATTTGCAGGGAAGTTGGCCTCCACGATAAACACATCGATGCGATGTTGCTACTGAGTTACCTGTAGTAGCGGTGGATGTTGTTGTTCTTACTTTTGTCGAGGTCACGGATGTCTTTGTGTTGACTGATCCTGAATCTTCTCGAGAGGGAGAATCGTGAGTGAGCATGCGGAAAGACTGAGGACGTTAAAAAAAAAAAAAAGAATACTTGGGACGCATCGACGGTATTAAATATTCTGCAAGCACTTCCAAGATCAGTTGGGCACTTGGGCATGTTTTACGTTCTTGGGCCTGTCGCCACCCAAGGCCTTTGAAATCCATCGTTGCTAGACCATTTGTAGATGTGGACAAAGTCTTTGTCGAGGTTCCTTGTTTTCTGCGACTTGGCCATCTGCGAACAATCGTCCTTTGTTGCTTATGGGAATGACTTTGTGCTTTCTTCCTAAGCCGACTCGCGGGCTGTCAATTTCATCTCACAATGGACCTTGAAGGCAGCCAGCCATACATGCCTGGATAAGTGCTGACCTACCTATGTAGGTAGCTAGTATCAACTCACAGGCACCCGGAACTTCCCCTTGTCCATCATGAACAAGCAGGCATATGAATTTGACAACACGAAGTTGGCCATCATTGCCTTACTCAACTTCTATGTCCGCGGGGTGAGGACCTGTTGGGGGCAAGAATCATGTACCTGGTGAAGATGAGGCTCTCTGAACCGGTCCTCCGCGCCAGCTTGATGGCTCTGTTGCAGCTCAGTCCTAGGACTCTGTATTCTTGCGGCAATTCCCTCCTCCCCTTCTCCCGATCACTGAAGCGATTTCTGAGGCCGTTTGAGCTCTCCAAGTTTGCAGTTTTGCGCTTTGAGGAAGACAACAAAGTGATGTTCAATATGCTCAATTAAATCCAAAGGCGCAAAACAGTGGGCTACACCTGCTAAAGTACAAACTAGTCAAGTCAGAAGTCAAAAGAATGAATGTCTTTGCATTGGAGTCAGTGAAGTGGTGATTATGATTGAAGAAAGGGCAGGTGATCTTGTACATGCATAGCCATCGTAGCTGTTATTTGAGCTTGCCCGTATAGACACGATAGATGATGAGAAATGGAAAGAGAAAGAAAAGAAGAGAGTGATACTCACCAAGCTCATCGCCATGGAGTACCCAGAAACTAGATTTTCCTTGTAATAGACTATGAATAACATCCATCACAGCCGGCTGTACCCGTTATCTCTCATTTCGTTCCCATTCCGTGACACAGCACAAGCATCAACGAGACCTTTCTCTAGGTCCCATTAACAAATATAATTGACTTAGGTTTCCTGGCGTGACGCCCTGTCTCGTTACGCATCAGACATACAGAGGCATAGAATACACACAATAGCCCGTAGAATGCTTCATAAACCACAGAGTCTGTAGTCTATGGAGAGTAGGGGGGCACCTATCGGGTTGGTGATGGCTGCGGCTGGAACGGGACGTAGAGGCCGCGGGCGTACATCGTGCCGAGGAGGCCCAGGACGATGCTTAAGAGGCAGGTCTGAAAGTGTTACACATGATACTGTCAGCGATATGATATACAGACCATCAAGGTGCTTGATTATGCAACACTCGAACACTTCAAGTAGACATGGATATAGCACATATAGTTGCAGAGAACGGCGCCAAAGAAAACACTTAAAAGAAGCAACTCACCTGTATCACCCACAAGATAACAAGAATCCTCACCTGCTTCATCGCCCTTCTCGTTCCAGGCTCTTCATACTCGAACGACACTATACCAGAGTTCCCCAAAGGCTGTTTCTGCTGTTCGTATAATGATGGTGGTGGAGGTAGCGGTGGTTCTGGGCGCTCAGATGGTAATGGTGGGAGTGGTCTATTTGGTGGTGTCCTTAGGTCTGGTCGTCGTTGTAGGCGCTTGCCATCGACCGCGATCACTTCCAGTCTGTCGAATCTGTCACTCCTAGGCGTTTTTGAGATCATCTTCTGCCGAGATCCCGACGTTTGCTGGGCCCTAACGGAAGACGACGAGGAGATATTGCTGCGTAGTAGTGTGTGAAGTACTGCCTGGATCAAATGCTATGGGCGCTGATGATGAGGAAATGGGCTCACACAGCCACCCGGATACCAAAGGTCGTGAATGCTTGAAGGTTAAAGTAAGTGATTGCGGTCCAGGCTCAAGATCTGTTAGTGTAGTCGCGCAAAACATGCACCAGGTCGCACACTGTCCGCGTCTGGTTTCTTCAGTGCCAATGAAATCCGCAAAAGGAGAAGCCTTCGTGGTGTATTAAGGTTGAGTATCTTGGGGCCGCTGTTATAAGCGTGTATAGCTGTGATTCATGGGCTTTATCCAATTTGCCTTAGGCTCCAAGGCTTCTGCAATTTAGGAATGAGCCTATGGTCACCTAGTTAATCTCTTCATACCTTTCTTTGAATTGTCTCCAGCGGCTTGTAACGCCCCTTTTCCTGGTCACACAGGCTGGCCACCATTATACATGCTCGACTCGAAAAGGGCGGTGTATAGTTTGGAGACGTCGAAGATGACAGTAAGAGTTCCGTGATTACAAAAAACATCCCGTCTGTCAGGTGGGAATCATGAAGAGGCGGAGACCAAGCACGAAAGCCACATCATGCGGACCCGGCATGGCTGGATGTTGTAGTCAGCAAAGCCTGTGATCGGCAGCCACTCCATAACAACGAACCATGACCATACGTCCAAAACAGATACCACAAGGCATGTCACGGTCAATGCCGGTTTTAGAGCCACCTTTCCAATAAGTTTAACCCGTCCAGCTGTACAGGTCCACCGGCAAAACTTTGCGTCTGCCCCTGAGGATCCAGAAGGAGGCCCAGACCATCAATAGCATGCTCGCCCTCCCAATTCGTCGACAGAAGCTGGAAATATTGATCCTCGAAAGAACTGGTTTCCATCTGCGAAGGCTCGTTCGATACTAAGCGGGTGGGATTGCCAATATCCTGCTGACCAGCAGCTAGCACAGGAGCAGAACTGTTATCGCCGGGCTTGTCTTTTCGTCCAGCGTCCTCACCGCCTAGCCTTGACGCAATCGATTCATCAAGATATTGCAGGAACAGGTCGAGCACTGCGTTGTTGATGCGCCATGATTTTTGAACTTCATTAAGCCTAAGAAGACACATCTGGGCGCGGTTTTCTGCTAGCCTCCTGCTGACACCGTCTGCTGTCTTGAGACTGATGGCGTGGATACAGAGTGCGGCGAAAAGGCTGGTGATGAGATGCATTTGGCCGTACTATAGGATCATGAGATACCAAAAGGTATGTATACATTGCACAAAGACTATAGACTCACCTGCAAGATCCTTCTATCAAGCATGTCTTCCGCCAACCTACTTATCTGACACGCAGCATGGAGAGCTATGGCAGTATCATGGGTGTCATGGCGCAAAAGGCCGTTGCGGTGGATCAATATCCGTAAGTGGTGATAAGCCAATTGAAGCAGACAAGTCCACACAGATGGATGTTCATCGCTCGAGATGGTCCTCATTTCTTGGGGCAAACCGGCCTTCCACTCTTCCAAGAATAACCGTAAATCGAACGACTTTGTCCTCTGCGGCCGGCACCCTGCCAGGAATGAAGTGCATGTCAATGACCTTGCCTAGTAGTTGCGCCAGCTCAACCATCTTGATAAGGTATAGCAGGTGTTCCGATGTAGGTGAACCGAGACTCGTTAGCGAATTGTCGTCTTCGTCCTGTCGCAGATCCTCGGCCGTTAGTGGCTCAATATCGCAGGCCTCGCCCCTGACCCTCATTGGCAGACCCAGAGATGCCGCTGACTGCCTTTCATGAACGTAGACGGACCACCATAGCCGTCTGCGGATGCGTGCCATCCTCGCATCTCGGGTTGTGAGCTTTGTAGACCGATGCAGGCCGCAGGCCTCGGCAAGTGTGATGACCACACCTAGCCAGTACCGTACGTCTCGCACATCTGAAGACTCGCCTCGCCAGAAACTTAGGAGGAAGAGAGCCTGCACAAGCGTCATTTGGTCCTTTTTTCCCAATCTGCATGGAACAACAGACGGGCCCTTGTGTAGAGTAGCGATTTGGCCTCCGAGCGGTCGCGAAAGCCCATAGCTACGCTACTTGCCTCGTCACACCAGGTGGCGCCGATAAAAAGCATGGCCTGGAAAAGTAACGGCGAGATGTCCACAGTTGGCAGCCGGCGAGCGACATCTCGGCGGACCAGCACAGGAAAACAAGGATGGAACCATTGGAAGTAGGCCTGGATGACAGGCAAGCACGTCTGCAGGCTGGGAAGGTGAGGGCACCCTCATCTCTAAGATACCGCTCTGTGCCTGGACTAAGATGAACGACACTCGCTGAAGGCGAGGTCTGGTTGTTCGGCGAGGTCGATGGCACGGCTTGGATAGGACAGGACAGGCGGCCCTCTTGAACGTTTGGCTGTGATGCGGTCTCTGGCCGGCTGGACGGCACCAGCGTCAGGAAGTTGGATTCGCCAAAGAAGAGACTGCTTCGGGTTGGAGAGTCGGAGATTGATGGTTGAGCTATAATTCCTGGGGTCCTCGGCGCTGGGTCGGGGGCCTCTGTGACTCGAGGAAGACTCAAGGAACTGGTTCACGATTCGCCCCAGCCAAAGCTCGACTTGATCGCGTGAGACGACCTCCGTTCGCGATACTATTGTGCTGTCGTCTTCTTGGGTATTTGGCCCTTCGCGACGGCAGGACAACACAGTTGCTCTGAATTTTCTCGCAATTCGAACAAGGACGCTTCTGCGTGACATCGCAGCGAATACGATGGGCGTGGCAGTGGGAGCAGGCTTGCTTCGCCCGCGACCGCTTAGTAGTGCCAGTCATGTTGGACTTGTGCTCATTGAGGTTGAGGAGCTTTGGCAATCTCACGATATGCCGCCATCACCTAATCAGGCCAGCTCTGATGCGAGCGGGTATCCGTTGAGCAGACCAAGGAGACTCTCTCGCAGCCATAGTTGCTGTTGCAGGTACTGCGGAAATGTGAGAGGCACCAGTACAAGAATGGCAGTTCACATTGTGGGAGTTTGGGAGGTCAGTTGGAAGTTATGAGTGTGAATCTCTAGGCCTATACTATGTCACTACCTAGGTAAGTATAGCTGAGCAGCCCACTGAGCAGCCCTGTCGTCGCCCTGCTACAGCAGGTTCAGTGTAGCACTTACTGGCTCCGCAATGGCGGCTCCACGAATACGATGTAGCTGCATCGTAGCTGCACAGCGACTTCGGAATTCCCCATCCCAGCGCCTACTTACATACCTGTAGCAGTTCGTAACCTCGGCCTATCACCCTCCTCTACTCCAACAATTGGCAGCCGCTGCCCCTCATCAGCAGAGATGGACAACACCAACGATATCACTCCAGTACAGGACGATCTGTCCAACGGACATCCGATTGCCCCAATTACCGAACAAAACGTTAACGACAAAATTTCGTCCACCGCACCACCCAGTGAAGCAGAAGTCCAGGCCATTGCCGACAGCATCGCAGCCGCTTCATCCTCCGCCGCCGCTGCTGCCGCCGTTGAACCTACGTCACAGCCCTCGCAACCGCCGCCAACCGAGAACACTGCCCGGGTTTACGACGAGAGCAACAACAAGGAAATCGATCAATCCACCCCTCCAGCGCACGAACTACAAACCCTCGCCCCCTTTGACGAGGGCGCATACTGGGATATCCCGAGCATGGCACCGCTCAACGCAGCCTCTGCGGTCAGTATCTGAGCTGTCTGTCTGTCTATCTGCCAGCCTGCGTACTTGCCGGCTTGTTCAGCCCATGGAAATATAAGAGAAACTTTGCAGGGGGCCCCAGAAAAGATCAGACGGGAAAAAAGAACGCAGAAGCATAAGCAGACATAGACAAGATCCCCAAAAGATGAACAGAATAATAACAAGGACGCAGGCCGCAATCGCCCGCCTGCGCGCCTACAAGCCGCCGCCTTTCCCTCTCTGGGACTCGCTGCCCGTCAGCCGTCGCGCAGCCGTCCTCATTCTGCTGTATGCAGATCGCAGGGGAGATCTGAGGGTGGTGATTACCATGCGCGCAGCTACTTTGCGAAGCTTTTCCGGTTTGTGCTGGGTCTGTCTATCACATGTTCCATAGCAGCGGACTGACGGGGTATCTTTCTCTCCTTATTGCGGATTAGGCCATGCTGCATTCCCAGGAGGCAAGGCAGATAGCCTCGACGAGACACCGTGTATGTGGTCACCTTATCCATGTCTGCCCTACGCAAGACCGATTCCCCAAAATGGGTGACTGACCTCTGCGACTCTACAATAGACCAAATAGCCCGCCGCGAAGCCTGGGAAGAGATCGGCCTCCCCCTCAACGACGCCAAAATACCCGCCCCATTCCGCATTGAACACCTCTGCTACCTTCCGCACAGCCTCGCTAAAACCGAGCTTGCCGTCCGGCCTTGCGTAGCGCTCTTGCACTCTGGCGACGATAAGAACCTCCACGCATCTCCCTCCTCCCCCACAGCCGATGAAAGCCTCATCCCCCGCCTGGATGCGAAGGAAGTCGCCGCTGTCTTCTCCGCTCCCTTGCACAACTTCCTCCTCGCTACCGACGAAGTCCACCCAGAGGATGCCTCGAACGGCAATGATGGGCAAGGAGCAACATACAGCTTGCCACCAGGGAAATGGTATGAAGGCAAATGGGTCGAGTTCAAGAACGTGCCCTGGCGTTCGCACTATTTCTACGTCCCCGTGACGCACCAGCGCGTGACTAAACCAAAAGTGCGCGAAGGCGGGCTTGCCGCGCTGGCAGAGAACCTGGAAGAGGAGGAGCAGGACACTGGGCGATACATGGTTTGGGGCATGACGGGCCGGATGCTGGTTGATACGGCAAGAGTGGCTTATGGGCAGGAGCCCGAGTTTGAACATAATACGCATTTTGGTGATGAGGCGCTGATTGAGAGGTTGGCTGGTGAGGGCAGGCTGTATGAGAAGAAGAGGAGGCCTGAGACGGAACTCGTGCAGGACGAGGTCAAGAAGGCCAAGGAGGGGAGCAGGATATAATCCGTATTGTGGCAGCGACCACGAGAGAAGGAGGGTGTTGAAAGACGGCTGTGGAAGCATGACATGTATATATCAAGCCTTTGCAATGAGCGACTGAATTAACCATTGCCAAATGCTATAAATACTGGGTATTGATGCTCTGATGACAAAAATGCTGGATCAAAACATGTATACACAAACACCTACAGGATGAAGGGAGGAAAGGGAAAATCATGCTCCTTCATGGCCATTCAGCCCATTAAAACAACACGACTGGCGAGGACCAACACTCGAGCTTGGGTGACTTCCATCTCTCAATGGCACTGTGTCTCCTTGGTGACGGACGTCTCGGCGCCAAAAGTCAAGTGGCCCAAAAAGGCCCCCAGCGTGACGGCCACCATGACCCAGCCATTGTACGTCATGAAGACCAACCTAGAAATGATATAGTCAGTTTTTGGCGTGCTGTACTCTTTGCAACCCCTTTCCATTCTTGAGTCCTTCTCCTTGTATATGTATCATGCCCTCCATGACACAGAGTCTTAGGGTGAAGGAGCCGAAAAAGGAATATAGCAAGGTTGTCGAAGAAAGACTAAACTGCCACAACTTACATCAACATAAAAGCATAAAATGTCTGCACAGCGTACAAGACGGCCTTGACGAGACGCACCCGCTTGTGAGCCTGCGCCTTGTTCTGCCCTGTCGCCCAAGCCGCCAGCGGCGCAGTCTCAGTAATCGTGTCGTTATTGCTGCCTTTGCGATTTGGGGGAGAAAACGGAACAACGTTTTAGCTAGAGTAAGCAAAAGCTACACCTTCTTTCATTCTTGTTTTATCTCATGTGGCAATGATAGCGCGGGAAAAGACAAACAAGGATACAAGATGGAGAATGAGAAGAGAGACGGAAGCAACAGGGAGTGAATTGCAGTCTCTCCAGTACAATGATGACTCCAACACGTGTTTCCGATCGATTAGGGTAAATGAGGCGCAGAAGTCGTTTCTTGTAGGATTTTCATACTCTCCTCTTTGTCTCTCTTCGATGTGAAGCCCAGTTGAAGAGTGTAGAGGTGAGGCAGGGCACTTAAGTGTATGGACACAGGAAAGACACCGCTTAACAACGCACCCCCCTCCCCGTCCCCCAAGGCACAAAAAGCAAAAGCAAGAAGCATAAAAGAAAAACTCACTGGGATACGTCTCAAGCCTCTTGTTCATGATAATTTCATAGCGTCTCGTGCCCGCCCGCAGGGCCTCGTAGCCCATGCCGATAAGCACAACGGCCAACAGCGAAAAGATGAGGCCGGCGGTGGTGCGAATGTGCCACGACTCAAAGACGATGCACAGGTTGGTTGTGTCCCAGGTGAAGAGCATCTAAGGGGTTTTTTCTCCTGTCAGGTGTCCATATGTACATGTTTGATGGTCGTGATGGTGATGGTGGTTGGTTTCGTATCTTACGTTCATGCTGCACATGGCGGGCATATCGTGGCCTGGCATGTCCATGTCGCCGTGGCCCATCATATGGTGTGCGTGGTGGTCCATGGTTATCAGAGTGCTCGTCGTTTCGGTTGCAGGTGGATTGGTAAATAAGTAAGCGGCGGGGCAGTCAGGCGGAGTCGTCGGTGAGAGAGAGGATCGTGGCTGCGATGGCTGGTAGATATGGTGGTGTATCGAAGTGAAAGGGTGCAAGAAAGTCGCGTGGCACGTATGCAACTTGTCAAAGCGACACCAGCTGTTTTAAAAAGAGGTCGGTGAAACCACCCACCCCCCAGACTGGGTTGAGTGTGGCTGTCGCTTCGCTTGGGCTGGGCTGGCGTTGGTAGGCTGGCAGGCCGGGGAAAAGCGTTTATTAATTTGCTCAAACTTGCGCAAGACTACGCTGGAGTGGTGAGTGCCCGCGCCCAGCCGGTTCAAATAGACGTTTGCTTTAGCGGCACTCAGGCCCTGCAGGGACTTCTTCAGAGCGCTAGAAGGTACAAGATAACGCGACGTCCGCTGTGTCAGTAGGGTGCCCTGGGTGCCTGGGTGCCTTTGTCAGCCAAGTCAGCCAAGTCAGCTAGACTGGCAGACTGGTTGACTGGGTAGTAGGCACTAAGCTTTGGCGGCCCTAGGCTTTGGCGGCCCTGGCAACTGATTGTTTAGGACTGAGTACCTGAACCACGGGCATCCATCTACGTACCCAGAAGGATACTCGTAGACTACTTACTTTGTCAAAAGGGCTCTCAAAGAAGCCGAAACACCCGAAATATACTCAGTTGTGCAATGTAACATGATTCCTCAGTATCTAGCGTGGCTATAACGGCGGGACACTCCCCTCGATACATGCTTTTCGGAGGATTTGGTATCCTAGAGCGCATGTCCGGGAGACTTGCGTGCTATGCGTGTGCCAAGCATCGCACCCGTCCCAAGCACGACAACTCTAATGCACTTATACTCACCGCACACGCAGGACGCAAACAAATAACAACAAGAGGTCAGGCTACACACGTATTGATGGACGATCAGTGCCGGATGGGGTACAAGAGCACGTCTGCCCGTTTTATAATCTATGCGCTTCTTCTTTCCAAATGGTATATACAAACAGACAAAACAAAATGCCCACGAAAACAGTAAACCTTTCATCATACACATCACAAAATCATCTTGGCCCTTCCCTTCGCCTTTGATTGTCGGTTTCTTCATGTCTCGGCAAAGACATATGAGCTTCCGCTCTCCACCACTGGCACCTCCAACTTGGCCTCCTCAAGTTCCTTGCCATCCACACGGATACCGGCCGTCATGACCTCACCGGGCAGCACAGGACCGACACCCTTGGGGGTACCGGTGATGACAATGTCGCCGGCCTCGAGCGTCATGACCTTGGAGATGTCGCTGAGCACGCGAGGGATCTGGAAGAGGAAGAGGTTGGTCGAGTCCTCCTGGCGCGTCTCGCCGTTGACCTTGAGCCAGATCTCGATGTTGTGGGGGTCGGGGATCTTGGACTTGGGGATCACGTGGCTGATGGGGAGGAAAGTGTCGAAGCCTTTGGAGATGTCCCAGGGAAGACCCTTCTTCTTAGCCTCCTCTTGGATGTTGCGGGCAGTCATGTCGATGGAGAGAGCGTAGCCTTTTGGACGGAGAAGGAAATATTAGTAAGTGAGGTAAAGAAAGATTGCAGCAAAATGAAGTTCAGCTTGACTCACTCTCAATGGCATCAAAGGCAGCCTTCTCGTCATTTGCGTCAAGGTCTCGGACCGTCTTGCCGATAATGAGAGCCAGCTCAATCTCGTAGTGCAGGTTGATGCCCTTGGGGCGGACGACAGGGCCGGCGCCAGGTTGCAGCAGCGTGGTGGGAGGCTTGAGGAAGAAGAAGGGCTGCTTGGGCCGAACGTTGTTCAGCTCCTTGACGTGGTCCCTGAGCATCAATTGAATTGTTAGTATACTCGACACGACGCGACAGCCAGAGGGAGCTCCAAGCAAGCTCCCAACAGAGAGGATGAGGAACTCAGTACTCACGCATAGTTGCGGCCAATGCAGACAATCTTGCTGGGGGTCTTGACGGTAGTAGCCATGGTTGCAAATCCTCTTCGAAAGACGTTCATCTTCTCAAGCTTCTTCTCGGGACGGTCCTTTGCGCTGGTGGTCGGTCTGCTGCAGCTTGCTTTATACTTCAATCTGAACAGACACGGAGCTCACTTGAAGGCGCCTTTTGCCTCTGGCTAGCTGTGCTCCCCGTTCGGCGCTTGATCGGCAAACCCGGTTGAGGGGTTCGGCGCTGTCGTAAACCCGCAGGGGTTACGCGGGGACCAGCGCCAGCTCGGCGTGCAAAAGAAAGGTCCGGCAGGGCCGCAGCCTCGTGACCAGACATACCTGGCTAGCAACTCGAGGGTCTGCTTTCCTTTGTAGCCGCTGGTTGAATATTGAGCCGGTGGAAGGAGGGAGTGGGTGCTGTGTAATGGGATTTACTGGCCCCTTGTTGGACGCCTTGTGGGAATTGTTTTGGTTAAGAGTCAATGAACCTTTCGCTGGTGACCAATTTTCGGGGCTCTGATGTATCTAGAGCGGGTGGATCCGCGGGCCTCACGCGCGTTGACGTGCCTAGTCTCGACTTATCCGGCTGCTACAACATGGACATGCTCGGATTGCAAATGTAGAGACACTGGCTGGCTGCTGTTGGTTTTAAAATGCGGTTCCCGGATATTGTTTATAGATATCGCTCGTAGAGCGATCCACGAAGAGGAGGAGCTGTCTTTGTGCTTTTCTCGCTGTTATTCATTGCGTGACGCGGACTGCGAACGGTTTGCGCTCGATCTCTTCTTCTCATGGTATTGCTCGACACCCCAATCTCTCACGACAGCCAGCTACTCGTACTGCCCGTCTGCTCATCACTCTACCATCGCAAGGTTGTGACCAAATTATGACGTGCTGGAGCGGACCTTCTCAAATCGATGGCTTCTCTTGTCGACACAGTCGCCGTTGCTGGCTGATTGGGCAGTCGAAGTCCAATCCACTACTACGACTTTAGCAGAGAAATCATTGACATCGTCCGCTACCATATGCAATCCAAATAGCCCCAGTGCTCGACGCTCGCTTGGAGTTGCAGCAATCGACAAGGTGGAGGGCATGCCGAGAAACTGGGGCTTAGAGCAAGTCAGAAATACGGCCGACTCAAGCCGACACGACCGCGCAAATGAGAAGCAGAGCACTGGAGCACTGCTGGCTGCTAGTGCTAACAGCCCTGCGCTCTCCATCTCAGGGCGTCTCTAACTTGCCGGTCTCGGTCCCTTCTTTAAAGGCAATCGACGCTTCGAGTGCAGAAAGCGGTTACGGACCTCGGTCGAACTGCGCGCTGTATCCACCTCCACATATTGCGCGACTCCAGCAGCAGCACGACAATTCTGTGACGAAAGGGAAAAGAGCAGGCGATTTGATGCAATGTGGGATCGCTATCGAGATGCGCATAGTTGACGCGGTTGAAGGCTGTCTGCACATGGGCTTCTGGCACACCAGTGGAGGATTTTCGGCGGCCTTCTAGCGGTCCTTTCTCGACAAGAAACCAGGCCGGGCAGCTGTGGAATGTACCCAGCCAATCGCAGCCTGAGGAAGCCGCAGAGAAGATAGCCAGAGCAACATAGCTTGATACGAGTGCAAGGCAGCGCACGATGGCGGATGCGTCCGCAGCGGGAGGAACACAAAAGGGCAATGCTGCGCTTGCCAGGTCTCGTGGCCTAGACCCTTGGTTCTTTCAAAAGCAAGGGACAACAAGCAGCCAACCAGATGATTGACAATAAAGGCACCGCTAGGCGATGCGCACTGTCCATAATCGGTCATCAGCCCTACATACAGGCACCGATGAATGAGTTCGGAGGGCTGGGCGCCGCGGCTCGTGGTTTGACAGGGGCCATATGTTGAAAGCATGTTGCAGTGTGCCGCTCCGTACTGTTCTTCTTTCTCCTGGCGCGTGTGTGAAAGATGCAAATTCCGCTGTCGTGGCCGGAGAAGGCTGGTCGCAGTCTCGTCTGCTGCATGTAGAAAACGGGAGGGTCGGAGGCTTGCGTACCAAGGGCGAGATGCCCTGCCAGCCTGCCAAGCCCTATTATAGAACGCTTGCAGGATGGAAGCCACCCCTGCTGTCAGAATCCGGGGAAGAGGGTCAAAGCTTCAGGCCGAACATCCTTTTCCCCGCTACGCTAACAATCCCACTTTCCCCGCCGGAGCACCTGCAAGCGAGGGTTGGCTGGCTGGCTGGCCGGCTGCAGGCCTCTCCCTTGTCACCATTCTACAGCGCCTGACCAGCCCAACTGCCAGCCCAAACCCGCCAGCCCGCGCCCCTGGCCAGCAATCTTGCCAGCATTTGGCGCTGGGATTTCAAGGCTGTGGTTTGCATCATCGCTGGCGAGCAGCAAGTAATTTGTTCCACCGCTATAATCAAGCTTACGACTACCATTACAACACAAGACCTTCTCCAACGCAATCAGCAGCAGCAGCAGCGCCGCCACCACCAACACCACATCCTTCTTAACGCCCACCGCTATTCTCTACTGTGTCGCTTCTCGCGTGTATACTTCTTGCAAACAACAACATTTGCTATTGCTCTCTAGCTTCTGTGCTCCGCCCTCATTTTCAGCACATGCGCTTCAATCACCGTGGCCTGTCTCAAACCGTGCCCGAGAGCTTATAGCAACCTTCTGTCTACCCTAAAGACCTGTCAGCCTGTACTGTAACCGTCATCGCTCGGGCATGAGAAGAAATGGAATCGCTACAGCTGGCACAGATGCTGGCTGACATCTCGGACCTCAGCGCCGCAGTGAGTTTCGACCTAGACCCCTCTCTAGGATGTCGCTGTCCACCAAAAAGCAATTCACTCTAACCGCTCACGTCTCTCCTCTTGCAGGATCAGAGAGCCGCCAAAGGGCTCGTCACCGCTAATAAGACGCTCCCGACAAACCCTTCCCACCCTTATCCTCTAACGCAAGACACCTCCTCCGCCGCCGCGGCTGCGCCGGCCGGCGCCCAGCTGCGCCCAGCCTCCGCTGTTCCTTCTGGCAACCGCTTCGACAAGTTTGGCCGCAAAATCCTTACCCCACCCGCCATGTCGCGCACCAATTCGACCGGTCCTCCATCATCGCAGACTACCTCCATGCCCGGGACGCCGCGCGAACTCGATGATGATGTACACCAAGCCAGTACGCTGATGACTCTATATGAGATTCGCAACCGGCTCAAAC
Source organism: Coniella vitis (assembly GCA_011317545.1). Taxonomy (NCBI): domain Eukaryota; kingdom Fungi; phylum Ascomycota; class Sordariomycetes; order Diaporthales; family Schizoparmaceae; genus Coniella; species Coniella vitis. The sequence continues at coordinate 2,936,877 of WUJK01000003.1, forward strand.
AGCAGGACAGTACCGGACTTAAAAAGGCGCGTGAGCAGATCGATGCGCTGATTGCAAAGAATAAGCAGCAGCAGCAGCAGCAACAGCAGCATTCACAGAAGCGCCACTCCCCAGAGCACAGCCACGGTAACTCCCAGACTGGTCAGCTGGATGGTCAGAATTCAGAGCAACGTTCACGGCCTATTTCGCGGATGTACACATATCCCAAGGGTGATCAGACGCCTGATACTCCGAGCGGAGCTAAATAGGAAGATGGTTGGAGTGTTATTGGACGAAAGGTGTGATCCTCAGGTTTGGCGTACGGGAAAGGACTACGCGACACGAATAAGAACAACGATAATGGCGTTTTGGGATTGGAAAAAAGTTTGATGATGTGAAACTGGGCGTGGGATAGTGTGACAGCAATAATATTTTCGGATCGGACATCACTGGTCGGATGAATTGATTGACGATGGATGAATGGAAGCATGCACGAGCGGGCGGGACCATGCATGAACGGGGCCATCATGACTTGTACAATCTGGGATTGCTGGACGTCAGGACAATGGCGCAAACTGTAAGATAGAGACGGAGCGAAGAAGAAGCCCGTTATTTTGAGTCCAGAGCACACACAAGTAGCTATTCCCGGAGCAGCGTGCGCAGCGCTTATGATGACATGCTATACCTTTTTCAGTCTTGAGTATACTTGTTGCAGGACGCAATATCGAAATACTGAGTGCAAACTGCGTTAATCTGGGAGTCTCAGATTGAATCAGTGCCTTTTATCTGGTCTTATTTGTTTCATTGTCTGCGTGATGTGAAGATCCATCAGTATATACCTACCTAAGTAGTATGTAAGCCTTGTGATTTCCTAAGGCGTTACTTGGTGCCTTTGCAGTGATAGGCGTGCTGTACCATAGTATGTAGCCTTTGCAAAGTACTTGCAGCGTCGGTGCCTGCTAGGCCACTGTAACGCGTCTGGCCCGGCAGCCCGCCTGCAGCAGATGCGTCTTGGCGAACCCCGGCTAGTTCAAATTTCCAGCCCCGACGTCACTGGCAAAAGCACCCTCGCCCATTCTCCTGATGCTGCTTTCTTTTCGTCGACCTTTCTTCCTGTCCGCCCGCCCGACGGCAAACGCGCCTACACATACACGACTCACCACGATCGCTTACCCGCCTCTCGAGCCGTCAAAATGGCGACCGGTGTGGACGCCAAGCTCCTGAAGAGCACAAAGTTTCCTCCCGAGTTCAGCCAGAAGGTCGATATGACCAAGGTCAATCTGCAGGTCATGAAGAAGTGAGTGTTTGTTCGCCTTCCTTGGCCCCACCTCCCGCCTGCTTCACCTACCGACGTACCATTTTTGAGGGAGATATGCAAGCTTAGGTCTTCGCTAACATAGAAGATGGTATGTAGATGGATTGCAGGCAAGATCTCTGAAATTCTGGGCAGCGAGGATGATGTTGTTATTGAGCTGTGCTTCAACCTGATTGAGGGGTCGCGATATGTGAGTTGATCTGAACTGCTCCTCGTGCCGAATCCACGCTTCTGCTGCTCAGGCTGCTGACATTGACCTGCTACAGCCCGATATCAAGTCTTTACAGATCCAATTGACTGGCTTTCTCGACAAGGACACGGCGCCCTTTTGCAAAGACTTGTGGAATCTGTGCTTAAGTGCCCAGGCTAGCCCCCAGGGCGTGCCCAAGGAGCTACTCGAGGCCAAGAAAATGGAGCTGATACAAGAAAAGGCAAGCTACGCGACCACATACAAGACGATGGCCGAAAAAAGTTTCCGTGGCTAACACGCATGGACCAACAGATTGAAGCCGACAAGGCTGCTGAAGAGGCACGCAAGAGACGAGAAGAGTTTGAAAGCCGCCGAGCACGGGGCGGCCGCATAGACAGCTACCGAGGAGGTCGTGGCGAGAGAGATGGTTATGGTGGCCGCGGCCGTGGTTTCAACCGTGGTGGTCGTAGTCCGTCTCGGTCGCCACCATCTGGTCGGCGTGGTGGACGTGATTTCTATCGTGGACCTGCTCGAGGCAGGGACTCGTATCACCCTGGCGGCGAGCGGCGAGGAGGCCATCGCGATGACCGACGACGGAGGTCACGGAGCCGATCTTCATCTGTCAAGTCGTCGAGATCTCGTTCAGTCTCTCGGTCCTCCAGCCCTGACGGTGGTCGACGCCGATCTCGGAACAAGGTCCGGGCCAGAAGCCGTTCTCCATTCCCGCGGGAGAACAACTACCGACCTATTCGCCGGCGATCTCCTTCCAACGACAGAGAGTCACCTGCGCCCAAGAGGCGTCGATACTCTTCATCTCGCAGTCGCTCTCCAAGTCGTTCTCGATCCCGCTCCGCGGATAGGCGAAGGAGGGCCCGCTCCCGTTCGTCATCCCGCTCAGTGTCTCGATCGCGCAGCCCTCCCCCGCGCAGAAGACGTTCCCGAAGTTTCAGTCGCAGTCGTAGCCGTAGCGCAGGCCGAGGACGAGGAAGGCGAGGACCCAGTCGCAGCAGGTCGCCGAGCGAATCACCGCGTGACTCGCGCCGGCTATCACGCTATCGCAGTAGAAGTTCAAGTCGCGGTGGAGGCAAGGGAGGCGGAGCAAGAGGACGTGGCAACAAAAAGTCGCGCAGACATAACTCATCCTCCATCTCATCTCGCGACCGTTCAAGAGACAAGACGGCTGATGTTTCCGATCGCGAAGACAGAACTACGACCAGACCCAAAACACCGCCACCGGCAGCAGCTAAGAAAAATACCTCCGAGCCCAAGGCAGCCATCCAGGATGCCTCACCGCAGGTACGCTAGCCTCCTTGACCGGGCTATTTTACTTCTCCATTATTATTTTTTTGATAGGCAAACAACCAGATGGAGCTGGAAATCATTTAAACATCTCTTGATTTGTTTATACTTTTTTTTGCATTTCTATTAGTGAAGGCCAAAAACGCGCATACTAACCGAGCCGTGGTATTGATTGTTTTGAGCCTATTACAGTCAATGAAAAGAAAGAAAGAAGCACAAGAAGCTACCAACCAGCTGCGAGAAAGAGAGCTGCGAGAACGGCTGATCAGCATGAGGAGGTCTTCGAATGCTGGCTCAAGTAATGCCTGATGTTAACATGGTTATTTCGGGCATACCTCATCAGACTCTACAAACCCTTTTGATAGCTATGTTCCCAAGGTTAGTCGGTGGACAGAGATCTCAACAGAGAGCAATGACAGAGGTCTCCCTTGTCCTAGAGTGGTCATTTTGCAGCATGAATTAACAAACTTAGGCAACGAACAAGAGGCCATATCTTGCTCTCGTTTGTTCGATAGTGGTGGGGGAATACAAGGTAAACAGTATCTTATAGTAACAGATCTGCTCCGTTGAACAGAACATATTGTATTCATATCAGCCCTTGCCTGTTGCTGGTTGTACCCTATGTATTCCTCTTTATTTTCTTTTAGATTATTATTTTTTATGCACCTGGCCACGGTACATCAGCACAGCAACATAAGAAGAGGTGGTAGCTGAGATTAACGAGCCTGCATAGTACACAGTACCATAGTATACAGTACAGCAGGGTGGGGCCCTGGTCGTCGGGCGAAGCGGCTCCGAAAACAAGCCTAGGTACTGCCGTAGCTGCTCGCACTCCGCGCCGCGCCGCGCCTGCGCCATGGGGAAAGTTTGTCGCTTTTCAACAAATATACAAAGACATCACAATCACACCACCACCACCACCACCAACACTATCAACTTGAAACTGCATTTCTTGGGGAAGAAAAAAAAAAAACAGGCAAGAAAAGCAACATTCCATCGCAACAGCAGCCAGTGAACGGCATACCTGAGCGACAGCAACGACGCGCAACACACGCCTGCCCTCTGCCGATCTGCACCCTCTGTGCCGGAACACACAACCCTTACAACCACGTTTACGATGAAAGGAAAGTAGGAAAAAGGCCAATAATAGGAAAGAGAATAAGAAGACGCCAAGAAGAGCATAGGGAGAGAGGGGGTACGCGCGGGTCAGATAAAGCAGACGTGGAGCGCAAGGAGCGTTAAACGACCAAAAGATATAGGAACAGGGCCAGGAACGGACGCAGGCACAAACACAGAAGAGAAGAAGAAAAAAAGGGGGGAGCGTCAACGAAAGATGGGTGACAGCACAAACGGCGCCGGCGGCGGCGGTGGTGGAGCTGGTGCAGGAGGCGCAGGAAATGGGAACAATGCAAACAACAGCACCACCACCAATAATAGTGGCAGCAGCAATGGCAACAAGTCCACGGGCGCAAGCGGGGCGACGAGTAACCACAATGAGGGCGGAATTCCGTTCTATGAGTCGCAGCGCAAGCATTTGAAGGAGTTGCTGGAGAAGAGGCGTAAGCTTGCCGAGAAGATGGTGAGTGTGTTCTTTTGCACTATGATGCGCCTATGAGCCCTTTCTTTTCTTGCGACAAGCCCTAACATGAAAAATGGCTCGCTAATATTTACCTTTCTTGCCACTTTCCACCATGCATAGCAACGCGACGAAGAGACAATCGAACAAAAAGAAAGTGAATACCTCGAGTCCACTCCAGCGGGCAACATTCTCACGGGCTTTGACAACTACACCAAAGGCACGACGCAAGCAGCAGCGGCGCAGCGGCGCAAAACAGGCACATTGGACCAGCATCGTGTGTTCTCACGCAGCAGTATCTCGTACAATGCCAACGCAGCGGCGGCGGTAGCAGCAGCTGGAGGGGCTGATCAGTCGACCGCCACAACGCCTGGATCGAGCCATGCACCCACACCGGTCAGTAGTACGTTTGGAGTCGGGACGCCAACGGGCAGTGGAGGCGGAGGAGGGGGAAGAACGGTGTCTGTTGTGCGGGATCGCAAGAAGAAGGGGCTTGTGGGTGATGGGGCAGGGGATAGCGAGAGTGATGCCAAGGAGGTCAAGAAGGTGAGGACCAACTTTGGGGCATCGAGGAAGTGAATGAAGAAGTTTTGGGGAGGGGGGCGGATGTGGGCTGGGCTGTCTGGGCTAGCATCTAGGAAGGCCAGTCAGTACTGAATGAGACCAGACTGGTGAGGCTTCTGATATAGGGTGGGATGGATTTATCATCAGCTTGGCGTGGCTGTTTGGCTTGCGCGGCTTAGGGGGGTTGAGTTGTATCTTGCGGTGCAAAAGAGGGGGTCGTTTTACTCTACAATTCTCAGCGACGGCGTTGGGGAGGGAAATATAAAACAGTTCATGGGATATCGAAGAAGGGCCAACGGAATGAAATGCTCTACGCGCTCGTACATCGTAGAGGGCAATGAATGAATGTACAGGGGGAAGGTACATGGCTAGCAAACCGACCCTCCCCCTCTCCCCCCCCAAAAAAACCATTGGATCTTATGTAATACAGCGGCAACTGTTGTTAGAGTCATGCTGATGCTGGTATCATATTGTACAGACAACCAATTACCTAGATATCTGGAATTATAAGCAGCTAGAAAGAAGTGCAAGCGGACGGCATCGTCATGTTCCAGGTCACAAGCGGAACAAGAAGTCTCTTTTGAGATGATTGCGAGAATCGACAGCATCTCTTCTTCCGTATGTAGTAAGTATGCCCGTTGTAACTTGCAGTCATCTAGAGGGAATTCCTCTACCTTCCTCTTTATTAGGCAACTGAGTGTTGTCGTCGGTTTGTTCGTCCTCACCCCTATCTGCAGTAGACCGATGCGACATCAGGGTGCCCAGCGGGTGCCCAGCGGGTGCCCCCGCAGTGCGAACCCCGCTGAACAAACCCGGTAGCAGCAGGGGCGGGAGCGGCGTTTATCAGTGAGGGGTTCTGTAAAGCTTATGTACTATGTAATACTATGATGGTTGGCTGGGCGCCCCCCAATCCACCCCAACTGCGGGGTCAACAATGAACGATAAGTAGAAAGAAGTAAGTACATGCATACCCACGCGCACGCGTAACTACACATCAAAGGAGCAGTAAGACGGATTTGAACGAGTCAATGAATGCGTTGACAGACAAGATGAGCTGCTATTATCACTTGAGGATAAAGAGACCGAATCAAAACAAACGGGTCGAGCACCAGCTGCGTGCGAGCCACTTTGTCTCCGTGGTTAAGTTCAAGGCCCCGGGCCATCCTCTCGATACTATGAATAGGTACCGTAGCGGGGCGGGGAAAGCCAAGTAAGTCAGTCCGTCCGTCTGTCCTAGTGGCAATGGTAACTCTATGATGAATTGGATTCCTGTACCACAAAGAGCAAGGAAAAAGAAAAGAAAGAAAAAAGAGGGGGAGGGGGGTGGTTAGCAGAGAAGAGAAATCGACTTGTTTCTGGAATAAGATCATGTCGTGCTGCTGATTTCGTTGCTCTGTTTCTGCCGCTTTTGGCAACACGCGACATGGACTCGTTCTTCTTATGAATTCTCTTGGCCATTCGCATAATCCCCTCTTTCCCCGTTTGGGCTTGGCCGAATCCGTACTCACGGGGCTGTTACCCACCGTGTGGCTCCTGCCCTTTTTATGTTATTTTATCTTTTTCTCTTGGGACTATTGGGCCGGTATACATATTACATAGGTACCTAGCTAGTGCTTGGCTGGGTACCTGGTTCGAGGTACTTAATCGCCAGCATCTCCTCATCGCCTGGCTCATCTGGTCCGTCTGCCCATGACAAGCTTCAACAACAGCACGCGACACCAACAACAGCGGAGTTGCCAGCACAGCATAGGACAATGATTTGACTGGCGCACTCTCTCACGCTTCCTTTCGCTCTTCAGACCTACAGACAAACCACAGCTGTCTATATACTTGCTTTCGCCATTGTCGCTCTCTTTTCCGCCAATACATATCGATATCAATATCACTGTCGCCTTCTTCGTGGGCAGGCGTGTTTCTATCTAGCACTACATGATGACCATCTGTGCGACCAAATTGACCCCAGAGGTGCTGCTCTCGGCTCCCAGAAGATCGGCGGGAAGCCCAAACAGCACCGGCAAGTTAGTTCTTTACACGGTGCGTCTCGTTCTGTCTCTTGAATCGCACCGGACGGCCTCTCACAGCAACAACGACAAGACAACGACGACGGCAGCAACAACGACAACACTGGTGGGCCGTCGATGATGATCTCTGGCACATGCAAGGCGGATGTCCCCACACAAACACGAGTGGCAGCTGGCTGACGTGCTGACTCAATTGCCTCCACCAGACATCGACTTATTCATTCAATGATCACAAAAAGACACTTCAGATCCATGTCTTGGAGGTCGAATCTGGTCGCTCGTCCAGCCTGTATCGGGATAGTGCCTACAGCGAGCCCACGTGGGTGAGCGAGACCGAATTCCTCGTCATAAGGAATGGCGAAAAGGGCACCTCGAGTCTGCTCGTGGCCGATGTCAATAAGCCTGGTGCTACGTGAGACCTCTACCATCCCCTTACTTTGCTTTCTATACCCTGGAAGCAGATATCGCTTACAACAAGTTGCTGACCACCTCCTGCAGGCCAAAAGAGATCAGCAAGTTCGCAGGCTCCATTGCTAACCTCAAGATCAAGCAACTCAGCAATGGCAGCATCGCCTTGGCCTGCTCTGCCGTCGTGACCCCCAAGGGCGACATGTACAGCCCCGACGCCGACAAGAAGTCTCTAACCACAGCAAAAATTTACACGAGCCTGTTTGCCCGCCATTGGGACTCATGGCTGACCGAGAACCGCAATGCTATCTTTTATGGCTCGCTTAAAAAGACCTCAAGCGGCTCCTACGCCCTTGAAGCACCAGGCCTCGTCAATGTGCTCAAGGGCACAAAGCTACAGTCTCCCGTGCCACCGTTTGGCGGCTCGGGCGATTTTGACCTCGGACCAGCTGGGCTCGTCTTTGTCGCCCAGGACCCCGAGTTGAGCCCGGCACTGTACACAAAAAGCGACCTGTATTTTGTCCCGCTGCGTTCCTTCACCGAAGACGCACCGCCAGTGCCCCAGCTCGTCAAGACAGGCGCTCTGCGAGGCTACAGCGGTGCCCCAGCATTCTCTCACCGTGGCAACGCCGTTGTCTTTACGCGCATGCGCAGCGACCAATATGAGAGCGACAAGACGCGCCTGCTGCTTATTCCGGACATTAACGATCTTGCCAATGTGCAGGAGTTTTACGCCACGCCCGATGGTGAGGGCGGGTGGGATCGTCGAGCAGAATCCGCGCTGTGGAGCGCCGATGATTCGGAGCTGTACGTGACTGCTGAGGACGAGGGAAGAACGAAGCTATTCCGTCTGCCTGCATCGCCGCTGGGTGCTCGCGAGCTGCCGCAAATCATTTCACAAATTGACGGATCAATCAACGACGTCAAGCCTGTGCTGGACTCGTCGTCGTCGACGAATAAGCTATTTATCAGCGCGAGCAGCATAACTGATAGCTCGTTTTACACCACACTTGACTTATCATCGTCAGCTACATCAGCCAAACCTACCCATACTCTGGTCTCCTCGCACTCTAAGCAGGGCCGCGTCTTTGGTTTGTCACGCAGCCAGGTCAGCGAGATCCGGTTTCCAGGTGGTGGCAATGGCGATTACGAGGTGCAAGCGTGGGTGGTCAAACCATCCACCTTTGACGCCAACAGCAAGACCAAGTATCCCCTCGCGCTTGTGATCCACGGTGGTCCGCAGTCCGCGTGGGGAGACAGCTGGTCAACCCGATGGAACCCGGCCGTATTCGCCGAGCAGGGCTACATTGTAGTCTGCCCCAACCCTACAGGCAGCACAGGCTTTGGCATGGCTCTGCAAAATGGCATTCGCGAGAACTGGGGCGGGCGTCCCTACGAGGATATTGTTGCGTGCTTTGACTATGTCGCGCGTACAATGGGCGATGTGGTGGACGTGGATCGCGCAGTTGCGCTGGGCGCCAGCTATGGCGGGTACATGGTCAACTGGATTCAGGGCCATGAGCTGGGTAGGCGGCTCAAGGCGCTCGTATGCCACGACGGCGTGTTTAGCACGTTGAATCAGTATTCGAGCGAGGAGCTGTTTTTCCCCATTCACGATTTTGGAGGCCAGTTTTGGGCGAATCGGGCAGGCTATGAGAAGTGGGATCCGGCGAGGTTCACAAATGAGTGGGCGACGCCGCAACTGGTTGGTTTACCTTTTTTGGTTGATTTAGTCTTTCTTCGTCTGTCTCGGTTTTCCATATGTGTTTTTACTTGGGCTTGTCCTCGTTCATGCTCAAGGAGAAGACGCCCATCCGTGCACACCTGTTCATTCCTTGGAAACAAAACGCAAAGGGCTGACAGAGCCCGTACTTGTCTAGGTCATCCACAACGAACTCGACTACAGATTGCCCATTTCCGAAGGACTGGCGGCCTTTAACGTGCTGCAGTCGCGAGGGGTTCCCAGCAAACTTCTCGTCTTTACAGATGAAAACCATGTACGTTATGTGTCGTTTTATTTTTTTCATTTGGTCAACGTGGCTTTGGTATCCTTGTGATACGTATCTTGGTATACAGTTGGCAGAAGCTGACATTGGTGAATAGTGGGTGCTCAAGCCTGAGAACTCGCTTGTTTGGCATAAAGAAGTGCTAGGCTGGATCAACAAATACTCTGGTGTGGGAGACGGCTCGTCGTCGTAGAGGGATACAGCAAAAGCAAGGTTGGGTTGATGATGTGGTCCTTGGGATGATGTGGTTCTTGGTGACGGTTCTTGGATTGTGCCTAGGGGGATTGAGACGCATTGGTAAGGTTCAACAAGATTGCAACAAGGGATTTTGGAGTATGAGCGGATCGTGGTACAGGATTGTCAAGGAAAGGAATGTTTGCTTCTGCCATAGCTTGTGTTACTGCATCAATAGTAGATGGGCAAAAGCGAGTGGAATTCGTTCAGATGTAAAGCAGCGTTGAGTAATTACAAGGTAGCGGCAATGATCAGACAGCAAAATGCTCCAAGAATATCCGATGCCTTCCCCAGTAAAGCAAATGTGCCCACCACTATATGATCAAGAATTTTCATAATCAGAACACGCGTGTATGTGCCCGTCAGACAAAGTCAACAACCGAATCCACTGTCCCTGCTTGCACAAAATCATAGACGAAACAGCTCAAATGACAATCCAGCAAGGTCACTCGAAGAAAGAATCCGGCAATGTGGCCACCTTGAGAACCCCGCGGACCGCATCCCACGTTACCTTACTCGTGAGCGCCAAAATTCTCCCCCGAGAGGGCCTTGAAGCGGCAGGGTGGGCCATCTCAGCGGGCAGTTTCTCTAGGAGTTCTCGTTGGAACCAGAGAGAAAAACCAGTGTCGTTGCAGCCGTCGATAAAGGACCAGATGAAGCGGCGTTGGTCGCGGGGCCGCGATTCTTTGAATTCTTGCTTCTTGAGGAGGAAGTGGCGTTTGATGGATTCGAAGCGGTCCGTGTACGCGGTGTTGCTGCTGGAGTTGCTGCTACCTTGCGCGGAAGGAGAGACATGGACGGATTGTTTGTGGTGTAGTTGTGACTGCTGCTTTTGAGGCATCAATTCGTGACTGTGGAGGGCATCGTGCTTATTGCGAGCTGGAATTCTATCTGGTCTGGCAGCAGAAGGCTGCTCGCCGTACTCGATGTCACGGGAGCCACCTGGACGCTCAACTGGACCGGCAAATGTGTTGCTGCGGTTCCAGGTTTCAGTGGCACGCTCCTGAATACCTGAGACTGGCGGGCCTATGCTCCTTTCACGATTAGTCGAAGAGCAATTCTTTGATTGCAAGAAAAAGACAATCTTGAACCACAAAGGGATGAGTGAATAGACATACCCCGGCCAACCAGCCTGGCCACATGCTCAACAACGCCTTCCACATCCTCGAGGCGAATCTCAACCTGTGTCATCTGGCTCTGCAGCTCCAATACGGTCGCATTGTCAGTTCCTTGCTGCTGCTCCCGGTCCCGGTCCCGCTGCTGCTGCACCATGCCCATGAGGCGACTTCGCAACGCCTCAACGCTTCCACGTGAATCCTCGGTCGCGATCCTCATCTCGGCGTTGGCCCGCGCAGTCGCCTCGACATTTCGCTGGAGATCGTCATGTTTGGCGCGCAAAGCATCGTTGAGGGCGAGGCAGGACTCGAGACGGGCCTGAAGGGCCTGATTATTGGTCTGGATGGCCTCATTGGTGGTTACGAGCTTGGTGTGCGCATTCTGAAGGGTTGTCAGGCGTGTTTCGAGGGCAGAGACGGTTATTTGCAGCGAATTTAGTGCCGTGTGCAACGCTTGGGTGTCTGCTTTGGCGAGAAAGTGCGTGATGGTTTCGAGGTACAGGCGTTCGTCTTCGGAGGAGCAGGTTGAGAGTAGGGAGGCGGGCATGTTGGGTGGTGGGTTTCAGTGCTGTTTGTGATGTAATGTCGGACGCTCTGGCGCTCTGGGCATCTGGACCAGCTTTGAAGCTTTTTTTTGCAGGCATGGACAAGACAGGTGGTGAATGACGATAGCCTCGGAAGTGGGCGGATGTGGAATCTTATCGTGGCAGAGCCTCGAGCCCCGAAACCCATGTGGATTGGAAGAAGGAAGGAGGGCGAACTGGATGGTGCAACGAGCCAGCCCAGCGCAGCGCAGTTGCGGAAGGTGCGCCGCAGTCCCATTCACGGCGCTCTTTCTTGATCACCTGCCAAGCAGAAAGTCAAGGAAGGAGCACACGCCTGCCTGATTGACCGTTCTAGCCCAGCCGCAGCTTCCAGCAGACTTTGTTGTCCGATGCTGTCTTGGATGTTGGTGAGCAGCTGACCGCCCACTCCAAGGCCGCATCGACGCGTCTCAACATTCGTACTCCTACTCCTAGCTGCATTATGTTAAATCATGGGCAACCCAATGACATGCTATTCGCCATCATGAAGACGCGTATCAGAACCGCTCCATCCTTGGCTTCTGCCGTTTCTAATGACGTTCAAGGGGCATTGAGAGGCCGAGTGGTCCCTACATGACTGACAGCAGCGGGATCATCCATCTTTTCCCTCCATTATCCGCGCGTGCGCGCGCCGATGCGCCTTTGGTTCTCCTTTCAGTAACGGATTCAGCACGATGGCTGCGTCGTCGCCGTGTCGTCAAGTCCAAAATTGGGATCCCATCCGTTAACTAGTACATCACCAAAGGCACCGAATAGAGAACACTCCCCAGATTGTGCCTCGTCCTGCGCAGGAAACAACAAGGCTCAACAGTCAGAATTCAACCAGTGCTTTATAGCATAGAAATGGTATGTCTTTGTCCTCGACAAGACATGCGAGGGGTATTGTACCATATCCATGCATACTGTAGCCAGCAGGCACGCTCGATTAGGATTGCAGTCAACGTGAAGCATCTTGGTGTGATCAACTCTATGCGGGGCATTAGAGAGCGCAGCATTGACAAGCAAATGCAATCTATTTGATGGGCGCAACCTCAAGCACTATGGGCTCAAGTCGCTGTATCGATACTTGGCCCGTGGTCTTTGGGCACCACATACGCTCTGGAAACCTTCTGGAAGAGAAAGAACGGGTCAGAAACGACGGCTCGACGTGGTCTTGTTCTCATTTACTGGCGACAAAGCCAGAATCAAGGGAGACAGGTGCCAGCGCCGACTGTCATTTGGCGACAGGGCCAGCCTGGTGTGGGACGAGTGAGTTGGTCCTGTGTGTTTTCTGCTCATTTGGATGGGCATACCGACGAGGGACACCGCTTGCAAGGGGACTTGGGCAAACGCTGATTGCCATTGGCTCTTACACCTCTCAAAGTACATGGAGAATAATACATTGGCAACACTGGGATGGATCACTCGATGTGCTGAGACTTTTATCACAGGCTGAGTGAGACAGGTCGCGTCTACTCAAGACTCAGGAGAGTGTACGCTCCACGTCGGGGGCTGTTTCAAGGTGCCTCACCTTTTCTCCAAGTCATTCTCGGGTCTTTGGCAATGACGTCACGGCTACAGAGGGACATCGGATGGGGGACGTTGTGCAGCTTCTTGCAGCCAAATTGGAGCCGAGTGTGTTGAAATTCAGGCTCGTCATTGTCACTCAGTTGCTGGGGCCTTGTGCTACGTGTACTATGTAGCCCGTCGTGGTGGTGATACGGGGATCCCGATCTTGGAGACACATGCAATGGCGTCGGGCTCGCTCATCTCGCTCTGCATTCCTGTTTCTCTTGTCTGTAGACATCCTGGCAAGCTGAAGAGGCTCTAAAAACCCAAGATGTGAATCGAGTACATGCATAAGTTTACGGGACGAGACGCAGGAACGGATCTGGCAAGCAATCTCCGTCTGCTCATCCCATCACACGCAGGTGCGGCACGCCTTTTGAGCGTGGGGTTCTGTGGCTGTGTACATGGTAGACAGACTGAAAAGCCTCTGCTTATGCACGAGATGCTGCATTGCAGCAGCATAGGAAAAGGGCCGTTCGGTAAAACACACGAGAATCACAGGATCGTCGTGGTGATGGTGGTGTGGCAGCTGTGTGGCTCAGTGGGCAAGGGCTTTTTCAGTGGGTGCTCCCGTGTGCTACAGAGGACTGTAGCGAATCACAGGGGGTTCTCGATAATATTCTAGGGGATTGGCTTACTATAGTATACCGTGAAGCCGCCTGAGCCAAAGGTCCCCACTCCTCCGCCACCCAACCAACCTCTGTGTTTCGGGGGCGAATGTTATCCCCGGATTGCTCATTTCGGGGGGCAAGGCTGAAGACGGCATGTGCATTCTGTTTGCTGCCTGCTTTTGCCTGCCTGCTTTTGCCTTACTCTCTTTCTACCGTGTTCGCCGCTCGAAGCCCCTCCCTTTTCTATGCATGGTACTTGGTTGATGGAACCTGCACACATCCTGGTTGAGAAGAGCTTGATCTCCTTCGCTCGGACCTTGTGCAGGGCAGAGACTGGTCGAGCAGAGAGGCGGGGGAGAGAAAGAGAGAATTAATTAAAAAAATAAAATAAAAAATAAAGGGGGGCGGAGGGGAAACGCCCGCGCAAAGCCACTCCCTCGGAACAGAATGACGAGTCGGCTGCGAGCCATTCTCGGCGGCTCAAACAGGGTCCAGAAGAAGAGGCAGACGAAGCCGCCGCCAAGGAAAGCCTCGCCGCCAAAGGCTAGTGGGACGACGAGCAGAGAGGTGGCGATAGCATCAGCTGCTTCAGCATCGTCAGCAGCTTGGAGCGACGCACTGCCGCGGACCAAGCCGAGTGTGGCATCCGGCTCCTCTTTGTCGACTCGCAAAGATGTGACAACAACAACAACAGCAACAACTAACTTTCACAACGCCCATGGCCATAACAGCAATGACAGCTTCACCCACGCCCTGTTGACGGATCTCAGCCTGCGCGACGTCCCCCAAGCCATGCGCTTCGCCATCCGTACCATGTTCACGCCGCTCCCGGACCCGCCGTCGGCCGCAGGGCTACACTCGACGCGTGTCGCCGAGCTGCTCACCTTTAGGCAGCATCTCCCTCGTCTCGTCACCCTCGCGCACCTGCATGGGCTGTTGGAGAAGAGCAGCCCGACAGCCATGGAGCGCGAGGCAGCGAGCGTGATTTACGGCGGGGCGGTGCGCAAAGTCGTCATTCTGCGGAGAGGCACAGGCACGCTTTCTGGTGGAAGCAGCAGCAGCAACACCGCTGCGAGGTCATCCTCCCCGTCCTCGGCGCGAGGAAGAGGCGGCAAAACGCCCAAGGAACGGGCCGAAATCGCCGCGGCAGCCGGTGCTGTTGGCGGCGGGGTTGTCGAGTTGCTGATTGAGAGTGCAGAGCTGTACACGCTCGTGCTTGCTTCCTCGCATCTCGACGATGCCACAAAGGAGGGATTTGTGCAGTGGCTGAAGGGGAACCCGACCAGCTTGACGCTGAGCCCGCGAGAGGCGGGGCTCGCGCCGCAGCAGATTGATCAGCTTGTCCGCGGCGGCTTTCTGACGACATATCACGATGTGGTGTTTGACGAGCTGGGGCATGTTGCTGCTGCGGGGATGTTTGCGCGTGCTGGAGGGCCGGCCATGTATCCGGGCAGTGCTGGTGGCAGTGCCGGCGGGATCAATATAGGTGCTATTGCGCGTGCTCCCACGGGATCGATGGAGGCTGTGGGCGGAAGGGGCGCTGTCCTTCGCTCTGGTGGAGGAGGAGGAGGAGGAGGAGCAGGTAGTGGCGGTGGATCACTCAACGGGAGCCAAGGCATACATCACAGCTACAACAACAACAACAACAGTGAGCTATCCGTTGCGGTCCCAGGCCAAGGAACCTTTCTCAAACTTCGCACTGCGGCGCTGGTACATTTACTGGGCCTCTTGGGCAGCGCTGGTCGTTGCTCTCACTCTACAACCCCCCCGGGCGAATTGACCGAGACGATGCTGCGGGAGCGGTGGGATGGCGGGACGCTGAACGCGCACAAGAGGGCAAGGCGAGAGTGGGACGGGGTTGTCTTGGCTGGGCGGACGAAGAAGTGGAAGGAGTTCTGGGGCCTGGGGTTCGCGTGGGTGTTGAGCGAGGCGCGGGGCGCGGGGCTGGTTGAGGTGTTTGAGACGGGGAGTGTCGGGAGAGGGGTGAGGGTGCTGGTGTGATGACCGAGCGTGGCTCATTGCTTTGTCAAAGGGGCGCAGTGCTGTGTTGTACAGTATAGGATGGTGTGTGAAGGGGGTTTCGCATTGGTTTGGAGGTGATGATGGCCTGCTGGGTTGGGAGTCAATGGCGTTTCGGTTCACAGGGTTGGGAAACTTGGTACTATTCCAGTATGTATCGAGTATGGGTGGCATGGTGGCACGGGTTTACTGGCATTGCTCACGAAACGAATCTGATGCTTGATACGAATGCGAAGAGTGTTTTTTTTTTTCTCTTCTTCTTTTCTCCTTCTTTTTCTTCCGCCCATCGTTCCTAGTACGTACATACCAAGTTATGCCTTTGTGAAAAACTCTGACTAGATTACATTGACAACTAACAAAGAAAAAGAAGAAAAAAACAGAAACCGAAACTCGGGATCGACGGCATCTTCAGTTGTTGTTGACTATGACTACTGCTCCTCTAGTATATCCTTTAATATGCCGGATACGGGGCGTCGTTGGCTCTTGTGTATGATGTATATATGACTGAAGCTAGGATACCCTTTTCAGCTTTGGCTCACGCGAGAGGCGTGAATTCTTTTTCTTTTCCTTTTTCTTTTTCTTTTTATTTCTCTCTCCTCTTTTGGGGTGTGTACTATGTATCATGATCAATAATAGAGATGTTGTTATTATTGTTGGTATCCACACTTCGAAAGAGATAACCTTGTATATTATATACTATGAGAAAGGAGGAACGCAGTGAGGTATAGTCGACTCATGGGACTATATCAAAGCCGACTGGAGGAGAGGTTTTTTTTTTTTTTTCTCCAACCCCCCCCCCCCAAAAAAAAGTCAGAGATAAGGACACGGAACCGGCCGTGGTCCATGACCTGGCTGGTAATATCTAGACGTTGTTATAGTACTATAGTACTCCATGTACTTGTTCTACGAAAAGTGTCATGTGAGAGTTATTCCATGTCGTGCTGCTACTACACTACACATAGTACAGTATACTTACTACGACGGAGAGAGAATGGGAATTATTGGCCCACAGTCCAAAGGTGTGCGGAGATGTGTTCGTCCGGACTGACTTACTGACTGTCTGTGTCTATCTGTACTACATACCCCAGGTTTGCCTGACAAGGTTGGCTAAAAAAAAAAAAAAAAGTTTACTTTATTTGATCGATTAAGCTTGTTCATGATTCGCTCTCTGTCCTCTTTTTTGGGGGGGGGGGGGGCGGGCGGGCGGAGGGTTGTCTCTTTGTTTTATCTAGCATTGTTTTGTACTAACTAAGCACCAATAATACTCGTACTTCTTATTAGCTAGCCTCTTTTCTTTTGTGGTTAAAAAAAAAAGAAGGCTGAGCACAGCACAGCACAGCACAGCACAGCACAGCCAGCGCACGCACGAGCCTTTTTCTCTTGATTGATAGGAAGAGGAAATCTGCGCAAAGGCCCCCTTGGCAAATCATTCTTTGGAGGGGTCCCTGTCCAGGGCGGAAAAAAAAGAAAGAGGGTTTTGGGCTTGTGCGTAGTAGTATCATGGGTAAAGTGAGCGCGATGGATGATGATACTATACAGTATATAGTTAGTTACCCCGGGGGGGGGGTTTGATAATGATTGACCTCAGTGGCGTTTTCTTCTTCACGATCTTTTGTTTTCAACCATGGAGGGGGAAAGGATAGAAAAGAAAAGAAAAAATAAGAAAAAAAAAAAGGGGGGGGGGTTCGCCACGTTAGTAGTGCTATGAAGATGGGATGGTCGATGTTGAATCATCTTGTAAAATACTAGATGTATGGATAATACACTGTAGACTGTATTGTGGAACTGGATACTCTCCTTCTTCTTCAACTTTAACAACAACAACAACGATAACAAGGAAAAAGACCCCCAAGAGAAACGGTCTGCGTGGCGCGGACACGGCTACTACTGAATAAGCAAAAGTTCATCAATCTACATAAATTCAATAACTAAAGGTTTTCAAAATTCTGTTTGATGATGGGGTCTCTTTCGTCGTAGTGTGCGGTCCCTGGCTTGGAGACTTGTTTGATATATCGATGGCTCCTGTGGATATCCGTACACTTATCAGTGCCACTTCAAAGTATATTGGATGGCGGGGAGCTTCGAGTCTTTACCCTTTGCGTCACTGCCTTGCGAGGGTAGCGGGTAGGTGATATGATAAGGCGAGTAGTCAGAGTCAATTAAGAGGGTGAAAAGAAAGTGTAATAAGGACCAAAAGAAGGGGAGAAACTAAGGCAAGGTACCGCCACTAGCTTGGCAGCTTTTGGGTTTGTGGGATCCCTGTGATTGTGTGGGCTTGGGAGTTTCTTTACTAGCCTGATACGAAGTAGTTCGTGGTGCAGGTGGCCCGGGTAGGCTACGGAAGAGTTGCCGAGCGGCTTTGGGGAGGGAAACGGGGGGAGGGGGTGGGTTGTTGACGATGTGTGCTGATGATGACGACGACAACGAGGAGACAAGGGAGAGGAAGAGTCGATGGAGACTCTTGGGCCTTTGGGAGGCAATGGATGGTGGCCAAGCACAAGAGGTGATTGTGATTGGATACGATACGTAGATGCAAATAGTATATAGGCCTCTCATAGCAACAAGAATACGCAAGATCCTCCATAGGTAGGCAAGGATGAGTGAGAAATATCAGGCCTGGTAGGCGAACCGCTTCCCTGTGGCCATCTTCTTCTTGTCCTCGGTCACCAACTTTTTCGTTTCTTACCATAGAATAATACACAAGCTGATTGTGGAATGAAAATGACAGCATAGCATTGGAAACGATTCAAGGGTTAAAAGCGCTCGGATGCGTACATGGTATTTTTGCCAAACCTCAACATGTCGATCGTGGACCGGCCCATTCTGTGAAGGCAAAAAAGCATGCAAAGTACACACATATATGCTCACTGCTACAGTCTCACAGTACTTACATCCAGGGTTGAGAATCATGGGAGTTCCCACAAGAGGAAAAAGAAAAGATGATCGTGGTCCCGTACCTGCGTCCGCTTGTGCATAGACCCTTGACTGACACCACCCACCCCTTCGTCCCTGTCTCTCCCTCTCTTCTTTCTCTCTCTCTCTTACTACATAGTATGTATACATAGCATACCACGTACCGTAGTGCCTCCCAAGGATGTGAGAGTTGAAAGAAGAAGAAAAGCGCTAGCTACCCTGGACCCGGGCGTTTCTCCCCGGAACTGCAACGAAAACCCGCTCTGCAGGTGAGTCGGAGTGGCAATTATCGTAGATTTGAGCCAGCCTATTGTCTCTACTATAACATATTTTTGGGGGTTTGCCGATCACTGCTCTTTTGTGGCAGACGTGACGAAAAAGTTCCACTTGCCTAACTTGGGCGGTGATGGGCCCGGGTTGTCCATGATCCGAAGTGTAAGCTTTTTCGAGGGTTCCTGAGAGGGGATGAGCAGTGGAGGCAATGATTGTCTGCCAAAAGATGCTTTGGTTTTTGCTTTTGTATTTTCCCTTTTCTCCTTCTGGTTCTGTTATTGCTGAGTGAGTGAGTGTGTGTGTGTGTGTGTGTGTGTGTGTGTGTGTGAGAGTGAATACGAAGCAAGCCCTCCAACCCCCGCGCAAGCGATATTGAAGAGTTGCAATTGCAAATGTGATGAATGCTACACTAATGCGCATATGTATGCATGCTCTGTATACAAAGCCCAGAAGAAAAGAAAAAAGACACGAGGGTTGGTTAAAAAGAAAAACGTGATTCATGATGCTATGTGATTGGGCCTTGTCCTCAGACAGCCAGCCAGCCAGCTGAGAGACTGAGAGACAAGCTGACGGAGTGTTTTGGCATCTTCGTGTCTCTCTTTTTTTTGTTTTTGTTTTTCCCTTAGTCGCGCCGATCCCTATACTTGTAGATCCCACTTGCACTAACCTCCATCAAGCGAGCTTTCCTTGGTTATGTACCATGTATTCCCAAGTCGCGTTAGGGATGTGGGGAGGAGGGGAGTGAAGCCCTGTCTAGTTTTTCCGTTTTCGAACACTGCGCACGTAAAGACCTCCAGAACAATATATAATAGACACATACTATGACAGTCAGTCATGCTACTATGTAAAGTATTCATGACGCCAAAGGATCATCTTATCTCTCCATCCATCTACTATGTAGTGGCTGCGAGAGCTATGGTAATTTTATACAAAATAGTGTTTTTGGCGATCTCCAGGGTCTGTTCTTGTATGTAGTTGTCGACGGGTGTGTCTATAGAATGTACCGTATAGTTTTTATCTAAAAGACTTGAGTTTGTGTTACATAGTATTGTTTTTTTTTTTTTTTTGTCCTCCTCCTCCTCCTCGGAACCTTTACACACGTGTTGCGCGTCGAGGAGCGCGTTCAACGGACGCATAGCACAGCACGGTTGCCCCGACCGGGCTTTTTTTCTTTCTTTTTTCTTCTTCTTTCTTTTTTTCCCTCTCCCAAAACAGCTCCGATGTATATACTACGTACATGGTGATAAACCAATCTAGGC
The DNA here is from genome assembly GCA_011317545.1 of Coniella vitis. Lineage (NCBI taxonomy): Eukaryota > Fungi > Ascomycota > Sordariomycetes > Diaporthales > Schizoparmaceae > Coniella > Coniella vitis. The sequence goes on from WUJK01000003.1 coordinate 2,956,791, forward strand.
AATGCAGGCAAGGGAAGCGTTATACTTGTAAGTTGTACCCTGACTCACACCCCCCGATTCACACTCAAGGAGAGTATACAGAAAAAAAAAAGTATAATCTTTGCATTCTATTCAAGTCATATAGTAGTTTTTTGTGTATTGAGCAAAGGGAGCTAGCTAAAGGACGCCATGGCGGTACAGAGTACTTGCATCATGTCTTTTTTTTTTCTCTCTCTTTTTTTCTCTTTTCTTTTCTTCTTCCTGTTCTTCCTCTTTCTCTTCCTTTCGCATGTGCGCATTTATGAAATGAATGAAGACTATATACAGTGCTGGAAAGTGATGGAAACACAAATACCGGGATTATAGCAAGAGAAATAAATGTTCATAGTAAGTTAAAATAAAAAAAAGAAGAAGAAAAAACACAAAAAAAGAAAACACAAAAAATAGTCAAGAGTACGTACGCAAAGCCATCGGATTAGTGTACTCTATTGATGCCTGAGCGGCCCGGGCCCGTCTGTGCATTGCCATGTACCTGAAACTTGGTTATTTCTCAACGTCTTCTCTGCCTTTTTTTTAAAAGAAACAATTGCCATGTGTGTGTTCATAATCGATACACAGTACTGACGAGGGTTTGTCTGGGTCAATATAGTATACACTACATAGTAATGACTGCTGCATGTAACAGAGTATAATACCAAAGACACGGCAGTGAATGTTACATAATATGAGCGGATTCACTTATTAAGCATCGTAAGTTTTTAACCAAAAAAAAACAACCCGGCGGAAAAATATGTTTGTGATTTATATCTTCATCACATATCACAACATGGACATTTATTTGTGCATACAACACGATCCATGGTAGTACCGTAGATCCGAATAGAATGCCGTTTAACTCAAAACTGCGGCGGCTCCCTGATAATAAACGTGGAATGGGCGGTTAGTGCTCCTTGCGTTGGGGCCTCGGGGGGGGGGGGCAAGAATTTGTCCGTATAGTATGTATGGATACTACTTAGGATCGTCATGATGTCCTGATAAGATGCGTTTTTTTCCCTGTTCTTTTGCTCTTTCGCTTAACCCTGCCGGATATCTTTTGCATAATTGAAACGATTGACATCACAGCATATATATGTATTTGATACAATTTCTTTCCTCTCTCATGATTTCATTCTCCTGTCTGTTTTTATTTCGACAGCCAGGGGAGGGGGCCTTGGGAACAGGATGACATAGCGAAAGGGCAAAAAGAAGATGAAGAAAAAGTGGAAGCGGCTTCAGGTGTGTGATAACCCGGTGGCACCCTCCGGAGATTGCCTTGCAAAGCTTAATATTTGCCCACTTCTCTGAGAGGTTGGATCAGCAACGGTTCACTATGGTATCCGTCTGTCTGTAAGTCTGCGAGTCTGCGAGTCTGTGAGTCTGTGAAACGACGACCAAGTGCAATGAATGAGGGTATATATATACATATCGCCACGGTGTTCAGGCGAAAGCAAAGGATCAAGGGGAGGCCGAACGAGGTGAGAAGTGTGTGGGTTGGCGAGAGCGACTCGGGGAGAGGCGTGAAAGCAGTATCCCGCTCGTTTGGTGAAATGAGGTCTTGGTGTGCTTGATTAGTATCTTGTGCGGCTTGTGAAGCACATCAGTGAGGAGCAGAGGCTCCATTGATCTCCCTGGGTCGCCCTTCCCAGACGTGTGATGGCGGTCCCGTCAAAAGTCCGAGCCGAGCACGGCATGGTGAGCAACAGGGAGGAGATGCTGATGACGAACCGGAGCGTGCGTGTCTGTCGGAGAGAAGGATCTGGGAAATGAGAAGCCATTTTGTTTCCTGCCAATAATCTTGCACAAAAAGATACCAACAAGACGCGTTGTCGCTCATACCAGACACAACAACCCTCTCGCCTCCCCTCCTCCCCCTTCTTCCAAAAGAGGGGCCGTTACTGCTTTGGAGCTAGGCGAGAGAGTGGAAGACGGGTGTGGTTTGGCGGCCGGCCTGCAGGTGCATCTGTGTGTTTCTGCTGCTGGCCAAAGTCGATGGGGAAATGCAGTCGTCGCTGTGGTTGTTGACGTTGTGTTTGTTGACAAAGTTGGGGGGGGTGGGTTGGCTGTGATAGGCCGCTGAGGTTGCAGCAGGGCGAACAGGCGAACAGGCGAGCGGGCGAGCCGGTGGGTGCAGCTTGCAGCACTGCTTCTATGTACTCCAAGTAAGTACTATGTACCTAGCAGGCGCTGGGGCGGCAGTGGGTGGGGGAGGGTTGCATTGCAGGCCGTTGCAGTGGCAGAGTGGGTGGATGACAGGCCCTGGCAAAGAACAAAGGTGCTGCCCAGAGCGAAGCGCTAACACATAGTACATAGTACTTCTACCAACCTCGGTGGGTGAAAGCGGATTTGATTGCGCTGCCGTGTACATAGGTACCTGGTCTTGCCGGCCTGCCAGCCAAAACAGCAGCAGGATGCGGTATCGTACTTGTACCTACATAAACCTCCGCAATCCTGCCCAGAGTGTCGGGGACCAGCACAGAAAGGGGCGACGTGCCCAAGACGCGGAGTCGACGCGCGCAAAGTACCTGCTCTTTGCTCGGTTTGCAGGAATGCGCAAAGCGTCGAAAGACAATGGAGAGAAAGGGCCTGCAAAAGCAGTTCTGCCGGGAAGGTCGAGGCTCTTGCTGGGGGTCCCTGTCAATGGCCTGCCACTACGGGGGAGCTGTGCTATGGGAGCCCAGCACAAACTCTTGGCACGTGCGCTTTGTGCGTACGAGTAACCGTACTACGACATACAATGTCTGCACTCTGTGCTATGTATTTCTTGTATGATTATCCTTTTTCTCAGCAGAATTGCCGTTAGACTGGAAATGACTGGCAGCAAACCTCAGAGGGCACCATGGTCAGCATATATTGGTCCGTTGCTTCCGCCACCAAATCGTGTAGATGGGACACAGGCAGACAGGGTAGTATCGAGCGTGGGTGCTGTGTGCTTAGGGTCGTACCCATGCTGTGTACTATGCAGTGTATAGTACGGGGTACAGGGGGCTACCAAGCCCCTATCAGTTCAATCACACAGGCTTGCCCCGAGGCGCACGTGCTAATTCGTCGCTGGGCTGCAAGTACCCGGCTAGTATCCTTTGGGCTCAGCAGCCAAAGAGGTGCCAGAGTGCCGATCGTTGAACGCCGCCGGTGCTGGGGGGCAGGGGGTGCCTGGCCGCGTCAACAGGGAAGCCCCCGGGCTCGCAGGGGACTCGCGCAAATTGCCCTCGCAGGCACCTTGCCCACCTGGGCAGTCGCCAGGGCCCCCGCTAGGCGGACAGGCGGGAAAAGGGTTCTCTTGCCCTCGCCAGCGCAATCCCATTCCATCTCGTCCTGTCCAATCCAAGCCTCGGGCCACTCGTTTGGTTGACATAGTAGCAATCCATTCGTCGATTCAACCACCCAGTCATTGCAATCCAGCAATCAGCCGGCCAAACACCACCTCGACAGGCCCCGACCCTGGTCGTGTGGTGAGTGAACTGCCAGCCAACCGAGACCTTGTGCGCCAGCCTGGGACGTGGCTTGCCTCATTGTCTGCCCGACCGACTGATCTCCTCCTCCGCCTCCTCCTCGCCCTCGTCCTGCTCGTCCTCCTGCTTGTGTCGCGTTACCGCCGCTACTGCTCCTGCTGCTGCTTCCCGCACGCCTGCTCGGCCGTCATTTGCTGGGCATTCTTCTTCCTCCTTCTCTCCACCGCCGCCTTCCGTCCGCCTCACCAACCGCCTTCTCCACCACCAACACCTGCTTCCTACCCAACGCGGCGGCACGACCCCAGCGCCATCATCGAGCCCCTCGATAAGACTGACAGACTGGCTCTGAACGCGAAGACACGACACCCGTGCGTTTGTCATCCTAGAACCCCCTCTCCGCTCGCCCGTCGTGTCTCTCGGCCGCTTCGCTGTCGACCATCACGGCCAGCTGAGCTCCATCCACCCTCTCAGCGCCGCTGGTACTTGAGCTCATGCAAAATTGTAGCAACCTGGCCGAGCACCTTGTATTGTTGCTGCCTTCGCCTTGCTGCAACACACAAAGCCTGGTGACTGTTTGCTGCGCGCCTCCAAAAGAAACCGCCTTCTTCTACCAGCCTGGTTTCCCCTGGTTGCCGCCCTCTGGCAACTAACTGCAAATCGATTGCATTCGCTGCTGGATCCCCGCTCGACCGCAAATTCAGCTCACGGCCTCGATTGACTGCGCCGTCTTTTGTCGGTACCGTCGTTGCGTACAGAACTCGATCCGCAACCGCCATCACGCCACTACCCGTCCCCCGCCTCGCACACCCCAGGCACATGCCAATCGGTATCGACCAAGGACACGCACCGGCTGCACGATCCCTCCTGTTTTTGTTTCGTAGGCAGCGAGCACACCCAGCGATTCCAGAGACAAATAAGAGGCTACGCTCCTCCCACCAAGGTATGCAAGATTTCGTTATGCATTGATCAAGGCTGCCCTACAGAGAGGATAGCCGCGCTGAGCGGAGCGGTTGTTGGTGCGCTTGGCCCGGTTCGGCGCCACAAAGGGAGCTTCGACGCCCGGCCCCCAAAGACTTTCCTTCCGCTCATGTCTTTCCGAACCGAGTCTCACCTGCCCTTGCTCGTCTACCCTCTCTCTGTGCTGATGATGGACATAATACCAGCGGCTATTGCTGCTGTAGACCTCTTCTTGAGCTCTTCTTCTACACGCTAGCAACAACTGACAACTTCCTCCAGGGACCCTGGTAGCCGTATACGCGCATAAACTCTTGTCACCACCTCGACCCTGTCTAACCCACGCGGTTGATTTTTCTGATTGCGGTTCGGCCCTTGTGTGCCTGACCGTTTGGCTTTGGGTGCTCCGATAGGCGTTGGCGACCACTGACGTCAAAATTCATACGAGCGTTTATGTGACCAGGCTTGCACAGCAACCCCTGCCACACTTGCCTGCATGTCGACTGCTCACGGCACTGTCGATACATACCTCCTCCCAACAAGACGAGTACTCCGTGTTTGCGACAACTACCCAGGTCGACAAACACCATTGTCCCTTGCATTTCTCGTCTCGTTGAAATCCATCCTGTGGTGATTGCTCACGACTCCAAACAACACAGTCCACTAGGCTCCCACTTCTACGCCGTGTCGTCCTTGGCCAGAAAGCTGCCAGTTTTGGTAGCCTTTCAAGGTCCTGCAAAATGACGACTGCCATGTCCCAGACCCCGCGGTCTGCAACCGGACCACCAACCATGGCCCTGCCTGCACTGCCAGTAACAAAAACAAGAAAACCTACCGGTCTGCAGGTCCCCACAGCAGCAGCAAGGGCATTAGCCAGCACACCTAGATCCGGGTTGCGATCGCCAGGAACTGCTCTTTTCCCTCCCTCCTCCCCAGGTTCTGGCCCCGCCTTGCCTCAACCGCGAGCACTATCTGCGGCGATCGCCTCTTCCAAGTCGCTCCGAAAATCTGTCAGCATCAGCGCTTTCCCACAGCCGCCTCGTGGAGACAATCGAGTTTCCAGTGTCCCACCAAGCCCTCTGTCGGGGGTGCGCAAGCCGAAACCATCCGGCTTGACCAACAAGCGGATGAGCGACGCAAACATCAATGGCACTAGCGATAGTAGCAAGTCTGCTGGCGGCGGAAGCATAAGGTTCTCTGATGGCCTCATCAGCGTTTCTTCACTGCCCCAAAGCCGCAGTTCTTCAGCACAAGATTCCTACTCGACTTCTGCAACCACATATGACGAAAACGAAGGCCCGAAACCAAGCCCAGATGCCGCAAAGCGGCCGCTGAAAGCAGACAGCAAGGGCAACGTCATTGTCAGTGTCCGCGTCAGGCCAGATGCTGGCGGTAACGATCCTCGGGGAGATGGAGACTGGTACGTTGACGGACGCAAATCGACCATAACGTACAGTGGAAAGGACGGAGCTGGGGATTATCAATATGGTTCGTTTCTCTTTTTGATTTGTTTTTGGGACTTCCCACAAAAGAAAAAGCATTCCCAAAGCTTGAGGGGCCTTTTTGCTAATCATACTCGCCAATCAGACAACGTATTTGCAACGAACGATGACAATTCTAAAGTATACGACCATTCAGCAAAGCGGCTAGTCCGCCGTGTCATGGAAGGCTACCACGGAACAGTTTTTGCCTATGGTATGACTGGCACGGGAAAGACCTTTTCAATGCAAGGAACTGCTTCATCGCCTGGTGTGATACCCTTGGCCATCACCGACATTTTCTCGTATATCCGCGAAACGCCCTCTCGAGAATTCCTGCTTCGTGTCAGCTACTTGGAGATTTACAACGAAAGGATCCATGATCTTCTGAGCATGTCGACAAACAGCGGCATTGGCGGCGCGGCAGCGCAAGAGGAGATCAAACTACGCGAGGACAGCAAGCGAGGCGTCTACGCGAGTCCCTTGAAGGAGGAAATTGTGCAGAGCCCTACCCAGCTCTTGCGTGTCATTGCTCGTGGTGATCAGGCACGAAGGACCGCAAGCACCCAGTTCAATTCTCGAAGTTCGCGAAGCCACGCAGTCGTGCAGATTGTTGTTGAGAGCAGAGAGCGCATACCGACTGCGTCAGGCAATGACAAGAAACGCTCCGCCCTGCTGCCTGGAGGCGTTCGCGTCTCCACGCTGAGCTTGATTGACTTGGCCGGTTCAGAAAAGGCCGCCGAGAGCAAGGAGCGCCGCCAAGAAGGATCTCACATCAACAAGAGTTTGCTCACTCTCGGTACCGTCATCTCCAAACTGTCGGATCACAAAGACAAGGATGGCAAGGCGAACGAGAAGGATGGAAAGCACTTGCCCTATCGCGACAGCAAGCTCACGAGACTGTTGCAAGGTGCACTATCGGGTAACTCGCTCGTCAGTATCCTCTGCACCATATCAGTCGGCGCCTCGGGCAATGCAGCATCCTCTCTGACGGCCACAAACGAGACCATCAACACGTTGAAGTTCGCTTCACGCGCCAAGAACAATATTGTCAGCAATGCCAAGCGTGCAGAGGAGGCCCTGGGCGCGGGAGGGGAAGGTGGCGCTCGGGTGCTTCTCGAAAGATATCGCATGGAAATCGCCGAGCTGAAAGCGCAGCTTGACTTGCAGTCGAAAAATTCCCAAAAGGAAAACAACGTGGACAAGATGCGCGACGCAGAGGAGGAGCTGGCGCGCGAAAAGGAAGCCGAGGCGCGCCATGAGGAGCAAATGCTCGAGATGCAATTGGCTCGAACAGCACTCAAGGAGCGCATAGATCACCTCAATAAGCTCATTCTCAGCTCCAGATCCACCGGCGTCAATGCTAGCGGGGCATCGAGCTCGCTTGGCTACCACCCGCGTTACTCTCAGATATCGTTGCGGTCGTCCATGACACCATCTCAAGCCAGTATTAAGCCTATGCTTGAGAGGACCGCATCCCTCGCTTCGTCAGTATCCACGATCGGCCGGCGGCACAGGCTTGAGCATCGAGCATCAAGTGGCGAGCGATCTGGCGGAGATGAAGACGACAGCATGGGCGAGTACGGTGACGGGTCGGCGTCGTTGGAGCGGCAAAACCGCGCCCTGCAGGCTGACCTTGCCGACAAGAACCGGTACATTGCGACCTTGGAGAAGCGGCTGCTCCAAGCGCGTCGATCCAGCACATCGCGAGCGTCAGTGGGCATCTCGCCAAGCAGCAAAGGCATCATGGTGGGCGAAGACCACAGCGTGGCGGCGGTCATGAAGGAGAAGGACTCGGAGATTGCCGAGCTCCGTGCACAGCTCGAAGACAAGGACCGGATGCTCATGGCGCTCCGTAGTGCTACAAGAATCCGTGACAGTGCCGATGCCCACTCGTCGCCGCGGGCAGACTGGTCCGGGTCTCCCAAAACGTCATCCCCTGTGAGCCCTATTGGCACGGTTGGTTTGGGCTTGTCAATGAGGAAGCCCCGCAAGAGTGTCGATGATATGTCTCGTATATTGGATGAGATGATCCAGGACAGTGCTGACACGGGCACAATCACCAAGAGCGCGAGAGGCAGCGTGCGACTGTCGTCGTACCGCACCACTGCTGCAGGTTTCAATGGCGGCCATGGCCATCATGACGACAAAGCTGCATTTGGGGAAGTTGTTGAGCCGTTGCGGCAGCAAAGCAGCAATGAAATGGGAAGCAACAACAACAGCAACAACAACAGCAGCAGCAGCAGCAGCAGCCGCCGGCCGGTTGGGTTGGAAGCTTAGAGTATTGATAAATTTTCCGGCGATGACTGGGCAAGTGTGATTGATTTCTTTGCTGGGGAAAGAAAGCACGCAATCGTCAACCGAGTCGTTGCCGAGACGCGGCATCAGTGCGAGGGCGTTTTATTGATTCTTTGGAGAAGAACAAGATATGACGGACGATAAACAAAACCTTTCGGTCATGGATCTTATAATGATGGGGCACGCAGCTTGCCTGCCGCTGAAAAGAAAAGAAAAGAAAAGGCAACGAAATCGAGATGGACACACGACCCAACACGGATAGAGTGTGGTTAAACGAGCATTCCCGTCCATCGAAACCCGCCCTGGTCCCAACTCTAAATTTGATGGCACCTGGCGATGAAATGACTTGGTTTTGGTCATTGGGCGTTTTGGCGGAATAGGAATGGTCATGGGGCTAATACTTTTCGTTTGCAAGAACACGACGAGAGGGGGCTCCGTCATTTTGGACTGAGCTGGTTTTTTTGGTTTTTCTTTTCCTTCGCGACGTGTTGTTGTTCTTGTTATTACTATTATTACCCTTTTTGTTTTTCTATCTTTTCCCGGTTTGTTCGAAACTTCTTCTTTTTATTATACCCATGGCTTGAGATTTTCTGGGGGGGGGGGTGGAAAACAGAACGGGTAGGGCAAGGAAAGCAGTGATAATTTCGGGAAGGGTGGGTGGGAGGGGGCGCACAACAAGAAGGACTTTGTCTTTACAGACTTTTTGAGAAGGGGCGGATTAGCAGTAGAACCGTTTATTCTGCATAAGGCAGGGCGGTATTTACAGTATTATTATTCATGAATAAGACAAGACAAAAGCAGAAGGAGAGAAAAACTTTTTGAAAAGTTGTAAAGCAAAAGCAAGTGAGCGCATGAACCATATGTGCAATGAGAAGTATTGAATTGTGTGGTGATTATGTAATTGGTGTATATATATGTGTGTATATATTATATCTAAGTCGGTCGGTAGATAGGTCGTAGCCGGCCAATCGAAGAAAAGGAGGGGATAAAGGATGTTAGAAAGAAAGTAGTTGGACTTTTTTTATTATTATTATTATTTCTTTTTATGATAGTTATATACTTAATAGAGTTGATTTAATAATATAGCAAGGTAAGAAGGCAATAGCAAGACAAGGAACGGCCGTCGGGTATAGGAAGGCGTGGGGAATAAGTGTTTTTTTTTTTTTCTTTCTTTGCTGTTTGGCTTTGTTTGAGGTTGTTTGATATATAGGATATATGGTATAGTTCGGCTGTGTTGGCAAATGCTTATGCGGCAAGAGCTGTGGTGGTTTGGTTGTAGCGTCTATTGAGTCTGCGAGTGCTGTTGGTGGCGGGGAGGAAAGAAAGTGTTGGAGCTGGTAATAAAAAAAAAAGAAAGAAAAAAAGGGTCTATATAAAAAAACAAGGTGAGATTGATGGTTGTATATAGAGGGGTGGTGAGTTTTGGTATGCTCGTTTTATTTTCTTATTATGGATCTATATTATACTCGGTATTATTTCGACTTAAGATGGGGCTGGAGAATGGAGAGGAGTTGGGTAATTATTAAACAACATGTCCTTTGTGCTCTGTGTAATGATTGTATAATATACTAGATGAAGGTTGGATGGCTTTGGACGTAGGAATGGCCAGATGGATGGGTGAGTCGTAAGATATTTGCTGGTAAGAGCTACGTAGTAATCAATGTGATGATGGATTTTGGTCGATATGGGAATACGTATTATGCCCTGAACACGGGGTGAAGGCAACAAAATCAACCTTGGCCCCTCCCCCCCCCCGCTTCTCATCCATAATAGTACTGTTCATATCCCATAAGTAGAATTGACCGACCACAAGTTCAGACCAGGTAGGAGGGCAATACCGGGTTCTGTTGTTTCTTTTCTTTTTTTTTCTTCTTCCCCATTCACTCGGGGTCGGTCGGGGTCCCATTATGGTCGATCCCATCCACCATCGTTTCATTTATTAGGCTCTTGGGGAAAGGAAAAACATAAAAACGCCCGGGGTTGGGTGTGGGGGTGTGTGGGTGGTGTGGGTGGTGGCAGAGCAGCTTCTGAAACGCGGACGGGGGGGATATGGTGTGGTTTTGGTGCCCTGTTGCCCTACATAGTACTCTAGTACAGTGACAATGGAGAGAGTCTGGCACTGCCTGTATACTTGTGGTAGGAAGTCGTATATGGAGTGTGCGATTGTGTATATAGTTATCGTCTGATGGAGATATGATGATGAAGAAAAGGCCCGGGGTTTGGGAGTTTAGCTGTTTTTGTTTGTTTTGTTTTTTTTTCATGTATATTTATTTCGCGGATACTGGAGAAGATGCGATGAAAAAGTGCAAATGAGGAGAGAGTATTATGTGCATAGTTCTCACCACTGACTTGACTTGGATATGTGACCACAACAGTGCGTGAGTTCTGCACAACAAAAACAGAACCATATCATCAGTACGAGAGGAGAATCATGTGTACATTCATTCCCCCCCTCTTTCCCTTCCTTTTCCCGATCTCTGAGGTGCCCTACTCGGCGGGATATCTTTTTGTCCGGATGATCATGAGCTGGGCTTGGTCGGGCAAGGGAATTCCATAGTGCAACACAGTATCTACTTTAATAAAGTAGCGACACAAACTGGAGCAAAAGAGAGGGTCTGTTGTTAACCGACGAATCCGGTTGGGTGACGCAAAACAGGGGGGTTGCCAATGTTTTGCTTCTCCTCTCCTTCTCTCTCTTCCTGTCCTCGTCTATCTGGAAGGTGATTTGACCTGGTTTTGATCTGACTGACTGACTGACTGACTGTCTGTCTCGTCTTGTCGGTCTCGGTGTCAAAGTGTGACAGGCGGGTAGCTGCCACGCATCAAGTGGGCAAAAGACCAAGACCACGGAGACTTTGGCAGTGAGGATCTTCAGGAGAGAAAGCCTCTGCCTGGCGATCCTCGGTTCGTCATACTGTACTGCCGTAAAGATAGTAAGGATGCAAGAGTTGGGATGACAAGGCAACAAGTTGCGTGCAGCAGCATAAATAACCATATATATGTACTATCTTGCCACTATTGTTTTCTTTTCTTCTAGTGCCAATCAATCGAATGCAGCAGATTGTGAAACGGACACAGCAAGGTTATGCAGACTAGCCTCATTGGTTAGCTGGTTATTCTTCTCTTTTGCTCTCCAACAAGAGACCTATAGTACCCTTTTCTTTCCCTCCTTTGTTTGATCTTGTCCTGCTCCTCTTTGAATGTTCCTCATAGAAGAGTAAAGGACCTGGAGTCCCACCAACAAGACCGAGGGCAACGTTTCCAAGGCAAGAAAAGAAATCAAGAAAAGAAGGAGGGAAGCAAAAAAAAAAAAAAGAAGAAGCATTAACGTTGGGATCCTTCTACGGTTCCAACGCGATCCATCCATTCTGCGACACTACACCAGATCCTGTCAAGCACTCATGTCCTGATCCTTATTATTCTCCCTCCGGGTCCTGGTCCTTGCCACTGTCTGCTTAGCGTCGCCACTTTGCTATCACTTTGACGCCTGCACGCACGACTCGCAGCATACTACTTATAGAAGCATAAATACAAGAGACGAAAAGGGCCTGTGGCAGAGGGAGGAATCTCGAAAGAACAGAGCCAGCCACCTCTCCTCCATCAGAACCGAAACGCCAGACAAGAACAGTCCGTTGCTGGTCCGAGTGGCTCCTCTCAAGGCGAGGCAAGGCGAGGCAAGGCAAGGGAAGCATAATCTGGGACAAATCAAAAAAGGCCAGCTGCAGGGGCTCCCTTTTGGGAACGCAAATCCGAAACACCAAAGAGGGAAGCCGGGGGGGTTGCACGCGCGTGGAGAGCGGGCTCATTCTCTCCCATCGCATGAGTTGCGAGCGTGGAAGGCTGGAATTGCGACAAGGAGCAAGAGTGGGCTTTTTCCTTCTTCTTTCCTCTCGTCTCTCGTCACTTGTCACCTGCTTTTTTTTTCTGGGTCGGTGACTTGTGACGAGCGGGTTCCCGGTTGTTTACTCGCAATTAAAGCCTGTGTCGACCCCCGTTCGGCAGCCGGGAGGCGGTTGAGAGTCCCTCCTTTTTCCTCTTGACCTGCTGCTGCACCTTGGACGGCCGTGTCGTGTCTGGTCTGGTTATACCAACGACAGTCCTTTTGTTTTCCTAGTTTGTCATTTATTCATCCATCCATTCTATTCTATCCTCGTTGTCGGATCTGTGCAGTGTGGTATGCACACAGAAAGAGAAAAGAGGAAGGAAAAAAAAAAAGGAACCACAGCCGTTGATCGTCAAAACCAAATCTTGTCGCAACAAAAAAAAACAACGAACGGTTGGGCCGCGTGTTGATCATCCCAAATACTCAAACCGCCTGCCTGTCTGGTTTTTTTTTTGTTTGTCTTGCTTTTTTCCCCCTTCTCTTCTTTCCCGCTTGCGGCATTGATTCTCTTCATTTCGGTCTTGTCAGTTGTTCACAGCGGGCTTGTTGATCTTGCCCACTCGGGGCATTTCGTAACAAAACAAGAAAAAACAAAAACACCAATCACTCTGTGCGGTCCTGTCTTCCCAGCTGGTCCTTTTTCCCTTTCGTCAATCGGGTTGGGCTGTCCAAGCAAACGGATCGATCCATCTGAGCCATCCATCGGCTACGACCCGAACGACAACACCAAATCCAATCTCGCCAAGGACAAGAAACGAGAGCAAATATATACCGACGCTTTTTGTTGCCCCTCCTCTTCTTCCCTCTGCTTCTTCTCCTTTTCCACTTTGACAAGATTTCGCTCTCTTGTGCTCCACAAGCTTATTTTCATGGGGCTCTCTCTCTTTTTCTTTTTTATTATCCCTCCGGCAAAAGGTTTTGATATTCAACCTTCTTTTTCTGCGAATCCACCTCTCCCTTGAGCCCTCTGGGTGTGATCCGCATTCTTGGTACACTCTTCCGAGAGTGTGCACCTCCACTGTGTTGTAGCCGAAGAAAAGGAGTGGGCTGAGCGGGCTGGGTTGACGAGCCAAGTGACGACACGAGGACCATCCACTGCGCGAGGTGGTCGAGCAGGAGAATTACGATCTCCATCCTCGTTGTGAAATATATATATATATATATATATATATATATATATATATACGAATCTCTCTCTCTCTCTCTCAACACACCAGCACAAACACAAAGACACAGATATACACACACACACAGACACACACACACATATATATATATATATACACATTTATATCGGCCAACTTTGCCCTATATAAACAAAAACAACAACAAAAAACAACAAAAAGATCCGCCCATGGATCCTCCCATGGTCACAGTCACCCACCACCTCAACGGCGGCCCCGCCTCTTCCACGACGCCTCGCCCAACAAAGATGCTCAGCTCGCCCGTGCCACGCATCAATCTCCGCCGCGCCGCCTCCTACAACGCCGCCGACCGCGGCCCGTTGTCCTCGAGCTCATCCCGCTTTGGCTTCGAGCACCTCGCCTTCGCCTCCCCGCCGCCCTCGCCGGGCCTGCCCTTGCCGCAGCAGTCGCCGCGCAGGCCGAGGAAGCGATCGTCGTTTGGCAGCGGGCTCGCACCGCGGCCGAGCCGGGTCGTGCGGTATCTGCTGTGGCTTGCTTGCGGGCTGCTTGTTTTGTATGTTTTGGGGGTCAAGACGTCTTCGTCACAATCATCATCACCATCATCATGGCGATGGGGCGATGGCCGGAGTAGCAGGGCGCGTGTGCAGCATGTTTTGGGCTGGGCTGCGGCAGGGTCCTCGTTGGGAGCAGGAGGATCGTGGACTCTATCTCGATCCTCTTCTTCTTCTTCTTTTTCCTTGTCTCAGCATAAACAACAACACCCACAACAACAACAACCACCATCACAACGACAGCAACAGCAGCAGCAGCAGCAACTCGCGCAACAACAACCGCAACAAGACCAAGCGCCGCCGCCGAGAGAATGGGAACTGATCGGCCAAGACAGCCTCCCGGACTTCCCAACGCCCGTCATCGTCACGGACCGCCACGGCCACGCCAAATGGACCGTCGCCATCCCGCCCAGCGCGCCGTTCCCGCTCTCGCCCGCCCAGTACGCCGACATGTGGGCCATGTGCGGCCAAGTGTCGGCGCGGGTGCACGAGTTGCACGGCCATGGCGCCCTGGGGATGAGCCCGCTGACGATGCATCTGGGCGGTGACGACGACGACGGTGACGGTTCGCGACAAGGACGAGGCACGACGACGACAGCGACAACGACAACGACGACGAAAATGACCGACAAGCACTTCCTCCAAGTCCACGACGCCGAAACGCAAACCCTCCTCGGCAGCAGCCCTGCGCTGGCCGCCGCCGCCGCCGCCGCCTACCACCGCAAACCCTCAGGCGCCAGCGCCAAGATCGACCGGCTGGGCGTCGATGGCCAGTCGCTGTCGGCGCGCGCCGTGTGTCGTGCCAGCTTGACCTACGTGCTCGAGTCCCCCACGGACGCGGGGCTCGGCCACGCGCTGATGGGCCTGTGGCTTGCCTACGGCGTTGCGGAGCGCGAGGGCCGCGCCTTCTTTGTCGACGACTCGCGGTGGGCATATGGCCGGTGGGAGGACATGTTTGCGGCGGTGCCACCGCCGGCGACGGGCCGGTGCCGACAGCCCGAGAGGCACGAGATGGTGCCGTGTCCGAGACAGGCCACGCACTTGGTTGTGTCTGCCGGCATGGCGGCCGAGGTGCTTGGCTTTGCCGAGGGAGCCGAGAGTAGTGCCAGTGCCAGTGCCAGTGCCATGGAGAGCGTCTCGAATGTGTTTGGCAGCAAGAACAGCAAGAACAGCAAGCACAATCGCGAAATGTTCGCCCTCGCGCGCCGCGGCTACGAAGCCCTCTTCCACCTCACGCCACCCGACAAGGAGTACGTTTTTGCGCGCGTCGCCGAGCAC
Source organism: Coniella vitis (assembly GCA_011317545.1). Classification (NCBI taxonomy): domain Eukaryota; kingdom Fungi; phylum Ascomycota; class Sordariomycetes; order Diaporthales; family Schizoparmaceae; genus Coniella; species Coniella vitis. The sequence goes on from WUJK01000003.1 coordinate 2,971,845, forward strand.
AAGGCCAAGACGGACGCGGTCGAGGGCTCCGAGCACAGGGGCAGGATTGTGGGCCTGCATGTGCGCCGGGGCGATCGCCATCCGCTCGAGTTCCAGTACGCCGCGTCGTACATCCCGCTGATGGCGTATGCGGGCGCCGCGGAGGAGCTGCTCAATGCGAGTGTGGCTGCGGACCCGGTGGCGCGGCAGCGCAGCCTGTTTGTGGTGGCGAGCGACGATCCGCTCGTGTATGGCGCCGAGGAAGTGGTGGGATTGGGCTCGACGGTGCGGGCGCAAGAAATGATCCAGCTGGCGGGCAAGGCGGATCACGACGACGACGACAAGAGCGACGAGCAGCAGGACCAGACAGTGAAGAAGAAGAAGAAGAAGAAGAAGAAGAACACGAAGAGCAAGGCCAAGTCGGAGCATGACCGGCTGTTTATGCACAAGTTCGAGGAGGAGACGTTTGGCTGGGAGGGCGGCTTTTTCGGCGCCATGTTTTGGAATCTGGGCGGCGGTGGCCGTGGCAGTGGAAGCAGCCCGTCCGAGGATACAGTCCGACTACGCAGCCTCATTGGACGCGCTTACATGATGGACCTGGCCGTGCTGGCCGACATGACGAGCGAGCCGGGCGGCGGCATCGTCTGTGCCGTCAGCGCCATGGGGTGCCGGCTGCTGGCTGTCATGATGGGCGAGGAGAGGGCATTTGAACGGGGGGAGTGGCACAATGTGGACGGTGGCTATGGGTGGAGTGCGTTTGTGTAGTGCGCGGGCCACGCCAAAAGTGCTGCATGGGGAAAAGTGAGGCTTTCGTGATGCTGCATTTGGATCATTTTTGGTGTTTTGGGCTGTTTTTTTTTTTTTTTGTTTTTTTGTTTTTTTTTATGGTTTCCTTTTCTGGCTTTTGAGGGTGGGGTGTGATTTCATGATTCATGTGATACCAATTGATATGCCTGCTTCTCTGGCAACCAAGTGACCAGTACGATTTCTTCTTTCAAACAACCTTCACTCTTGCATTGATTGTGTTTGCCGATATAACAGTAGTCGCGTGGTTCTTTCTGCTGCTGACCATTCAGGGCGCCAGCGTTGGCTGCAATTGGGTTCCTAGCATGCCGTCTGCAGGGGGCTCAGGGACCCCTCTCAGACCCTAAAGCATGCGCTGGGCTAACCGGGTACAGCACCTAGGGTCTAGCATGAAACCATCAATTACAGCGGACTGACTGCTGGGGGATGCCTTATCCGGCCTTATCACCCCACCTATCTCTTGTTCGTATTCGTATTCGGGACTTTCTGAGAGCAACTGTGCGCCTGGCAAGTCTGTCTTGCAGTTGAGATCACCACACAAGACGGAGCACAGAATACCAAATTACACAGCACCCTGCAAACCAATCGAGTAAGGTGTCAGCGCTGCTCAGATCATGCACGGTGAGGTGGAACGTGGAGTGGTATGATGCAGTGGGGGGGGCAGATCGAAGCAGGATAGCAGCGTAGCCAGTACTTGGGTTATAGGGGCTCTACCCACTGGTTCCTGGCGTACACTGTACCTGTACCTGCTGGCCACTAGGTCCTAGGTGATTGGCGGTCCACAATACCGTCTGCTAGCTTCCTCTGCCGACACCGCGACGCTGGTATATATTCCCACGGCTTGGGGCTTCGTGATCTTTTTCCCACTGCCACCACCACCACCACCACATCACCATCACCACCACCCCCGTCCACCCACCGGTTGCGCATTCGATTGCCAGCCCTCCAATTGGTCTGTGGGGAGTTGTGTGCCTTCTTTGGTATCCTTCCTTTTCCATATCAACTGCGGCGGTCGTCGTGAATCTGGCTTGTTTTGCGACTCTGCTCCTTTTTCCGTCTGCCCATCTCTTCTTGCTTCCAATCCGACGAATCTCTCCTTTTTTTCTTCCCCTCTCTCTGTTTCCTTTCGCGCCTCCTCTCGGCCAACAGCCAACAGCAGCCATCGAGCAGTCTTCTCACCATGGGTGCCGTCGACGAACTGCTCGGCCCCGTGGCCCAGTTCTACTTTGGACTCTCGACTGCCTCGCAGATTGGCCTGCTTTTCTTTGGCCTCATCTTGCTCTCCGTCGTCGTCAATGTCGCCAACCAGCTGCTCTTCAAGAACCCCAACGAGCCCCCCGTTGTCTTCCACCTGTTCCCCATCATTGGCAGCACAATCACCTATGGCATGGACCCTCCTCGCTTCTTTGTCGAGAACCGCAACAAGGTATGCATCTCTGTGTCGCCATGGTGTCGAGTCGCACACCGCGCACACCGCGCACAACGCGCGCGCACACACAGTCTGGACAATTGCTGACTTGGCTGCGTGCCCAACAACCCATAGTTCGGCAACATCTTCACCTTCATCCTCCTCGGCAAGAAGACGACCGTCTACGTCGGCCCCGAGGGCAACGAGTTCATCCTCAACGGCAAGCACAAGGACGTCAATGCAGAGGAAATCTACGGCGTTTTGACCACGCCCGTCTTTGGCAAGGATGTGGTCTACGACTGTCCCAACAGCAAGTTGATGGAGCAAAAGAGGGTGCGTTTCAGAAACGAACTTGAATGTCTTGGTTTCCCCATCAAAAACAGTTTTGGCTAATCTTTGGGTGCTCCTCCCCGCGCCCCCGCCCTTCCAGCTCATCAAAAACACCCTCACCACCGAAGCCTTCCGCCAATACGTCCCCATCATCGAGGCCGAGTGCCAGTCGTACTTTAAGAAGAACCCCGACTTCAAGGGCACCTCGGGCGTGGTGGACATTGCCAAGAAGATGGCCCAGCTGACCATCTTCACCGCCTCGCACTGTCTGCAGGGCAAGATTGTGCGCGACCAGTTTGACGAATCGCTCGCCGACCTCTACCACGACCTCGACATGGGCTTCACCCCCATCAACTTCATGCTGCCCTGGGCGCCCCTGCCGCAGAACCGCCGCCGCGACATGGCCCGCGAGACGGTCGCCAAGATCTACCGCGACACCATCTCGGCCCGCCGCCAGAGCGAGGAAAAGGATGCCCGCGACATTATGCACCACCTCATGTACTCGTCCTACAAGAACGGCCAGCAGGTGCCCGACCACGAAATCGCCCACATGATGATTGCCCTGCTCATGGCCGGCCAGCACTCGTCGTCGGCCACCTCGACCTGGATCATGCTGCGCCTGGCCTCGCGCCCCGACATCATCGAGGAGCTCTACCAGGAGCAGGTCCGCGTCCTGGGCTCTGCCGACACGCCGCTCGAGTACGAGCACCTCGCCAAGCTGACGCTGCACGCCAATGTCATCAAGGAGACGCTGCGCATGCACGCGCCCATCCACTCCATCATGCGCAAGGTCAAGCAGCCCATGCACGTTGCCGGCACCAAGTACACCATCCCGCCCTCGCACACCCTCATGGCCGCCCCCGGCGTGTCGGGCAACGACCCCGAGTACTTCCCCGAGCCCCAGGAATGGGAGCCCCACCGCTGGGAGGCCGAGTCGCCGCTGGCGCCGCGGCTGCCCGTCAAGGACGAACAGGACGAGGAAAAGGTCGACTACGGCTACGGCCTCATCAGCAAGGGCGCCTCGTCGCCATACCTGCCCTTTAGCGCCGGCCGCCACCGCTGCATCGGCGAGCAGTTTGCCTACCTCCAGCTGCAGACCATCACCGCCTGTGTTGTGCGTCTTTTCAAGCTGCGCAACGTCGATGGCTCCACGCGCAAGGTGCCTGGCACGGACTATTCGTCGCTCTTTTCCAAGGCCCTGGAGCCCGCTGAGATTTACTGGGAAAAGAGGGAGAAGGCATGAGTATTTGTAGCTGTGAGGCTGAGAAGTGGTGGATGAGAAGTGGTGGATGAGGATGTTTTTTTTTCTTTCTTTTTCTTTTTCTTTTTTTGATTCTCTTGTACATGAATTTGAGTGTTCGTTGCAGTACTATACGGGACGCATGAGCACGGGGAAATGAAATGAAGAGATAAAAGAGAAGTGCGGTGTTCCATGACTTGTCACGCCATCGGGGGGAAAGTAGAGAAAAGAAGAAGGGAAAGAGAAAAAAAGCAAAGAAACAACCGCAAGAAAAAGAGATATGAGAAACATGCGCACAATAAAGATGACATTAGATAGCTATAGCTAGGTAATCTTTAATACACAATAGATGATATATAAGAAAGACAGATGCAGAGAGCGAGAAGCGTGAAGGGGAAAATTATATTAAAAAAAAATCCGAAAAAAAAAAATTCATAAACCTGCTTGAGGATAAGGTGAAGCATATTCAAAGTTAAGAGGACTGCTTCAGCGTGCCGTGATCCGAGCGAGCCAAAACAAAAACGCAGCCGCAGGACAAGACTGGGTGCGCCAAGTACATGGTAGAAAGGCAATGTATCCAGGGGGTGAGGGAAAAAAAAAAAAAACAAGAATCATGATGAAACGTGTATGAGGGGGGAAAGGTTGTTGGCGCGCCTACGAAATGTGACGGGGGGGGGGTCAAATCAAGTAGAAGAGATTAGTGAGTGTATGTGTGTGTGTGAGAGAGTGAGAGTGATAGAGAGAGAGAAGTTGGTTATATTGTAAAAGTATTTCTTTGGTCCCTTGCTTGGTATGTTTTTGTCTCTCCTTTTTTATATATTGTTTTTTTTTTTTGGTTCTTCTCTTTTCTTCTCTTTCTTCTTTCCCTCTCGTTTCCATAGTATATTGTACGGTCGGGGGGAGAAATATAAGTTTCACACAGCAGCACAACTTTTGCTTACAAAGTACCAGAAGGGAAAAAAAGCGCTGCCGGTCAGGATCTCAGACTTACCTGTCAAGTTCCAATTCCATATCGTCATCAACTCTTTTCTTTTTCTTTTTCTAATTCTTCAACAACTCTTCACTCTACACACCACGCCTCATTAACCAGAGACATTTATATGAGATTTACAACATTGTAGATCTTTATTTTCATTTTTATTGTTCTAACTCCATCTTTGAAAAAAATAATAGGATGAGCGAGAAAAGTCTGAAGAATTGATTGGGGAAAAAAACCGAAAGGACCGCTTGATAGATAGCAGAAGCCTCGCAGCTTTGTGGAAGTTACGAGCGTGCGATTCGGATTCTGTCGGAAAAGAGAGTGCAAGCAAGCAAGCAAGCAAGCAAGCAAGCAAACGAAAAAGGAAAGGAAAAACAGAACAAAAGAAAACAAGACAAGACAAAACAGGAGCGTTCCAACGCCAAAAACAAATGGCTGATGGCGCCGCCTCCCCTTCGGTTCAACTTCCCAGTGAAGCTCGACAACCTTCTTCAGCAGCAACAGCAGCTCCGCTGCTTCGTCTCTGCGGCCTGAGCACCACACAGCTTCCCCCGCCCTCGGCACCAGCCTCGATCCTCGGCCCATTCCTGACCGCCTTGTTGAACGAGGCTGTGCCGTTGGTTACCTCTGCTGCTGTTGCTTCATCATCTTCTTCTTTCGCTTCTTCCTCGTCTGCACCACCAGAACAAGTCAAAGCATGGAAATCCAAGGGCACCAAACGCCTACCGGCCTCCGACGCGCCCGTCAGCCTAACCGAGCGTGTGATTGCATACAGTCACCCCACGCCTGCTGCTCCTGCCACGGCCATGACGGCCCCCGCTCCCACAGACACCTGGGCCTGTCGCCACTCGGTGCACGCCGACGCCGCGCGCAAGGGGACCGCCGCGTGGGGGGAGTTTGAGCACTGGGTGCGCGACGAGCACGCTGCGGCCGAGGAGGCGTTCACGCCGGCTGTGCTGGGACACCGGGTTGTGGCGCAGTGGGAGGGGGAAGAAGATGACGAAAACGGGCTGCAGGCGGCGGTCGGGGAGATTCAGATTGGTGGTGGTGGTCACGACGAGGGGTCGGCATGGCATGGTTTCCGCATCTTGTTGGTGGAGATGAAGCATAAGTTGCCTGCGCCGTTGCAGCCGCGGGTTTTTCCTGTTGTGCAGGTTATTGCTTCTTCTTCTGCTGCTGCTGCTGCTGCCGCTGGTGGTGATGGTGATGGTCGAGGGGCAGGAAGAGGAGAAAGAGAAGGCCAAAGCGGCGCGCACGACGACGCGTTCCTCGTCATTAGCATTCCGCTGGCAGACTGGCCGCCGCGCGCAGGCAAAAGCGCCGAGTGGGCTGTGGCAGCCGCGGCTGCGTCGGGCTGTTTGGCGGCTGAGAAGGGCGTGGTGGTTGGGCGGTATGTGAGCGTTGAGAAGGTGGTGCGGCGGCGGCGGCGGCAGCGGGCCAAGAGGGATACGCAGGGCGCAGGGGAGCAAGCAGAAGAAGAAGAAGAAGAAGGAGAAGGACGAGTGATTGAATGGACCATGGCGACGGCGAGTGATGCTCGTGGGGTGCTGCCGCTGTGGGTGCAGACCAAGGCTGTGCCGGGCCAGATTGCAAAGGACGTGGGCCTGTTTCTGGGGTGGGTAGATGGGAAGCGAGGCGGGAATCAGTGAGTTTTGATGATGATGATGATGATGATGATGATGAAGACGGTCCAGCTGGTGGGACATATCAATACTACGCGCGGGCGAGTGAGGCTATTCTCGGGTGCTCGTTGCCCATTCATTGCTCGTTCCTACCAGCGACAGAGGTGGTTGATAACTGTGGCCATAGGAAGCAGAGTACAAAGCATCCAGAAGAAGCGTGTCCTTCTGATGATGATTCCATGGTTGCAGAGCCCCGTCTCAAGACTGCAGTTTCTACCTTGGTTATTCTCGAGCACCAACTCAGACGTCTGTCTATATCAAGAGTTGTGGCTCTGAGTGAGTGGCCCACCCTCGTGCTGCAGGAATGGATGAGTATCTATCTGGTCTCTATAAAAATGCTATAATGAATCCATCTCTCCCAAAGACATATATAATAAACTGTCTGTGGCTCACTCGGTTCCTTTGACCAACGCTCTACTCCTGCGCATCCCAAAAGACGCCCTGCCAGATGATGAAATCGAAAAGGCGTAAGCGAGCCCTCTCTTGTCATGTTGTTACACAGGCCCTTGTCAAAACATGCTGACTGACTGATTGCCGACTGACTGTCTGACAGGTCATGTCCGCCCCCATAAAAAGGGCGCTGCGCCCTGTATTGTACACGTACTTGTCGGTCTTGTAGACGAGGGGGGGGGAGGGGGCTTGGATGCTTATTGCAAGCGAGCCAGACCGCAGAACAGCTGGGCCCGAGCGCATTCTTGTCCTGTTTATGGTGCCTCCATCATTGCCAACAACGCTCGCTCGCTCGCGCGCTCAGGCACCACGAAAGGACTCGAGGTAGAATCAACGCGCACACTCGGCACTCTGGACAAGATGCAGTCATGTTTGCACACCGTAGCGTGCAAAAGGTGCTCCACTGCGGTGCTGCCAGCAGCAGCTGTTGAGCCGCGTGGGTGGCAGAGGATGGAGAAAATATAAAAAGTCCCGAGGCCTTCGCCTTCCTCCTCCTGGGATATTCCACCACCACCGCCTCCTCCAGAGCGATATAAGCAAATAACTTGCCCTCTCTCCATTGTTCCTGTCAGGAATATATATATATATACATACATATCCTCACACACAACCCACATCAACCGCTCACCATGCCTCCCACGCCCATCGTCCCCCGAGCCCTGCCCCCCAACGGCACAATCGGCCTCATCGCTCCCTCGGCACGCCTCCACGAGACGCTCCCCGAAGCAACCCAGCGCGCCATCGCCCTGCTCACCTCGCTGGGCTACCGCGTCAAGATCTTCTGGACCTCGTCGCCCTACTCGGACGACCCCCGCGACGCAGACACAGCCCCCATCGCCGCCTCCATCACGACGCGCGTGAACGAGCTCATCGCCGCCTTTACCGACATCTCGCTCGACGCCATCCTCTGCACCGTCGGCGGCACCACGCTGAACGAGCTGGTCCCCGCCTTCCTCTCGCGCGACCCAGCCAGCGCCGCCCGCGCCGCCCTGGGCCACCTGCGCACGCACAACCCCATCCCCATCATCGGCTACAGCGACATCACCATCCTCCACTGGCTGCTCTACACCCAGATCGGCCTGCGCACCTTCTACGGCCCCACGCTGCTCACCGAGCTCGCCGACGCCGCCCAGCCGCCCGACACCTACACCCTCACGCACCTGCTGCGAGCCGTCACCGCCAACAACGCCCACCACGACGACGACGACGGGCCCCGCGACCGCGCGCAGCCCCTCGGCGCCCTGGCCCCCTCGCAGCACTACCGCTCTGCCTTCCCGGGGTACCTCCTGCGGCCCGAGGCCGACAAGCCCGCGGCGCTGCAGCCCGGGACCTACACGCCCACCGCGCACAACCCGCGGCGCTTCCTGCGCGGCGGCACCGCGACGGGCCGGCTGTTTGGCGGCTGCCTGTCGGTCGTGGTGCGGCTCGGCGGCGTGCGCCGCCTGGTGCCCGACTGGGACGGGCGCATCCTCTTTCTCGAGACGGCGACGGCCGAGACGGACGAGACGCGCGGCGTGCCGCTGGCGCGCATCCGCGCGCAGCTCGCGGACCTGGTCGCGCAGGGCGTCTTCAACGCCGTCGCGGGCGTCGTGTTTGGCCGCTTCTACGGCTACGACGCGCCCGACGAGATCCACCGCGTGCACCAGGTCGTGCGCGAGCTGGTCGTCGAGAACGAGGACGGGATCCGCAACGACAAGTTCCGCGGCTTCCCCGTTGTGGTCGGCGCGGATCTGGGCCACGGCGGCACGATGGTGACGCTGCCTTATGATGCGTTGAGTCGGCTGGAGGGGAGGGAGGGGGAGGAGGGGGTGTGGGAGGTTGTGGAGGCGGGGGTTTACTGATTGGAGGTTTATGTATATATATATAAATAGAGAGATGAATATAGAGATGTATGGATATATAGATATATATAGAGATATATGGATATATATAGAGAGAGATATGGATATATCCCATCGACATATTGAAAGCAGTCATTGAGAATATATAGTCGACCAACCACCGCTTCCATAAAGCCAAAGAAAGGGTCAAGACAGACAGACAGACAGACTACTCCAGATAAATATATACACTCGCTCATGCTCTCAACGATACAATACATCTCCCTGGTGCTCTCATTTATCGGGTTGGGCTGCCAGTTGTAGCCGACGCCGCGCGAGTCGTCCAAGACAAAGGCTACTTTCCTGGAAGTGCGTGGCTGCTGTGTAGGCCGGGATGCCGTGGACGGTCACGTCGAAGCGGTACGCGAACGAGGGGAGGCCTGCGTTGGGTGGGGAGGATGGAGTTGCGTGAGTAGGTGGGTTTGATGATGTGAAGGATGCTGTAAGAAGAAGTGGGGGATTTCTTTTTTGAAGTGTAAGAGAGTAATATTGAGTGAGAATGAGAATGAGAGTGGATGAGTGAGAATGAAAGTGAAAGTGAAAGTGAAAGTGAGAGTGAGAGTGAGAGTGAGAGTGAGAGTGAGAGTGAGAGTGAGAGTGAGAGTGAGAGTGAGAGTGAGAGTGAGAGTGAGAGTGAGAGTGAGAGTGAGAGTGAGAGTGAGAGTGAGAGTGAAAGTGAAAGTGAGAGTGAGATTGAGAGTCAGGATGAGAATGAGAATTCAAGTGAGAGTGAGAATGAGTGTGAGAGTGGATGAGTGAAAGTGAGTGAACAGAAAAACAGAGGACCACAAAACACCAAAACTCACCATTATACGCCATAACCTGCGCAAACACGGTCGGTTTTCTGAGCGCCGTGGTTGGAGGGCCAGGAGATGAGACCCCAGACTGATAAAGAGAAAGGTATGTTTGACTGAACATCAGTTTGTAGACGAGGAGAGCGCAGCAGGTCGACGCTATAACGAACAGCAACTCGTGTGTCAGCACCAATGGGAATGGCTAAACCATCATGCAATTTGGCACCCAGCACTTTACAGACCAGAAAGACGGGGGAGGGTTGGACAAGTTCCAACTGACTAACAAGCAGACAGACAGACTCAGCCAGTCAGGCAAACAGACAGACAACAAACCCCCCGCCCTTTTACCCCAGAAAACCCCATATTTCATGCACCTCTCCCTCTCCACTCGCTGGAATCTTCCGTTCCGTTTCCCCTGCCTTCTCCACCGCATCAAACGGCCAAAGAAAGCGGTCGACTCTCGCGGCGCCCGGAGAAGATGTGAATCCCCACGACCAGCGAAGCTCACCGTTGCCGGTGCCGAGAGGACAGGATGAAGATCCACGAGGGTGGTTGGCCCAGACGCTTTTCCTCGCCCCGAGTCTGACATGAACAACACATTTGCTATAGGGCAAATGTGGGAGATCAAAGTGAGATGCCGGGGGACGATCGATGGGTCGTCGGTCCCTCGGGAAATAATAAAACTCTCAGATGCGATTATGCAGCTGAGGTAATATCCACGACCAGAGGGCCAGTGGGCTATCTGACTAATGAATAGGTTATTTTCCCATGTAATACATGGTAGTATACGCAGTGAGTTAGAAAAGGTCACGGAAAGAAAGACACTCTCTGCCTAGTAACATCATAACCGAGCGATGATCGAATAGGTCCATCAAGCTTTCAGTTGACCATCCGAACCAACATGAGAGACCTCCAAAGAACTACGGCATTTGTTGTTATATAGCGCTACATAGTACAAGACTCACTGGTGGATAGTCTCTGTGTATAGCATCAATTTCAGTCAGACAAGGCCCGTCCCTGGAGAGCCTCTATAGTTTGGATATTAGCCATCACAAGATCTTGACAACATCCCAGCAACATCTTCATGTCCGACCTGGCACGAGATTGACCGGTCCTTCAATCACAACATCGAATGGCATCCTCTCACACGACATCTGGAAGTACTTGCTCCAGGGCCTCGCTCTCCTCGGGCAGTTCTTCATCCCCGACACCGCTCAGCAGCACGCAAGCACCAAACAGACTATTCATGTATGTCATGCTTGCATGCTTCCGTTCTGGAGCACAAACTTGACGCAAGTCATCAGGAACGCGTAAGTCGCCCTCCTCTCCGTGTCTCTCTCCCTGAAAAAAAAGAGAAAAGAAAAAATGTAGTCAAAACCACAAAGGGACCTAGTGCTGACCCTTGCCTATCTTCCACCGCCTCACCGCGAAGTCCCACCACACAGCGCCCTTGGTGGTGGTGTGTATGATATGGCTACATAGGCGAAAGCTCCGGCCTGCTCACCCTACCTTTCAATCCACCCTGGCGCCTAGGATTTACGTGCATTCGCTTCCGACGAGACGAGCCAGGTTTGGCTGTGGACTTCCGCCACACCAAGACGGTCTCCTCTCGAAAAGCCGACACGCAAGACTTCACTCAGCCAACCACTCTCTCCGTCCTCGACACACACACACACACACACACAAGTTCCTCCTCGCTACCAGGGCACTGTCTTCTCACCATGAGCAAAAAGGCTTGTCCTACGTATTCAAGATTTAATAAATCACCTATAGTTCCTCGCCCCACACACTCTTCGGATGGATCAAAATCGGTACATGATCGGGATTCTTTTTTTGGCATATCCCGTATGCAGGTACATACATACCTTGCCTTTCCCCATCCCCAGCGGGACTGATCGAGTAAGTATCTCTCGAAGCTCCTCAAGACAATCGGGTATCTATCGTCCAAGAAAAGACGCCGAAACTATGCGTGTATGCCGCTTCCCTGCTTCATATGCAAAACCAAGTATAACCGAGGACGACAGCACGAAGCAACCTTCAACGACAAGATAACAACAACGACGACAACAACAACCACCCTAAGAACCCCATATATTGACAAATGCATCAATAGCGGCCGGCGGGTACGCCAAAGACACAAAAACAAACACTGGCCCTCCCCCAAACCATCCAGGCCTCCACCACAATCATGTGGATAACTCGTGAGCCAAATCTAGACAGCCCACCAATCAATCACCTGTGACTGTGACTGCTACCAAAAGGAAAAGAAAAAACAAAAAAGATGTGATGAAACCCTTGTAAAGCTGATCATATATCAGACAGATCCATGGTCTCCATTTTCCTTCCTAGAGAACGGGTGGAATAAAGTTTATCTCTGCATGGACATGTATGTGGGATGTCAGATGTACAGCAAAGGGACGCGCGTTACACTTACCATGTACACATGTGCTTTTCATGTATGTGGTACTTGCTCTCGTCTCTCTCCTCGCTCTCTCTTCAAGGCCCATGTTACATACATGCCCCTGTGCCGTTCTGTATGGATGGGATATTCATCATATACGCAATGGCATTTGCTATTTATATACGGGTATATCCTGCGAGCCAGGGCAGCATGCATGTCACCGGCATATTATTGGAACTATGATATATGTACACGGTGATGACACCCTCCTTCGTCACCAAGAAGCACGACGCGAATTCAAACCGAGCCGAACCGAGGGAAAAGTTAGCAGCAGCAGTAGTCAGACCAACGTCTCGGTAGCAGCAAACAATCAAGGCTCAAAGTCGACAGAGAAGAACTCCTTTCGTACTCGGAGAAGATGGTCCGCCAAAATGCCAAACAAACATTTGCCTTTTATAGCTGTTCGGTAGAATATTTTATCTCTCGTAAGTTTTGTTGTCTAGAGGCAAAGTAGTAGCCATAGCGTCGTTGTGTATATCCATGGTTAGGATGATGGATGTATGCCTCGTAAACAAGTTGAAGTGTTTTGGAAAGAGGCATTTGAAAGTTCTCAGGCCTAGCATCAATTCCACCTCATCTACAAAGCTTATACTCTTTTGAGAATATCTACACCCCACTCGGTTATCAGTGGCGTGTGATGAAAAGGTAGCAGTTCACATTTTAAACGAGTATACCCATAGATCAATATCCATACTTTTCCATTTTTTTTAAGGAAAAAAGGCAGTGTTGGGCCAGTATCCGATACTATAATGCTGATTCGTATGAAGTGGGATACTACTTAGCTAAAGTTATCATTTGGCCTCCCCTTAGCATAGTGGCATAAGGAAGAGTTCTTCAGACTCTTCTCTTTGTCTTCTTCGTCAGATAGAGCTTTTTACAACAAATCAGATCTCTCACCCATTTCGGGGGGGAGGTATTTGTTTTCCCCTCCGCACACCTATCATGTGCACTTACAGTGCAGCACCTTTCTTAATATCCCAAAAACCCAGTCATATTCATACTACAGCAACCCATCCCACTTGCAGGGAGAAAGCCCTTTCCCATCTCTCTCTCTCTCTCTCTCTTTTTCGCTGGAAACCCCCGATTTGACTGTCACGTAGTAACGAGCGCTGAGTTGATTTCCATCTACTCCTTACTGATGATGACTTTTCCGTTTCCATCCACCAAAAGAAAAGCCTAGGAAACAAAAAAGGACCGGAAATATCTACAAGTACTTACACCCCGCCCCCAAAACTACACCATGACCACTACTTGATCAACACCCCCCCCCCCTTTTACCCCCGGGCTATCTATATAGATAGATATGCAGCCCAGGAATTCAACACGCCACGCATCCACGCACAACGGGGATAACTCCAAAGTCTTTGAGTGAGAACGAAATATATACATATATAAATTTACATAATGTCTTATTCACGAGACCATCTTGCGATAACGCAAAGCGACGTGGACATGCTTTCATGTATTATTATACTATACTGTACTATACCATCCGGTAAAGGAAAAGGAAACCGAGTTGAAAATATGGCTTGAAGCAAATCAATACAAACCATGACTTTTTCCTCTGAGCTTGTACCACAAAAGAAAAAAAAAAAGTAAGAATTCTAATCCACGGCACTAAAAAGAAGAAGAAAAAAATTACAGTTCAAATCCAAAGAGCCTTCAAACCAATGACATAACCCAGGTTTCCAGATCGCTCAGCTCAAGAATCATAAACAGCGGTTGTTTTCCTCACAGAAACCACACAGACATTTATCTACATGGTACTTCTTATGCAACTTACCACAAAATATCTCAAGCTATATACCAGAACCTTGAATATCAAGGTAGAGTTATAGTCATACAAGTCGCCATATCAGAGCAGATATTCTTTGTACCACACAGAGTCTCCCAAAGACCCAGTCACAAGACACAGCATATAGCCAACAGACCACAGACCGCAATTCACCAAAAACTTCACCTTATGAACCCCATTCAAGTCCAATGAGATATAACATGCATACCATTGAAGAGTTTCTTTGCACTTTTCATACCCTTTGTGTTATTCATGAGCTACGGCTTTTCCATTTGTATTCCTCTCTGCTCAGTACACGTTGATCTACTTCCGTCTTCCACAAAACCCGAGACAATCTGTCGTTTGCCTTTCAACATCTCTGATTCCCTGTGAATTCATCAAAATGTTTGGTGGTATCCCTTTGCCCCTTCCATTCATGCCTTTTGCTTTCCAAATACTTCCATTCAGTTTACAGGCTTCCAGATCCGCTCAAGAAAACAACAAGACATTGCAAAGGTAAGAGAAAACTCGAAAGAAAAAAAGGTGAGACCCGTTTCGCTCCCGATATGTCATGCTTTACACAATATTACAGTAAGTTTGGGAAAATACATGAATCTGTTGTTATAGACTTGTGTGATGTGAGGATAAAAGAAAAGAAAAAGAAAACCGTAATAAAGAAAAGCGAAAGTTGATCCCCGGCGGTAAGCACGGTGGGAATATATATATATATATATATATATTGGGGTGAAAAGGAAAATAAAGAACATAGGGCCAACGCCGAAACGCTGATGTTGAACGTCGTGACAGAATCAAGACAATAGACGTGATGGCAAAGCAGAAAACACGTAGGAAAAAAAAAAGAGGTACTGTTGATGATGATGATGATGATGATGATGATGATGTTGCTGTAATAATGGGTAGTTGCTGTTGTACACGATCCCGGCCAGAGATGGGATCCAAAAAAAAAAAAGAAGAAGAAAAAAAAAAAAGAGAGAAATGTGTCTCTCAAAGAGAACTAGACCCCAGTGGGAGAGTTGAAGTTCTGTGGCGTAACGTTGGGTTGGAATTGAAAGGTTTGTGATTGGGGCTCGCCAAAGTGATTAAGACCTGCGCTCCACGCAGAGAGCTGGTCTGGCGAACGGTTCCAGGGGTACATGTCATTCTGGGATGGTGTTTCCAGCTTCAAGGTAGGAAAGCCTTGTGCGTGGCTGACGGCGGGCCCGGAGAGGGAGACGGGGACTAGCGACGGAGTGGCCGGTTCGCTCTCGACGTAGCGAGGTGCTGACAAGGTCATTGGGAACTCGACCTCGGAGCCAAATTGTGACAGACCGGGTGTTGTGAGCGCCTCATCCGGGGTAATATTACCACGTGTAGTGGTGTCCAGCATGAACTTGGGTGGTTGGAATGGCTGGAAGCCGTGGGTTCGAACCTCATTCAGGGCAGCATCCCTTGCATTGTAGTCAGAAGAGCTCGCGGTTGAGTATGTCACGGCATCCTCAAACTTGTTGAGCGTCAGCGACGACGAGCGCTGCTGGAGACCAGAGTGGTCAGCAGACAAGAAGCGCTGCTCAAAGGTGGGCACGACAGGCGATACGCTGGCCGAGTCCTTGCTGAACGAGGCAGTGGATGTACTGAGGGACGCATGTCTGGCTAGCTGCTCGAGAATGGAAGGGTCAAAGGATCGAGGCGACAGCGGAGACACGGGAGGGCCCGATTTTGAAATCTTGCCAGAGAGAGGCCCCGTGGCGGACGCAGCACGCCGAATGGTGCCCAGCATGTCGCCTCTTCGGGTGCTCTCAATACCAGTCTTGGGGCCATTTGTAAAGTCTCGCAGAGCAGTCTGGTTCAACCGTTGCGGTGGCCGAGTCTTTCTCCGCGAGGCAATACTCCCGTCTGGGCACATCTGGTTCTCGACACCATGCGTCTCCGCATAGGTAGGTGTGGCCTGGGGGAAGGTGTCGGGAGACAACGATCCGAAGCCGGAAAAGTCAGAGAGGTCGCTTGCGCGCCGTGCGTGTTGGCCGTCAAACCCATCATCTGCCACCATGTTGGTGGTTATGGTGGGCGTTCTTTGAGCCATGTACGACGACGGGGAAGACGTCGGAAAGTAATCGGTATGTTTGACCTCACTATCCAACACAGCCATGCTAGACATGTGTCCAAGGGACGAGTAGCCGGGCATCAGATGGCCGTGCATCGAGCCAAAGGGGTGTGTGTCGTGAGTCTCTGCAAATGTCTCGGGAGAAGAAGACAGGAGCTCGTGGCGGTGGTCATGGAATGATACTGTGGGAACGGCCAGTTCGGGAGTGTGGAAAGAGCCGTGAGACGACTCGCGTTGGTGCTGATTAATCATATCCCTCGAGTTGTCGCACTCGTCAACTTCGTGGGAAGCCATGACCAAGTCGCTGGCTTCGTGGGCATCAGGAGAGCAATCCATGGTTTGTTCATCGTGAGCCGACGATACATCCGTCTCGGAACAGTGTCCCGACGACTTGGCAGCCTGGTTGTGGTCGCTGATGCTGTCATTGTCACTGCTGATTGCTTGCGAGTCCTCATGCTCGTGCTCGTCGTCGTCGTCCTCGGGTTGCCTGCCCAGGCTGGGGTTTGCAGAGGCGGCCTTGTCTGCGGCTTGTTGGGCCTCATACTCCTGGACTCTGTGCATCTGCTTCTCCCTAGCCCTACGGTTTTGGAACCAGTTCTGTATGCTATGGATTAGTATACAGAGGGCCAGCCACATGGCGGACAAGCAACAATGGGTAAACATACGTTGACTTTGGGAATGGGACATCCGAGCTCGTCAGCCAGCTGTCGCTTACGGCTGGTACTCGGCTTTTGGGTCTCGTCGGTGAAGACCTTTTCGAGCTTTTGCTTTTCCTCCTCGGAAAACCGCTTGCTGCAAATCACCGAGGCGTGATAGTACTGTGCGGCGTTCTGCGGCTGCTGCATGGCCGGAGGGAACATCTTGAGCGAAGGGGGAAAATAGCGGAGGCCTTGCTGGGACTGCAGCATCATGCTCAGGGCTGCGGCGTTGCTGTGCTGTTGGCTCTGGGGCATCATGGACATGGCGGTGAGGTTCGAGGGTTGCGTGGGCATGTGGTGCCACATGGAAACAGGGTTCTGATAGTGCACAGGGCCTCCCATCGAATCCAGACCGTGTGCTGCTCCTGCCTTGACAGTGCCGGTAGGCGACTGGTTTGGAGGCATCGAGACGGTAGACCGGTAGTGCATCGCTGCCGTCGTGTCAAGAGAGTGTGGGCCGGCTGGTTCCGTCAGGGAGAGGAGCCGGGAGCCGTAGTCCTGGTTAGACAGTCCGTGATACGGATGTTGGTATACCTTGTCGCTCATTGTGTTTTGTTTCTTGGCCTGGTCTAGGGCCGGGAGAAAAGCAGGATGGGATGGATGGTGGAGGGGCGCGAGCGAGCAGACGGCTGAGATGGCTTGCTGCTTTGTTGACGGCGAATCGGAATTATTACCCAGAGAGGAGCGGCGAGAGGAAACGAGTTACGCCTCTAGCAGGTGTTGGACGTCTGATGAGCGCGTTCTCTTTGTGGGTGTGTGCGTGTGTCTTTGCGTGTCTTGGTGGCTGCTTCGCGTAGTGCCGTCTCGTCCAGGAGATTCTAAGCCCCACGGGTTGGAAAGAGTTATCACACCAAAGTCTTGTTCTCAATACATTCCCACAGCAAGGCCCCGTGAGAAGGATGAGCAAACAGAGCCGGCGAGAAAAGAAACAGAATAGGACGGCGGGTCAACAAGAACCAGAGATCGATCGACGGTGGACGGTCCAGAAAGTGGACGAGGGCCGGGCTGGCTGGAGCGAATGCGAGAGGGCCGAGATCCGGGCGGACGTGGGACTCCAGGCGGAGATTGGGAGAGGTGTCGACGGGGGGGGGGGGCGAGGCGGATAAGCCGAGAGCAAGAGAAAGAGTAAGGACAAGGAGAAGAAGCAAACGAGAAGAAGATGATGATCAAAAGATGGGTGGGAATGTGGAGAGTTAATGAGGTTTGCGCGCGGGAGGCTGTCGTATAAGGACGGAAGCGCAGGCCGAGCGGCGGGCTGCACGAGAGGGACGGGAGGGGTGAGACAGCAGCAAGGAAGCAAGCCGACAAGCAAAGCAGGGCAAGCCACCAGCAGCAGCAGCAGCAACAGCAACAATGTCGAGTGTTGGGCAGGGCAAAAGAGACCAGCACCACCAGGACCCAGGAGGGCGGGAAGTTGGGGGAGTTGTGCACGAGAAGTAGTTGGCAGAAAACCCCCCAGCACGCCAGCACGCCCACGATCGTAATCAGAAGCCGTAAGAGCAGGGAAGCCCCTGCGCTGGCTGGCGGGAGCTTGGGTCTCCTCTACCTTCCCCTGGGTCCCTGGATTTTTCTCGCTGCTGCTGCTGCTGCTGCTGCTGCTGCTACGCTGTGGGCTGGCTGGTCTGGGCAAGAAGCACCCCAGGGCTCCCCGCTAACCCACTACGGACTAGCGTCTGTAGGGCTCGGAGCTGGGATCCACAGGCCCCCAGGCCACCAAGTCTCTCCAGATCCAGTCGGCAGGACAGGGATAAGACAGCCGGTGCAAGGAGGCCGGGAAGACAGCGAGCGAGCGAGCAGAGAAAAAAGAGAGACTGAGCGGAGGAGCCACAACAGCAGCGGCGGCGGCTGCTGCAGGGCAAGGCAGGGCTAGGGCAGGGCAGGGCTAGGGCAGGGCAGGGCTAGGGCAAGTATACATACTATGTAGTACCGCGAGATTTGCGTGCATGGGTATGGGTACGTGGTACTTGGGGACTTGCAATGATCTCGAGGTACGTATCCAAAGTACATGACAGGTAGCCCAGGGGGGGGGGGAAGCCCACCAAGTACTGTACCTGCAAAAACTCGCTACAGGAGACGACACAGGGGCGGTAGAGCCTGATGAGCTTGCGCTGTAGCGCTGTTCCCTCCCCCCCGCGCCCTCCCCGACTTCGCTACCATAAAAATCTTGGCGCCGTCGTACGTGGCTCTGTCTCGCGTCCTCTGGTCGCCATGGTACTACTGTCCGGGTACTGGAGGTACTGTACACACCTGCCATCGCCATCACCTACACATCTTCCATGGAATCTAGTTTGCGTGCACCTTCGCATTCGCGTAGCTTGTCCTCGACGCTCTCTACTGGTTTGTCTGGGCAGCATACATAGAAAGCCAAGTCCGCAAAGCACATGAACCTGCAGGGTGGTAGACGGGGAGCTCCCAGCAAAAAGCCAGACCAAACACATGCCGAAACCGGTATAGTTGGGAAGAGACAAAAAAGAAAACAGAGGCTATCTCGATGTGCCACATGAAGATAGCCAACTGCACATCACTGCCGATCAGTCGCCCCAGGCAGGGCGCAACAACAACCTGACGGATGGGCAACGCAAGGGGCGAACGAACGGAACAGGACAGCAGCAGGCTCGGGTCTGCACTTGCATTTGCCATTGTCAAGTGCTGTTCTGCATGCTGCGTACTGCTAGCTTCTTACTGTGCTGTGCTGCCAAAGTTGGAAAGCTGAGGCCCAAGATGGCCGTGGTGGTTGCTGGTTCTGGGGTAGTACCACGGGCAGATGCTGTGCCTCCAGGCCAGAGGGGTGTGCCCAGATGTACTATGTACCCCTTTCGGTACGTTTTGCGGCACGGCCAAGCACTTGGAATGGTGCAGAAATGGAACCCAAGTATACAACAAGTCTCCAGGTACAACGTCTCAAGCAACAGCTGCAAAGGCCACGCTCACTCAACACCCTGCTCATGGCGCGTCTCAACCCACACCTTGGAGCCAAGGCCAACGGACACCATGTCTCTGCCTCAGGACAGACAGCCGTTCCCGCCATTGTCGACGTGCTTCCCGCCATCGTCGTCGTCGGGGCAAGGGGCTGACAAGTGCAGCGTCTGTCCGAGAATATAATGGATGGCCGCATCTGCAGGTACCGGAGTCGATACACTGTTTTTCGCTACGAGCAGGTACCATAGTCATCCTCTGCTGGGCGCGCCATGCCGCAACCCCTCCCACTCCAGGCGGCATCCTCCGGAGCAGCACGAGGACCGCTAGACGAGATGAGTCCTTGTGCAGGTCATGTACTATGTAGTGCATGCTCTCTCGTCTCACAAGGGTACTGGCCAAGTACGTACCGACGCGCGAGCACAAAAAAGAAAAGGGGACATGATTTTCAAGCCCGTGCGGTACCAGAGAGTGACCTGGCTGAGGCGTGACTGGGAAGTCCCTGGCAAAAGCACGGTCCTGTTCCTGGATCGGTCCAGGTGATAGGAAGTCAGCGGCTCAGGGCGGGGTCCTAAGCCAGGGTCCTGAGCTGGGGAGGGACTGCTTGGTGAAGGGCCAGCCCGGGCGGGATGAGCCAGTCGTGTCTAAGCCAAAAAGAGGCCTAGCGCGGGTGGGAGAGCATGGCACCCGTGCCAGCAGAAGGTAGGCTGCCCCCACCCAGCTAGCCAAGAGGAGTCCGCTAGAAAAGTAAAAGCTCACTTGTAAATACTTGTGTGCAAGTACCGTACTCCATTATTTGCTCTGCGCCTTTCTTCCTTCCTTGAAGCCTTTCCCCTGTTCGAGCATGCCGATTAGTATTATTGCCATCATCACCGTCATCACCGTCATCACCTCACCACCACCACCACCATTACAACCTCTTGACTAGCTCACCGGTCCGTCTCGATAAGGCTATGCATGCTGTGCACATCTGCGGACCAAGAGCGTTACCTGAGCCTCTGCTGCTCTTGCTATTGGGCCGCTAGCAGACCTGTTCCTGGCATGAGTTAGCTTGGCGTCGCATGTGTAGCTGTTGCCCGTGTTTCTGGGAAGGGAGGGTACAGGTGCCACAACGGCCATGGCAGGATGGAATCTTCCGCTAAAAGAGAGAGCGCGCAAGAGAACACGACTCGTGCATGGGGTGCCTCTTTTTCCTTCCCCTTCCCTCAGTGGCACAGCAAGATGCGCCGTCAGAGGCTCTAGACGGCGACGTCGACAAGACATGGAAGGGCACTAGAGCGGTCCTTTCTCGCTGAGTTTGTGCCGCACCATCGGTCTTTGGTCGGGACTGGTGGTTCATGTTTTTGATACGGTCAAGCATGTCGTCATGTCAGTCAGGCCTGTGATGCAGAGGCTTGAAGGAGAAGAGGAAGCACGAAAAGAAGAGAGGAGCAAAAAAGAGTGGTCGAGCAGTGTGCCAGTCAGAAGAACCCCAGCACGTACGTACAAGGTGCTTCCGAGGGAGATCAACCCCCATTTCGTAGACTCGCAGTAAGGCCAAAGTAGTGGCAGCGGTACTGAGGTACGTACCGTCGAATCGAGAAACTACATGCTATGTACATGGTAGGTCGATGCTCTGTTTTTGGGGGGGGGGGTTTAGAACATGGGATGCACGGCGAGCTAGGATAGGCCCGCGCGAACAGGCCAGGGGACACGCCGGGATAGCGGAAGGCCCATGGCAGGCCTCAGTGGCCATAGCAGGCCAGAATGACATGGAGCCGCTGCCATGACACCATCGCGAAAGAGAATAAATATCCACACATACACACACATAGAAAGGAAGGGTTTCAGCTTGCTGGATCTGCTTGGCCTAGGCTTCTCTGGTGTTAGCAATTGGCCTCGCCTACTCTCCAAAGGTCTGTGTGTCAGTTATGCTGAACTCCGGTGTGAGGAAAAGCTCAAGAAACGTACATGGTGAAATTGCGGTGGCCAGAGATTCAGGGCCAAAACATCCGACGGATGGAGCTGAAGCCACACGGCTGGGCAGCATGTGGGGGAACCAGTGTCTTGCAATGTTGAGAAGAAAAAAAAAAAGAAAAAAGAAACAAAAGATTAGTAAAACTCGCCCAGACAAGATGGCAAGCCAGATCCTATGGCGAGCTGTCATGTGGTCTAGCAGTGCTGGTAGCGCACTTGTACAGGATGCAGTGAATGTGGTAGCGTTTGCCCTGCGACCCAGAACTGGAATTACAGTAGTGACGGGCGGGAGATCTGCACTGCCAGGCCTGCTCTGCTACTGACTATGTACTTACTGTACGTACCGTCCTCCAGGGACTTTACGGTGGCCCTGGGTTGTCTTCCCTGCTACCCAGTCTGGCCAGGTTCCACAAAAAAAGAGACACCTTCCCCGGCGTCCACTGCAAGCCAGCCTTGAAGTACTACCTGGCAGCCCTAGGTACTATGTATGCAGAGTACCATCCGTGGATGGCAGTACGTGAAAGATCCAGCCTTACATAATACCAATCGCTACTATTATGAACTACATCGCATGTGTCCATTCTAACTACCTTTTTGCTCCTCTGAGCAAACTGGGAAGCCGAGCTGGCCGAGCTCAAAGGCAGACGCTCTTATAGTATCCTGATGGCCGCTCTCATCTGCAGACCTGTCTCACCGGCCTGCGGCCTTTCCTGTTCCTTTGCTTGGCGCAGAATGACGGCGGTGATGATTTGATGATGGTGGTGTTGGTGATGCTGCTGCTGCTGCTGCTGCTGCTGCTGCCGGTTTGTTGGTGTCAGCGAGCGTCAGCAGCGTCAGCGCCAGCCGCCAGCGCTAACCAGCCGCAAGGGGCACCCGCGCACAGCGTCTCGCCCAGGGCAGTCTTAGCAGCTCGACAGGCCTAGGACTCGGGGCCAGTCCAGGACTGCTTCTGGCCAGTGGCAGTAGGGAGGGGTGCTGCGGTCGGCGAAGGCGCGCCAACAGGGCTAACGCAGGTCGTCCCCAAGTGCCTCAAGGCCCCCTTTGGCCTCCCCTGCTTGCTGCAGCTGCAAGGCAAAGCCCCTCAGCCCCCACTACGACTACATACATAGTAGTACATAGTATAGCATAACCTCCTTCTCCTCCTACCGCCTCGCTCTTATTACATCGTGCTATAGTATTGCCGTCGGTCCCCTCAAGTTCAGTTGACTGCCTGGTCGGCTGTTGGCTAGCTGGCAGGCGAGTCAAGTCTATTTACAAGGTTACTTGTGGCAGAAGCAGCAGCACCCCGACTCGAAACTGCCTGCCACTGCCCGAACTGCATGTGGCAGGGCTCTTGCCCTTTCGCTGCGGCCCGCCCTGCTCGCTCTTTCCCCAGATGTGCAGGCAGCCAGGCAGCTCTCCAGCCCAATCCCACGCTGCGTGCATGCTAGCAGCACTGGGAAAGTGGCAAGGGCTTCATGACCTGGGGCTTTCAAGGTTCAGTTCTCCAGAGCCGCTGCGCCATTGCCATCACACCCACCGTCTGGCCCCCCTTCACGCTTCCTCCCTCACACCACCCACCCACCCTCACGCACGCACGCACGCACGCACGCCAGCACACCCACGTCCCAGCCCTTCTCGCGAGCCAGTCGCCTGCTCCCATGCATGCGTTGCCTTGCCGTGCCCGCCCTCTGCTGGCTGCAACGCAATCCGCTGTCCGCGGTGCGCTCACACACGGACCCGAGCCCCTGCCCGTGGACAAATAAGCTGAGTGACTGGCAAACAGACGACAACACTAAAGTCTGGCCAGCGAGCCAGGCCCTGCCGCGCCAAAGATTTCCACATGGATTCGGGCCCGTCCTCTGCCCATTCACTGGTGCTAAGCGGACAGAAAAGTGCCCTTGCGCCAGCGTCGGCCACCACGAACAAACCCACAGTCCGCGACTCGGCCCACACACCTTCACCTGCACTGGCGTGTGCCATCCCCGTTTGCTCCAGCAGTACACAGCTTTCGGCTCCATAAACCTTCTGGCCTCGCCATGGGTCAACCTTGTTGCAGTGGGAAGCAGAGAGAAAAGGCTACCGAGGTACCCAGTACTGGTACCAGAGGCGACGGGTACGGGTTCCACTGGGTGAGGTGCCTCTACAAGAAAACACTGCCGTGCTCACGATATCGCTTCGCATGGACCATGACATGACCACCTGTGCAAAGCCACGCTACAATAACGTTCCATCACGTACGTGTCTAGACCGCGCAGCGCATCCGCAGCGCCGCCGAGGCATTCTGCAGTGTGCTGAGGTCACTCTGGGGTGGTGCCTGTCCTGTACGTGCTTCATTCTGACAAAGCTACACACAGCATACTTGCCGTCCAAGTACAGCGGCTAAGCCCACAGCGCGTTCCAAACCAACGAGAGCAGCAGAAACTGATCAGTCTCCGGCAACGACTATCAGCGTAAAGTAGCACCGTGACTCTCCATCTGCCGAGTCCGCAGGGAACGATGCGGCGCTCCATGAACATCCCGACGCAATGGATCGACTCATTTCTCTGCCTTCGCCATCCAAGGGTCTTCTTAATCTCCGCAATATTGCATGACGTGCTGGGAAGAGAATCTCGATTCCCTGATCGCCTTGTCCCGTGTGTTTTCTCTACCCACGGGCTCAGCAGAGGCAGTCGCAGAATGGGGCAATGCGGTTCGTGCCACACTCCTATCTATCTTGCAGCAGCAAATGTCGAGTTCAAAGACAAGATCCAAGACGGAACTGGATTGTTGCCAATGGTAGCGTGCAACGTCTTCGCGCCTGCCAATGGCAGACAGTTGGAAGAGAGCCGGAGGTACAACACATCTGATCTCCGAATGCAAGGTCCGATGGCGCCAAGCTACCACTATGTATACGTAGTACTATGTGCAGTACCGGTGGGTCGGGCCTCACCTTGCGTACATGGTACCTACGGTTGTAATGACGTTCATCGTCAGCCTCTTTCTCGTATATGTGCTGCAAGGGCTTGTTGTTTTTTTAGATTGGTTTGTATATTGGCGCGTACACGCTGATTTTTTGATGACATCCACCGCAGAATCCTTGTCGAGCAAATCTTTATCGGAACAACCTCCAAGTTGCGGTCCTGCGAGATGTCCGATATACATATATCAGTAGTACAGTGTCTCGCTGATTCTTCAGCAATCACTGTACAATCACGTATGCCATCACAAATCATAACTCGGGTAGGCGGATCTTCCACCAACCATTTCGAGGCTCTGGCGCAACGGGAGTGATGTGCGTCTTTCCATGCGTTCCAAACTTTCCGACCACAGACGCATTTGGCCCACGCCTTGCAGTGCACCCAAAATCCACGGCTGCGCCAGTGCTACCACACAGGGTGAATCGAGACGAATAACGCGGCACCCTTTGGCCCCATACCAGCAGTTTTGTGGCGAGTGCTTCCGTATAAGCGAATGTGTGTCTGTGTGTACGCGTGTATGCGTGTGCCCTCGCAGAGACACATTGTCGAAAACGACGTGCATAGTGCACGGCAATGGTTCGTGTTGTTGTTGTCTCTTTGAGAGCCCCCCCCTGAGGAACAAGTGGCATTCTACATGGAATATATGCGCAAGCGAGAGTGTGGTCACCGCGCGGCTGAACGCGATCCCCATGCCCCAATGGAGCCTCATTATCCTAGCAAGAGTGCAACCTCGAGTCCCGTGTGCCTTTTTGATCTCGTGGCCCTCGAGCGGTCCTGTCCAACCAGGTTGGCTGGTGAATCCGACAAGCTGGATGGCCTATCACGCCTCCAGCCTTTGGACCAGCGCAGAAATCACAAATTGCGGCTTGGACAAACAGCTTTTTGTGCAGAGCGCACAGCAAGATTTGTGCTGGGAGCCCGGTGCTAGGAGCGCCCCTGGCATCTTCCTTGCTCGATCCCCCACCGCTGATCATGACTTTTTCGAGCGCTGACAACAGCAAGCTTGGATTTATTTTAGCTCATCGTCTCGGAAAGCGCGACCGGGACAGGGTGGCCTTGTGCGGACATGATGATAGTACAGAGAGTGCTACATATCAGTTCTGGATGATTTCGCCGCAGAGATCTACTCAAGGGGGGGGGGGAGGGGGTCACGGGCGCGGCCGGAGGGTGAAGCTGTTGCCGCTACAGTCTACAGCTGCTGCCATGATCAAGTCTATCTGCATCAAGAACCAAAACGAGATTGTTCTTCTGTGCTTCATTCTCGTCCTCATTCAAAGTTCAATAATATTCGTCGTCGTCGTCGTCATCATCACACACCATCCCGGCGGCAGCAGCAAGAAGAGGAGAATGAGGAGGAGCAGCAGCAGCAGCAGCAGCAGCAGTATTATGTAGCAGCCACAATAACGACCGCCACCATCATTACCGTCCCCACCACCACGACGATGATGCCCACCATGGTGAATGCGAGTATTCGCAGCATTTATTCGTTCAAGTTCAAGTGTTGCGGGAAGCCCGCACCTCGGGATGTTGAGAGCCTCGGACAGAAAAAAAAGGCTCTACATTTGCAATTATCGTGAGGGGGGGCCTGGGCATGCATACGCTTGGATCGGTGCGAGTGTCATGGCTGGGGCCTGCCACGTGTGTTGACAAGGCGGCTAGCCCAAACAGCAATTTTTGGCGAAGATGTGAATACATAGTACATGGCAGAGTACATGGCGCGGTACCTCTACTATGTACCTCTGCACTGCTGTGAATACATAGTACTTACTTTCATACCTGGCTCCGCTTCGACTGACATGTTGTGTGCAAGGGTCGGCTGCAGGTTCCTGGATGCGATGCACGGCCACGGCTCATTTAACTTCTTTTTTGTTGTCGTCGTGCTGCGCTTTTCAGCCCGTGTCCCCTTCTGGGCTTGCCATCCACCCCTTTGAGGCGCACCTTGCTAAGCGCGCTTTCTTCCAGGCGAGTCGGACATTGCAAGACCCGACAAGGTTGCGTTCGCTTGACGCTATCGTCTTTGCTTGCAGCAACACTTGGGGATCTGTTCTGTTGCCCAACGAGGCCAATCAGTCCTTGGCTGACGTTCACCCTCCTTTACAGCATCACCAACCCAAAATAGGTGCCCTTGCTGGCCGAGGCGAGCATTCCGGCCCTTGGACTCGTTCAGGCGAGAAAGAAGCACTTTTTGCACGTCAACCCTGTGGCCTCTTTGAGGTGTGCGCAATCTCAAAACCGGCAAAGAAAAAAACTTCGTCACGGGCGTGGGAACGCAGTGCTGTGTCTCCCCGGCCTTGGCCCCTTGCACCTGAGCTGAGCTGATCTGCTCTTTGTGTCTTGTAATGAATGATTGGTGTGCTCTCCTGTCCGCCCACCCACCCGGGCCTATGGATTTCTCTTTTTTTTTTTTTCTTTTTTTTCTTGGCTTATGATGCACTTTGTCTCTTCGTGGCTTTTTAACTGTCCACAAGTACACGAAGCGTACGCCATCACTTTGCTGCAGTCTGGATGACCATGCTCCACCTCAAACTACGCAGTCGAATATCATATGGGCAAACGCTTTTCCTTTTTGATATCTTCTTGTTGTGCCATGGTTAGGGCCGATTTCCACACCCATCAACTGGGGTTGTTCAAATCGACATGCACTTTCTTTCCTTTGCTGTACTAAACAAAGTTCATACAAATCAAGAACGAATAACCCTTGGTAGTACAGATTGCCGGGTGCTGATGATCGACGGCGGATCTAATCCGCGAGGCCGGGGGGCTTGTAATGCTTTTTGCTGCGTTGTCTGGTGTACTGTGTATGTACTAAATAAGTTAAAATTGGGGGTTTCTTCCTCTCTTCTTCTTTCCACCAGCCACCCCTTGAGCGATCGCCATCCGCACATACTTAGATGGCCATAGTTGTTTGCGAAAAGGGTCCATCACCAGGTCATAAAAAGAAATGGGGACGCTACGACGTCATTCTGTTTCTTCCATCATTCTTTTTGGGCGAATTCTCTCTTTGTACTTTATTTCGGGGGAGAAGGATGTGTGATTCCAGGTTTGAATGGGCATAGCCGTGGCATACTTTCCGGTTAGACGGTTTTGGGTTGGAAATTGGTTTCAAAAAAAAAAAAAAAATAGTAGAGGTAAATACCAAGTAGTAGATCGATCGATATGGATACGTATCCTCTTTCTGTCTGGCCTTTGTACAAAGACGCCGCCCAGCAAGGGGGAGGGTTGGGTGCCCTTTGGAACTTTTTACGCTACTTGGCATTCTTGTGCTCTGCTATGACTTTATGTTATTTTTGTGTGTGGTAGTTTGCTACTACTGCCCATGTATAATAGGGTTGGGGACTATACAGGTAACGAGTTGGGCATGTTCGCCGACTAGTTGGGTTTGTGCGCGTCTCCCATGCCAGGGGTAAAAAAGCCTCTTTTGTTTTATATATATATATATATATATATATATAACACGCCCAAAACGAAGAGGGTTATACTAATATACAAAAGAAATGATATACATTAAAAAAAAAAAAAAAAAGACCAAGAGAGAGGAAGAAAGTGGAAGATTTGATAAATTTGAGTGTTGTATCCAGTCTATCAATATCATTTGCTTGTATTATTATTTTTCCTCATGTGAAGAAGGGTCGGTATCGACGTTGATGTTGTCGTGTTATTCATTGTATGTGATTCTCAATGATTAGTGAGAGACGCTAACCTTGTACATAGTAGTGTCGGTATAGGAGACTTAGAAAAAAAAGGAAAGACTACTATTACTTCCGTCCTTTGCCTGTTCCGATTCCTATCACACAAGTAGTCGATATTTTTAAGTTCAATCCAGGTGTATATATTGTCTTGACTATTAAACCAAGTTTTTTTCTTTTTTCATTTCTCTCAAGGGGAAAAGGGGGGTCCTGTGCATTGGAAACTCACATGAACTTCTGTCTCTCTCTCTCTCTCTCTCTCTCTCTCTCTCTCCTCTCTACATAGTATGTACATGTACACATGTATATATGTGTAGAACTGCTCATAAATAGGCACAGGTATTGAATGTACATTTTTATGAAAACTGCTGCTGCTGCTGATCATGATGATCATGACGATAAACTCTTAGCTTTTTCTACTGCTTCTTGATTTGCAAGCGCAAGCCTCTCTTGCTCTCTCTCTAGGGAGGGAGTAGTCTTTTTTCGGGCCTGCGTTCCGGAGACGGGGCAGGCCCCCCCCCCATCCCTCCCAGCCCTGGCCATAAGCGGCTGACAAAGCCATTTGGGGAGGGGGAGGGCGGTTGGGGTAGTTTTTTGGGGGGGCTATATAGTACGTAAGCATGCAGGGCGGCATGTATCCTGTTAGGACTTTGTGCTCCGTTGGCCTCTGAGCCATTCGACATATCGATATCTTCTCTCCGCTAAATTTTCCCGGGGGAAAGAGAAAAAAGGAAATGTAAAAAAAAAAGAAAGAAAAAAAAAGGAAAGGAAAGGCAATCCGGCAATATACGCTCAGAATTTCCATTGTAACATCATCACCTTTTTTTCTTCTTTCTTTCTTTCTTTTCTTGTTGTTTTCCCGGTTTAGAGAGAAATACCCTCCCCCCCAGTGCAGATCCCCTCTTCAGATGTCGCCCAAGGGGCCTCTTGGGCACTAAGAAAAGCGTGTCGTGATTTCTCGTCATATCGCCGAGTTTACGTAGTTTGCCACCACTTTCACCGTCTACTAAAACCACAAACACACGCACACACAGATGTGTATTTCTATCATGTTAAACAAGTCAATAAAAAAAAAAACAGGATTGACAAACGACTTGCCGGACCCAAGTTCCGGTTTTTTTTTTCATGTGCATGCAATATTCTATACATCTAGAACTCTGGATTTATACCATATTATTATTCTCTTTTAGGAGTCTTGATTTTTTGTTTTTTCATCATTTCTTTTTTGGTGTCAAGGGAGACGGCGAGCGCCATCAATGTTTAAATGTCATAAGTAGTATGCAAGTTCTACCAAGTCTAGTCTAGGCATTTCTGGTGGAGGAGAGGAAGGGGGAAGGGGGAGGGGGGGACGGGGAGGCGCGCGCGGGTAGTCTAGCATCCGGAAACCAAAGCCGCCTTCTGCCCCTCCCCCCTCTTCCCCATTGCCCACCAACCCCAGAAAGATAACAACTTCCAAGTCTAGTGCAAAGAAAACAAGAAACGAGAGGTGATGAGAAAGAAAAAAAAGTGAGACATGACAAGAGACAGAATTTTGTTATCGTTACCTTGTTGTAGTCAGAAACCAAGAAAGGAATGATCTTTGCCTGGGAATCCAAGAAAGGGGAATTGTCTGATGACTGATATCACCACCAAAAAAAAAATGATGGAGTTCTTCTGCTTATGAACATTTTATTTGCCTGGCATCGAATAAGGGATATTCGCCCTGGTAGCCGAAGATGTTCACTTCAACGTACTGTAATAATTCTGCCTACGGAACAGGAAAATGCCTTCAATTTGTGGACAAAGATTATACATCTAGCTTGGCAAAGGTGAGAAGCCTTATTCTCTTCGTCAGAAGTTGAGGCGATCCAGCCATTTCTTCCCTTTCCTGTCCTGTTCTGATGTCTTGAGGATCCGAATCGGAAGGGGGAGCCATCAGTCGTTGCACGCACATGCGAAATTCTGCAGATGGGAATCTATCTACCTGGTAGTGAGCGGGCTATAGATAATGTTTAACATGGTATTTACATTTACTATCTACAATGCTTTGGGCGCCCAATAAGAAACTCCATCCCATATATCGTAACTAATTATGTGATATTAATTTTGTGTATATATTATATTTTTTTTCGAGGGTGGGAAAGTTCCAACTTATTCCACTGCCCTCTGCCGATATACCATCCAGCCTGTTCTAACACTTTTTTTTTTTTTCATTCGGCTATTGGGGTATGGAGTAGTAATGTTTTTGATTTAAAAAAAAAGCCAAAGTAGCGTACACGTATCGTTCTATTTGTTAGAATTCTATCTTATTAATCTCGAGATTGGTTTTTTTCTTTCCTTCTTTTAGATTGTTTTAATATGCTTCGTTGTCATAGCTGGAGAGAGTCTTCTTGTATACCCATGCTCTAATAGAGAAACGGTGTATTAACGCTATGCTTTGGGGTATCAATTATTAAATTTATTCGGAATGAGTGCTCTATGACTATATGTCTAGATATATAAGAAGAAAAAAAGTAAGCCTGCATTAAGCAATATCAATAAAGAGGCTTTGCTTTGAGATCGCCAACACGTATACAAGGAGCCACCCGCAAAAGCGGAAATAGCAAGTTCAAGAACCCCAGGTTCTTTTTTTTTTTTTTGTTATTATTGTTGTCACTCTCTCTCCCTCCTTGATCCGAGATTTCCCATATCTTATCGAGTGCTCACTCAGATTCTGTAGGTTAAATTAACACGATGGAAAGCACTCCTTATTTGGATAAGTGTTATATAGTATACGATGATGCACAAGAGAGACATGGTGGTGGTGTTGGTGGAGGGTACGTATCTTTCTCCTATAGGTCGATTACTACGAACCCCCCCCCCAAAAAGGAGAAGGAAGGAAAAAAAAAAAGAAATCTAAAAGATATAATGTAAACAACAAAGCGCCATCTCGTGTCGTGTAAATGACTCCTTGCGCTCGCCAAGCAGCCAGTGAAAAGAGTCGACAGAGGATGTGTGGCGTTTGCGAACAGAGATTTTGGGCGCCGCCTCCGCTGCCGTGGCCGCCGCCCGCCCCAAAAAAAGAAGAAAGAAAAGAAAAGAAGGAAAAAAAGGGGAAAGATAAGAATAAATATGATGTAATGATTTATAAGTTCAACACGGTGGAAATCATTTTTTTCTTTTTTCTTTTTGCCGGGTGATTGGGACAACCCCTTGAGATTTATTGAATTCAGTCACACTGGGTACGTAAGGAACAGTATGGAAAACTGGGCACTGTGTGTTCGTGTATGCAAAACGTGCTTTTTTCTTCTCCCTTTCCCACCGTCTTGGAAAGCTCTCATGCGAACTGCTGCAAGGGACGGCAAGTTGTTGGTTTTTCTTTTTGCCATGCATGGTACTTTTCGTATATTGTCTATGTATGTTTTCCTTGTTGCCGAGGTCAACGGAGATTGTGTATCACAACGTCTGTCTAGTCTGTGTGTACGAATTCTTGTTGTACCATGAGGCTCCTGGGAACAGGGGACGAGAACTGAACAGATCCATAAGAAGGGAAGGTAGCGGTTACGATTTCTGTATGGATGGGGTGTTCTCAGCACGGATCAAGTGTTCCGAAAGGACGTGGATCCTTTTTTTTCTTTTTCCCTCGTTTGATGTTGATGAGATGTAGTATCTTGGCAGATTAAAGAGATCTTCGGCTCAAGGATACCAAACCCTTTGTCATGAAGTGGAAGAACGGCATTGCTATGTAAGTACCCCGTCAAGAGGGGGCTTGACTTTTCCCTAGCGAACCCAACTACACCAACAACGTCGGCTGGGAAACCTCAATCTGGTATAGGCATGCGACTCTTCCTTGCATGCTGGTCCTGGACAACGACAACATCATCAACAACAACAACAAGGAAGCAAGGCCTTTGCCTCCCCTGCTCTGCGTCCCCAACTTCCTTCTTGGCCCCTGCCGATTCGAAGGGACAGAACGCCAGTCGAGGCATCGGGACGAGGACTTTGGGGCTAAGGGAAAGCTGGTCTCGAGCCGTAGAACGGTCGGTGGTATAGGGTACGAGCTGCTGCTGGTGATGATTCACAGGGAGGGCATGTTCTACGTAGCTTATTTGATCAGTCCCTGCCCGAAAAAGAAGAAAGAAAATTAGACTTCAAGTTATACGCTTGTACCTCAAAAGTATATTTAGACTTATTGTAAGGCCTATTGCTTGACAAAAGAAAGGGACCATTCTTCACAGCGGTTTAGCCCGGGCAGGCTAAGGCGGATAAACTTCACACTGACGCAGGGGGGACAGAGAATTTACTCTGGTACGGCACTATCCGAGGCCCTTTCCGGTGTCGTTACGGGCCCTGTGCCATGGTAAACCCAAGATCCAGCTTGGTCATAGCCTATTTATTGTATACGGGGATCTGGGGATCTTACATGGTAGTTGGTCTTGGCGCAAGAGCATAGTATATTATAATATTGTACATACTATGTGGTATCATGAGGCTGATATAGAAATCGCCGGCATAATTACGGAGCGGACCTTATTTAGCACGCCAGCAACAGCCAGACTAAGAGACGTAAAAACACCAATCGACATCCGATTGTTGCCATCGATACCATGTCAGTGAGATCTTGCCCCTCCCCCCCTTTTTTTTCTTCTTTCTCCTCTTTCCCATCCTTGAGGGTGAAATTCACATACCTAGTGTTGACTTGTCTATTGTGTGTTTGATCTCCGACGTTAGTGGGAGCTGAAGTGGACGTGCGTATAGCTCGACGTTTATTTTCATTCTTTTCTTTTCGTCTTCTCTCCTTTTCTTCGGCTCCAAAGACACCAGGCCGAGCCCACTCTCGGCCGCCGTGCTCGCGGAACGGTCGGTGGACGGACGCGGATTCCATTCCGTGGGTGGGAAAATGACACGATAGTGGCGCTGTGGAGGGCCCGTCTCCGTTCCAAGGAGGACAGTTGACGGCCTCTCTCTCTCTCTCTCTCTCTCTCTCTGTCCGATGCGCATCGGCAAGACACGTACGTCACTGCGGCCAGTAAGATGGTCTGGATATATATCAAGCATCGTAGAGTTCCTGAAAATATACGATCAACATGAGGGTGGCCCCAAGTAGCACAAAGCATTGAGGGCGACGCATACACACGGTTGCCAGACTGGATTAGTGGTAATCCATGGGAAATGAACCCACTCATAGGTCATATATACCCTCGAAAAGTATCTTGGATAGCAACCACAAAACAAACAATGACAAGCCCCAGCCTCGGCCGCTCTCCTCAAGGGACATGGCATGAAAATGGGTCTTTGGGCTGGCCCAGCAGCCGGCCTTGGTGCAGAGGCCAAGACGACGGGGCACGGCATAAGAAAGCACGTCAAACACTTGCTTTCCCGGGAGTTTGGTTCGCCAACAAAGCGAGCGGAGATTTTTTTTTTTTTTTTTTTTTTTTTTTTGGGTACATAGTAGAATCGTCAAAGGGTTCCCCCTCCACTCTTCCTCCTACCCAAAGAGTTCTAGATTTCTGGCTGGGGCCTGGCTGGCGCTGGGCGGGCGAAACTCTCACGCAACGCAAAACTCCCATCCCATGCCTAAAACGGTGTAAGCTGGGTGGTCTGCTAGGACCGGATATGCCCACCAAGCCACGTTTCTGCAGGGTTTGGGGGTTAGACTTGGATCCTGGACCCCTATCTTTTTTTGCTTTTCCCCTTCCATGTCTTGGCTGTCTGTGTAGGTGGTTTTTTTCTTCTTTTTTTCCCTTTTCCCCCCCTTTTTTCTGTGGCCTCAAGGACGGGGCAGGTGAGAATGGTGAGAATGAAGAAGAACTACGCAACATCAAAGAAAGCTGTGTATGTATACTTTGCGTGTCGAATCCGACCTGCAAAATGTACATAGTAAATCTGTACTCGAATAGTCTTGCCTTCTGAACGCAAGGAACCCAAAAAAAGAAGACAAAAAAGGAGCGCAAAATAGCCCTTCCAAGCCAGGCAGCCAGGTACAAAGAACCTTCAATAGGCCTCCCGTTCTTTTTCCCCCTGTGCTTTGCTCTTGCTGCCCGGGCCTTCTTTCAGCTTTTGGGCGACGACAGATGCCAAAGTGGATTGCGTCTAGACCTCGGGCTGGCGGCGCAACGCCACACGGCTCTCGCTCTTTTTTTTACGTCTGTCAACAAGCACAGGTACCCATTCAGAGGTCGGATGCCCTCGTCTTTTTGGGCGGGCAGAGGAGTCGTCTGATTTTTCCCTGGTCGGAGAGCAAACTGGTGTCGGCCAACTCGCTCGCACTGACGTGTCTTTCTCTTGGCCCAGTTCTACCGCCATCAGCTCAGCTCTTGCCAGGGCCCTTGACGAGTAGGATGTCGGTGAGAATGAAAGGACCCGTGGGCATTGATTGTGTGGGGGATTAGAGTTTAGACTTCTCATGTACGCCGATGGAAGCGGACGGCTGGGAGGATTCGCCACCTGGGCAGCGGGATGGCGACCCGGTGTTTCACCTCTCTGACTGACTGCTTTCTGGGGAATGCGGATCAAAGTATAAAAGAGAAAAGAAAAAAAAGAAAGAAGAGTGACAGCTACGCGGCAGCTAAGGGTGAGGATGGCCTCAGGGAATCCCGCCCATTCGAGAGTCCAGACTGTGGCGCCAACGCAGGGGGGACTGACACCAAAAAAAAAAGCGGCATGACTCTTGTGCTGGGTTAGCCAACTGCTATGCACTAGACGCTGCCCCCCGGCAAGATCTGGGGGCTTGCCTCCCTTTTTTTTCCTTCTCTTTTCATTGTTCATTGTAGTGAGGCGTGTTTTTTCTAGTCGCGCTTGGCAGAGTACATGTGACGTTAGTCTCTTCAGGATCATCAGCGGGTGGCCGGTATAAAAATATCACAGTGGCAATACGATGTCTTGCACTCTCCTTAGT
Source organism: Coniella vitis (assembly GCA_011317545.1). NCBI lineage: Eukaryota > Fungi > Ascomycota > Sordariomycetes > Diaporthales > Schizoparmaceae > Coniella > Coniella vitis. The sequence goes on from WUJK01000003.1 coordinate 3,006,778, forward strand.
AAGCCTCTCGAAAAGACCCAATCAGGAGGCCAGGCTCAGACAGAGGCACGTGCCGCGGTAAGAATCCGTACTTTGTACTCTGTACTCTGTACTCTGTACATAGTATAGTCTGTACGATGATGACTAATGCGTGATATCATCATCCCCGCCCGGCCTGGGATCGACCTCTTCGGCACGCTGCCCGCGCGACGACCAGACGTACTCGGATGCAGACTCGATAGGGGGCCTCGAGCGGGTGCAGAACGGCCCTTGGATCGAGGCGCGAAAGGGCAACTTCCAGCATCTCGTTGACGTCGCCTGTGCCGATGCTGCGGAGCGAGTGTGTGTGTGAGCCCGTGACCGTGACCGTGACCGTGACCGTGGTCGGTTCTCTTCTGCGCCCTCTCCGTTGTATGGATGCGCTGGGAGATGGCTATGCTCACCAGAATCTTCCGTGCTGTTCATCTGTCCAAATCACCAGCTCGACGGTGCGGAAGCGAAAGAGAACGCGACCGCTACGGGCGCCACGCCGGGTCCATTCGCGCGCGTCGACTTCCCAGTAGCCCATCAGAGTGCTGGCCGCGTCGGCCTCTTGGATTTCGTCCCACGCCCTGCTTTTCCTCCTGTCCGTGGCAAAGTACAGCGACTGGAGAATCGTGAGGTCGGCAGAAAAGGGCCGCGCTGGAGGCTTCTGGGGATCAATGTTGCCCAAGTCCAGCGCCGTGGGCTCGCCCGTGTCGAGTTGGGGGGGGGGGTGGGGGCTCGTTATATAAAGCGTCGATCCTTTTCCAGAACTCGTCGTCGGTGGCCGAGTAGTCGTCCGGGTCGATGGGATGGAATCGAGTTGGGAAGATGGGAGGCAGATCACGCACGCCGTCTGGGTAGAATCCCAAATCGTTGTTCCCAACTACGTTGGTGAACTCTCTAGAAGCGGAGCTTGTGCTGCTGCTGCTGCTGCTGCTGCTGCTGGGCTCTCCGGCTCTTGACGGACCACTGCCGTTATTTGGAGGCCTGTGGTGCATGTTTGATGGCTGTTGCTTGGGGCGTCGCTTGGGGAAAAGGGTGTCGTCAGGCTCGTTGTGTGTTGCGCGTGTTGTTCTTCTCAAAGATGTGGTATATGCATTGACAATTCTTGTCCTCAAATCCCCCTCCACACGGCAGACAGCCTTTTTACTATCAAAAACCATCCCGCATGCAATCATGTATATCCCTTCAGGTATTCAGGGTTGTGTTCTCATCGCAACTGCTAGATATTGCCGAGTTTTATGACACGCACGCACCTGGACTCTCACTCCACATATCGGTTCACAAAGGGAGACGTGGTGTGTCTATCTTTATGATCTGGCACGGCTCAAGTTTATGAGAAGATAATTGAATTCATATGCTGCCTCGGTTCGATCATAACAAGATCCTTCAGCATGCACTACCTCAGGATCTGAGGGACGACTGATTCTGTACATATTCTTACCCATGGCGGTGCTGACGATATCGACCCTTCTCATGGTTCTCGGAAGACCAGGTTCCTTCCAACGACCAGCAACATGCTGAAGAGATATGCTGTCACAGTCTACACGCTATATCCGTGTGATCCATACATCCACAAGGCACGGCAGTTTGATCTACCGCCTTTGTACAACTCGTTTCTACTCTTGATCGACACTATACCATCAACAGCCAGCCAGCCAGATTCTGTTCTCCATCGAGTTTCCACCAAGGAACAATGGTGTATATCCCCTCCTGCGACTGTCGTCGGTCCTCTTTCCTCAACCAAGCCGAGCCAGAACTTCTCGCCAGGCTTTCTTCCTACTCTTCCTGTCACTGCACCCTCCTCGTACACGGTCTGACCCATTCATTGCCGACGATAAGACGCAGACTCAAGCTCCAGAACACCGCTTTCCCTCTTCTTCTTCTTCTTCTTCTTCTTCTTCTTTCTGTCCCTCACGAAGTACTCTCCGTGATTGCACGACACACCGTACATACTTGGACACATACACATACAAAACTCGGACACGAACAAAAAAAAAAAACCCACAAACCCAAACCAGCAAGCCCTTTCCCAGCGAGCGGGCATATGCACCCAATCTACCTACCTTATCTTTGACCTTTTGTAGCACGAATATCTACCACAAGGTACTTGGCAGGAATACTTGAGAGCAATGCATCTAACCCATTGCTATGCCCTCTCTTTTTCTTTTTTTTTTCTTTTTTCTTTTTGTTTCCGCGTGGTGTGACACAAGGTCCCCGAGGGGTCGGGGCCAGCCACGCCGTTATCCTGACCTATATATGTTGTAAGCTGTACTAAAGTGATATTGTAAAGTAGTTTATAGAGATGCGGTAATGTATCTTTGCCTATTCCTTGCTTCATATCATGGGTAATTATTTATATAGATCTACAGACCAAGTTCAGCTGTTATCCTTTCCGCCGTCAAGATGGTTGAACAAAAACCTCACAAGCCTCGCGGGTCTAAAACCCCTTCCTCTTCTCACCCCTCCCCCCTTCACCACCAAGACGGAAACAAAAAGGGCAATAAGGAAAAAAAAGAAAAAGGAGAGGTTAAGAATAAAAGAATGAATTAAAACGCCATTTAAAAAAAGACTAAAAAAAAAAAGACTGGCATACATGTACACCCTTTTACATGTGTGTTACTTAATGTATGTCTGAGATCTCGCAGTCTATTCGAATGACAACTTTTGCCAGATAAGGTACAGATGACCTTTTTTCTTTTCTCCCCCTTGTGTGTGTGCCACTGCTAGTACTATGTACCTACTTGCTTATGTGTGTTGGGTTGTGTGTTGTGTGTGCGTGCGTGTGAAACCCCAGAAAAGACAAGAAAGATGCATGAGTCGGCTGTGTCTGTGCGCCTGTTTGTGCCTTTGTGCGTCCTTATGCCTCTCTTGTGTCTGTGTCTGTGCTCCTCTTGTACGCTTGATCGAGCCGGAGTATCGGTATTGTGGGTGAGTGGGTGGTGCCTCTGCGCGTACTATGTATAATAGTACCGGTAGGACAAGCGGAGAAATAACGACAACAACAAGACAAAAAAAAAAAAGACAAGACCGGTCATCTCTCGTCATGATCCCGCCCAGTCATGTACGTATTCTTGACCGACGAGGTTATCGCGGCCGCCGCTACTGCTGTGCACACGACAGTCACCCCGTACCGTACGGTCCCTACATATCCAGTCTGGTTATACTATGTACTCTGTATGCATGAGTTAAGCAAGTAGTAGAGCTTCCAGTAAGGCAGTTCCTTTACCAAGCCAGAAAAGAAAGAGGGGAAAAAGAAACGCACCCAAAAGCCAAAGGCGGCCGTCCTGCTCTCTCATCCGCCTACAAGGCACAGTTCTGCCTGCTTGCTGGCGTAGGTGGCTTTGCCTAGCAGAGACATGGCGACAGACACCTTGGTATGACAAAAAAAAAAGACTAAACAAGTACAATGTCTATTCTCGTGTATCTAGCATATCCTTGCATGATTTTACTTGCTGAGAAAAATAGAAGAAAGAAAAGAAAGAAGAGCGCTTCACCTACTGCAGTATCTCGGCAAGCATGGTAGTACATACATGCATCCCCCTCTTGTCTCGGCGAACTTGTGCGTTGTGGATGGGTGTCTGATATATATATATATATTTGTGTGAATTTTCCTTACTAAAAGGCTTCGTGTGAGCCTTTCTCCCGACGGCGAATTCCGTGTTTCCCGATCCGGCGCAAAGGAGCCACCAACGCCTTGCGAGTTTCTTTTCCCCTTTTTCGAGACACGCTGTGGATGGCAGCAGATCAACGGAATAGCCCCACGAGCTGGTTGCGGCAATAGTTGCTTTTTTTGGGACTTGTTGCCAAGGGAGAAGAGCCCCGGCGGATAGACTGCTATCCAACGGCAACTTTCCGCATCGTGGAGAGGGCTTTTGCCCGTTGAAGCGCAACATGCTGAGGTGCGTTGACTACTTTTTGAAGAGCACGAAAAAGGAAAGACTCTTTCCCAAAAGCACCATCAGGTTGTCCCATCACACAACAAGCCCGTTGCGGATTTCAAGAGTGAGACCGCCATGCTGGGCCTCCACCACCCGTACCGAGTCGAGATCCTTGACGATCCAGTCGGGCCCAGCGCTCCTGACCTGCTCGGCTGTGTGGCTCGTGACCAAGCCAAGGACCTTGCAGCCGGCCGCCTTGCCGGCGCGGATACCGGCAGGCGAGTCTTCGAGCACCAGGACGTTCTTGTCAGCATCAAGCAGGTGCAGCCGCTCCCTGCCCAGGGTGTAGCAGGCCGGGTCTGGCTTGCCGTTGGCGACCGACTCGGCGGTGATGAGGTGGGCGGGGTGGGGCAGTTTCAGCCTGGCGAGCCAGCCGGATACGAGAGGCTGGGTGCCGCTTGTCACAATGGCCCAGGGCGCGCCGTGGTGGCCGATCGTGTCGAGCAGGGCGCGGGCGCCGGGGATCTCGATGGCGTCGTCTCCGTAGAGCTGGGGGACGCGGCCCTCCATTTCCTTGACGTCTGTGTGTGTGGGAGGAGGGGGGGGAGTGTGATCGTCAGCTTATGCTTGTGTCTGCCATCCACATCGCTCAACGCCTCCTGCTTGGAATCCCAAGGCTGGCGTGTCTGTGGCTACTGAACAAGAGCAGTAGTATGGGCCTTTGACAAGCGGGTGGCTTGGGAAGCCTGACAGGCACAAGCAAGGAACAGACCTGGTAACTTACACTCCCAGTTTGCCTTTTCAGGAGCCAAGATCTTGAGGGTATCTATACTTCGGCGTCCATGTGACGTCTCGAGAATGACGGCTGGATCGACGCCGATTTCTTGGCCAATACTGTGGACGCCTCGCGTGTCTCGGGTCAGCCAGGGAGCGGGCGACGGAGCAAAAGAGCGACAGACACACTTGTGTGTTTGCCTGTTGGCCTGTTGGCCTGTTTTGCTGCACTCGCTGCACTCGTCTTCTTCACTCACGTCTGCCAGTGCTTTTCGATCGCCGAGGTCGAGTCGATGATGGTGCTGTCCATGTCGAACAGGAAGCCGTCGAAGGTGGCCCGCGTGGGCGGCGCAGAGAAGGCCATGGTGGAGCTGTCGAGTCAAAGAAGGAGGAGCGCCAGAGAGCACAAGACGAGCGTGCACGCGGTGGTTGATGACAAGACCGGATCGTTGATATGGCCCAGCAAACGCCACGCTTTCAATGCCCAGAGAGGCCAAACAGGTCCACCGTGTGCCGCCCGGTTGCGGAACTGCGTAATTGGGCAAGTCCGCCTCGCTTCTCCGCGTTGAGGGCGCAAAGCACTGGACCCGAGCCTGCAAGACGGTCAGCCCGAGTAATTGCGTCGTATCTACTGCAATAGACAGCCATACCTAAGCAGACCTCAATCTGATAAACGAATCAAACACAAACGTGGACAAAAGGCCAGGCGAAGTCGGCGGCATGTGCTGCAGCATCCTCGCAAAGGGCGGCACAGGCGATCGGAATCCTCAACCCGAACCCTGGCTTACAGCTTCCAGGGTTGGGGTCGCAACATCCCAGCCCCCCTGTCCCCAGCAATCCTTTATCGCTAATCTGCTGACCGCCTTTTTTTCCGCCTGCGTTCTGCCGCTTGACCCTCGCAAATTTCCAACAACCATCCATCACGAACGCCGCGCGACTCAGAATAACCTGCCTGCCATCCTTTTACCACCACCACCAGCAGACACACTCACAATGGCAGGATCAATCACCAAGCCCAAGAGTATGCTTCCTACCACTCCATGCCCACGTGAAGAAGAAAAAACTAACAACACCCCCAGAGCCCAAGTCGAAGCGGGGCACCACGCGTCTCCGCCACAAGATTGAGAAGAAGTCGGCCGCCAAGCAGCGCAAGGACCGCAAGAACGCGAAAAAGAACCCAGAGTGGCGCTCCAAGCTCAAGAAAGACCCCGGCATCCCCAACCTCTTCCCCTACAAGGAGCGTCTGCTGCAGGAAATCGAGGACAAGCGCGCCCGCAAGGAAGAAGAGACCCGCAAGCGCAGAGAAGCCGCCAAGGCGGCGCGGACCGGCCAGGATGCCACGGCGGCGACGACTGCCGCTGCTGAGGACGGCATGGACGATCTCGACGGCGACGACGACCTCGAGGCTGATGACGACGACATGATGGACGACGACGATGTGGACGAGTCGGATCCCATGGCTGCGCTGCTGGCAAGCGCACGACGAGCCGCCGAAGACTATGAACAAGGCCTGCAGAGCGGCGAGGACATGGACGACGATGACGACGACAACGACGGCGACGACGACTCGGACGATGGCGAGGGCTCTGGCGCCGTGTCAGTGGGCGGTGAAGCGACCTCGCGCAAGGCCTACGACAAGGTCTTTAAGCAGGTCGTTGAGCAAGCCGACGTCATCCTCTACGTCCTCGACGCCCGGGATCCCGAGGGCACGCGCTCGCGCGATGTCGAGCGCTCCGTCATGGCCGCGGCATCCGGCGGCAAGCGCCTCATCCTCATCCTCAACAAGATCGATCTCATTCCCCCGCCTGTGCTGAAAGCCTGGCTCGTCCACCTGCGCAAATACTTCCCCACCTTGCCCCTCCGCGCATCCAACGCCGCCCCCAACGCCCACACCTTCAACCACCGCGACCTGACCGTGCAAGGCACCAGCGCGACCCTGTTCCGGGCGCTCAAGGCCTTTGCCGCCGGCCGCAATCTCAAGCGCGCCATTTCCGTCGGCGTCATTGGCTACCCGAACGTCGGCAAGTCTTCCGTCATCAACGCGCTGCTCTCGCGCCTCAGCGGCCGCGGCGGCTCCTCGCGCTCCGCCTGCCCCGCCGGCGCCGAAGCAGGCGTCACCACCGCGATCCGCAAGGTCAAGATCGACAGCAAGCTGACTCTGCTCGACTCCCCCGGCATCGTCTTCCCCTCCACCGCCGACGTGGGCGCCCCGGCCTCGTCGTCGACCTTTGTCCCTAAGAACGCCACCGAAGCCAAGGCGCACCTCGTCCTGCTCAACGCCGTCCCGCCCCGGCACATTGACGACCCCATCCCCGCCGTGCAGCTGCTCCTCAAGCGCCTCGCCACCGCGCCCGACCTCATGAAGCAGCTCGCGAAGCTGTACGACCTCCCCGCGCTTCTGCCCAACCCGGACAACGGCGACGCCACCACAGACTTCCTCATCCAGGTCGCGCGTCGGCGTGGCCGCATGGGCAGGGGCGGTGTGCCCAATATCAACGCTGCGGCCATGACGGTCGTCACGGACTGGAGAGACGGGCGCATCCAGGGATGGGTCGATGCACCTGTTACTGTTGATGGTGGTGCGCCGTCCGTGGCTTCTGGTATCAAGATTCCCAGCGCGGCGCCGCCTGCGGTGGAGGCTGCGGCGGACCAGAAGCAGATTGTCACCGAGTGGGCGGCCGAGTTCAAGCTCGAGGGCTTGTGGGGGGATGATAGCGAGCCGCAAAGCAAGGAGGTTGAGATGGAGGGGTGATGAGGATTAGTGTCTATTTCCTGGGCATGAGACAGACGGGTTCAGCCTGTTTTCTTGTTTGTTTTTTGTTTTGTTTTTTTGAGATGGGAAGAAAGAAAAAACTTGCATATGAGTGTGTGTGGGGGGGCTTAAATGCATATTTGTGGGAGGGCGTTTTGCGGCGTTGGGAGAATATATATGTGTTGGTCTTGGGCCTACTGAAAGTTTTACGTACGCTATAGATGTATCAAGAATTGACAATCATAATGGCATAAAGATTCAATACCGGGAATTTCTTTTTTTTTTTTTTTTTTTTTTTTTTTTTGAGCAGCAGCTCATATCCCACGGTGGTTGTGGTGGTGTATGCGTGAATCCAACTGATCAATGGTCAACGGTAAGCAAAGTTCTTGGTCTTGTGAAATAGACACTGTCTTGTGTCAGTGAATTGTCGTTTACTATTTCAGGAACGAACAGATGGCCATTTTTTCAAGTTTATCCTCCTCTTGTTAATCAACATATTCTGTCCATTTTTTCGGAACACAACCCAACATCTTGTAGCAGACTCCAAGGAAAGCCCATCCACATCAAAGTTCTCTTTTAAAGAAAATAATATTCACCATTCTGTCTTTACAGTATTTAATTTGCCCATAATTTTCCCCCCACCTCTGAACCCTCAACTCCCCAAACTCCCCATCCCATGTCAAAAAGCATTTCCCCATAAGACACAAAAAAGAAGAAGCCCACAGACATCTATCCCATCTAAGCAGAAACCAACTCCATCTTGACCCCTCTCTTGCCCGTCGTCTCATCCTTCTGGTCACTGATCCGCACCCTCACCTTCTGGAACAGCTCGACCTCGACCTCCCGCGACCCAGACGTCGTCAACTTGTACGTCTCGGCGTCATAGGTCGCGCTCGGCTCGGGCTGCGCCAAGTCCCGCAGCCGAACGACGCTCTCGATGCCAAAGCGCGGCACGAGCACCACAAAGCCGTTGCTGAAGATCTTCATGACAAAGCCGTCCTCCTCGGTCACCTTGCCGCGCACCGCCTGCCCCACGTAGTACGCAATGCTCGCGCGGCCCGCCAGCTGCGCGTTGCGGTGCCGCACGTTGATGTTCTTGCACACGGCCTCGAGGCGGCCCCGGCTGCGCACCGACGGCGCGACGGGCTCGTACGCGATGGCCGCCGCGAGCTGGCGGTGGGCCACGAGGTCCGCGTAGCGGCGGATGGGCGACGTGAAGTGCGTGTAGATCTCGGACGCGAGGCCGTAGTGGCGGAACTCGGGGTACGCCTGCGTGCCGGAGCAAAAGTACTCGGCCGACATCATGCAGCGCGTGGCCATGATGCGCACGAGGGTGTTGAAGAAGGGCTCGGCGGGGTCGACGCACGCGTCGAGGGAGTCGGCCAGGGCGCGCGACGAGTCCACGCGGAGGTCCAGCCCGCGCTTGACCTTGAGCTGGTTGGCGAGCTCGTCAAAGTTGGTCTTGGGCGGCGCGCCGTGGCGGCGGAGGATGGCGGTCTGGGGGAAGGCTTCGTGGATTTTGCGCGCGACAGAGACGTTGGCGAGGAGCATGAACTCCTCGACGAGGGACATGGTCGCCAGGTGCTGCTTGGTCTTGATGTCGATGGGGTCCGAGGTTTCGGATTCCATCTGGACCTTGACCTCGGGCGAGGACAGGCTGAGCGCGCCGGCGTCCATGCGCTTCTGCTTCAGTTTCTTGGACAGCTCGAGGAGGGTGCGGATGCCCGTTGTCAGCTCGTCCTGCTGGGAGGCGTCGTCGACGCGCAGCTGGGCTTCCTCGTAGCTGAAGGCCTCGCGGGACTTGATGACGGATTTGGTGAAGCGGACGTTGACGATGTCTGCGTCGGCATTCATTTCCCAGATGGCCGAGAAGGCGTACCGCTCGACGTAGGGCTTCAGCGAGCACAGGTCCGTGCCGAGCAGCATGGGCAACATGTCGATGCGCTTGTCGACCAGGTAGACGGTGGTGCCGCGGATGCTCGCCTCGGTATCCATGGCGTTGTTGGGCTTGACAAAGTGCGACACGTCGGCAATGTGCACGCCGACTTCAAAGTTGCCGTTGGGCAGGGGCCGCGCATGGAGCGCGTCGTCAATGTCCTGGCAGCCAATCGGGTCGATGCTGCAGATGAGCAGATGGCGCAGGTCTTCGCGGTCGCGCCAGCCCGGGTCGTCGGTGCTGGTGGGCACGCGCCAGGCGTGGCCCTCGGCCGGCAAGCAGTCGAGGACCGTCTTGGGAAAGGGGCGGTACTGGACGTCGTACTCGAGGAGCAGCGCCTCCGTCTCGGCGGCCTTGGTCTCCATCTCGCCGAGCGAGCGGACCAGGTGCCCGACAGGGTGGCGCGAGTCGCGGTCCCAGGCGTCCATGGTGACGAGGATGCGCTTGCCGAGCAGTTCGCTGACCTGGCGGGTGCGCAGGCGGATCTTGGGGATCTTCTTGTCCATGGGAATGAGGAAGACGGTGTCCTGGCGGCGGCCCTGGTTGGACGAGGCGCTGACGGACGACTGGTCGATGTGGCCGACGTACTGGCGCCAGTTGCGCTTGACGACGCCGACCACCTTGGCCGTGGGCTGCAGGTGGCCTTCCCCGGTCTTGCCCTGGGTGCGCTTCACCTCGTCCTGCAGCGCCTTTCTCTCCTTGTCCGAGATCAGGTCCTCGCCTTCGTCGGCATCGGCGTTTTCGTTCTTTGTCATGGTTTCCTCGTCGACAATCTGCGTCGAGGGCTCCTTCCACTGGTCCTTGGGCAGCACTTGCACGACGACCACGTCGCCATCCACCGCTCGGTTGATGTTCTCCCTGCCGAGAATGAGCAGCGCCTTGGGGAACGCAGGCACGCGGATCGAGCCTTCGAGGTAGTTGTAGGGCGAGACGTTGAAGACGCCCTGGTGCAGCAAGCCACTCTTGACGCCCGTCATCATCCTGGACATGGAGTAGTACTCTGGGTACAGGTGCTCGCCTGGCTGCTTAGACCGGGCAATGTCCGCCTGCACCTCGGGGATCATGTCCATCAGCTCGTCGGCGTTGGAGAGGCCGGCGACGTATTCGGCGAGCGAGCTAGCCGCGAGGCCGTCCTCACGGGCCTTGCGCAGGTTGTCGCGGTCGTTGCTGAGCATGACGACGGACGGCAGCCTGGCAGCCTTGGGGGCCGTGGCCGCGAGGTGCTGCGCATACCACTGGACCGCGCGGCGGACGGCACGGTCGTTGCGGTCGTTGACAGACTCGCCCTGGAGGCGGGCGACGTAGGTCTCGAGGCGGAACTCGTTGAAAAAGACATAGAAGCGCTTCTCGTCGCTCTTTGTGAGGCCCACCAGGCGGTTGTAGAGGGGCAGCGAGCGGGTGCGGACCTCCTCGAGGACGACCTGCAAGACAATGACGTCGTAAAAGGCCGAGGCGTGCTCAAAGAGATCCATGGCCGTCAGAAAGGCGTTGGTGTCGGGGACGAGGTAGTGGCCCTCTGGATAGGCCTTTGTGCCTGCTGGCGCCTTGGACAGCACAAAAGGGGCGACTGAGAGGGGGTTGCGTTAGCTCGTTGGACGAACGCGTACTAGCAAAGACCCTTTGACCGATCCAGAGACTTGCCTTTGCCAGCTGCATCGCGAGGAGCCGTCTTGCGGCACGAGGCGCACAGGTGGGAAGAGCACGGAATGTCGGAGCGCAGGTACACTTCGCGCACAATCTTCTGCACCTTGCCGCTCTTGGTGGACCGCACGTAGACCTTGCTGGAGATGTTGGACGCCAGAGGGTCGCCCTCGAGGCTGCGTTTGAGACTGGCCATTGCGCGCGTAATGGCAAGTCGTGGTGTTGCGGTGGGCGGGGCGGATGGAGTGGGTGAGTTTGCCGGCCATTCTCAAACTCATCTGCCCAGTGAGGCTTGCTTGACGTTGACTTGAAAATTTCAGCTTATGTAAGCATGCGGCGGCAAACGTACGGCTGTGCGGGTATTTTACGACAGACCAGGCTGGTAGTTTTGGTCTAATACAGCTTCACACCAAAACACTGGGGACAAGACGCGCTCTTACGATGCGACCTAAATATTCTGGTGGTTTTATTTCTGGACCACGATGAGGACTACGCTGCTGCTTGGCCATGAGGCTGCTGCAGTTTGCCGGGCATGCTACCGCCAACCAGGAAAAGCCCAGGCTGTGCAAATCCAACCGACTTGCAAGTCTTATTCGCGGCTGCCAAAGGATGTTCTCCAGCGGATTGCGCGTTGGGCTCACGGATGTTGTGAGAAACAAACAGGCAAATCTCATACATGTCCCTGATATCTGCCCGTTTCCTCCAGGAGCAGGGGCGAGAAGAGGCAGACAACTGCGCAGGACGACACGGTGGACTCTGGGTTTGGAGTCGACTCGCGATATCTTTCCTAGGGTTCCAAGCGAAATCACAAGACCTCGAGCATCTGCACAAGACCCTCCTCTGCTGCCTTGGGCGCCACACCACCTTCTTCCTCCCGGGAGAAAAACAACAAGGCAAAGCAGGTTCGAGCCGTGGCCGCCCTCGGGGCCGACTGTCGTTCATGGCCCGCGGGACAGGCCCAGAGGGTGTGTGAGCCACCAGTTGACGAGGTGCGTCTGGAATTTGATTGATATCCCAGCTCTCGCGCCTCTCGCCTTGTTCTCGCCTTCAAGATCGGATAGAGGGATGGCAGTGATGGCGGAGAGAGTGTAATGTCCGCGGGTCACGCTCGGTGCCCGAGAAATCCGCAATATTGATCGCGGTTAATCAACACACCGAGTATCCAAGAGCCATATTCCCTCTGGGGACTGCCGCTTGCGCGCATTGCGAGCCTGGATGTGTACAAGTAGGCTCCATCACCAACATCTACCATCGGCCGGACGTGCAGATCAACGGTAGCACAAGCCACTCTTGATTCTTTTTATTGTGCTTCTTCTTCTTCTTTAGCGGCGCCCTCGCATTTCAGGTTCATGGTCCGATGTGTGCATTGCATACGCTGCAGCTTTGCTTACATGCATGAGTTTACGCATATAACAAGAGACGACAGGTAATATTGTATTTGTCAGGAGCCTCGTTCCAAAACGACCTGTTTCTGAGGGGGGGGGGGTCCGAAGAGTAACTTCGACACGTTACTCCAGAGTCCATCTTGGCCTTCAGTCATATATGCTCTATAGTCTCTACTCTACATGCTACAGGGTGTCATTGGAGGAGTGATGGCTACTATATGTTCAAATGGGGGGGTTATCTGATCACACACACGCCTTTCTTGATGTACATGTTGATAGAGTTGTACTCGAACGGTGGCATCTCGACAAGAGTGTGTAAACTCTGCCACACAAGCCTTGCAGTTGGAATCACAACCGAACATCAACGCCAAGACTCTGGCAGCATTGTTCTGAGCATGTGTTCTGAGTCCTCATGATCTGCTCGCTGTCCAATCCCTTTTTTTCAGTCCCTCCAGCTGTGCTAGGGGGCGGATGGTTCGGACGGGGGTTAGCATTGATCAACTCGACTGCTACCTTGGCTCGGTAAGCGTCTTCGGGCAGAGGGGGCCCCTGTCGGGCCTGAAATGGTGACTCCTTCGATGTTTGGGTCTGCAAGGTGATGGATGGCATCTACGCCGGTGCCAAATGGAATATTGGGGGAGGGATGTGGAATTTCTCGTTGGAAGGCTTGGCTGGTGCGCTCCGAAGGAGGTCCGTCCCTCTGCGCAGCCCAGCATGTATTAAGTAGACTCGCATATACAGAAGATGACTCCTGGTTCTGCTTGTTTCAGCGGCTGGGGTAGATGAATGGTGCAGTGGCATATAGGGTCCTCACGCTGTTGTTGTAGCTCCTCTTTGCTGGACACCCCCTTTGTCCGTATAATGGTGGCTTCACTATGCTTGGAGAGAATCGAGATGGCGATTATACTTGCGTTTCTTGCTCGATATACAGTTGCAGGTTACGAGCCAAAAACATTCTGGCGTTCCTTTTCGTATCACACCAGCACAAAAACCAAACTATCCACCCCCAATATTGAGCAATATCAGACGCCCTGTGTGGGAAAGGTTCGGCATGTATATACGACGCAACGTCCATCATCCAAAGGTGCCCGTACAAGCACATTCCTTTCTCGACTCGGAGCCCCGGTGTGTGTCGAGCGAGTCGAGACTCGGCCGTCGTCTCCTCACTTGCCTTGCTTGTCGTTTTCCTCTTCCAAAAAAAAAAAAACCAAGATGGAATTCCCCCGTTTGACTTGCATCGAAGCTGACATCCAAGACCCAAAACCCTGCGAACACCATGCAGTGCTCAAAGTCCAGACATGAGAATTCGAGCTGCTTGATGATGACCAGATGATGTATGATACGCAGAATACTGTTTTCGTTATAGTATTTCTGACCGGCTACAATTAGGTCCCACTCATCCACCCATCCATCCAACCATCCATCCATCCATCCAATCTCACCCACACAAGCACACACGCACGCGTCCCTGGTCCGCTTATCACGTTCTGCTTTGCCTTGCATGGATCAAGACCGGGGGAGGGGTGTATGAATGTGAGTGAGTTGAGAGCGATGTGATGGATGCATGCACGTTTTCCCGGGCGGGTCTAAGCGCCTTCGCTGACTGACTGCTTGACAATCCTTTTGATCGCCAAAAAAAAGAATTGTGGACTCCACTATCTTCCTCTTGTGAACTCTTTCTCCCTCTTCTTTTCCGTTTTTTTTTTTTTTCCTCCTTTTATCTGAAGTGGATGGACACCACACCCACACAGCACGCCCGTTTTCTGACCTGTGACCCTTGTGATTTCTCTTTAGAGTGTCCTCGGGAGGAAAGGAAAAGGAAAAGGGTTGGGTGGGATGTGCTGCTGCTTTGGGATCCCCTGAAGTTTGTTCCCGCCTCTCGTTCCATCTATCCACCGAACAAGAACCAAGAAAAAAAAAAAAAAAGAAATCGACGACGACAACCATGAGCAAGACAGACAAAAAGTGATTGGCGACAAACTAGTGACAGTGGTGTTATTCTTTCTTTCTACCCTCTCGGGCTCTAGAGATGGGCCGGTCCTTTCCCCTCCCCCCCCGGGGGGTGTGTTTGCTGAAAACGGGAATATACTTACTTGTATATATATATTTTTTTCTGGTCTTTGAAACATCCAACCTGCTGCTGCGGGTCTTCTTCATCAAAAAACCATCGTCGTCGTCGATACCGTGTATACATGCACGGAACAATGACTCTTTCAACGCTTTGTAAACATCTTTTCTTAGGCCTAAGCAGAATGTATCCAAATCAAATCAGATATTCTGAATATTTCCGCACAAATAGACGTAAAATACAACAGACAGGACCCCCTCACTGCCAACCCTTCTCCAGAAGAACAATAAATTAACATGAAAAGAAGAAGGGCCCGGGGGGGGGAAGGGGGAAACTAGAGAATACCTGTGACTACCGGCATGACCACAACAATGCACGGTTGACATCATCGGGGATAATGCAAAGGACGTGGGGGAGAACTGGATCAAAATGCAGAAACGATTTTCTTTTTTTTTTTTTTTTTTTTTTTTCATTCACCTGCTCTAGAAGTCAAATATCGCCCGCGAAGTGGATTCCAGGAACGAAGAAAGTGAACATTTGAAGTTACAGGTGGTGAGGATATGAGCTAAACAGGGCGCGAAGAGAGGAAAGAAACTATGATCTTGACGGTTGAAACTGCACATAGAAGAAAAAAAGCCCTTCGATAGACCCCAAGTTATAATCATAATAAATTTTTTTTTTTTTTTAAAAAAAAAAAAAAAAAAAAAAAAAAAACACAAGCGACGCTCAGAAACGAAATGTCACCCCAATCAAGACACAACCTAGCCACAAGACAGAAAAGTGAGATTATCAACACGAGCTGCCCAAAAAGGAAAACAGCTCACCAGCGACACACACACAATCCAATCAACGACTGCCCCGATCCAGAGACCCTGGCCTTTTGTGCCTGGGCTTCCTGCATTGTCTGTTTTGGCCCGTCTTCAACAACGGGCATGCGCCGTTGTCACAGACTCGTCCAGCAGCACCCCCTCCCCCCAATCCACGGACAACTATCGCATTTTGAAAGTGAATGGAAGAAAAAGGCCCGGAGACAGACAATAAGTCTGGTCCCAGGATTGTAGCAACGAAACAAGGACTCATTTGTGTAGGCTATGCTATGCACTGCAAGGTGCTCGCACACTTTTTTATATATATTTATTTTCCACGGGATAAGATGCAAGTCCAAGTGTGTGTGTGTGTGTGTGTGTGTGTGTGTGTGTGTGCGTGTGTGAGTTTTTCTCGTGGACATATCCCCCAGCTGCGTGCGCATGAAGCCATCCTGCACAACAATGGGCTCAATATTATATCTGGCGCAGTCACACAATTATCTGGACTCACAGCCTCTGGTGACTCTGGACTGTCCTTACCCCCGTGCTGAGTCTGGTGATTTTGTGTATCCGACTCTGTAGGTATATCGACGTCATATATATGTACACCTACGCCAAACTTCCAACGTCTCATGAGACTGACAATTCTAGAAATCCGTAGCCCAAATCCAACAACCCAGCTTCTATACTCCAGTACATTCATGGCCCCCGCCATGATTACTAGCCCATGACCTTTCCGTCTCTCAGGGCTGTTGTCGTTTATCTCGTCTATTCGCTCGCTGACCCGAACCAAGCCCGCACGATAATACATGCTGACCAGCCTGTCAAGACTTGTTTGCCGGACAAACGCACCCACGTACCATGGTAGTGTGCTGGCTGGCATACCCCCCCCCATACTTTCTTTCTGGCAAGCAACAGACGTCGACGGCGTGGACACGCCACATGTGCATGTCCAAGTCTGCCGCCACGAGCGTGCGTTAGAATCGTGTTTTACGTAAAGTATAATAATGTAAACGTCGTTTGTATTCGTGCTCTTTGTATATTGCGTAGGCCACCATACTTTGGTGTATATTTCATTTTCTTCAGAGGTTGCATCGCAGCAGCCACCCCCGATACCATGTTGTGCCGAGAACCTTTCTTCTCCCTGTTTTTCTTTTACATGGTCCCAATATCTGCCCCGGCAGATCAGAAGAGAGGATAGGTGAGATTGTTTCTTTTCAGGGATGCTTGCTTACTTGTTTGATACTGTGTACTTTTAAGAGATGAAAGGTGTACGTGGAATATCTCAAAGAGCATCGGGTGTGGTTTTAATAACCAGAGTATCCACACCAGCGTATTGGATTATCCTTTATACTCTTCTTCTTCTTCTTCTTCCTTTTTTTTTTCTTTTCATTTTTCACTTCTTGTGACGGTTTTCTTTTGGTTCCCCAACTGGATATTTTGATGAAATCGTTGGAAAAGATCGATTCTCCACGCACATGAATGTAAGGATATACATACAATGCAGTCCATATGCGCCAAAACTTCCAGAGATTCATAGAAAATTCTCTGAAGCCACCGAGGAGCAGAACGAACCATCGAGCAGAAGTCCAACGGCCTATCAATCTGATTACAGCCCTATTGAGACTAAATTATAACAATAGCCACCGGAGCTTACCAATATCCCAACAACCCCCCCCCCCTTTTTCCCCCTTTTTTTTTTTCTCTTCCTCTCTTTATATATACATATATATATATATACATATATATATATACATATACATAACAATACATGTTATAATGATTACTATTAACATCACTTTTAATTCTTCTACCCCAGCCCGTTCTGATACTGGGTTAATACTCTGATCTCCAATACTAAGACCAAAGCTCAGCCAACACCGCCGATGGATGCCATGGTCAGCCCACAAAGTCAGTCAGCACAACAGCAAGCAAGCTGTCAAATTTCACCCTGCTGACTACTCATGCAGTTGGCTGCCCTTCCCCCATGGAGAAAGATAAACCACCCTCTGTACCAGGCACCAAAGACACAAGGGGCCAAAGCAAGACGTGTTAGTGAGTGCGAAAACCTGTACTCGGCCCCCCGCTCCATTCGTACAAACCTGTCCACAGTGAGCAAAAAGGAATCGGCTCACCGGAGCCGAACATAACGAATAACCATGAAATTATTTATTTTCAATTTATTTTTTTTTCCAATTTTTAGAAGAAAAAAAGAAGAAGAAAGAATAACGCCAGATTTTCCCCGTTTCCTTCAATCTTTTTTTATTAGCTGCCATAATAGGTTAAGTACTCGTTAAAAAAAATAATCAAAGGATTTAGCAATTATATAAAAGCTATTCCTAGAATAAATTATATATTGTAAGTACTTTAGCTTATATATAATTATATATATAAAATAAAGTTAGTTAAAAATATAATATAATTTTATTTAATTAATTTCATTTTCTTTTATTATTATTTTTATTTCTTTTTCTTTTCTTTTATTTTTTCTTTTTTTAAAAAAAGTTTGAAATCTATCTTTTATATACTTATACTTTTTGATAAATATTTACTTAATATGAGAGAAAAAGAATATAAAATTTATAAAACTTTTACCTAATATATTATATATATTTCTTTACTTTATATATAAGGATTAAATATTATATATAGAGGAAAGCAAAAACCAAAAAAAAAAACTCCCAAAAAACCCCAAAGCATAGCAAAATATCAATGGAAACGTTGTACCAAGTTATAACGCAGATTCTAGGATTTCAATTCAAAATACGAACGAATGAGCTGCTTTCTCAATGCCCCAATGGGACAAAAGTGCTGTTTTGCTATCATAGGCGTGTACCTAGGTTTGAAGTCCCGTTAGTTTATTTTTCATCCAGTCACTCACTATTGTTGCTCTTGGATATCATTGGGAAAAACGTAGATCTTTTCCGCGCACGGCAATATAGCCTAGATGTCCATCGGCGTATCTCCTCGTCAGGCTATTTCGCTCTGGCTCTCAAAAAAAGCAAAACCTCACAATGCCATTTGCCCCTTCAGACCTTGCCGAAACTCGACCAAACACCAAATTCTTATCGTCTGATGCTGGTTGTAGGACCAAAGCAAGCAAAATCCGGGGAATGTCAAAAGGAACAGGGCCATGGGGACCCTGTGGCCTCCTTTGTGGTGTGGGCGGATGACTTACATATACAGGATACATTACATACATCGGATCTCGCCACCCACGATGTGCGGTACCCCACTACACGATCTTCAACGGGAACGCAAGCATACTATGTATACCTACCATATATAGCAGGTACATAGTACGTATACTTGCCCAGGTACCAGAGTACGTACACACCCAAAAGGGTGAACAAAAGTGTCGAGGACTTCCCCCGTGCAAGGGAGAGCAAAAAGGTGCGTCAAAGCTCTCCCCCTTCGGCCTGAAAGAAGGGAGCGCGAGGAAGGAGGTTTAGCCAAGGCAAGCAAGAAGGGAAATACTATACGTACATACATGACCTCCATCTCGTCTTTTTGACAGAAACGTAGTGCGGAAAGTCAAGAAGGGGGGGGGGGGGGAAGGACGGGGGCTGTGGTGTGTGATGTGCGTGTGTCGCTGGAAACTGCTTGTCCCGCTGGAGTGGTCCACGGTGTGCATCCAGCGAGCAGCTTCCCATGTCCTGGGCGCGGGCTTGATGAGCTCTGTGTTGCCCGCCCTGCCTGGTTGTTGCCAAGTGCTGGGGCTGCTGCTAGCTTCTGGAGGCTTGCTTGTCACTCGAAAGAGGTGTTGCAGCACAACTCGAGATCGCCATCTCAAGCTTGTGGTGTGGTCGCGGCTGTTCCCTCGCCCATCAACCTTCCCTAAATCTCCACTCACACAACGCATCTTTATTCTCACTTCGTCGCCAAGTCTGATCCCATCTGCTAACTTTCTCAGGAACGGTTCGCCCAGAGCTTGCAAGGGCTTTTCATGATCAAATCCATCGTGTGTACTCCGGTTCGCTTCCTTCTGTTCCGTCTGTATCTTGCCTTTCCTCTTCTCTCCCTCTCTGTTACTTGCTCTCTCGGCGCCCCTGTCTTCTCAGCGACCTGCAAGTTTGCCTTCCATGGCCTGTAAAGAGCTCGGCTAGGCCAAGATGTCACAAGTGCTCCGAAGCCACACCGCGGGGCTGTTTCCAGATTGAGAAATCCTCTAGCCGTGCCAGCCTTCCAGTCATTGTTTCCGATATCTGGCCCTGCAAAGTCACACGCACCCCCTCCCCCCGGCGGTTCCCGAATATACTACGCCGGGGAGCCAATGATGCGATACATGTCAATGTTCTGAAGCTGTGACAAACGAATCATGCGTGTGCTCTCTGTACCATGGAGTCTTGCTTTATCACATTGCCTGTCCGGTCATTGCCATGCTTTTGCTGCGCGCCTACCGGGACCTTGCTCTGCCTGCTTTGGCCTGTCTCCAGGCATCGTCATCATCTGAACACGGCTCCCCCCCACTGCGACGTTGCGGCACCAGCCAATGAGATGTTGTACTTTTGTGCAGCTGTGCCCTTACCCCTGTCACTTCACTTGTTCCGCATGCCCATCGTTCCGGGCATGCCTGGCCCTTCCTGGCTTGTTCCCTCTCACCCTCCACACCCTCTTTCTTTTGCCTTTGGGCCTTTTTAGCCCATGGTTGTTAGTGTTGAAGCTCCCCTCAACTTCACACCCTCTTCTTGGTGCCCGGGAAGAAGAACAAAAGAGGCCAAGAAACATGGAAAAGGAACATGACATTCTTTTCCCTTGGGAAACGTTGTGTTTTCCATCTTTGCTTACAGTCATGTCGCCGCCCGTACTATGTATCCGTCTCGCCTTTCTGCGCGTCTCTCTTGGAACGTTGCTGGAGATCTGCAAGGTAACGATGTTTTTTTTCCCAGGAGGGCATAGTATTCCGGGAACCTTTTGCGTACGAGCGACACTGTCTGTTTCAAGTGTCCTCATCAAGACCAAGCCTATTTGTCTCCTTCAGATAGCAACTCGGCAGTACTTGGAGCATGTATTGCCTCCTGCCGCCTCTTTTTCTCTTCTCTCCTTCTCTCGCTCTTTCCCCCCTGACGCATACTGATCAGGCTGGCCTCAGGGTCTCCGAAAACCCCTCCTTGCAATGATAACGCTAGTCTCGACCGGTTTCCCATGGCACGCTCCCATTGGGCATCGAATGGATGATGATTATACTGGTCTCTCAAGCCAATTTGGGTAGTCGTTGCGGTGTAGTTGGCCAGCCCTATGCAGGAGTTATCTGCCCTGGGACATGATTGTCGCCGTCTCGTCGTCTTCCTCGTGCTCATCAAAAAATGTCGACATCTATCTCTTTAGAGATCTGCATCATTGTCAAGCCGCCTATGCGCATGCATAGTAATCTTTCTGTCCACGCCCCCCATTGATGTTGTTTCCTTTTCCAGCAGGAGAAAGCGATAGCCTCCTCTATCCTTTGAGAGCCTCGCGTCAATGGCCACAGCAGCAGTCTGGATCGACAGAACAAGCTTTCTCAGCTGTGGCGTGTCTCTGCGCACCTAAACGACCTGGGTTAATGAGCGCCAGGCCAAGTTGATGAGCATAGGATCGAAGCATTTCCCTATTATGTACCCGCCGATCCGCTCAGCATTATTTCTATTTCGTGCGGAATCCAATACCTGCTCAATGCAACATCAGCATTGCGTAAGGCTTCGTCTTGGTGCTGCTCCCGAGGCCTCGCAGTGGATTGCTCTCCGATGAAATTATCATCGAGTTTCTTTGGCCTGACGCGCCCCGTTCCGTTTCTCCACAGCATGAGGAGGGTACCCGGTACCGACACTCACATGTCGCAATACGCTCACCCCTCCCCCATTTGCTAACCAGGATAGAGTTGGTGGGGAGCCGGCAAATCCTCGTTGCGAGAGTAACTTCCCATGGTTGCTGCATTGGAGTCTTTTCTAGCAGAAAAGACGTTTGCTGGCTGGGATACTATGTAAAGCCCCAAAAAAGGAGACAATGTAGTGCAGGGATGGGCTTGTGATGGACCGCCTCGTGACGGGCCAGGTAAGATCTTTTGCGTTTCTGTACTCTGGCTAGCGTGTGACTGGCATTTATTGTGTTCTGATGTATTCTGCGCAGTGGGTAGCTCATCTGAACCCGCGTCAGGGATGACTTTTGGCTTGGTCAGTGCTGTACGATGCAGCCTCGCGCAGATGCTGTGACACTTCTCGAACCGCGTGCGACTTGCTCCATGCACCTAGGGCAAGAGTCGCCAATTTGTGATTCGGTGCTTCCTGATGCACGGCCCGTCAGACGTCTTGGTCACGGGTTGTCGTGTAGTAAATTATAATGATATAATCAACTTCACATGCTATACGCCATGCATCTGTTTCTTTTCCTTCTCATTTCTCCCATCCAATTGCTGTGCTTCGAATATCGGACAGAGCTACAAGAGGGAATCTCGACAACTCTTAATATTGAGAAAAGGAACAAATCAGGAAACTAGCACGATAGTGACCGTGCTTCCTTGGATACTGTTTATTAGTTCGCCGCCCGAAAGGCAATCGTAGAACTCTGTCGTCATGCGTGCTCACCGAAGATTTTCCCAGCCTGTGCGAAGCCAAGCTGGGACTCGAGGTGGCTTTGTGGCGACATATTGCCGTGAAATCAATCCAGACTCCCGAGAATGGCACGTTGCGCAATTGCGGGTAATTCCAGGAGCTGCCTGCAGCTCAAACCCATCCGCGTCTCACGAGGTCCGTCCTTCTCTGACGGCCGAGAAAGTCGTGAGGCTGCAGCCGTGTGAAAGCAGGAGTACAGTATGGGCTGGGCCCGTGGCCTGCATGGTGGATACCAAATCAGCAAGGCAAAGTCGACAATGTAAGTGCATGCCATTGGGACTTCCGGCGGGCTGGCTATTTCCGAGCTGGCTATCGCGTCCGCTATGGCGTGAACAGAGCATGTGCTCTTCTGCACAGTGGCTGGGAAGAGGCCATTTGTCAAGTCGGGCGCCAAGAGCCTGGACAAGGCCGATTTCGAGAAAAAAGGCACTGGAGAGGCGCGTGATCCAAACTATATGATGGAACCCAGAGGCAGCATGATGATACTTTTGCTAAATGCCTGGGTGCAAAGGTCATGATGATGACGGAACAAGATATTGCTGCCCGGCGAATCAGATGCCGGCGCCTGTCGACCTGAAAAGGCTTATGCAGGCCCGCTGCCAGCGGCCCAGCTGCTCCAGGTGTCGATATATGCAGTAGCTCCGGACCATGTACCGTGTACAATGTACATAGTAATGTACGGCAAGACCGGCGTTTTGCGTTTTTCTTCTTCTTTTCCCTTCTATACACGCGCAAGCGACCGGAGCGGTTCTCTGCTGGACCAGAGGCGCGTCTGGCTGGCACTATATGCTGCATGCTGAGGATACAAAATGCAATTCTGCAGCGAGACACAGGAGCACAGCGTAATCCATCGAAGGAGGTATCGGTGCAGAGCAAGCAGGCCTCGCACCAAGTCTGAAATGGACCAGTTGTCAGCAGAGTCGGTCCTGTATCAATAAGTACTATGTAGCTGCCACGAGGCCGGGAGCACGACGCACAGCACTTGTGGCAAGCAAAGGCGATATACTGCCACTCCAGAATAAGTGTGTACCTAGGTAGACGTACCTCACTCGTGTGTCTGCTGCTATGTACATCGTAGCGTTGTCAAGATTGGCTCCTTGCCAAGCTTGCTCCTTGCCTATTGTCTGCTGCTTGAAACGCGGCCGATGCTGACTCGAATGCACCGCGACGTAGTGTCAAGCGGCCGGCCTGCCTGCTTGCTTGTGTGCCGCAGGGGCGATTCAGACCAACAACGGGGAATGGGAGCGTGATGTGTGCTGCGCAGCGCAAGTCTTGTCGCTGTCGGAAGATTGCCGTAAGTATCGGTGTTGGGTATTGGTGTTGGTGTTGGTGAGGATCGCAGCACAATCTACGAGCAGCTAGAAAACAGTACCTGGCTGCCTGGCAAACTGGGTACGTACTTCTAGTACTACCATAGTATGTACCCTTATTATGGTAGGCTCAAAGCGGAAGGCTCGTCCTGCAGCTTGCAACCGCCCTCCAAAGACTTGCCCCAGCTTGCATACATAGTAGCTACCGAGATATCCAGGGGGTACTTGACTCGAACTGCTCGAGTCAGCGTACCATTGTCTGCTCTTGGAGCGCCTGCTGCAAAGTCCATACTTTGGGCAGGAGCAACTGCAGTATCTCCATCTTACCGTTTTGGCTGCAAGACATCTGCTTGATGTTTCTCCCCTCCTCCCTTTCTCTCCCTCTCTCCCTCTCTCTCTTCCCCCTCTTCTTCTTCTTTTCTTTCACTACTACCTCTTTCTGGGCAACCCTTGGTGATCATGTAATTCTTTACGAGCTTGCTGCTGCAGTCATCTTTTCTGCTGGCTGGTGGTTTCAATATTTTTGAGGGATACTGCTCCTTAAGGAAAGTCGCTGTCAGACGCCCAGTGGGAACTAGCTTTTTTGATTAGTGCTAGACCAGAACGCGGCTAGCGCACGCGCTAAGGCTTGAGGGACCCCGCTGGCAGACTCGATTTGTGGCCCGCCCTTTTCCTGCCCGACACCAGCCGCCGCCGACTTGTCCGGCCGCCGCTGAATTCCTGGGCTTGCAAGCCTTTTTGGAGGTTCCCTGTCAGTGTGTGTTCCCAGTTCTCTCCTTCTCGGCCCTTGCCCCGTCGCCCGGTCAAACACGTGCACGCTGCGCATCCCTGTCGCCAAACTCAAATGTCCTGCCAGGCTTGTCAGCAGATACTAGCGGCTCGACGGGCTTGGCTGTCACTCTAGCCCAAAGAGGAAGCATGTCCATTGCGACAAGTGGGAAGAATACGAGTCCAGCCAGCAGAGCTTTGTGCCGTGTAAGTGTTTATCGTTCTCTGGAAAGAAAGCCAGCCTACTACACAATACGTACTGTAGCACACAGGAGGGGCTGTGTGTGCTTTGCTCACTGGAGAAATGCTCTGCAGAGCCGTACGTACAGCACGGCACGACCATCGACTACGAGAATCAACAGCCGGCAACAGCGCCAGCCGATGCCCGCGCAGGGTGACGTGCGCAGGTACACGTGTACTATGGACTAGAGATGCTCACGATGGAGGCGTGGACACTTGCGGCGTGCCTGGGAGAAACGGGCCGTTGCGGTTTGCAGCGTGCTTCAACCTTGCCCCCCTCCCCGCGAGCCTAGACGGCCATGTCAGCAATGTGTAACCGCCTTCCAGGACGACTCGCGGTCGCTTCTCCGTGTTGGCCAGCGTGGGCTTGCTGAGCTGGTTTCCAGAATGAGCAGACCATTGGAGCTATCGAGTCCCAGCTCATGCAGTGGCCAGGAACAGTCATCGGTGCCTGCTCAGGATAATGCAGCTATGCAATCTGGTGCTCGAGTTGCACGAGATATGGCTCACTTGCGAGCAAGACGTCGACGAGGATCTAGGGCCATGGAGGGCAAGCATCTCGTTCTTGCAGGATCTACGGGAGTACACGTACAGTGCACAGGTACCCAGTACTCCATCTGCACCATACATCTGTGCCGTGCAGCCTTCCGTGGGTCGCCCACACAGATGCGATGCTCTCTGCCCTGCTGCCCTGCTGCCCTGCGAGACGGCAGGACGGGTGGCGCAAGCAGGCACCTTTCAGGCTGAACTACGATGGAAGTATACCATGTACTGAGTACTTTTATGTACTGTGATGTGGTACAGCATACAGCTCACTTACTATGTATATGCTGGTGAGCCCCAAGACATTGATGGTACACGGTACGCTGCGGCATCTGTGTGGATTCCTTCCCTTTCTTTTTCTGGGTGGCTGCTGATTCTTTTCGTTATGCCAGACTCCGAGTACATGCCCGTGTTCCTGAGCCAGCGTTCCACCTCGGTCGCTACAGATCCCCATCATACGAGCTGCAGAGAGCTGAAAGGACGCTGAGTGCTAGTGCTGTCCGGGGGCAGAGCACAGGAGCCTAATTGGCATCTACCAGCACATGGCGACTACTATGATGACAGCAACATCGCCGAGGATCTAGTGGCTTGACGATTTCCTACGCTGCGGAATCCCATGCTGCTTTGCACAGTTGCTTTTTGTCGAAACCCTGCCTTGTCGATGCGGTCCGGGAGGCTCCACTCCACCCATGGGCAGCACGCACGCCCCCTCTCTCGAGCTCCAAGCTCCCTCTCTCCATTCTCGTCGTCCTTCTCGGCTCACACGCGCATCGATTTCATACGCCCACACCCCCTCTTGCTGGAGACACACAAGATCCGCCCGTCTGGCTGCTGGGTACAGGGATGCTGCTGTGAGCGCGACCTTGACCGAACACGCGCCTCGCAGTGGGCATCGTGCCCTTTGTGCCTTTGACTGGCTTCTTGCAGCCGTGCCGTCAATATTAAGGTTGCTTTCATTATTACCATTAATTTTATAAATTTATCTTTTTTTTTGGGGGGGGGGGGGCAATCCTGCTTGTGGCCTCGGGCCTGACAAACAGCCTACCCTGAAGCACGTCAGCTTGCTTTTGCCGCTCTCTCCTGACGCCGATAGCGACCGACATATATGCTATGTACATACCTTGTTTATTTTATTTTTCCCTTGCCCTGTCTGGTGCAGGTCATCAGCCATTTGCAGACAGTCGTGCGCGCGCGCATAGAATATAACTTCCAAGCTGTGCGTGTGGATTCAGGAAAATACATAGTATACAGCGCACAACAGGTTTTTTTTGGTCTCCGTCGGAACATAGCACGCCTTCTGCCACCGTCTCAGGCTTACCGCGCACACCCAAGACATATCGAGGAGAGGCACCAGACAAGAATACCCATGTAGCCCGACGGATGTTGCATGACGAGGCTGCCCGAATCAAACAACGGCTCCCCCCCAAAGCGTGCAAAGACAAGCGCATTTGACAGGGTCACCAGGCTGTTTTACTGTTGTTCCTGCGACTGCTGCTGCTGCTGCTGCTTCACATTCCATTACCAATCACTTATCCCGACTTTGATCGGCCAGGCAACCTGTTGGGGGCGATTTTCTTGGTTGCTAGAGTGCAGAAAGTACTTAGTTGGCAGCCGTATTTACATGGTAGCAAGCCCGGGTCTTGCTTGGTCGCCGTAAGCCATTTCCTATTCGCCGGCTGTGATGGCAATTCGCAAAAAGGCCGTCCTTGTCTTTGTTGATCCGTGCTCGCGGGGCTTTTGGGGACGCCTCATCCATACTTTGGAAGGTTTGTCTACCTTGACTCCCCTTTCTCATCGACCTGCTGCCATTACTATTGCCATTGTCATTGCCCTCGCGGTGTCCTGGGTGACCAGCCAACGAGAACGCCAGCCAACACCGAGTTTAAAGAGTTGTTTTTCTTTCTGGTGCTGTGTTGCGCTGAGCAGCTGGCGCACAATAAGCCCACAACATTGACACATTGGATTTTCTTTCTTTTTGCTTTATTTTATTTAGTTTATCCCTTTTTTTCATTTTCTTTTCTTGGCAATCGTTTTCCGCATCCCGGCCGCTGTTTGCGCGTGAGCAGCCAGGGGCCCCCAGTGCCTCTCTCCACTGACGTTGCGACTTGTCGCCACTAAGCAGGCCGTGACGGGCGTGGGGCACAACATCGTCATCGAAGGCTGCTTGGCTTGCTTGGGCAGCCAGAGTAGCGTAGCGACCGAGTTAGCGACCAAGACCCAGTCTGCCAGTGCGCGCTGGGGTACGAGCCGGGGCCGGTGAGGCGAACCGTCGACTGGCTGACTGCGATTTCGACGGCACTCCCAGGGCGTCTGGGCAAAACGAAGCAGGAGAAGTGAGCGAGAAGTGGGAAGAGAGAGAGAGAGAGCAGAGCAAGGAGCAAACACGAGACGAGACGAGACGAGACGAGACGGGAGACGATACGACCTCTTTAAGCCAACAACAAAGAGGAGCAGGAGAGAGGAAGAGAAGAAAGAGAGAAAGGGAGAGAGAAAGAAACAAGAACGCCAGAGGGGTGCCTCATTGTCATTCCTTTTTATGACCATTTTGTTTCTTCCATTGGACGACAGAACAGACAGACACACACTCTCCTTTCTTCTGCCTTTCTTCTTTTTAATTTCCCCTGCCAGGCCACCACTGCGGATCAGCGCCAAACACCACCATCACCACCACCACTACCACCACCACCTCCTCCTCCACCACCACCACTACCACTACCACCAAAAACACAGCCAACAGCGAGCGAGGCTTGCCTGCCTGCCCGGTCTGTCCCTCCTACCGAGGCCCTGGCCCTGGCGCTGTGCCTTTGCACCCATCCAGAGTACTCTAATTTTCTTCTTCTTTTTCTTTTTCCCTTTTCGGCCTTGTACAGCGGTGGAAGTACTGTTTCCGCCGTACTCGGTACACAGTCAGACACTCTACAGCAAGCCAGTGATCCCCGTCAGCCCTGGCCCTTGGCCCTGCAGCGCCCCCCATCGCCCGCCTGGCCCGCCCGCGCGTGTATCTAGTATCCCTAGAGAGAGAGAGAGAGAGAGATAGAGAGAGAGCCTTTTGCCTCTTGCCAACCATCTCTTTTGCCAACCTGGACGGACCCGATCTCGAAGCTGAACCTACCCTCCAACTATATCAAGACACGTCGTTTCGCAGGCCCCGTCCGTCTTGCAACCACCTTGCACACTGTCGCAGCCTGCGCGCGCTCCATGTACTCGGCCCAGCCCAACGGCGTCGACAGTGCAACCATTGATCCTGCTGCCCTCGCTTCCTCTGGTAAGTCGTCGTTCCCATCTTTGTGTCCGCCACGCTGCTTGGCCTGCTGGCCTCTCCTTCTCTCTGTGTGTCGCGCTCTCCCGCTCTCTGCCTGCCTCCCTCCCTTGCGCTGGTGCTGCTGGCCGCGACGAATGGCAGACATGTCCGACATGAACCATCATGACCCCTCACTCGCTGCCGCTGGGTCCGGGTGGTGCCCTGTCCTGGTGGCCCGCGCTGTTTGCGAGCCTGAGCCTGAGCCTGAGCCTGAGCCTGGGCCTGGGCCTGGGCCTTGGCTTGCCTGTGCTTTGTCTTTGACCTTGCTGTTGCTGCTGCTGCTGCTGCTGCTGCTGCTGCTGCTGCCTGTGCTGCTTGCTTGCTGCTTGTTGCTTGGGGGATGTGCTGGGAGCTGCAACCCGCACGCACGCACGAACCACCACCTTCTTCTTCTGGGCCTCCACCACCACCACCCACCCTTACCTTACCAATCGACATGGCCGGCGCTTTTTCACTCCCACCACACCCCCCAATCCCTACAACTACCGCCCGCCTACACTGACTGCATCGCATCGCGGCGCAACGCACCCAAAGCCCTCGCATCGCAGAACATCACATCATCTCACAGCGCGTTCTTGGCGCGATTTACCTCTTTTTTTCCTTCTTTTTTTCTTTTTTCCCCTCTGTGCCAGCACCCGCAGCTCCAGCAACACCAGTACCAGCAGCAGCAGCAAAAGATCTGCCGTCTCACCTGTCCGCTTGCACGCGCTCGCACGCCGAGCCTCGCGTCGTTTTCCCGAGGCGTATCACGACGCGTCATGGGCGGCAGCGTCCCGTTGTCTTGTTGAGCCCTGATGCTAACGTTCTCTGTTGCTTGTGTGGCTACTTAGACTTGCTCCATAAGTCGCCATCACGAGGCGTCAAGACCGAGCGGTCGCCAACCGCGTATCAAGCGCCGCCGCCGCCTGCTTCGGCTGGGCATGACGGTATGTTGTGGTCATGCTTGTGTAGCTTTCTGTACCTCATCGCCGCCTGTCGACATGTCTCATGTTACATGTCCAGGGCAGTGCGACCCAAACACACGCGCGTGCACCGTAACAAAAGGAGAGAAAGACACACAGGCGCACACACACACACACACACACACACACACACAAAAAAAAACACGGGAACAAACCACAGGCTGACGATGGCGCCCTTGCGCAAAACGTGACAGCAGAGCGAATCACGACGAAACGCCCGAGATCCATGAAATCCAACCCATCCGCCCCCGTTGCCCAAAGTCCTGTCCAGGCGCCAGCTCCAATGCAGCCATCCATCCCGCCACAGACTCCCCAATCCCAAAATGCACCTCTCCCGGGGCCGCAACCAGCCTATACGCCGTCCCAGGCATCGGCCTCGTCGCCACCGAAACCCACGCCCACAAAGTCGACCCTGAAAGCCCTGCCCACGGTCCGCGACCACACGACCGACCAGCTGGGGCCGGCCGGTGACGAATACCTGCCACGCGAGATTGACGAGAATGGCGAGAAGAAGGTCAATGCCAACGGCACCCTCAACGGGAACCGAGAATACCGCTGCCGGACCTTTCTGGTGCCCAACCGGGGCGACAAGTTTTTTATGCTGGCCACCGAATGTGCCAGGGTGCTGGGCTACCGCGACTCGTACCTCCTCTTCAACAAGAACCGGTCTCTGTTCAAAATCATTGCCAACCAGACCGAAAAGGATGATCTGGTGAGCCAGGAGATCCTGCCCTTCTCGTACCGGTCGCGGCAAATAGCCATCGTCACGGCGCGCAGCATGTTTCGCCAATTTGGCAGCCGCGTGATTGTGAATGGGCGAAGGGTCCGCGACGACTACTGGGAGACCAAGGCCCGCAAGCAAGGTTTCACCGAGGCCGACTTGGCTGGCGAGAAGCGTCCGGGCGCGGCCAAGGCTCGCGAGGCCGCAGCGGCCGCGGAGCAGAACGCGTCACTTCTGGGCGGTCCGCAGGGCGAAATCGTCTACAGCAACACGCCTGCTCAATTTGGTGGAGCTCCACACCCTCAGCTGATCCAACCAGGTATGCTCGGAGCTCCGTCCACTGGAAGTCTTAGAATGCCCGCGTTAACTATACCAGACTATCCTGACACGCGCCGGACCGACTACTCTTCGATTCTCAAGACCGGCCCGCGACAGGAGCTCACTGGCCCGCCCTACCAGGACAGGACACAGCCGTCGCCCATGCCCGAGATACACGCCCAGGCGCACCATGCAGCCGAGTTCAACCGCAGCGTCAACCAGCAACGCGAGATGCGGTCCGACTACATGAACAATATGTGGCGGAGGCCTCACGAGCAGCCCGCGTCTGCCAGTATTAGCCAGCAGCCCGTGACTGTAGGCGCGGCCGATGCGAGCGTTCCCACCTCGCGCGCAGCGCAGTCGCCACACGCCACGTCCAGCGCCATCTCGCAGCAACATCAGCAGCAGCAGCAGCAGCATCAGCAGCAGCAGCAGCAACAACAACAGCAGCAACAGCAACAGCAGCAACAACACACGGGCATGGTCCCCAGCCAGAGCCCTCTGCTCATGTCAGCGCCACCGTATTCGACGCCCATACAGGCGCAAAATCCTATTAGCCAATCATCAAGCATTAGAGGTATGGCTCCCATGTCCACCACCACCACCACCACCGCCGCCGCCGCCGCCGCCAGCAGCAGCAGCAGGCAAAATCAAAGTTCCCCGCAACCAACAAGACTTGTGTCCTCTACAGGTTCTACAGGGAGCAGCAGTCTGCCGCAGACAGGCTATGCCTACCAACCCTCGAGCCAAATGTGGCCGCCTACGCCGCAGACACCACAGTACGGCTACACACACGCGCAGCAGCAGCCGCAGCAGTCGTCTCACCCCGCGCAGAGCTCTGCCTCCCAGATCCGGCATTCGAGCGGCTCCGGCCCCGTACAGCCTGGCGCCCTGTCGTACTCTGGCATGCCCGGCATGACGCAAGGTTACCCAGCGACCTCGCCGTATGACCACCAGACACCCCGAGGGTACATGCACCAGGGTGCTGCACCGGCGCCAGCCGTGACTCAGGCCTGGTCAGGCCAGCAGCAACAACCGCAGCCTCAGCAATGGTGGACACAACCACCTCAATAAATTGTGTGGGGGCGGGTTCCATCTCCCTGGCGAGGCAAAACTTGCTCCTGCAAACATCCGTCTACGAATTCGACAAATGATGCATGGCATGCTCAAGGCGTCAATCATCTCTCTGTCCTTTTGTGTGTATATGTGTGTGTGTGTGTGTGCGCTGCTCTGTAACAAGGCAGTGTGTGTTGCTTTATTCTTTGATACCCCCATTGGTGCAGGGCGACTGTGTTGAGTGGGCAGAGATGGCAGGATCAGCATAGATTTTACCGGTCTCTGAAATTCTTTTATACAACAAGGTTCAGCGTCGGATGGGACATGACGTCGGCCGTTTTACTCGGTGAAGATTGGATGGAATTTTGTGTTTTTATCTTCTTTTTCCGGCTTCTGTTTACCGTCTTTGCGTTTTTCTTCATCTTCTCCGACCATGACACACAACTTGCTGTGTTGGGTTATTTTGATCTTGCTGGGATGGACTCTCGTTGCAGTGGTTACTTGATGCCTTTTACTCTCTCTTTTGTCTTGATGTCTTGTCGTCTTTGGAATACACACACTTTGTTATTGCGGATTTGCATTACGATTTATTTTGTGCGCTCGCGCACACAAAGCACTTGCGATGGGAAAGTCAAACGTCAACGTCAAACTGCTGCCGTATAATCAATCGGTGCGGAGGGAGGGAGAGGGGGGGAACCTCAACAAGAGCTCTGGGCATAGACAACACTCTGTGTATCCCGCGCTGGTCCCTCGTTTCGCTATGCGAGGGCCCAGACAGGCACGCCCATTCATATCTCCCTCCATTGCTCTTGGTTACCAGTTCCCGTTCCCACCCACCCGGTCCTCGCATCTACTTTTGTTTCGCTGTAACACACACACACACACACACACACGCCATACGATACCAGATCAATGAAATACATGACCATTTTCCCTCCCTACAACATCCCCATGGACCTCTCCCGGCCCCCCCCCCCACAAACGCATGATATCGACGACGTTTACACTGGCATGCACTGTGCATACTATATTATACTATACCATACTCTTGTTGACTCGTTCGGGGGGGATGGTGGGTTTTTTTTGGGGGGGGGGGATATTGGGAAATTTCTTTTTTGAGTGGATTTTGGTTTGGATTTGGAGGCATTCATTTCCTTATACCCTATTGCACAGACAACTGTTTTTTTCTTTCTTTTTCTTTCTTCTTTTTTTCTCCAATGTTGTTCGTTTGCTGTGCTTTGCTCTGCTCTGTTCTGCTCTGCTGTGCTTGGCTTTCCTCAGGGGTGGAAGGAGGCTTGAGATGGAACCGGTTTAATTTCATGTGATTTGATCTGACCTTTGCTGTGCTGCAACTGTGCTGCTGCGCCTGGGGTTGGGTTGCTCTAGGTGGGGCTTGACTACATCGTCAGTGGAAGGGCGGGGGACAGGTGATATCACACGGTGAATGAGGGTATTTGTCACCGATACCGCTCGATACTCGACGCAAAGAAAGACCTCTTCCCCCCCCCCCCTCTTTTCTGCTCAAAAGATGGGATAGCGAGGGGATAGGTAGGGAGAGGGGCCTTCAAGGAAGGATATGCGGCAGCCGTGGGTGGTGGGTCTGATGGGTGGGTTGACTGACTGACTGAATGAATGAATGGATGAATGGATGGATGGATGGATTGGTAAAGCACTTTGAGAGCGGTGGACAAAGGCTACGGTTCATGGCTACAGGTTACGGTGGTGGTGGTGGTGGTGGTGGTATAAACCCCTCCCCCTCCCCCATTAGTCAAAGCAGGCAGTTTTTCATTTGTGGTCGTGGTTTTAAATTCTAGTCTTGTATTGTATTGTATTGTGTTGTATTGTATTCCTTTTGCTTAAAGTATTGTTTCGTTTTATGTATTATAACAAATATCTTTCTTTTCTCTGCTCCTTCTTCCCTCTCTTCCTGCTATCTTTGTCCCTCTCTTCTCTTCCCTCTTCCCTTCTCCTTTTCTCCTGCACCTATTCAAGGTCCTTGTGTTGGTCTCAAGTGGTGCTCAGGCTAATATATATATATATATATATCCTTCTCCGTTTACATTTTTCGCTTGACTTTCTCCTGTCTCGGTTATCTTCTGCTTAATCATTGATTACACCATATACCGGATTGTGTATTTGCATCTCATCCTCCTCTTCTCCGCCCAATGAATATGGTTATTACAAAGATTTATTTATTGGATATCCTTTGTTATGCGCAACTTGGAATTCAGCGTTCCGCTCTGCTTGTTTATTTGCTTGCTATATATATGTATGCTGGCTGCTGCTGCTGCTGCTCCTTAATTGCAAGTGTATATGCGAAATCGCCCCAAAGAAATCAAAACCAAAAAAAAAAAAAACCACCAAGAAATCAAAACTTTGGTGCAACGCCGCTCCTATGCTTATGCTGAAATGCTATAAGGCTCTCATCTGTGTCTCGTAGTTATCGACCTCGAACAGCTCGAGCGATCCCTAGGAAAACTTGCTCTCGAGCTCCTCGTCGTCTACCGTACTGACAAATGCAAACTTCAGAAATTGAAGCCATGTCTCGTTGAGCTTCTTGGCCTTCTTCTTCTTGTTCTTCTTGTTCTCTTTCTTCTCGCTCTTCATTTCGTCATCACTTTCATCTCCATCATCTTCTTCATCAGTTGTGATCTCGTCTTGGCCCATCTCGTCCATATCCACCTCTTGCGTGACTATTTCAATGTCATTGAGATCATCTGTGATGTCCCCGCCAGGAAGTAACAGTTGTGCAGTCTTGCCCTTGGCTGACTGTCCCATCCGGTATGCTAATTCCACCATGCTGCGAACAGTCAGGTCGGTGAGATTGTAGAGCTCATCCTGTGTGGTGTACTCGATCTCGAACGCGAATTCTCTGGGCTTCGGTTTCTTGCTCTTGGGCTTCTTGTCGCTGTGCTTGCCATCCCGCCACTTTTCGGTCTCTAATCCCGAGTCCTCAACTTTGATGTCGTTGTTGACATATGTCAGGTTGGCAAAGTACTGCTTGTAGCCAGTGAGCGTCAAGGATTGCGACGAGTAAGCTGGTCCAGGTGGAGAGGATTTTGCAGGGGGTAGTGGTACGACCAAGTTCGGATCGTTAATCTTGCCGTCATCTTTGGGCTTCTTTGCCTTCTTCTTCTTCTTGTTGTTGTTGTTGATTTCGACCCCTGGAAGGCCGCGCAGTTCCAAATCCGAGTGGGACGCCTCCAGGTCTTCCGCATCGTACGGACCAGTTACAGTTGGTAGCGTGTCGGTGTACTCGGCCCATACTATCGCGTCTTCCATGCCGGTGATGTTGTATTCGTACACACGAAGCGTCGGAAAGTAGTTCGGTACAATGCTGGGACTGATCAGGGATACTTGGTATCGCTCCGCCCATTCACCGCCGAGCTTTTTATTCTTCTTATCCTTCTTCTTACCCTTGTCCTTCTTTTTCTTCTTCTTGCCTTCCGATGCATGTTCTGCCTCGCTATTTATCGTCACCTCGGGCAGCTTTGTCCATTTTTGGCGTAGCTCCTCCAGATACTCCACGGCAGATTGGATAGAGAGATTGGGATCCAGAGACCGCCGAATCGTTTCGACATCTTCCGTCTCAGCAGTGACTTTGGCAGAGTCGATAGTAATATCCTTGGTGTCGGCGAGAATAAAATGGTCAATGTTCATGTGTCCGTACAGACCACTGACCACGACGTCGCGGTATTGTTTCAGCCAGAGAGTGTATTTTTGCCAACAAGACTCGTCCCACAGCATCTTGCTATCGGTTCGCGCTGGAGGGACATGACCCATAAGAATAGCCTTCATTCCTCGTTCGCGTAGAGATTGAAGCTGAACTCTCAGCCATTCGAGCTGTTTGAATCCGGGTTCCGATGGCTTGACGCAATCGTCTATAGCAGCATTGCGGTCAAAAAAGTAGAGCGTATTGAGGCTAAAGACGGCCAGCTTATTGGGAATGACCTCGACATAGAACCAGCCGCCAAATTCGAAGCTGTGGCGTTGTATCTCGGGGATGAAGTTCTTCCAGATGTTGGTGTAGTAGTCGAGCCATTTGTTGGGCCCTGGCAACATGATGTTATGGGGAAGGATATCGTTGTTTCCAAAGGTAGGCACCACGGGTATGCTGAATCCACTGGCATTGATGAAAGTCTCTGCAAATTTGCTGGCCATCAGACGGTTGGTGCCGAGCACGTCGTTAGCCGAGCGCGGGAAGTTCTCGTCGGAGTCGTGGCGAGCATTATCGCCAGTCCATATGACAAAATCAATGTCGTCGCGTAGATTGGCAGTGATCCAGTCAAAGGTGGCATTGACAAGTGAGATGGGCGAGTCGCAATCCGATGTCTCGGCGCCATAAGAACCTGCTGAGCCTTGACCGCTGTGGCAGGCGTGGTTCGCTGAAGTAGAGCTGTGGACTTTGTAGAACTGGTCCGGGTGGAAGTCTGTGAAAGCCGGTACATGTCAGCAAAGCAGCAGTACGAGATATCGTAGAGCATGTCACCCACCTGTGATATGCAGGAACCTGCCGTGCAGTTTCCTTTGTTGGGTGCCGACCAGCGGCGTCGAGGTATGTGATTCGTCGGCTAAGACAAGCTGGTTGGCCGGTGCCGCGCTGATGCCCTGGCACCAATGCGACAGCGCCAGGCTTACCGCCATCACTAAGACAGTGCTAGATGCCATTGCCCCTGGCCTGCTGCAGCAGCCACCACCGCCGCCGCACTATTGCAATTTCCACCGACCTCGTGACGTATTTGTGTAGGAAAATAAGTCCGCAGGCTAGAATTCTTCTGTTGAGTATATACAGTGACGGCAGGCGAGACGAGATGGACGTGGTGACAGGGACAAATGGCGCTGATCGAGAACAAAGCTGTGCTGTGCTGCACGGGGCAGACTCGCTAAACGCAGGCCCTCCTACGTAGCAAATACATCAGTTGCTGGGTCTCGTCGAGGGTTGCGCAAAGGCGGTGGACCGAGAAGACGACCTCAAGCTGTCGAGGCAGCTGTCCACCAAGTCTTGAGTCGAGGATGTTGTTGGCTGGATTTTCTAGGCTGTACGTACTATTCAAGCGCGTCAGGGGCCATGAAAATTGGGTAGCGAAGATGTCGTCGCGCCAGAGGCAGTCGGCAGTCTTGGCCTTGGTCTTGGAGCTCCGGATGCGGGATGGGATGGGAGAAAGGAAGAAAGCAGGCTGTCGTGGGCGCGCGCAGGAACTGCGTATACTACGTATTTATTGCGAAGGAAGCAAAAGACCCTGGGCACTTTATTGACCGCCCAAGCGCCTTATTACATAGTACAGCCACGATGCTTTCCGGCTCGAGCTTGCCAACTCGCAATGGATTGACTGGGCTGTGGCTTCCTAAATCCATGGCCAGCAGGGCTTCGGGAAGGTGGTGGGGCTCACGTAGCCAGTCTTGCCAGTTTGCCAGTACTATGTACTATGTACTGTGCAGTACGTACCTAGCTCAAGAACATACTATGGACTATGTAGTAAAAAGGCCCCTGGAATCCAACAACCCCAGGCCATGTGCACATTCACTGCTGACCATGGCCCAAAAGAAGTGTTTCGTCAAGTTGCGAGGCATCTGGACAGCCAAGAGTACCCCAGATTTGCAGGTCAGCCAATATGCAGCATGCTTCGAACCCACGTGAAACGGTCAGATGCCACCGCGGCTTGGCTGTCCTCCCGTTTGCACCGCTTACGGGCTCGCTGCGTTGCGCGCACCCTCTCTCGCAAGTGCCATATAACATATTATGTACTGTGCACGATCAACAGCAAGCAAACGTGGAATCACCACATGAGCCTGTCCTTGCCATGACGCCCGTGGGACGTGGCATGCCACTTGCTTCCTGCATCTGAAGGCCTCGATAAAAGCGTTGCTGGTTGCATGTATATAGTACTGGATAACTAGCGCTTCCGGCTTGCAGATACTTTGGTTTCCAATCACCAAGCCAGTCCAGACATGTAGTGCCTATTGCTATGGACTTTTAGCGCAGTACCCTCGACCTTTGCCCCTGTGGCCGGTGGGCTCTCCTGTACTATGTACAGCCGCCATCTGGCCCGTGCACCAGCGCAAGGGAAACAGGCTGGATATCTGAAAATTTTCGGCCACTGGCGCCATTTCCGCCCTTCTTCTTCTTCTCCTTCTTCTTCACATTCGAACGCAACTCAACAATGCGCCTGAACGTGGCTCTCGCAGCTCAGGCGTCTTGCTTCTCAGCGAGGAGATTGTTGCAAGAAGGACTCCATGCCGTACGTTTGAGGGATTCCAGAGCACAACCACTGCCAGGATGGTCTCCTATGGTTTAACCGGTACATCCAATCTTCACATGACTGCGACGGCAGCTGATTCTGTCGCATATTCACGTCGTAGCCGTTACCAGCCAGCAGATGCCGCAGCCTAGTGGTATGTGAAGGTGCACATCGCATTTGCGATCCACGTACAATGGCGTAGCATGATTGTTCTTCTCGTGCTCATCACAGCTGTTTTCTCAGACGAGATGCTTGACGCGTGTTATGTAAGCCAGTAGAAAGGATGTGCTGCTTCCGTAGCAATGCAAACTATGTACCATGTACACTACGTATCTCAGTACTTCTAGGTATCAACTATGTGGGTATATGAACATGGTACTATGTATCGCAGGGCGGTGAGCACAGACCACACGCAGAGCTGGTTGTTTGGCTTCCAGGGATCTGCGAGCTACTCAGTACATGGTGCCGCTGTACCGCTGTACCGCTGTACCGCTGTACCGAATCCATACAAACATTGGAAAGCTGCGCCCGGCAGAATTTCTGCTGCCCAGCTCAACCTGCGAGTAGCCCTCTTTGCTCAACTTCTGGTTCGCTCTCACACGCAGAACGCGTCTCTTCTGGACAGACACCGCCATCTCCTCCTCGACCCGAAATCCCCAAGAAGCGCCTGTCTTCCTCGCGCCCAGCCTGCTACCCGAGACGCTGTCACCACCGACCTAGACGCGTTCGCGCTCACACCCACACCCACACCCACGCCCACGCCCACGCCCACGCCCACGTCCACGCTCACCCTCCGGGCCTCCAGGGCCAGCAGCCACGCCGCAATGGAGGTCGACCAGCGCATCGCTCACAAGGGCACGCGCGTCAATCTTGAACCCGCCTCGCCCGCCTCTTTTGTTCAAATACGCATTCCTTCGCCTTCCACCTTTAGAGTAAGAGACCGCCGTCCAAACGGAGCAGATAAGCACGGCGACGAGGAAAGGATATATCGGTCCAGAAACCTGGCCACTGCCGCCTCCATCTTCCACAGAAAATACCACAAGTCTCCGCGCTCCTTCCTGTGGCGCGTGCTCGAGGACGGCTATGTTCTGAACCTTCGTGCTGCCGATATCTCAAAGTCTTCGGATGCGGACGATGCCAACCTGATTTTGCACCTACGCTTCCCCAATCCCATACGCTCCTCCTGTGTTGCGCTCGCCGACAGCCCCGACCATGACGCTCTGAGTGTGTTTGTCTTGGACCAGTCAAATTATCTCTACACCATAACCTTGCGACCAGACCATTTCCGCAAGCGATCGGCCACAGAGAACGGTCTCGGCGAGGCTTGCAAGACACATTTGGCCGGCAGCTTCAGTTTCAAGCACCCGCACCGCTTGGTTGCCGTAAGCGCAACTCAAGTCGTTGTCACCTTCCACGATGGCGGCATCATCAGGTTTGACAGGAACAAGTCTCACGATGGTACGTTGTTTTCCTCGGTATTGGATGCCCAGGTAAATGCTCTATGGCTAACAAGATTTCCCCTTGAACAGCTGGGAACCACTTGTGGAAGGAAACAAACTTCAGCGCACAGAGCTGGGCAAAGGGCCTTCGAAGCCTGGTTC
This sequence comes from Coniella vitis, assembly GCA_011317545.1. Taxonomy (NCBI): domain Eukaryota; kingdom Fungi; phylum Ascomycota; class Sordariomycetes; order Diaporthales; family Schizoparmaceae; genus Coniella; species Coniella vitis. The sequence goes on from WUJK01000003.1 coordinate 3,045,670, forward strand.
CCTTCCCTTTCCAAGGCGGACAGACCGTCAAGCACGGCAAGACAAACATGGAGTTGAGCGCCGCAACCTCGGTTGTTTCTGACACTCTTGGAGTCGAGGACGCCGATTTCCTTTTTACAGTTTGCATTGACCACCGACTTCGAATCTGGAGTATACGAACGGGCGCCATTCTATACACGGCCGACCTGTTGGGTGTAGAACGCAATCCACAAGAGCTAGGCAAGTGGATCATTGATCCTGCTCGAGACAATCTGGTTCGCACCGTGGGGCGCGTGGAGGGACGACGGACACTCGTGGCGTATTCTCCAGTCGAGAATGAGTTCAAGTTTTGGAAGGTGGAGGCTAGCAACGACCGCACTGTCTACGTCCACGACATGTTTCCAGACCACCGCCTTACTCCGCCAGCGCCTTCTGCCGGGGATGTTTGGACCTTGGCCGACTTTGGCGTCGCACAGCCTACAGGCGCGGCCATTCATTTGTGGGTGTTGTGGAAGAACAACTTGACGTACAGGATGATGAGGGTCGAGGTGAGCTCCTCGCAACCATCAGACACGGCCTCGGAGTGGGCTAGGGACAAGTGGTCGAGTGTGCACGTAGACAATGTTGCTGCACATGCCGAGGTCCCCAGTTGCGGGGATCCGACTGAAGTGACGGAAAAGTGGCTGCAAGCTATATTCTACCCGGGCAGGTTCTCGCGAGCAACACTCGAGGCCGCGCTGGCTATGTACGAGCGAGGGCTGGGTGTGAAGGAATCGTCTGCCAAGGCGGGACGAGGTTTGCTGGAGTCCATCTGCTCCGTCTTGGGGTCTACCGTCACTTTGAACAAGTTGTCTGCAGGAGAGTTGGACCATGCCGAGTTTAGAGCGCACAGCGACGTGCAGTGGCGCCGATTCTACCGACTGATCGTTGAGCTGGACAAGCAGCGGGGTGAGGCGCTATCACTCGCGCTTGACTACAACTCTGGTGTCGTATGGGTTCTTTGCGCTGATCTCGTAACCCTTGTGCACCGCTGCTCGGATCTCGAACAAATCTACTACAACCCACACGCTGAGGACGAGGACGAGGACAACATCACAGCCTTGCTTACAGCGGGTCTCGGTCTCACTGAAAATTTTACCGACACCATCATACAGCAGAGCAATGCCGCTTTGCGACTAGAGCTTTTCGAGGAAACGACAAAGACCGACATGGAGCGAATACAGCAATTCTTCGACGAGTCCGGTTGTTGGCGCGGCATCTCGGAAGAAGACGCAGCCCAGGTGGTTGAAACCTTGGGTAGCGACTTCCGAGTGGTGACGCCTGAGTTGTACCAAGGACTGATTGAACTTTTCGAGACTAGCGAAGACACGGGTGCATCTGAAGACCCGCACCCTCTGACGGAATTCGGCAGAAAGATTGTCGTCAAATCAGTGCAAGAGACTGCGGCTATGCAGTGGCAAGTCTTGCTCAGCCAGCTCCTTCTCTTGGTGCACATGGAATTTGAATATGACGAAGGCAACGAAGCAAGCGCGCTTCATGCACGGTTCGACGTTGGCCAAGTCTACCGCCAACTCATTGACGCACTCCACCGACTCGAGCTTGTGAGATGGCTTGTCAAGACGCAAATTCAAGTGCCCCTCTTGAAAGCCGAGCGATCGACAGGGTCGCCCAACTCATCGAAACGGCCAGAAGAGACGCGCACAATCACCGCCTTTGAGGCTTTCATCAGCCATCTCCTAGGACTGGAGGACGTAGATGGAGAGCCCTTGGCATCAAGCCTCACGGACGTGGTCATTGACGTTTGCGCACCCAACAGTGGTATTGAGCTTTCGCCGGTGCTCATTCAATGCTCGTTGCTCAAACAGGATCGACCTCACCTTGCACTGGAACTGGCTCCGTTCTGCAACCAAGACCCCTTCTCCGTGTATATACAAGGTCGCGTATTCTTGGCTCTGAAGGACTACACTTCGGCCGCTGTCTGCTTCAAGAGAGCAGCGGTTAGAATGAGTAAGTTTGAGGTGCCCAAACTCCTGTATTGACAATGTACAGCAAGCAGGCTGACAGCGTGAGGATTAGGTGTTTCGATGAAGAATGCGGACCTTCGAACTGGTGGATTGCTTGATGACACGGAAAAGATGCTGATCAACCGCGGACCTGCCAACTACTACGCTCACATTGTCTCCCTCTTCGACCGATACAAAGCATTCTCCCATGTCATCGACTTTGCGCGACTATCCCTCCAGTTTGCTCGTGCAGACGATGCCCTGATGATGAGGCGGGAGATGTCTAGCCGGCTCTTTGCAGCATCCACGTCCATTTCGCGCTTCCAAATGGCTCACGCAACCCTTCTCTCGATGGACGATCAGGCACTGAAGCGCTCATGTCTCAAGCGTCTCGTCGAGAAAATGTGCGAGACCAATCAAACATCAGAACTTGTCGCACTCCCCTTCCTGGGATTGCAGGAAGAAGTTGATGAGATCTTGTTGCAAAAGTGCAAGAGCACAGTGGAAGTGACGCACGGTATACCCTACCACAAAATTCTGTACTCGTGGCGCATCACACACAATGACTACCGGGGCGCCGCGGCCATTCTGCACGATCGGCTACAAAAGCTGCGCCAGGCTGGCGAAGGCGATGAGCTTGCCAGCGGTGGAGACGTGCTTGACACGTCCGTCACGAAGCAGTACCTTATGCTCATTAATGCATTGAGCTGCGTCGACCCCAAACAGGCGTGGATTACCGTGACGAGTGGCCCCGAGAGTAAGGACGACACCACGAATGGCGAATCTGCTCCCAAGAGGGCGGTGGTCACCCTGGCGGAGCTGCGGAGACAGTACCAAGCGGAGCTTGATCGGATTGCGGCCATACAGAACAATCAGTTTGGACTCGGGGCTGAAGATGATGTTATGGTCATTGACCAGTAAGCTATCTATGTGCGCAAGCACCAGTACCAGCAGCAGCCTGAAGTCGCAGACGGGGATTGTATGTGCATTATAGGAGTAATGTTTGAGAAGGAAACAGAGGGAGATAGCAAAAGAAAATATGACGGCTTTGAGAGCATTGGATGATAATACCACTTTTAGTTACCAGGGCAGGCAGATGAAGCACAATGAGTTGTGGACAGACACAGAGAGAAACAGATTTGGGCAGTCACGGGCATTGATATGAGGTGAACTTGATGACCACGGTTACAAGTCAATGCGTGTCGTTTTACAAAGAAACGATAGACATTTGAGAACCGACGTCTCGTATTACCAGACTTCCTGTACAGTACACACATGAATCTTTTTGTTTGCGACACGTCGTGATATGCTAATCCCATAAACCAACCCACTTCCTTGATCAAACCGCATGCCAATCAGAAAAGTACAAAAAACTTTGAAATCCCAATCAGGTTGCCAAAGAAAGACAGACTCCAAAAAGCCTCAGAAGCCTCGGTGCTGCAAAACCCAGTAAATTCCGCGTCTTTCCTGCATTCCCAAATCAAAGCCTTGGAAGGTTTGGTATTGTTCCCCCCCCCCCTCCCCCGGAGGGGACTTGAATGTCCATGTTATCTTCCAACGGGTGAGGACTTTTTTTCTAGTACGGATAGCATCCTCGCGAGCGACGAGTATTTCCCCGATTGTGCACTTTTCTGATATTGTACCATGCCCCATCATGACCCCCTATCACTCACTTCACTTCTGATGCAAAGCGCCTCCTTTGAACACGGTATAAGCAAGTTCAGAACGTGTTTTCTCTTGTCTTTCTTTTCACTTTCCCATTCCTGTTGTTTCAATTGGTCAATTTTGGTCGTGACCGCATGCGGTGTGGTTGGTGCAAAGGCAAAGAACCACAGAAAGAGAGAAAAAAAAAGAGCCCAAAATTGATTGGATTCTTCCATATACACACGCACGACGGAGCCCATTTTCAGTTCTTCTTTTTTCTTCTCCCTTATTTTTTCTCTTCTCCATCCTTTCCTTATCCCCCCCCCCCAACAAAAAAAAAACAACCACTCTACCCCTCAATCTCCTCGGGGCTCTTGATCTTCAGATCCGTAATCCGCAGCACCGTATACCTGTGCTTGCTCTTGATCGTCCGCACCCTCCTGTTGCGCCGCTTCGTCTTCTCCTTGGACCGCAGCGGCTCGGCCTCGACACCGACCACCGTAGCGCGGCACTCGTACAGGCGCTCGTCAATGGTGGCGACGTTTGGCGCGCCGCCGGGCCTGTGGCGGCCGCGCTGGCCGGCCAGGGCACAGTCGCTCGGGCGGAGGGTGTAGTCGCGGGAGCCCAGCACCGAGGCGCGGTTGAGCCGCAGCACGTCGCCGGGGACCACGCCGGGCATCAGGAAGGGCAGGCGGACCGTGTCGCCGGGGGTGACGAGATACGGGCGGCCGTGGATGTGGATGGTGATGTAGTGCGTGGGCTGGGCGCGGAGGAGCGGCAGGAGGTGCTTGACGGCCTCGGGGAGGGGACCTGTGGGCGGCGCGGTGGCGGGCGCGCTGGGGGCTGTGCGGGCTGTGGAGCGCGTTGGGTTGGAGGGCGCAGGTGTTGTGAGCGGCGCTGCTGCTGCTGCTGCTGCTGTTGCTGTTGCTGAGGAAGGGGGAGAGGGCTTCTTTGGTGAGGTGGTGATGGTGGTGGTTGAGTTGGAGGTTGAGTGTTGTGGGGTTCCAGCCAAGGCGGCGGCGAGAGCAGCCTTGGCTTTGAGACTTGGGCGTCTGGCAACGGCGACTCTCTGTAGCCATGGAGGCAGGTGTTCTAAGGAGGCTGCTGAGGTTGTAGCCGAGGAGGAGGAGGAGGAGGAGGAGGAGGGCGCCGAGGCCTGCGCGGTGGACGAGACCCAGCGTGCGCGGATGGGCAGCAGGAAGGTTGGGGGCAGCCGCGTCATTGGGCTGCGCAGCTCCAGCGCGGAGCGCATCAGAGAGGTGTTCATGTTTGGTGCGGCGCGTGGATGGGTCTCGAGACGAAGACGACGACGACGACACAAGGACGGCGAACACAGGCCGGCGTCTGGGTGGCAGCACGGGGAGAAAGCTCTCGAAGATTTCGGCGGAGCCGCGTGCTGGGAACGGGGGCGGGACCGGTGGCCTGTGCGCGGGGGACTTGGTTGGACCCTAACCCTTTGGACGACGACGGGGGTCTCACTTTGCAGCCAGCTCATGGAGAATGCATACTGGCTTCACGAGGACTTTGTATACAAATGTGCACAACACGAGGGTTGGGAATATCATGGAAACAGACAAAACAGGGAGAGTCCATGGGATTCAAGTCTCGGGATATTCAAGCGCCTCGGCGTACACAAGCATCAAGTCCAGGCCTCGCTTTCTCTGCCAGCGCGTCTTGTGTCTATTCGACGGGGAGAAATGCATTGGCACGCCAATGTTGGTCCACCCATCTCGGATCGCTGGTCGTCAGGGCATCTCTCCATCATCTGTGGGCGATACCGCCGCACTGTTTTAACTCTGTTGTTTTTTTGCCATTTTTTTTTTTTAAACAGATGTAAGCCAGCCAATCACGGGCTGGAAACGCATCACATATCTCGTCGGATCGACTGGCAGCTGGACACCGTTCATGAGACAAGCTTCTGCACTCGTATACCAGCCACTTTCGTTGGCTTTCACTCCTCATCTTTTCTTTTATGGTAACCAGCTTTTTCATTTTCCCATGATGTGTGTGCGTGGCTATCTGTACGTCTTGCGTACAGACCCGTCATAGTAGAGCAGGGCTTGTTTAATGACCAAGAAACCCTCGTCAAATACACCCACAAGAGGATATACGCTTTCCAAAGATATATCTGTCTCTAAACTTGATATCTTGCCAACCTCGGATCCAGTCAAGTAGTCCCATTGATTGGAAACCCTACAAGATCCGTAGATGCTGACTGGACAATCGTATAATAGTATGTCACACGAGAAAGAAGACTCGAAATAACAACTGCATCAATGAAAACGACAGAGTGCTCATGGCCTTGGGCCATATAAAGGAACAAAATGGGTGATCAGTATTGCCTTGAACAGGTGGCAATCCCTATCACTCCCACATCGACGCTTCTCACTACCTCGCTATACACAAAACGACCACAACCTTATCCCCAAAGCATTACCAGACAATCAAGATATCGCGTACCATGCAGTCTTCCGATCTCCAATCTACAATGGCGTGCCACGCGAGTCTCGTCGAGATCGAAAGCGAGTATCCATATCGGGGCCTAGCGTCGCGAGTATATTGCCTGCTTACGTCCAGAGCGGATGGACACATCGTGGAGAAAGGAAGCCGGAATAAATCCTCCGAAGATGGCCGGCCAGCTCAATGTACACAGCAGTGGGATGTAGTGGTCCTCTTTTCTGCCTTTTTCCTCCCTGTGTTTGTGTCTGTCCCCAACTGACCTTTTCTCCACGGATGAGGATGCAAGTCTCTGGTCTCTTTTTTCTTTTGACGTCACCTAGCAGCACAGGAGGGAGGTGCATTAATCGCGAGCAAAATGGCACACGCTGGGCCTTTTTAATTCTGTTCTTTCGTCCTACTATTGCCTCTTCGAATTGATCAAATCGACAAATATCTTCTTGGAAAAAACGCGAAAACGGCCACCACGCCCTGCCCTGCTCACTCAACCTCCAGACAAGCCCGCCCCTTTTCCTTGCTTGCCGATATCATGCCGTTCTCAAACTTCACCCATACCCTGACAATCGTCTTGTTTGGCTATTATCATTAATCGGTATATACATATATGTATATTTAAGTGTACAGGCATCCAGACTGGCTGTCAGTGACAATAAGGGACTCATCAGAGCCAAGAGCAACGGCGCGCGCAACAAGAGTCTGTGAGAAAAAAAAAGGTGAATCAAGACGAGTCAGTCAAGAGCGTACCGGGAATTCGACATGTGTGTGTGTATATATCTCGACCCGCCTAGGCGCTGGGAAGATGATTGGAGGGGAGGAAGCGGGGAGTATTGATGGAAAGGTGTTGTGTGTGTCAAAGGACACATAAGAGCAAGAAACTCACGTCAATCTCGGTAGTCGTCAGGTTCTGCTGGCGGCTCAGAACAAAGAGGGTCGAAAAGTCGGGGGACTGGACAATGGCGTAGTCGCCCTCGACGTATTCTTGACAAGGTTTTCGTTAGTCGAGCCAGCACTTTGGGCTTCCATCTTTTTCCTTTGGGGTGGCTGGTTGTCATTTTTGCCTCCCTCCTTCTCTCCTTCTGTTCTCCGTTTCTCAATCTTTTTTTTTTGTTGTTATGCTGTCGATTCTCCCTGCCTCCTACTTAGGAAAGGCAAGAGTTTCCTTTCTCTGTGTCTTATACTTCCCTCCCCCCTTCCTCTCCAACTTCTTTTCCAAAATCTGTTTCGTGAAGGGGATGGGAAAAAGAAAAAAGATTTCTCTCCCTTCCCTCGCCCTCTACCCCCAAAAAGCAAAAGAACAAGAAAGAAAAAAGACTCACCCTGCACAATGTAATTCGGCCCAGGGCACACATCGCCAAAGCCTTCGAGCGTCACAACAAAGACACCCACGTCGCCATACGCCGCGTCCGCCGCCGTCGCCGATCCCGAAATGCTGATCGGCAGGCCGAGCTCCTGGCAGGTGTTGACGACGTGGACGCTGCCGTCGGCGTTGAGCGTGTAGTTGGCCGTGATGCACTTGCAGCCAGCGTCAAAGATGGCCGTGTAGCCCGCCACTTGGTACCAAACGCCGAGGTAGGTGTCGATGTCAAAGGTGGAGTCTGAGACAGGATAGAAGCATTCACTGTTTTTGGGTTTTCAAGAGATTCGTTTTGTTAGTCGGTATTTCCTTTTTTTTTTTCTCGTGTGCCCCCCCCCCTTTTTTTTTCTTCTTGCAATGATATTTTGCTCAAGCGGGCACGGGATGTTGGGCAGGTTACAAGGGATGGTTCGTCTCTGCAAGGAAAGACGACGCAAATCGGTCAAGGACACCAGAGCTGTGGCAAGCAGGACTCTGGGTAAAGAAGAAATACTCAAGTCGAGAGAAGAAGGGAAAAAAAAGTCCTTACCCGTCCCAGTTGGCCGAAACGACGTTGGTGCCGTTGGCGGTGGTTGCCCGAGGAGACACAGCAGACGACGCCGTTGCAGCCGCAGCAAGCGACAGCACAGAGGCAACAATAGCGAAGGAACGCATTTTGGATATGTTGAAGGAGGGGCCTTGCAAATACACACAAACGATTGAGGCAAAGGGAAGCAGAAGGGCTGGGCTGGCGAGGTCGAAGGAGACTGGAGATGAGTCGTCAAAAGGCGGCGTGCTTTGGCAAACAGACGACTTGTTGCCCGCGGTCGACACCTCTTATACTCGGCTCCAAAGTCACAGATCTATCCATCACCAGTCCGGGCTCGCGTACACCGTGCTACAGCAAGCGAGCATTCTCAAGCTCTGGGAAATTGAGATCCTGTACTCGCACTCGCGTCGAGGCTTCTGCATATGCCCAACCGACGCGCTGGCTTTGCCTCGCTTCACTTGCTCTCTCACCTCACGCCACACGCACACACAGAGACGCACACACAAGCGCAACACCACGAGGAAAGGTACCGCAAGGCACTGTACAATCCGCCGACGATCCGCGCAACACGCACGACCTTCCGTTTCTCACATGAGCATCGCCCGTTCTCTCCATTCTATTACCTACATAGTATGAGGCTTTTGTCCTGGGGCAAGCGAACTTCCGAAATGTGCTATAGACAAACAGTCTTGTCCCCAGCATGGGACAGAAAATGGCAATACCGTGAAAATGGGTTCCACGACGGCTGCATCGCAATGACGATATGATGAGTATGGGATTTTGATTCCGCATCATGAATCTAGCCGGTGATCGCTCGATCTCTATGATTCTTGCAACCCCTGATACTGTGCTTCAACAACCCCCCCCTTGCATATGTCGGGATGTAACCGGGGGTTTCGCGGGCGGTGGATCGTTTATGTGTGTATGTGTCTCGTCTGCGGGTTTCTGCCGAATGCTGGCCCACGGAGATGGTTGACTGTTCCGGCAGGTGGTTGCTGGGGCTTGGTTGTTCAACTTGCCAGACGGCCTGTTGCGACCGCTTTTTCATTGCGACAAGTTGTTATGCAGGTTTTATCCCATTCCTGTGCCATTGTATGGGGTGTTCGGTTCGACGTGGTGGAAAGACTTCATAACTGGCGTTCTTGAATCATGCTCGGAGTAAGTACGAGGCCGAGGTCCGAAGCTCAATGTTATGTGTTGACCGCTGCAGTCAGCGAGCCAACGCAGCAGCGTCGGCCCCAAGCCGTGTGGTCAAAACCAAGTCATCAGCTTTACAAAACTCAAAGCAATGCACTTCAGATGCGTCAACATCAGCAATACACATATCAACCGCCTTTGACCGGATCAGCGGTGCTTGTACGGCCCTGGTCACCAAAGCAAACAAATACATGGTAGCAGGGTATCTTGAAAAGGGCAAAGAAAAGAAGAGAGAGAGAAAAACGAAAACACTGTGCGCAGTGGCCGCGCACTTTCTTCACTTCTTGGGCAATTTGTACTTTCCACCCACCAGCTCCAGCTCGCCCGAGTCCAGCTTTTCTGCCAGAAACTCCTGCAATTCTTGGTCGCTCCACGAAAACCCATCCACAATCAACATCCTCATCATCATGGCCATTTGCCCAAGCGGGACCATGGGCATCGAATTGGTCAACATACCCACTATGAACTGCCAATACATGGCCCGTCTCTCGTTCTCCTTGGCATCCATTGCACTCGTCGTGCCGGCTCGCTTCACGCCAGATGGCTTCGAAGGCATACCAGGCAGCTGGTGCTCTCCTTCGAGCGCTGCTGGTGCAGATGCAGATGGGTGAAGCTCAGGTCTCGTCAAAGGCAGCGAGCCTTTGCGCTCCAGCACAATATACGTATCAGGCGAAGTGGAATACCGTGCAAGCACCTCCTGGGCTTCCCACATCTCGAGAGCCTGTAGCACCAACTCGTGATCCATCTGCAATTTTTCCTGGAGCTCTTGAACTGTCCGTCGCACCGGAGTGCCGCTGCCGCTATTTGCATCATCACTAGGACCGTCATCTTGGAACGCGTAAATGACAGCGGCCTCAAAAGTCTTGCACTCGACATTGACAGTGCGGTCCTCGAGCTCTAATTCAACCGTAGCCTGGCCTAGCTGATGAAGCCATGTAAGCTTGCGAGCAGCCTTGAGTCTTTCATAGCCTGCTTCGTATTGTTCCTGCTGCTGCTGCACCGGTTGCGGCAGGTTGAATGTCTCTTGCACAATATTGGGCCAGTACAAGCGAGACAGAATGCGGGCATCGTACGGCACCTGGCCTTGAGCTTCTTCATCCACGTCGAGTTGTTTGCCAATGTCCATGTATGCAGGCGGTGCAGTTGGCGCCCCAAATGTTTTCGGGGGCTGCGGCGGCTGCCCAAGCTCGATTCTGCGAATGTGCGTGTCGACCTTGCGCGAGTCGTATATGTCTTTGATCATGACTTCGCAGTTCTGCAGTGCCGCTTCGCCAAATCGCTTTTGCAGCAAGCTCAGTACTTGCTGCTCCCGCGTGAAGTCTGTCTGGTTGGACAACAGGTGCTCGGCAACAATGTTCTGGAACTCTTTAATGAATACTTCTTCAGAACCGAGCGTGTTGATGAGAGTGCCGATGACGTCCTCTGATCTCGGACGCTTGTAGTTGACCCCTGCATCTACCGGGTCGGGAACCCAAGTCATATCGTCCCAGTCTAGATCGTCGTCGTCGACATCCGATCGTCTCTCTTGGTCCTGGCTGTTGAGCAGCAACGCGAGCTCGACCAGTTTGTCGTTTTCCGAAACCGAGGAGCCCTTGTCCGCCTGCTCAGCCTCCTCTAGGCTCGCGAGAAGTCCAGTGACCACGATCCGAACAGCATCTTCACGCTGCACGAGGTACAATTGCAGCGGAGGAACCACACGACTCAACAGAACCATGGAGTGGTCAAGAGCATGAAAGGCGCGGATCATGGAAACGTAGACTCGCAATATATCCAATGTTGATCTTGCTGGGTGTAGCAGGCGTCTTTCTAGCGCAGCGGAGAAAGCTTGCGTTAGTTGCCACCGCCGTTGGGGAGTTGCAACGCTGGCCTTGAGATCATCAAGGGCGCCCTTACTCGCTGGCCAGTGAAGAACAATGTCAAACAGTTCGGAAATCCGCAGTGTGGAGAGACGCCCGATGCCTATTTCTTTCCACTGGTGGACATCTTCTATAGAGACGATTTTCGGATTCATGCTCGCCTCGTCGACACGACTGAGTACTTCCAAGGCCAGGCGCGCAAAAGAGTTCTCGATCCAGTCACACAGAGAAACAATGCACCAAGAAGGCTGGCTGAGATGCATGGATTTGGCAGCCCATCTGTCTAGGCCGCGACCGCTTTTCGGCTTTGGGAATGACGTCCAAAGGCGGGCATACGAACGAAAGATGTACTCGGTCATTTTACGGTCCATGGTTTCGGCAAACAGTAGCTGTAGGCTTTCGCCCGCCAAGCCAACTTGGTTGAGCGTCTCCACCAGTCCAAGCAGGCGTGCTCGTTCACTTTCAGAGTACTCAGCGTTGTCGCCAGGTTGAGCGTGATTAGGGAAAGGCTGTTTCACGCATATTCTAGGGACTTGCAGTGTATGCTCAACCAAAGGTTCCAGCACAGCTTGTATGGTGGGCTTTAGTGACCTGGTAATGTCAGCAAGCAGTGCATGTAGATCGCGTGTGAGTTGGGACACAATGGAGTCTGCCGTGACACCGGCACCTTCCGAGTGGCTATCACGCTCGATAGCCCGAAGAATAGGGGAGAGGCGAGAGAAGTAGAGGCGGAAGCTCGTCTCCAAGTGGTGGACAATGCGTTCAAGGATGACCATCGGAGCACAGCCTGCATTGTTGTCGCTGTGATCCAGAGTCTGGGCGTCTTGTGCGCCACAGGATACGCTCGGCAGAATTGTCGCCAGGTGGCCAAGCTGTCGGTTGAGAAAGTGTGCCCTCACCTGTTGGCGATACCAGGCCACAAGGTCGTAACGGCTGCTGGAACCACGCTCCAACAACCATGCCTCGATGACGATCTGAAGAGCAGCAGTAAATGCGTCCTCGTGGGCTCGGGAGGCAAATTGAAGCGCCACCGATGGTGCGGTACCTAGGCTAGACAATGGTGCATCCGACAGCAATTGCAATGTAGAGGTGACAAGATGCCAGGCGCCAAGCACTCGGCCCAGTTCATTTTCAGCCAAAGGTCCGTCCTTGCTGTACCCAAAAGGCGCACTCGGCTGGGCTTGGTGTGGAGGGGGCCAGGAGGAGGTTGTGAACGTCGACGTGTAGGGCGTCAAAGTGCTGTCGGAAGACGGTCCAGCACAACCGGGTCGCTCATTGGACACTACGTCAGCTGCAGGCTGATGAGAGTGAGACTGAGGCTGCGGTGCTGAAGCCCAAAGCGGGCTGTCTGTGGGAAAGACGGAGTGGAACACGCGGCGTCGCTTAGCCCTCGATCGGGACAACGGAGCTACCTCGGCTGCCATGGATGATGCTTGGTCTGCACTGCTGGTCAGGCTGCAGTACGAGAAAGTGGAGGATTGCATGCAGGCGCAAGACAGTGACGGCCGCGTCTTCTCTGAGTTCTTGGAAGCTGTGCCGTCTATGTGTTTGTGGTGGCGGTGGATGCGAGGGCCGCAACGGGCTCTCGCTCGAGGCAGGCCTGTGCCAGTCAAGTGGGTGTGCGCGCCCTGCAGAAGTTGTGGCCGCGGTTGGAAGCATTGGCGCGCAAAGAAGCAACCAGAGCGCAGAGATCCAATGCGTGTTGGCTTGTGACCACGGTCGTTCTGGTTGTCGGTGGAATGTCTTGCGATGTTGATATTGACTGTTTGGGACGTTGGGTGACTTTGGGTGGACGCGGCCACGGATTGGCTCGAGCGCCTAGACGATGGCGCTTGTTGAGGATGGACAGGGCAGGAGTGAAGCAAAGACCCCGCACCGTAAGCGCCATCCGCATGATGTGCACTCTTGGCACTGTATACCGTACAGTCTTCATGTACAGTGCAAGTCACGTACCACCACTGGGGCGGGTTGCAGTGGGACCTGCCTACCACATGCAACATTGAACCTCCCAACAGCCACAACAACCACGACACCGATTCCGACCTCCATCTCCAGACGCCATCTCCAGCCAAACAAGACAAGACATACAGAAACTCGCAGACAGCCCGATCCGCACCCCTGGCTCGCGCAAGGACTTTACAGCAGTGTACAATGCCGCCGTGCAAGCTGCAGCAACCGTCGCGCAACAGCGGGCTGCCCGGTTGCAGCAGGGCAATGTTGTGTGTTTGTTGGTTAGAAGGGCGGCTTTTTGCCCGTTGGCCTGCCACTTCCACAGGCCAAGCAATGCATCTCTGCCCTTGGCATCAGCAGCACAAGAAGAAGCCTCTCCCAACGTCTCTTGCCTTCTGCCTTGCAGACACAATAGCATTTGTGACTCAGTAAGGAGCCGGGCAGTTGCAGAAGGCAGGGAAACAACAGCACATGCTCACTGTTCATCCACCATGGGCTGCAAAGACTCTGGCGCCCACACCCCCTCTGCGAGATCCGACATCTGGCAAGACCATTCGGAGAGGCGCTGCGACCTGTTCCATTCTCGCCTGGAGATTCAGGGTGGCCGCGTTTGTCCACGCACCCACACACACAGCCGTGATGGACGAATAATGCACTGCGGATCCTTCCCGTAGGTCGCTCATCTGTCATCTGTCGTCCTGCTTCTGACAAGGTACAGCCTGCTCCCCCTCTCGAAGCACCCTCTTGCTCTGCCCTCCCCCGCCTCTCTTCTTCTCTCTCTCCCAGACAAAGAGTGAGAGAGACTGGGCTTGTCCACCGGCTACCCTATTTCGAAACGCGGCGTGCTGGCTGACAGAAGGAGCATTAGCCTTCCCTATTCGTACAAGAAAGCCACACGCGGCTCGATAGTCGAGGGCCTTGCCCCATTCAGGCCACCAATTCCCGTCTCTGCGTCGCCCTCTGAGCTGTCGCGGGTCTCGGAGCTCAGTGCCACCCCATCTCCACCATGGGCCGGAATGTGCCCTCCGTGACAACACCATTACACAGGCCCGCCACCTCCTCTTATTTCCTTTCGCTGCTAGGGAGCCAGGTCAGCCGGCCCAGCTGCTGGCATATGCAATGTCTCTAAGCTATCCTGTATCCAATCGGCGTCTGTATGCTGCCTCAACGCGCTTGCAACGCAGAGCCAGACGCACCTCACATGGCTACGCATGATGCATCAGCAAGCATACCCGGTTGCGTGGGCTGCAATCTCAGCCTGTTTTGCCGCCTGCACAGTAACAAAGAAGTCGACTTGCGGTGCTTCGTTGATAGTAACTAAACCATCCATGTGGCTATATACACTTTTGCGTCCAAGGAGCAACGTGCTCTGGTGGTCTCAAGATCTGTTTAGCATGCATATTGAGCGTCTCGTGGGGTCAAGGATAGATCTCATGCCAATATGGTTGATGGTGCACCGTTGCTTTGCCCAGAGCAATTTGCACTGTTCTCTAGCCTCTTGGCCCACTTCGAAGCAAACAGAGTCATACCCATCATTCGAGTGGGAAGGTCTTGCTACGTAGGTAGGCTGCTTGTGCAGCCTTTCACCTGCACCTCTGCATCAAGTCATGGGATTGAGAGAGTTTCAGGGGAACCAGGCTCACTTGAAGAGCCTGAAGTCAAAAAAGAAGCAATCATGATTGGCGGGCTCATTCAGGCAATGAGTTGACCGCAAAGGGTGCTTTGTTCGAGACAGCACCGGTGTGCACTTCAGACGAGCGGCAATGCTGTCCGAGCCTCCCACACACAGACGGCTGTTTGAAGCCAGCGGGACTCCTCTACGATGCAGGTTATCATATGCCTTTTGACGATCGTGCAACCTACATTAGTGCCAGAAACTGACCTCAGATACTATGCAGGTCAAATTAAGACACCGGTACGTGCTATAACACAGACAGCGGTCTTGCGTCCAACAGCACGCCGGTCCAGATTCACGACGCACATGGGACAATGTGTATGATTACGTGTTGAGCCGCCGGTCTTGTTGTTCGAATTGGGTTGCTTTTCCTGCAATGGTTGGCCGTTGGTCTCTCGAAGCCCAATCAGTCCCATCCAATCGACCAACATCAGAAAGACAGATTGCCAAAGCGAAACAGCCGCCAATCGCTCAACCAGAATGCCGTGGAGAGAAAAAGGTCCCCCCTTGACTCGATTCCTCAATAAAACCACGACTCAGGAGGGTCCTCGATGAAAAGCAACTTTGCATGAGCACGAAGCACACGCTCTCAGCGTCCTGCATTAGTTTCAAAGGTTTTAGCTTGGTCTTGACTGGCGTCTCGCTGAGCGAAAGTTCTATAGCACCAGCAATCTGCCAGGATCGTCGAAGCAAGTCAAGTACGGGCCTAAGTAGACCGTTCGATGGCAGAAATTACGCAATATTTACTGGAGCAGACAACGCCATCTACTGTAAAGCAGGTCGAGTATTCCAGTAAAGACCACAGCAGTGCCCGCTACCGGTAAAACTCGTGGAAAGGAGCAGTGTAGTAGCACACTCGTCAACTTGTCACGATCCGCATATGCGGAAGGCAGAAGGGGGGGGGGGCAGCCTACTCATCCTGGTCAGGAAAGTATTCCGCTGCATCCGGTACGCCACCCACCCAGTCAGCTTCACTGGCCTTTGGTACTGTTGATATAGCATGACGTCTCGTGCTAGCGAGCCAGATTGACAGTTCCAGCAGTTAGTTACACGAACCTGAAGCGACATCTCCAGGCGCGATTCAAAGGATGCGTCCACGACAGTCAGCGCTGGGTTCTCTCATGGTTCACTTGGCTAACTTTCAACGTCTGTACTATCGTTTTGAAATGACGACATGGGCTTCTTGATGGACCATGAAAGACAAGAGCCTTTCGGTATGGGCTAGCTCAAACTGTTGCAATAACCACGCAAGGGTGAGGAGCAGGCGACGAGCCTTCGCATGATCTATGGCTGGTAACCCGGGTACTGCCATAGTACATGCCTAGGTTCAATTGTTTCTTCTACAGTAAGATCCATAATCCACCCATCTCTTCCTTGCCGCGGCTGCGCTGGCTGACGCCTTTTAGAAGCCATCAAGCAGATGGAGGAATGATGTGCGTCCAGATCTAGACATCCAAGTACCGTTGGCGAAATCATTACTGCGAAGTGCGTCCTGGACTCTCGAATCAAGAAATGCGTTGAACCAGACCAAGCACAAGGCGACATTCGACGCTGACGTCGGAGGCGTCATGCCGCTACCGTGAACTGGTGGTTTTAGACTTGCTCGGACGTTTGCTCCCTTATGGCCTCGCAATGGTGACTACATGGACAATAGCCGATCAGTCACATTCTCTAAAACATCGCTAACAAAAGGCGTTTGTCCTTGTCCCCCGGCTCAGCCGGTTACCTGCGACTAAAGGCACTAGTTGTGTGCTATCTGGCCAGCAGTGAGTACTCAAAGCGGTGTTAGTGTTCTTCATGCTGGGCCATTACCACCCTGCTTGTCAAAGTACAGGCCGATCTGCTGCAAGCAGGAGTCCTATCTCGTATTCCAAAGCCCGAGAAATAGTTCTCCTCGACCTCCTGCGTCTATTTGCTCTTACATGCATAACGGGGGCCTCCGCAGCCGTTGGCGTGGCTCTGGAACGGGCTCTCAAATCAGTCAGTCAGTCAGTCAGTCAGTCAGTCAGTCAGTCAAGGGCCTTCCTCACACACTTACCCACCAGGATAAGGCGTTTAGCAGCCAGTGGTCCGTCAGCCTTCAAGTTCATGACCTGTGTAGTAAACCTTGCTCGCATGTCAGGGCTGATTCCAACCCCCCCCCCCGAGTTTGGGGGTGGGGGTAGGGGGTTCATGGTCCTACACAGGAGCCGAGTCGTGTCAGGCGTTGCTCCTACTTGTTGGTGTCTACAAGCATTCCTCTCAAGTATCAATGGTCATTTACTGAACCATAATCTTGATGCTGAATGCAGCCTACTTGTTTGTTCAAGAAAGCACCGCACCCAGTTGGTCGAGGCTGAAAATGGTAGGTGATACGTTGTCGGCTTGCTTGACCGTTGTTAGAGACGACCTTTTCTGTTGTCACTCATCTTCAAGACTCAAGCGCGCAATAACTGCTTGACCCACTTGTGTACTTATGGTCTACTCAGCCTGCACTCTGTGGGTAGCGGAACTCGCAAACAGGCCTTGTTTGGCCAGTGCCGGTTACATACGAGGAGCTGGCAGGGTGGCAAGTGTGTACATTCATCCTTCTCTTTTCGAGTTGTATTCCAAGACTACAGAACCACTTGTCCTGGCGACGGATGCATTAGAGGACAAGCAAATGGCAGCAAGAGGACCCAAATGGTGCAATTCTAGCGTGGGGGTCGATTTGTCGACAAGCAGGTCGGCGATCGTCAGATCACCGGGTTCGGAGGCGACGCCAGTGACGAAAATACGTACCACTGCTATCACATTCGTCCCTAGTCTGCGCAGGCGCTCCCCCACCCTTTCTCGACAGGCCATCTTTTGGGAAGTGGAGCAGACTCGAATTGGTTTGTGTCGCTGTCAGCAGGCTGGCTATTTTACTGTGCAGAGCAAATGCTGCTACCTCGAATCCCTGCTCGCCGCCGTTGAGCGGGAGGATTCACATCCCAGCGTGCGCTGCAGACCACAGGCCAAACTTCGTTTAGGGAGTCGACGCGAGGCACGTGGGAAACCTCGTGCAATACTACCCTCTGTCTGGGCCTTCTCTCCTCGCTTGGTTGGATTCCGGCCCCCCTCGCTTCGGTACCTTCTGTTGTCAAATTCAGCAAGGCAGAGTTGCATGACATGCTGTACTGTGACTCTGCAAGAGAGAGA
Organism: Coniella vitis; assembly: GCA_011317545.1. Classification (NCBI taxonomy): domain Eukaryota; kingdom Fungi; phylum Ascomycota; class Sordariomycetes; order Diaporthales; family Schizoparmaceae; genus Coniella; species Coniella vitis. The sequence goes on from WUJK01000003.1 coordinate 3,063,473, forward strand.
TGGGCCCCGTCCACTCTTCCCGCCTTACCGGAGGCGAGCTGCAACCAACCTGCATATGGTGTGTGTTGCAAGCTGCGGCACGGTAAGCCAACAAGACTATAGGCACTCTCTTCCTCTACCTGCCTACTTACATCTATCAATGCAGCTAGGGGCTTAGCAGAGCCAAGCTTTACGCCAAAGTGAAGTGTTACAGGGAACGAGAAGAGGGGTTCGTTGCCTCCAACTACAAGACATGCAAGTTCACATTCAGATCTTGATGATGTACTTGGCTGTCGTTTTCCCTCTTCTGGACGGGATAGTCCACCTAGTTTCGGACTGTCCGCGTCTATACATTCGTACAAGCAGCTCCATTCAAACGGCATGTTCCAGAGAAACGAAAAAGAACAAAAGGCCCACCTCAAAAAGTGTCTCGGTGATTTTTCGATGTGCAAATTCTCCTCAAGCCGAGGCTGGCTTGGTCTTGAGGCTGGCTCAAACAGCCGGTGGCGTGCAAGAGATAGATGGGGTTTCTTGGCTTGACAAAGACTCACTTCCGTCCTCTTGTTTTCTTGTGCCGAGCATATACGTAGTAATGGGAAAATGCTTGACAGACACACCCAAAAGTAGTGTACATTACATAGTGCACACATATACACACAAAGTGAATTAGAGAGAGCTCAGTGCTCCTTGTAAATACACGCTTCCAGATACCAAGGTATATCATATGTGCCTATCTCCCGTAGAACGGCACGATTTGTGTGCATAGTAGTGCTGGAGCTTTCCTTTTCAAGGATTCCAGAAGCGCGCGTCCGAGACGACGAACCAACATCCAACTACAATACTACCTACCTTCTTTTACTTTCCCCCGCGGGAATTGTTTAAACTTGATCGGGAGAGAGGAGTTTTGAAAACGGGCTCGGGACCGAGCGTGATGAAAACTGGTCCGATTCTATTTCCGTATCCACTTGTGAAGCAGGATTTCTTTCCCCTTGACTGCGGAACCATTGATAGACTTGAAGATGTTGCTGTTGTTATTGTTGTTGTTGCTGCTGCTGTTGTTGAGTGGAACTGTAATTGTAATGGCAGATACAACAAGAGAATTGAGGGTCAGGTAATTAATTGTATTGGCGAGGAAAGGGCTGGTGGTCATGGTACTCAAAGAGGTGAGCAATGGAAAGGACTTGCAGACGTGGAGAAGGCGAGTACAGAGTCAGGCTATACGGTATGCCCAACAACGTGCTTGCATTGTTATGCATTTGATGTGAGCTGTGCATGGGCGGCACGGATAAGGATAATGAGGTTGGAACTTACATAGGTATTTTGCTTTGCTGTGAATATTAAACAATGTCTAATTATTTGATCACTCACTCACTCAATCGGTGGCTATTCCATTGGTCAAATCACTAAATTGAAAAAAAAAAAAAAAAAAAAAAAAAAAAAAAAAAAAAAAAAAAAACCCGAGCAAGCTGGATCCAGCTTCACACAAACTTACGTACTGTTTGTTGTTGGCTTCCTACAGCCGGGTCATGCGACCATTTTCTCTCTTTCGTGAGCCAAGTCGCTCCTCACCTCCTACTCCATAAGAAAATGAGATTCCACGCCCGCTTTGGGGAAAAAGAATTGCTTCATTTTCGTTTTACCTACTTATTTTAGATTTATATCTTCACTTTCCAAGAATTTGTAAACGTATTTACCTCTAATCGCGCTTTTTCTTTTCTTTTTTTCTCTCCTTTTTCTTTTTCCAAAAAAAAGAATTCTCTTCTTTTCTTTTTCTCTCGGTTTCAACCACAGGTAGAAAGAACCTTGCTCTCCTTTCCGGCTACCGGGAACGACGAGATATTCTTGTTTTTCTTTTTCTTTTTTTTTCTTTCTTTTCGGGTGTTGGTGGCTTTCGTCTCCTATACGTTGGTAACTTCTTATGTCTTTTAACACCCTGATTTAGTCCTTTTTCTCTTTCCCACCCCTCACTGTTCTGGTGTGTATTGTATTGTATTGTATTGTATATTCTATATTATGTGCATATACAAACGTACAAGCTCAGTAATGAAAGTACTTGATTCCAGACTACTAAATGAATTGGCTCCACGAAAAGATGAGGTTCCCAATATCTTAGCTTTTCTCTCTTTTTCTAATCCTCCCCTGCCCCTCACCCCCCCCCCACTCTTGAAAAATAAAAATAAAGGCTAGATCAAGAAATCTAGGTTTTTGTATCACCACATCCATTCTCGTGACCGAGGTTTCTCCTCAAACACATGCGCGGGTGGTCTGTCTGTCTGTCTGTCCTGTCCGTCCTGTCCGTCCTGTCCGTCCTCTCAGGGGAAAAAAAAAGGGGGGGGGGAGAAGAAAGAAAGAAAAATTAAAATAAAGTAAAATTATAAATCAACATCACATTATTTTACCTTGAAAATAAAATCCCGAAAAGAAATCACGCCAAAAAAAAAAAAAAAAACACCTCCCCATCCATACCCTCCCATCCATACCCTTCCATACACACCCCTTCCCGGCAT